>CM036541.1:23787169-24987169 GCA_020745685.1 Tautogolabrus adspersus
CCTGCCGCCCTCACAACACCGCCCCATTTCATGCCAGAATACATAAACAATCTTTCATTACTCCCCAGCCTTTTTTTCATATTTGCTCTTCACAGGACACAAAGTTTGAATTTATTCACTGATTTTCCTCTTCCCTACCTCCCTCCCTCCCTCCATTCGACACAAGCTGTTGTTTTTGTTGTCCATGCTCTAAATGTGTACTCTCAGAGTTAAGAAATCACACGCCTGTGCGATGTTTCCCCTTCTCCTGATTCTTTGTCATTTCCGATTCCTTTTTTTTTTGCCATGACTTCATTTTTCTTCTCAAAACCACTTATGAGAGAAACAGCTGAACACACCCACTTCCACTTCATCTTTTCGGAATGGATTATTCTCAGTCCGGAAGATTCTTGAGCCAGGGGTGATCGGACATGAATATGTTGGTGTGCTGTCAGCACCACGTCCTTCCAATGCATTAGTGTCAGTCTCCATGCTGCACTAAAGCATGAAATGAGTGATAACATATCAAATCTTCTAACTTCAACCCCCCGACCCCCCCTTTCCCTGTCCTCCAGAGCAGAAGACATAATATCGACCCCCGGTCCATTTAGACAGGAATTTAATATTTTTCAGCTAAACCAATCACGCATGGTTAGCGCTCAGTGTAATCCAATCACATTCCATCATAAATGCTCCTCTTGTGAGGCTATTCACAGACCTGATAAACTGTTAGAAATCAAGACGTTGAAAAACGTTATAGATTGTCTGAGCTGCCTTAGAGGAGCTCGTCCCACGCCGATTCACATTTTCATTTCTCCGACTTTAACTGCTCTCTCCAGGCGCAGATTGGCTAAAATGGAGCTGACTTTGTAAATAGGGCTCTCATTTATTAGGGCTGTTATCTGCAAGCTGGACCGGGAGAGGTCTCAAAGAGGGTGCTTAGTCCACCTCATACAGACAGAGGAAGAAGGAGGTTAATTATGAGACATTTATTCTGGAGGCCTGATTAATAGTAGGTGCTGTTTTCAGTGCCCGTAAAGCTGTGAGAATGATGCTTCTGCTTTCTGTGTCCTCTGAAAGACTGGACACCGTATGACATTACAGTCAGAGACAGTATATTACAGCCACAGCGTGTGTGTGAGAGTGTATGTGTGAGTGAGAGTGGGGCCAACACTATTAACAGTACGGTGAATAGTGAACATTTGTTAGAGGACATAGGTGGTGATGCTTCACACAGGCAGTGAACTGAGAATACTCATTTGGTTCCTGAATAAGGGCCTGACAGCCACCATTTATATCTGGCTCGTTGTATGCTGTCCAGCCGATTAATAACAGTTTATTGCTGTCTAATTAGTGTCGGCTGATTGGAAACTGCATCAGAAGAGAGAGAGAGGGAGGGAGACTGTATGCTTTGTTAAAGTGCAGCATTAGAAGGCAAATTCACAAAGGGTCAAATCAGCAGAATTGGTCGTTTCTGAAAGTGAATAATGGACCCTGCAGCAAAAAGGGTGGGGTTCTGTACAGCTAGCTCATACTGAATAACTTAACTTGATGTACAACGAGTTAAAAAGAGTGAGAAAGTCACTTAAAGAAGGTTAGTTATGGTGGATGGATGGGCCAATTAAACACAGAGTTTTTCATTTGGCTGGCCAGGATTCATCCCCAACAAACCCAAAAAACATGCAACAAAAGTACATGGTCTGCATGATATTACACAAATATGCAATGTACGATAACATTGTTCAAAATTAGAATGATAAAATGGAGTGCAATACAAAAAGTAAAAGTGTATATTAGCTTTAGCACACAGTTTTTGTGTCTCTCTTCTGTTTGTTTTACACAATACCTGTGATTGCAACATGTTTCCCCAGAATCCAAAATGAACCAAAAAGCATTTTTTATCAGTAAATTGAGGGTACTGTAAGATGATAGCTAACTTGAGCTTCTTCCCATAATGATGTGAGGGCATGGCCATTGTACCCAGGCTTCTATGGGTAGAATGTTTGAGTCATGGCTAGCTGAGGAGGAGAAAAGTGAGCAAGAAAGCATGTTCAGTTAATAATTGTTTCTATTTCATTGTGATAAATTCTGACCTTTGTGATGTGCATTACATTTACTCTTATCATGATGGTGCAACAGATCACAACTCTCATAGTTCGGATCTGATCATTGATTTTTGGTACAGATCGGATCATCTTTCAGATGAACCAAAACAAACTATATTTTCACAGCACTAAAAAGTAACTACAAACAGAAAATATCAACATTGTTACAACCCATTTTTTACGTGAATGCTGCCAAAAAATGTGGTAAAAATACATTTCCAAAGACTGAATTGCGTTCCTGTTTGTACAGTTGATCTCCACGGTGATCTGAACGGATCACGGATCAACTGTGAACCATTGAACCACTAATGATAACGATTAAGGATTATTTGCACAGCCCTATATTAACTAGCAATATGCATCGTTGAGAAGATTTGTCAGTGACTAATAACTTTACAAACATATTTATTTAAACCCAACACATGTCCTCTGACTAACATAACATGATGCTCACCTTCTTCTTCATTGCAACTTTTTCCGTTATCTGTTCCAAACATCTGAAAACGTTACAGTGTTAAGTAACATGTCATTACCCCCTGACTGTTCAAAGTGATGCTTGCTTTTTAGTTAGACACATCTGCTGGCTACAGATGTTAATGCTACGTTTTGGCATATTACCTTCCCTAATTGGACTTTAGTGTGTGTGCTGCATGCAATAAGAAGGTGTAAAGTTGTTCTTCGTGTGAAAGTGTTTGTTTTTTTAGATGTAATAAAGCACAAAGATAAAACTCCAAACATCACCAGAGTCTCATCTGACCTTTTTATTTCCTTATAATATTCATCCCTGCAGACCTTTCAGTCTAATTTCTACATACCACATGTTCCCTTATCCCTACATTTCTAATGATCTTACCATAAAGTGGTGTTGTAACTGCCCTTTGATCAGCACCAGCAACATTATAGCATCATCAGCATCACCAGATTGTGCCTTTGAAGATGCACATGCTCATGTTTGATCATTACTCATGGTGCCTGGTTTGTGATGATGCTGTTTTCATTAGCAGTAACAACCTGTAAACCAAGATTAGGCCTCGATGTTTGTATGAATTAGAACCACACGCAGTGACTTTGCTGCATGAGTTGAATCCTAAGTTAATGTATGAAGAGAATTTTCTACGCTCAGGTTCCATCTATACCGCTTATCCCAGGCGGGGTCGAGAGGCAGGGTACACCTTGGACTGGTCGCCGCTCAATCACTGGGCTGACATATAAAGACAAACATTCATGCTGTCACACCCACAGGCAATTTACAGTCACCAATCAATCGAGATTAGGTGAACTAAAGCCTACTACACCCTTAATCTACAGCTAGTGTAAAATCACAAATGTGACGGTATTATATTATTGTGCAAAGGAAATGATCTCCACCCTGGTCATGGAAAATTAAGCGAGAGTACAAATCAAAGTCATCATACATTTCTGATGTATTTTACCAAGATGTTATAAACAACATGGCTTCATTTACAATACAGGAACACCTTCAAAGAATGCTGCAGTGCAGGTTACATTTTCTATATTAAGAGCCCATTAAGTCTAAGGTATATTGCTTTACTAATTTTAATGGAAGCTACCTGTAGGCTAAGTACCATACACAGCTAGAGACTTGGATCAAAGGCATAAAACAAGATCAACATGTCCCTATTTCTTGCACTTTGAAATGAAACAAGTTGCATGTGCTTTTTTTAATCCAGCTTTTTGTGCAATCGGTGATGGAGTGTACGAATCCTCTTCTCATTTGCGTCTCAGCTAGACTAAGTGGTTAGGTCAGTGAGGCCCCACAACTCTGCTCAGCCTCCAAACCACAACTGACATGTAGCTGATCAAGGCTTAATTAAGGAGACATTTTCTCCCTGTGAATTCTATTGATGCAAGGCGAAGAAAAAACACAAACTGAGCCACTTCCCTACTGGGCTGCAGGAAAACCGAGTTTGGATTTGCTTTAACCCAAGTCGCTATTAGTAGTATCACTAACTATATCTTTGCATAGGCTTCATAATTGAAAATGTTCTAATTTTCCTGCCTTTGCTCCGTTGTTACTTTTCTCTTGCTGTTTTATTCTTCTCCAGTTCTTCTGTTTTCTTCCTCCTGCTACCTGTCCTCACCTCCATCACCCATTCAGCTCCTGCCACCTTCCACCTCCTCTTTGCCAGCTGCCTGTCCTGGCTGTCTGAGCTGAGGTGAGTGGTCTAGGTAGGGTTGGGCGCGGCATTAGTGTTTCTGCTTGCCTGTGCAATAGAAGGCGACGCACGTCAGGGCTTCTGTCAGCAGATCAGCGCCGATGCAGATGGGAGGTGAAAAGCTCCCAAGTGACGAGGCTTGGAGGCAGTAGCCGCCCCCCTCTGAATCTGTCTGTTGCTTTATTGCGAGCACCTCTCTTTCACACCCTCTCTCTGCTCAGTCTCTCTCTCTCTCTCTCTCTCTCTCTCTCTCTCTCTCTCTCTCTCTCTCTCTCTCTCTCTCTCTCTCTCTCGCTCCTTTGTTATTGCAGCAGCCAGGATGGAGTGGGCTCTGACAAAGTGCTGGGATTGATAGATGGACAGAGCTGGAGACTGGATGAGAGGATGGATGAGGGCAGAGGAGGGAGTTTAACACAGGCAAACACAGAGAGACAGAGAGGAACGACCTGCTCGGCTATGCAGCCACTCAAAGCCCCACAGCAATTTAGCCCTCCACTAACCCAGTGCCAGTGGACTCTCAGCCTCGCTACCTGTTTGGTCACAGTGCATATGAACAAGTGTGACAGCATGCGGAGGCTGGAGGAATAGAGTAGCCACAAAGAACAATGCACAGGCCTGTATTTACCCTTAGCATAAAAACACTGTAGGCTCATTCAAATAAACACATTTTAGTGATTTTTACTGCTAAGGTCTGACAAAAACTACATTTTTTTGACCCACTGTTTCCAAAAAACTGCACTAGTATTTGGTGCAGTGCTTGTTCTTGAATGAAAAAATGCTAGAATTTGAATAGCTTTTCATCCTTGTACCCAAAGAACCAGATGTCCTTGCAGTAGTGTGTACTTGTGGTGTGTAGGAGGTTTCAGCTGTTTTTCACAGCCCCTGCATACCTAACCAGCCCTGGAGGAGAATGATGGGAGGGAGAGCGTCTAGTAACTGTGTTCTTATTACAAAAGCCTTCCTCTGCATCTTGGGTGGGGTAACCTGTGTATCTACGTCCATGTGTGTGTATGCGTGTGCGTCCTCTCATTACACCCCTACCTGCTCTGCATTACTTGTCAGTGGTGTTGGAGCGCCCCGCTCAGATTAAGACTAATGTCGATGGCCCCAGGAACTGCGATTAGAATCACACTCATTACTCAGGGCCCCGGTGACGGAAGCAATTTAAAGCCCTCGTCTTTACAGTACAAGAGGCAGGGCAAGCCCCCACTGTCAGAGGAGGGGAGGCACTACCCTCTGCACACACATCAACACACAGCAATACAACTGCGCCACTGCCACTCCCTGTCCTCCAAGGACACCTGAAGGCCAGGCCCTCAGTGACTTAATTGACTGACTCTCTTTCCTTATGGCTTTTAATTTACAAACAAAATTGGTTTAAGTAGTTCTGTTTGCATGTAGTTTCAGTGTCTACAAAACCTTGAAGTTCTAGACATTTGATGTACAGGAGAGAGTTTATAATGTTGAGTAAGGAGATGTGTTTGTGAGAGGTGCTTTCACACTGCAGACCCCGATAAAGATCAGGCGGTCAATATGTGCCAGTCGAATGTCATTGAGACTGATTGAGTGTGCAATCCCGGCTTAGTGTGTTGCTTGCTGTATGAAGGTTTTTGTTGGCTATACATGTATGGGTGTGCCTGTGCAAGTCTGTACATGCTTGTCTTTGTTCTTGTGCTAATACTTTTGTGTGTGTGTGTGTGTGTGTGTGTGTAAATGTTTTTTTTGCATGTGTGATTACGTGTTTGTGACTCACCTCCACGGTAAGGTTACAGCTGCTTTGAGTTCCTCTGTGACAGCTGTCCAGAAGAAATGCCTGTCAGGGGCAGCGCTAGGTTGGTCTGTCACTCAATAATGAGTGATAGGCCCATCAATTAGCACCTGTCACCATGGCAACTCTATCATTGTAATGACAGCACTGCTCAAGCTGGAGGAAAGAAGGGAGAGCTTCATCCTTGCTCCTGTCAGGGAAAATAAAATCTATCTTTGTAGAGCAAGTAGACAAAGTTTTGCAATTGTTGAGGTGTAGTTTTAAATCTTGAGCATTTTCAGGACTTTTTACATACTCTAACAAAAGTCAGATTCTCTTTGCTTAAAACCATACACCAGTTAAAACCATACACCAGGCCTATTCAACTGGCGGCCCAGGGGCCAACGCCGGTCTGCGGATGACATCAGACTGGCCCGCGGATCAGTACTATTTATCAGTACATAAACAGGGGGAAAACTTGTAAATGACTGTCATTGTTGCCACAGTAAAGTGTTAAAAACAGCAGAGCGCTCCCGTTTAATAGAAGATCTTTGGTCCTGTGCTCGCAGCCTATCACAAGATTGTGTTGTTGATGGAAAAAACAGCTTTCACGCACTGTACTGTACTGCTGGGGTTTTGGCTTTGGCTTCTTGAACAATATAGTTGAATAGCCCTGCCATACACTGTATAAAACATGCACCCAGTCTCAGTGATGTCACCCATTGGTTACAGAAATCGCGTTTTGAAGCCAAATGTTGGCAGTCATCATATTATAAAATTGATTCTAGCTCACTTTTGGCAAATGCACCCTCCTGTCAGTCAAATCAACCACTCTCCAATTATGTAAAATAATACAAAACCCTTGCTAATATGATCAAACTGATGAGCTATTAAAGATTAAACCCCCTTACAATGTTTACCAATAGAGAAATAAGCCATAGAGACCAGGTTGAAAAAATGCTTATCCACTATAAAAAAAAAGGGCATTTTAACATGTGACCTATTGGGGGATTGCTTGGCTTTTGGAGCCAGCCCCAAGTGGACACTCAAGGAACTGCAGTTTTCCCCTCAGAGAAATGTCAAATCTTTGGGTAGTCAACTTTGCTACATGTCTACATGTGCTTCTTTAGTGTTTTCAACTTAACTGAAAATGTTTATCAACTTGTGAAATTCTGTCTAGCAGAATATGTATGGTCACTTTTTCTCAGGCAGATCAAATAATAGTTCATTCTCCGTTTTTATAAAATATAAGATATTTGCTTAAATGTAATTGGACCTGTTGAGAGAAGCATATGATTTGCTCACACTCAAGGTAAAACTTTAAATGTTCAGTTTGACATGTATTTGATCAATATTTGTTTTTATTTGATATTGAATTTAAAAAAAAATCTGTTATTCTAAAATATATTTAATTTTTTAACCAAATCTGTAAACCTTTCTGTTGTATGTGATAGATTCCCCTAACAGAGTAAGAGTTTTCCATGACATAGCATTCTGAACACAAATGACACCTCCTGTATGTTCTCTCCCTGTTTGAATAGAGAATGGCATTGACTGATTGATATTGTAATTCTAGCTGTGAAGTAATGTTTTACAGCATGCGTAAAGACAGACCTGTAAGGCCCTCCCTACCGAGCACCTTTCTTCTGTATGGATCTGCCAAGTGCTGAGGACTGGTTAAATGCTGTCAATCATTGATTTCTTCCCTCTGACAGCAGAGTGATGGCTGCCGTGATTGAAGGAGTCAGGGTTTTGTCTTTCTCTCCCATGCTGAAAAGATTCAAGTGAGAAATCCTCGCACCTTCTAAGCCAGCCCATCACTTCCCTCCTCCTCTTTTCTCTTTACTTTCCCACTCCCCCCTTTCTCTCTCTCTTTTAACAAATGGCATCAACAGGCCATGAAATAATCAATGCTGATGATCCATCTTGGAGCCTGTCGATATGTTAATGAGCACGCCTCATCGTTATTGCTGCCGGGTCATAAATCACTGCCTCTTACCAGAATGCACAGCAGCTGGTGCAGCAAACCCCAGGCCAGGAATAAAACACTGTCTTTTAACGATTAATGTCCAAACATTCTGCTGCCCTGTGCCTTGATTGTTTTCAGATGCCAAAAAAGTAGGACGGATTGTAAATCAATAAAACAATAAGACAAAGTGTTTTAATAAAAGGAGAGGTTGCGAGTAAATCATTGCAGTGCTCCATTTAGCACTGCTTCCTGGCTAAGGAATAATTGGATACCTGGTACCCAGAAGTCATTTTTAAGGTTATAAATGCCTGTGTCAGCTTGTAGTGAGAAGCAGGCTAGCTCGCAACCCTACATTTTTCAAATCTGCTTTTTTTTTTAAGGGACCCGAGCAAAGCAAAGGGTGGGTTTACTTGTTATTTGTTTCACTATGAGAAATGAAAAGATAAGATGTTTGCATAGAGTACACTGTAAATCATGATGATGAGATGCCGCAAAGAGAAGCTTTATTATTCCCTTATTTCCTTGGCTTGAAATCTCATTCTCTATCCAATACATTCAATACAGCTCCCACGTATAGGCTGAAAGTGCATTATATGCAGTATCTCATATATGCATATTTGTACACTGTCCAGCATGTTGTCTGACTATTTCTAACAAGCAACAAGTATATATGCAAACATGTAGTGGTTGGTTGGTGTTCTTATAGCAGCCTATGTTTCTCCTTATATTAAACTGTCATGGGATCAAATCATTTTGAAGCATCGACTTTCACATAGACACAACCTAATTTAACCTTTATAAACATTCTAGGTTGAAACTATATAATACTGTGGACATATTGCACTTAGGAGCATGGCTGAATGTTAAAGGAAAGAGAAAAACAATGTTGTCTATTATTTGAAGACATTTATACTGCAGAGGTTTGTGGTGAGACAGAGTTTAACACAATCAGTCTTAGAAAGTAAGTTCATTAACCACACTACACTTTCTATGTTCTATTTTACTTCAACATGATGTGTCCATTAGATTCTGGATTTCCCTTGGGGTGCATGGATACATAACAGGTTAATCAAGTGAGATCATCAAAAATGTATTCAAATTTGTTCAGGTTGTTTTGGCCTCAGCTTTGTTTAAAATGAATTATAAATGGCCCTGCTTTTAACCAAGCTTCATGTCTCACGCAAATCCAGAGACACTGGTATTTGACGCATTCCTAGACAGACTGGAATTTGGCATCTCACAGGGAAGGTTATTGGGTCCATTTATTTTACTTTTATGATCCAAGGCTGAATGGTTTGGTTATCCATTTTCATGCACATATTTCAGCATTACTGGTATCTCATATAGATTAATGGGGAATTGGGGGTTTCTTTGAAGAGTTATCCAGCTGAGAAAATCTGGAGTTGTTCACCAAGAAGATAGTTCACTTGTTTTCCCTTTGGTTAATTTATTTAAAAAATATATACTGTATCTACACATATGCTTAGGAATTCTGCTAGTTTCCTTTTTAAACAGCAAATATCTAGACAAGAAAAGCTATTGTTTTGGTTTTCACTGTAAAGTACATATTTTCACTTGGTACAAGTATCTCATACTGTAGTATTTCATACTGTAGTTTAATGTTATGGTTTCACATATAAGATTCTGGATATTCTGTAACTGTAGGACTTGCAGGCTCTGTCCACTCGAAACAAAGTATATTACTTTGGAATAAAACCCTTGTTTGGTTTTAATATTGGTATTAACGGCGGTATCAGTCTTGTGACCTTGTGCTCAGGGATTCAGTCAGGCTTGTAGATTGCAGTATAACCTCTGTGTGTCTCTACCGGACCTCTCAGAGCTGAACAGTTTTTATGTTCTAGCCCTTGGACTTCCTGCAGATGATAAATCATAAACCAAGCGTTTATAGCAATGTAAGCTAGTTGGGTATACGTGTACATGAGTGCACATTCACATGTCCTCACAATGTCAGTGTTAGTTGTTAAGCTGTGTGCCACTGCAGTTATGGAAACATTGTGTCTCGTTTGATGAAACTTTGCCATCATAACTGCATGTAGCACAGACAATCTTCTTGGTTGCAAAAAGTAATTGCCAAGATATGACAGTTTAGCCATATCTGAATATTTATTATGTCATTGTGTTGACAGGAAAGCTTTGTTTTGTTTCCCCTGAAAATTAGCTGTAGCTTCTTTTTACACATCTCCCTTTATTGTGGTCTGGAACAGAGGGAAAACATGGCCATATTTTCCCAATCTGTTTTTATTCTGCCTCACACACTCACTAATATATAAGAACACTACTGTAGTCAGGGATCCTCCCTTTGGTCTACAGAACCAGATAGCATGAGTAAGTATTGGACACCCCAATTTATTCACAGGAACTGAATTTACTTCAGACTCTGACAGCTTGAATTCCTGCGGCCTCTGTGGGGCCTAAATCATGCTCACGATACAGTGCAGCTCTGCATTTTTTTCTCCCCAAGTGCTAAGTATTATAATGATGAATCTGCTACTCTGGCTTATGCCAGCTCTAGGCGGACATAACAGCAGTTGTTTAAGTTTTCCAAAATAAATAGAGAATATTTCAATGGAGACAGATAGCAGAGAGGAGCCTGGGAAATGGCATAGTTTGACTTGTGGAAGTTGCCTTTCTAAATTGTTTTTGTTACCAAGATAAGGAACATTAACTCCAGATGTCAGGGAGAGTAAATAATATATCAGTCGGCTGCAATAAATGCCATGTGCTGAAGAACCAAATGGAGATTTTTATTTCTTATAACTGTCATCTATCAATAGCTGCATTCTTACACCAATCTTCATCTTCCATATCCACATATGTATGTAACCAGCCATCCATATCAAATATTCTCTGTGTTCCCCCCTTGGAGTTCAGATCACATCTGTGTGTCTTACCATGTCAGAACAGATGGGCCCTCTGCATCCCGTTATTAGGGTGAATTTATTGCCTTCCAACTCACAGTTTCATTAGACAGGGTTGCCATTTAACATAAGTTAAAGGGAGGACGGTTCACATTTCTTTCCTTCAGTAATATATATTGATAGCAGCCCATTCTGGGTATTCATTATTGGTTAGACAGTCGCTGTTGATTGATTTTGTTGTATCATACGGGAGGTAACGGTTTTGTGGCTGTTGTGTTAAGTGACAAAGTTTGTTATGAGAAGATGCAATCCATAATCCCCATTGAGGTTCCATATGGTGAATCTTATTTTAGGACATTAAAAGTGGGAATAAGATAATAAATGCATCTTGTATCAAACTTAAAGATCTCGTAGAGTATTTTATGTATTACTACAATCATAGCTTCTTGAATATTGAATCTTTACTCCTAAGTCTCCGTAAACAGCTTGGAAGGTTCACTTTGACAAAGATAGCTACCAAACATTTGGGGATTGGGTTCATTTGTAACGGTTAAGGCTTCAGAGTTTGTGACATTTTTAAATTGGTTACTTCAATTGTGCAAGTTCCATTTTTCTTCTTGCAACTTGAATGTACCGCATTTGAAACTTGAGCAGCGTCACTGTATTGACAATAAGGATTGAAATCATATTTAAAAGTGAAAATTCCGAATACATTTCTATCCCTTTTTCAAAAATCATAAACATCTCACCATCAACACCAACTACTTCCCTCCATCCCCCGTGGGAAATAAAACTCCACACCAGTATCCTTTTACGGTCATTGGCCTAATAATTTGCTAAACCATTTTGTGAGAATGCTGATCATTCAGGCTTTATGCTATTAATGAGAGTATGTGCTTATTAGGGTTCCTGGGAATAGTTGTTGATAGGAACAATCTGGAAGGAGTGAAAAATGATTTAACACGCTCAGCAGGAGTGCAGGATTGGCCCATTGCAGTGTGTTGCGATTAATTCTTATTGCACAGCAAAGCAGCTTGTGGGTGTAGCACCGAGGAGGTTTATTGCGGAATTAGTGTGATTTTGCGGCATTTGTTGTGGTGTTATACTAAATGCTAATTAGGCTCTACAACCACAATTAGAACCTCTTGCTAGACAGACCAATTTAACTAGTCCCACTGTAAGAGCATCGAGAAGATTAACACACATTCACACACTCGCATGCACATGTGACATCACACATGGAGGCACAAACATCTCACCTTATAATTACACACTCGCTAACTATGAGACAAGACAAATGTGGGGGGTTGCAGATGCTCTTTTCTCCTAATACCTTGATAATTTCTTTGTTCTTGGGAGCTTATAGAAAATACAGTAAGTGTGGTCTTACTTGGTTAAAAAACTGATCTTAAACATGGGTAAAAACAGGTAGGAGGCTCCGTGACACTCAAACAGAAAAGGCTTTTCTTCAATAATCCCTGGCGCTTGCATGCAAACATGAGCAGAAAAGCTTGTGAATGTGAATGTTTCCTTTCATTGCGTGTAGTCATGCTCATTACAGTGATTGAGTCCCACATGTAGGATCAGAGTGCAGCATGCACATCAGTCTGCAGCCTCGCCTGCCAGTCAGGCCTGCATTTTGCTACAGCGTCAGTGGCATGGCATCCAACTTTGGCTGAAGGCAGCGTTCTGGCTTCTCACAGCAGACACACTTCTCAATCATCCTCTGACACTTAGTTGGACAACACTAAAACACATAGCAAAGCAATCACAGTGGCCCTTTCCGAATAGCCACAGTTCAGTATGCAGTGCGTACTTTTCAGTCGGGAGTTTAAGTAGACTGAACCCTTGTGGTCATTCAGTAGGCATTTTTTGGGTCCACTTAAGTATACTGAACATTTCAGCATGGATACTAACTTCCGGGTTTTGTGCAGTATGGATCGGATGCATCCTTTCAGGAAGTGAATTTATTTTACCACCCACAATGCTGTGCGAAATTAAAAGTAAAACGTCACTTCACGTGCGCCTCCAAATCAAAACAAGCGAGGATGGATTAATTTAATCATTTTTTAATCTAGAATTAAAGTCCCTACTGAAATGGCTCCTTTAAATTAACAACAAAAATGTATGCATTATTACAAAAACCTTATTCATGATTTCCATATTTATGTATGCGACTTTATTGGTTTATTTTACTTTAGGCTACTGTCTTTCATTTGTACTTTCCTGTATGTATGTTATTTTATTATTTAATCCGTTTTTTACTTGATTTGCATTGTGATACTTTTTTTATTTACCTGACTGTATATGCACATTACTCTTGAATAAAGCTATAAAAAAAATCAGACGAAGTAGGAACAAATATCTGCCTACTGTGAGCACCTACTGAACAGTAGGTACTAAAAGTATACAGCACGGATAGTAGGGACTGTCTACTGTCTACTGACTACTGACAGATTGTGTAGGCACCTTGCAATTCGGATGCACCCAGTGACTTGTTTCTTTGCCAGCTCAGACTCAAGATGACTTTCAAACAGTTTGTAAAGACTTTGTAGGTAAAAAAATAGGCTGCATTATTAGGGTAATAACTGTTCTTATTAGTAGTATTAGATGTAATAGAAGGTGTAGTATTAGCAGTAATAGCAGTTGAAGTTTTTCCAGGCTGTAGCATATTCTGTAGGTGTGAGTATTGATATGTTGTTAATCTAATATACAGCATAAAACACTTGTCATGTTGTGATTCGACTACTTCCTGTTTGTCGGTGGTGGGCGGAGCTTGGATACTTCAGGGAATGCTGTGAATTTGTGTGAATCTCGCGTCCCTATAGTGACCTAATGTGTGCATAAAAGGTGTTTAAAAAGAGTTACAGTAAACAACACTGATGCTAATGTTTGATGATAGTGATTGATTAATGCATTCATGTGCATGTGCTCTGGTGACTCATCACACTCATTGTTCTCTAAGCCAACATTGACTCTCTCTCTGGGCCATGAGGGAACAAAGGAGAGGGTAGGGGGTTGACCTAAGATGAAGGAAAATGTATGTAAAAACATTTATTATTTATATAGGCACCAGGAACTGCTATTGTTGTTTCTGAACACATTGCGCTTTTGGCTACGGCCCCGGGGCCTTCTGTGGAACACTTTATCATGTTTTTAGTCCTTATGAATAATTAAAAACTTAAATTACTTGCCATGTACAAAATTCATATGCTGGGGGTTGGGGGGGAAGATACATGAAAATTAATTTTCTTTTCTCTGAGAGTGTGACGGGAAATCAATTAATCTTGATGTATTATTTCATGCGGGGCAGGGTAGCAGCAGCAGCATAGAGAGTGGCTACAGCTGTTCTCATTGGAGGGGCCATATATTATACTTGGCGGCTTTGACAGCTTCTGAAGGAAAGGGCTGAAGGATATCAGGCAGGTGAAGAAACTGTAAAAGAGAAAAAAAAAACATATATTAGGCAGTACAAACTGTTTCCAGGGAGTGTTGTAATCTCTACAGCAGCAGGGAAGTGTATTTAAGTTTTTTCTTTTCAGACTCACAAGTGTATTTGCAAAATCTGCTGTCACTCTTAGCAGACATTATTAGAGGTCTTCCCTTTCAAAACATTGTGTTCATTTGATTAACAAGTTGTATGTTTTTATACCTCTATCTGCCTTTCTTGTGTGTTCTCTCTTTGGGTGGGTAAGGGGGGAATTGAGATTTACTACCCGTCAGATAAATGTGTCCAGGTAATATAACACCGGGGATAGAGTGACAGAGCTATTTACTGCGTGCTTTAAAGTTTTATAACTTGTCACAGTTTGCAACTTGTTGTCTGAGGCTCCCCAATTTTTGGCCACAGTATCTGTAAATAGAAAATGATTGCTTTGAAGATATAAGCAGGAACATTAAGGAATCACTACCATGGCAACTCTGTTAATGGAGGAATAATACACTGTATGCTAAACTGTTAAACTAAAAAATGTGATACAATGTGATGTGCAATTCTTAATCTTGATGTATTTTGTCAACACTACAGAAATATGTGAAACAGGGCGATCAACACGAGCCATCAATTTATGTCGACATACCTCGGGGACGTTTAATCGTAATTTTCTTGGAACTTTTCACCAAAGTGATGTGCAGACCCTGAGAAATCAGTCACTGTCACCTGCTCACTGAAAGATTGATCACCAGTCTGCCAGCTGTGACTGCTGATGAGTGACATGTGAAATGTGTCATGTCGCTTCCCAGCGACGTGTTTGTCAAGAAAGTGTTTGTGACCAAACAGTGACTTTGTAGCTGTGCTATCATAAAAGAACAGGAAAAAAGGACTTTGAAGAGAAAGCTGTTAGATTACAAGTCGTAAAATGTCCTGAATCTACTTTTACACATAAAATAAACCATTAAATTACTTAAATAAACCCCATTGAATCTAATATTAGATACAATTAGCTCATTTTGTACATTTAAAAAACTCACTATTATGTGTGTATGAATGTATTTGTTTTATTTGTATTGATGTATTGTGTCTTGTGTTGGAGGGGCTGTGTTGGCATTGGTTGTATATCTTGCCTCTTGGAGTCTTTTTATTATCTGGCGGATGATTCATGTCAGTGGTGCTGTTGTGATGTTGGCTTAATGACATGCTGGAACATTTGATTGACTCTCAGCCAATTTGTCAGAATAATTCCATGTGGGATGTTTCTTGTAAATGACCTGAGTCAAAAATAAAATATTCATTAATTCATTCATTCTGCTTGTAACCTTTGTCATTGCCATCAGTAGTTCCACTGTGGCCAATACTTTAAGTGTTATTGGTGTAAGATGTGATCTGAAATCTTGTGTAGTGGCATTATGGGATTACTGTGCTGGTGGGTTGGCATTAAGAGCCTTTGTGTTTTTGAATGTGTGTCTGAGTCACTTGTATTGTATGTTTTGTGTTGGACAGGGTCCAATGGACACCCTTTGAAAACGAGATGATTCATATCAAGGGGCTATCCGTCAATACATTTACCTAAAAATATGGAAATATACGTTTCAGCAGAGAGAGTTTGGTCAATTAAAAGATTAGTGTTGGGAGACTGTCTCTGTAGTTAAATGGAGATGGACATCACATTCTGAATTGCATACTGAGATAAACTGTCAGATAAAAAGGAAGAACAACAAACCTAGAAGGCATGACTCATACCACAGAGACGTTTTATTACGCCTGTAGCTTTATAACAGAGCTTTGTATTAATAGGTCATTCTAGAGGTTATAATGTTGGTTAATTTCCCTCTGAAACCTAAAATTCCAAAACACAAGAGAAAGGGGAGCTTCATTTAATGTATTCTTTGTTTAATTAGTTGCACCACCATGATATTATTAGCTTCTTGTTGTCCTGATTGCCAGTATTTTTTCTTTTGTGATGGAGCTACGTAACATCAGGCTGTAAATTCAAAATTATATTTTTTAAATCATGACCTCTCCTTTTACGATTGACACCATTCCCATCTGATTAAACCATCCTGCTCTTGCTCTCTTAAAAGACATCATTTTGCTTTCTGTTGTCTACCTGAAGCCTGCACCATCAGAAACTTCAGTGTGATGACATTGAGTAAAAAAAAAGGCATTCTTTCTCCATTTCCCCTTCCAGAGGTGCAAATGTGTCCCTGCTATAAATCCTCTATCATTTATGAACAGATTTCCCTGGTCAACAAGACTGGTAATCAACGATCAGTAAACATCTGTTACTATCTATTAATAACCCGACGTTACAGATTTACGGCCGGCCTTGACTGCTGGTGAAAATGTATTCCTGCCGCTGACGAGGGGCAGCTTGGAACGGGCGGCCAATGCCATTTGTAAATGCGAGACAAATTAGAGAGCGCGAGACAACTAAATTAAAAAGCCAAATGACCGAGGCCAGATGGAGCTCAATATAACAAATGGAACAAGTTGTGGAGCTGCCAGTTGTACAGACGCTGAGGGACACTGGGGGGGAATTGATTCAGGAGAGCCATTGGGCAAGCAGATGAAAAGGTTATATTAACACTTACAGGAGGCAGAAAGTAGGCCTCTGTGCCCTCCAGCTTTATGTCGCAGTCATTCACACATATGGACGCCGCTGTCCGCATCATCTTTTAAACGGTGCTGTGTGAATGTCAGTGTGAGAAATAAACACATTTAGGGTTGCTCCCCGTGGCTCTGACACAGGGCATATTGTCAGCACATGGCTGGAATCCCACTGTCAACTGACACGCCTTTATTCAGATGTTGTTTAACGCTGTCTTGATGTTTCTATTGATCCTTATAGACACATGCAGAGCAGTACTGCAGCCTGTAAAGAGTTGTTCTGTTGTATACCTGCAAAAATACCATGATAAAAACTAGAGCCACGCAATTCATCACAAATTCATCGTTATCGGGCTAGGAGCATTTGCAATAAACACATTATTTAGTCTGAATTTATCCCAGTAAAATAGAGCAATTATTTGAAGGAATTGGTAAATGCTCTCTCAATCAGCATGTGTACATTTTAACTGTTGGAATAAGACCATAGCCTAACGCTTTTACGCCATTGTGATGATGTCAAATGAATTTCAAGCCAGCTACCAACTACCCTGAGATTAGTTGGTGCCAAGTTAGAGGAGGGAAAAAAATGCTTTTTGGATTTTTTTTTCTATATCCTGGAGGGACAAGTTGCACCCACAGGTATTGCATTAAATATGAACAACAGCACAAAATGAATTACAGCTAATATGCACTTTATTTATCCAACGTTGTCACAGTATGTTACGATGTTTTCACACGTATTTTTATCGTGTTGTGCAGGTCTAACAAAAACCACAGTATCAATACATAGACTTGTCATTTAATACCATCTCGCCCAGAAATACATTAAAGTGCATTCATGTTTTGCATTGTAATGTTCAGCAACACAGTGACCGGCGACATTGCTTCTCTGTGGCTGTTTTCTAGTGATGCATCGCACCTGCAGCTCTGCAGGTTAAGACACATGAGCACATTTATATCTCACAAATGGGAAAGCAACTCGGGGTGAGGAGCACATTTGTTTGGGTTAAAGACTGCATGTTAATGAAATAGATCATGAACATTGCCATTATAATAATGGATTACAGCACTTTCCTTGCGGTGTAATATTTTATTTATGACCTTTTTGGATAACTTAAAAGAATTGTGCACGGTGTTCTGCTCTATGGCTCCTTTCCAAACACAAAACAAGCAGTATTTACTGAGTGCATTTCTCCCTGTGGCATGTGGAGATCAGGGAGTTTTGAGTGGGAGATTAGCTTTGGGTTAATGAAGTCTGGAGTCGGAAGAAGAATGGTTATTACTCTGTAATGTAGAGTCTTTTAATTTCCACTGTGGCAGTCAGGCCTAATGTGTTATTTTACATTCTGTTTTAGATTGCACAAAGTGGTCACTGCTATTTGTCTTACTCATTTAAATCACCATTATTCAGATGTATTAGCAGATGATGCATTAGGCTGCACTCCATGCTGCTCTCCTTCCTGGTTACTGAATGATAAAATATTCCCTCGCCCGGGACAGTAAAGCAGCAGTAATATTCTCCTGAAAGCCTATCGCAGTCTTTTTCTTCCTCCATGACATACATAAGCTGTTAACACATAATGTGCCACCATTTGTTTCTTTAATCTCAGCCTTTTATCCTTTTTTTCTGCTCTTGAGGCATCATTATGGGAATCTCTGTTTTCATCACTCACGCTGAATCTTATTTTTTGTTTTTCTGCAGGAGATTTCCCCCCGTGCAGTTACTTACAGTGGCCCTCGCCTTACCTCTTGCGTCTGATAAAGGAAGCAGGAACTGACAGGGGCTATTTGTTATGGGGATGAGACAGGGGTGACACACACTAGATTATAAAATGCAGAGACGTGCAGAGGTCAGATAAACAATTTGCCACCAAACTTGGCTACCCATGATGCTCTCTGCTCCCCATTTGCTCAATATCAGAAGAGTGGTAAGAGGAGAGGATCTGAGGGAAAAGGAAGGTAGGAAGGATCATGTGAGTAAGGAAGGGGAGGGCAGAGGAGCACAAAAGAACAGTGAGTGAGCCCCCCTGGCTGATAGCAGTCAGGTTTGCATTTTTTCTCCCTCTCTCTCTCTCTCTCTGGGTTAATTCACAGGATGAAAAGCTGCTCTGTGTGATGTGTCATATATCAAAGACAGGGCATCAGTAATCTTTGCTCAAGGGCACAGATAACAGACAGATAGACATGTGAATGAGATGAAAAAAAAGCAACTCATCCTTTTCTGCTACCACCACGGAGGAGATAAAACAAGATTTATGACTCATCTCAGACCACATACCGGCAGCGCGGACCATTTTTCACATGCTCCAAAAATTGGTACTGGAAAGCAATCTGCTTGTCAGTGTGTCCATCAGGTGCTTCAGGAGGAAATTGGGTCCTTCGGGCTTTTTGCTCTGCAGTCAGCTATTTTCTTTATAGCAGTTTTGTTTTTAATGGTATCCATAAATATATGTAGGGTTATAAGTACCTTTATCACCCAAGGAGCTTTTCCACATGATGCAGCACACTGTGCCCTGGTGGTTGTTTTTGAACTGAGTTTCCTCTGCGTGGACACGGCAGTCCAAAGAGCTGCACAGCTGTCACTGTTTTAACGGACAGTGATGACAGCTCCCTTGTTGAGCTTGATTGACAGAAATTGGTTTTGATTGGCAACCAAATCACTTTTGTTCAAACAGTCAGAGTCATATCGGGGTGAATTTGAAAACCTTGAAGTGAGGAGAGTGAAATATATTTATCAGTGCTCTATTACACCTATACCAACTAGGGATGTTCCTAGCAACAAATTCCCCTGACAATTAAAAGGACGTTTCCATCCAGACTAGTCGACTACTCCAAAGGTAATGAAACATTCAAAAGCTAGCACAACTATCTATCAGTCCGAGAAGGATCACTGGGTATGCGGGTAAACTATGTCAAATTGGTTTGCAGTGTGTGGCTAGCATTAGCAGTGCTAGCACCTCCAGCCTTCCGTCCCCCTTGCAACTTCATATTATTGACTGGATCGATATCCTAGTTTAACCTAACACAGCCTACATTCATCTTCATTTTCTAGATCACAATACTGCCAAACTGCGCTGCTTCTACAAGATGCCAACCATCCACTGTACTGGTGTACATCTGGGCAGTAGACAAGGAAGACAAGCCCATTAACAGGGGATCCAGTCCTGGCTAGTGGTGGGGTGGCTGGGTTACAGCTTTGACACAACAGGTTGATGTGGTTTAATCCTTTACTTGGAACCCTAATCTCAACAAAGTGCAGCAGAGGTAGTAAGCCAGTGTGTAGGAATGTGATGGACCAATGCTATAAATAGGCCACTGTGTCATATGAATAGGTGTTGTAAAGATGTAAGATTTGATAATAATCAGACGATCTGCAAGGTGTGAATGAGGTAATCGTTCTGTCCACACCTGTAGGCTCCATTTAATGTACAAGAATATCACTCCTTAGCACTGCAGGTAACCAGCTCTACTACTACTCCCCTACTCCCCTCAATGCACAGCATGCCAAAAGCCCATAAACTGTAGCAGTGGGCAGCGTTAATAATAATATACACAAAGTATCAGGAACACAACAGGGTGCATGAAACTCTATAAAATATTCTTTAGAAAACAACCTAAAGAAAAGGTTAAACACAAGAACAACTAATATCATTGTGTGCTTACTTAAGTGAAGATTGCTAAGTTTGACCATCATGTGGGACACGTAAGAGTTTAATTTGATATCAGTGTAGAGTTGACTGCAGTGCAACAGGTGGCAATAAGTTAGGACTTCTACATTCAGTACAGAGACTTCTACTGAGCTGTGTGATTTTTCAAGTGCTGGCTGCCATGTTGGAATGGGGCATTAGAGTGGCCCCGCTGTGCATGGAGTGTTGATAGCACCGGGAGCTGCATGACTCTGCCTGTTATGGATCAGGTTGAACTTGGGGAAACATTTGAAGGCTCCTTTGGGCTTTTACAGAGCACAAGTTTTCCCGGGGACAGAAGGATCAGCTTAAAGCAACATGCTTGTTGACTTTGATATCCTATCTGATAGCAGCATTTCCACAAGTTTACACCCGTGCAAACAGGCCTGCAAATATATCGTCATTTATGCTAGCAAGGGGATTTGGCCCACCGCAGGGGGTTTGAGATTTTTTTTCTGCCTGTCATAGATGAGCGAGGGTTTCTATAAATTTAACTCTTGTTTCCTCTCGCACCAGAGCAGCCTGTGAGAATGAGAAACAGGCCAAAGCGAGGGGAGGGCACTGATACCTGCTCAGCACAGCAGGCAGATGTTCTACGAGGGTCATTGGGAGTTGCAGCAAGGGAAAGATGACAGACTGATGTAAAACATACACTTGTTTTGCACATTGTCACGTCTGCCTCTTGTCTCCAGTTGCCCCTTGAGCTCCGTCCTACCTGCTGTTCCCGTCTAGACGACTTGCCAACTGTGACATCTGTTCTAAGATGAAAGCATAGGCAAAATCTGAATGTCAATATCCTCGCCACGGACAGACAGAATGAACAAACGGAGGAGTGTGTGTCACCGCGCGGCAATCATCCTTCAAATGAAAGGTTACAACGCCGCATTGTGTGCTGGAGAAATGACCATTTTTAATCAGACAGCAGGGGACACATCTGTCAGGAGCTCAGTAAAGCTGCAGTTAAAAGCCAAGGAGAGCAGGGACTGATCAGTACAAATCATTTTCCCTTTCCCCCGCTGACAAACCTGGCCTAAATGTGAAAAGGCCACCAGGGAATTAAATATGACTCTTCTAAGATTATACTTGGGATTCTAAGATGACAAAATGCGGATAATAATTCACAGCTGACAGAAGATAACATTAGGGATGTAATTATAGGATTATTTTATGTTGGATGAGGCAAAAGGACTGTGGTCAAGGTAAAGTGCTGTGATTTAAGGAACCCATGCTAGACGTCTTTTTTTTTCCTTGAGCCTTTGTGGTTGTCATGAAGCAAGTTCAATCCTGTCATGACTGAAAGAATACACAGGTTGCTTATCACACTTTTATCTGCAGAGAAATGATTTTAAACTTAACATCACCAACACAGTTGATAACCTCATTATAATCAGATAAGGGCTGGGTTTGTCATGCATGAGCAACCATATCCATGATCACAATCCACAGTATATGTTGGCAGACTTATATAGCAAGATCTAACGGAGAATTTCCCCATAAATGGGTGAGCTAGTATCATCTTAACATTTCCTGTGTTCTCCATGTTTTGTCTGATTAGCGTCCCTGTGAAAGTGTAAGCTAAGACCTTGGGGTTTGCCCTATCCAGGGGCCTTAGCCTTAAGATTACATCTACAGAGAGGTTGAAAATGTTCAGAGCTGGAAAAGTAATTGCAAAGCTAAGGTTAGTAATTTTGTGGTATTAAATTGCCTGTCAGAGCTAAATGAAGTAGGGCTTCTGCACTGCCAAAAGCCATACGTGCCTATGCGGAGAGTGGTGTAGCTTTACCCGGAGAAGGTAGTATTTTCCTCCACCACATCATTTTATCATTCAGCTGAGTTCATGGTGTTGTTTTAAGAGATTTAAGTCTCATTACCCCAACCTAGGCCCTTTGTGATTTATATGGTTATTACAGCACTCTCTCTCACAATAGAAATGATGCATGAATCACATTTGTACTGTAAGACAAATGTTTCTCCAAGGGAAAGAGAGACATTGTAGCTAGTTAAAGGGACCCTCATTAAGCTCTCGTTATTGGATAAGTGGCTCTCATTTTCTCTGTGAGATTCCAGGCCTGACTAACTGGTCTTTATACCTCTCTGAAGATTACAGTGTTGCGTAGCTGCAGTGTTCATTTGTTCGTTGTGACGTGACCGGCAGTTACACATTTATTTTCAGTGTCCAAATCCGTGTCAGTGACCTTCAAGTCCTGCTGAGTCCGACACCTGCTGACCCAAGCCCTAAACTTGTCAGAGATGGCGATAAATATGTGCAGCTTCTGTCCGCCCCATAGTTCAGAGCTGTTCTACATCTTCTTTTATAGACTCTGCTACTGATAAGCCTTGACCTTTTCTTTTTTAGGAGATCTTACAACAGTTAAGAAAGATATAGTAGACAGTTGACTGAGTTACAAAAGAATATGGACAATCCTAGGGCTGTAGTTACCATTATTTGATCATCAATTAATAAATAGATTTGTGTCTAGATAAATGGATTGTTTGGTTCTTAAATCTTAGAAATCAGTGGAACTTACAATTATAACTTCCCAGGGGTCAGTGGGACATCTCCAGATAGTCTTATTGTCCAACCAACAGTCCAGAAGTATTCAATGCACCTACATATAAGATAAAGAAAAGCCAAGACACATGAGCGTCTATAAAACAGGGACTTTTTTTGGAAAAATAATTGATGAATGATGTGATTATAGTAGCAGTACTTCACTAGTAAAATCCATGAATCCGTCACTAGGTCAATCACTTGTCCTTTGAGGGTCTGCAGTGGCAGTAGCCATTCTCGGCTGGTATTGAGTGAAGGTGCGTTACAGCCTACAGGTTGCAGTTCAAAGATCCTTGCTGTGGGGTCACAGGGCTGAGGACTGAACCATTGTGCTGCCCTAAAGAGCTTCTAATGCTAAAAAGTGTGCAAATTGCATGCAAACTCCTGCACACTGTATAACTTACAAAAATACATTTATTGACAATGCTTCGATACTGATACATTTTTTGTTTAGTTAATTGCAAGTGTGTCTTAGTTTGCATGCAACTTTTATATGGACTCATTCCTTTTCTAAGCACCCGTTTTATTTATTTGCCTCTGACAAGGCAAATAGCTATCATAGCATCATAGCAATCATAGTTGAGGATTTGGGGGCAGCACCTGGTGTGTCCAACAGGTTTCCAAGGGGTCATATGCCACCTGTGGCTTCCCTTCTGGACACTGCACTGGTCACCCCTCTAGACGCTGCCCTGGTCCCCCCTCTGGATGCTGCCCTGGTCACCCCTCTGGATGTTGCACTGGCCTCCTATGGACACTGCCCTGGTCACCCCTCTGGACACTGCCCTGGTCACCCCTCTGGATGCTGCCCTGGCCTCCTATGGACACTGCCCTGGGGACCCCTCTGGACACTGCCCTGGTCACCCCTCTGGATGCTGCCCTGGTCACCCCTCTGGATGCTGCCCTGGTCACCCCTCTGGATGCTGCACTGGCCTCCTATGGACACTGCCCTGGTCACCCCTCTGGACACTGCCCTGGTCACCCCTCTGGATGCTGCCCTGGTCACCCCTCTGGATGCTGCCCTGGTCCCCCCTCTGGACACTGCCCTGGTCCCGCCTCTGGACACTGCCCTGGTCCCGCCTCTGGACGCTGCCCTGGTCCCCCCTCTGGACGCTGCCCTGGTCCCCCCTCTGGACACTGCCCTGGTCACCCCTCTAGATGCTGCCCTGGTCCCCCCTCTGGACACTGCCCTGGTCACCCCTCTAGATGCTGCCCTGGTCCCCCCTCTGGACGCTGCCCTGGTCCCCCCTCTGGACACTGCCCTGGTCACCCCTCTAGATGCTGCCCTGGTCAGCATTGATTTGTTAAAATTATTTAAAATGTTTGCTTTCTTTTAACTAAAAAAACAGGAATCATTTCATTTGAATAAGCCATTATGTTAATATTAACTTAGAAAAAAAAAGAATACAATTTGTATGAATGAAGTTGGCTAAAAGGTCTTAATGCTAAATTTTTGTGATTCTTTCTACTATTATTCTTTATAAACAGTCAAACCAGACTGAGTCACGATTGGCCTGTGAGGACAACAAACGTATAATCAAAAACAAATCAACAATGACTGACCTTTACATGTTTTTGTGAACTGAATCATCACTCATTAAAGTTTTATTTTGAGATTTTTTCTGTCTAAATGTTAACAAAAGAATCTCACTACATTGTTTTTTTAAATGGGTAACAAAGGTTAAATGTAAAGGTGTTTCTTCTCTCTTTCTTCTCTTCTTTTATGTCCATTAACTGCGTCCGAGTTATCTCTGACATCCTTCTAATGTAAAATACATCTACCATATTGTTTATCTAATGATACCAGTCTATAATAATCTTTCACCAAGAAAAATATCTATCATTTTTTTTATTTGTCTAGCCTTACTTTATGTAAACTGTCTTAAGTAAGGTCAAGAGAAAACAGTATAGCTGAAAGAAATACTAGTAGACTGTTTGATGATAAAATGGAAATAAAAACATTTACATTAAAGAAAAAAGATGGGATGCAGGATGGCTTTGACTTGTCTCAGATTTTCTCTCCTGCAGTTTGAAAGCTATCATTTTCTCAAATTCATAGCTGAAAATTGTCATTGATTCGCAGGATGACGGATGCTAAGAGCCCCTCTATTGACAAAACTATTGACAGTTTCAGCAAATTCCCCTTCTAATTATCATTCCTGGCCAAATGATACACCTTTTGTATTCAGTGAGAGGATGTCGATCGTACCGGGTGCATTGTTCTAGAAAGACTTATTGAGCTGGATGTCATTGCACCGTAATTTCGAACATAACAAAGAACACTCAAATGCATCATAAGTAAACCTGGTATAGACAATTCCCAGACTGCTTAAGACATCACTTTAGAGAGGATCCACATTGTGGAAGGCCTTTGTGCTGTCAGGATTTTTCTTCTTCAAACAAATACCCTTTACATCCTGTTTCTTCTTCTTTAATCCTTTCCATCTCACCATCCTCTTTTCTCTATTCCGTCTGGCCATGCTAAAGAATCCAGGCAAATTGAGATCATACAGTAACATCACATAGCCTCCCGCTTACATGATTTATGATATCAATGATCACCTCTGCTGCTATTACTAGCTATTTGGGAAGGAAATCCACTGGTATTAAAGATAGATCACAACCTTTTCAGGCAGTGAAAAGTTGACTTATTTCAGCAACATGTTTTATTTCCACTATAACTTAAGAAATATCACAGTAAGGTATTATATTCAACTCATTGCATAACTTCCTCTTAGTCACAAAGTCCAGTGACGTTGACAGTACAGAGAGTTTTTTCTTCCAGTTGAGGATATTGCCTTCAATTGCTAAAATAAACTATAGCAAGTGAACCCTGTTGACCACAGAGCTGCTGACAGGCTCTTTGCTGGAATGACATCTGAACCTGCCAGGGGCATGAACCTGCCAGGGCCTCCAGCAGGTGCCAGAATCTGACACCTCCTGAAGGCACTGGGAGCAAAGTGGTGGGTGGTGATGCTGCTGGACGGGGGCTTTTGGGCTTTATATGTGGAGGGCTAGTAACATGATGCTGGAGTCCCCTGCCTTTTCCCACAGTGGCCCTGAACTACCACTCAGCGGCTCCACTGGCTAACTAACAGCTCACTTGACCGTGGTTACAGGAAGCTCTTTGTTGGGGAGGACAAAATTCAGAGGGGGAAGTGGTGTAATCCTGGCTCTGTCCTGGATCAGTCAGTTTGGATTTCACACAGGCCCCACAATCAGGCCCAGTGCAGCCAAGGGCCCCTGGGCACCGTGTTCCTTAGGGACACCTTTTTCCTCTCAGCAGGATCAAAAGAAGTACATCCCTTAAGAAAACACTTGTTTAACAAAGTTTAGAATTAAAGTAAGCGGATATTGCCCATTAAAACTGGTCATTTTCTTGTAATTTTTACTTTTGCATCTTTGCCACCAATTATTTCAAGTCTCCTGATATGACGGGGTCTCTTATTACAAAGTATGATAATCTTTCTATGTGTTATTAAACCTGCATGATTCACACTTCTCTCTCTCTCTCTCTCTCTCTCTCTCTCTCTCTCTCTCGAGTTGATGGACTTAAACACAGTAGATACGTACGTAGATATAGTGAATGGTTTACCTAACAGTCTAACTCTACCAGCTGTCTTTAACAGTTCCAAAGTCTGTAAGCCTATGCAGATTTTAGAAGAAGCACTTGACAATATTACTTTTTGCAGCTTAAAGGAAAATCACTGCTGCTAATGTAAGCTGGCTGACATTGTTTGGATTTCGCAGAGAAGTAAAGTCAACTTAAACAAAGTGGCACTGAGCATATACACAAACAATCTGTTTCAATGCCTATAATTGCTTACAGTCGGGTTGGACATTTCATTGACAATTACTATTTGAAATTTACTGGCAATTATTCGACTAGAGTACAAAAAATCCTCTTGAGGGTGGAGGGATTTCTCACAGATTACTCAGTATGTACTTCATCTTTTAGCTTGATGCTAACACATAATGGGAATTGCCATTGAAGGGTTAACACATTTAGCATCACAATATCATGGTACTTTTAACTTAAGCAACAACCTATTTCACTTAACAATGTTTAGTAAAATCTTAATAGACCTTTAATAAGTTTAGTCACCTGAGATTAAATTCTTCTTTTGTTATTTAGTGTCTGTTAGAAAACAGCTTTTTTAGATGTGCTACAGACACCATTCGGCTGTAGCAAGTCCATTTACTTTTCGAATATCCAAAAATCAAAATCATGACCCATCCCTAGCTTAAAGTAGTAGCATACCACTGGCAATGTATCCTTCTCATCAGTCCAGAAAAAGGAAAAGGACAAATGTCATGACGGCACCCGAGTGCAGCCAAATACTAGCACCATGACACTGATCCACTGTGCAGTATCTACCCTTTTTTATCCCACTATGTCACAACTAAGCAAAGTCTGCCAGAAAGAAACCAAGACGCACAGCACATCAAACATTATTTGTTAGATTTTGCCATTGTCCACATCTGCAATGGTAATTTATCATGCTGAGGTCGGCCTGGTGAGGAATATTAAGTTTAACCTCCTCATGTGGAACTTTCCTTCTGGAAGTCATACTTCGAAGACCCTCTCAGCAGACTATGACAAAATGTGGACTGCCTCGATTGTTTTCTTCAATCTCCCAAATGATTTGATGTTTCAGATTATCTTTTAGGAGAGCTATCTGAGCTCAAACTGTGCTGTTTTATCATCGGTACAGTAGGTAGCTTGGAAAGGGCCAACAATGTCATGTCCAATGTGAGTCATGTTGTCTTTTATTCAATAAGACAGACTCTAGCCCACACAAATGACTTTGAAATAAATTGATGTAATGACAAGAATTCATGCCTTGCAACAGTGAGAAGTGAAAATCCACCCCTGCAATTTCAGGCTTTGCACTTGGCATGGCATGTAATGTGATCTCTGCTGAGTCTGAGTGAAAAAAAAATCCCTTTTTCCTTCTGTTTTACATACCAGTGTACAAGTATGTAAGGCATTTGTTGTTATTCCAGGAGACAGAGAAAGAGAGCTGCAAGGGTTACTGGTTCATTCTTCACCTATGCTATGGAGAGCAGATAATTGCTCCATGGCCAGAAGGCTTTGATTGGCTTGCTAGTTAGTGATCAGAGCAGCGAGTTTGTCTGGCTCTCTGTGGACACCAGGAACTCTGTAACATATGGCAGAAAGAAGTGGGCGGAAGGTTTTTTTTTTAAGTCGTTCTCATCCTCATTTTCTTTATGACCTCTCACATGGGTTACAGTGTCATGTAATGTCATACAATTTTAAGTTAGCCATGGGTATTTCTAGCTCTTGTGAGGATTGGAAATGCAAGTATAGATTTGACCACAAGCATGCACCACATGTCAGGCAAAACTAGTTCAGATAGTTCAAGTTCTGAAAAACTTAACAACATGAAAATTCTTCAAAGAAAATATGATTTGCTTCAAGGTATGATCCAGGCCTTCTAAGAAGAAAGTTTGGTAAGATCACTTGTTTGGACTGTTTGAAAAGTCAGCGGATCAAAAGCCTGGAATAAATAATTACAATTTGAAAACTTCCATTCTGTCTGCCTCTTTTCATGCATGAGCCCCACAATGTGGAGGCTATATGTCACCTCCAAAAGTCTGTACTTGTACTGTTTCTCAGCTGAACTTGTTTTAACTAAATAAATTGTGCACAGGAGTTTTCAAAATCGACACATAGCTAAAGTTTCTCACAGTTGCCTCAAAATGCATGCTACCTTTGCCAAATTATTTGAATCAAAGGCACGAACACGAAGAGTTGTTGCCCTCTTTTGCAATGGTTTACCAGCAGTTGCTGTTCTTTCGGACGGGCAGATTCGATTTAAAAGCACGGAAGCTGGCACCACCAAACATGTGATCCCATTAGCTCTTTAAGAAATGTTGAGAAACATTTTGAAAGGGACATGACAAGTTACATTATAGTTACCCTTCATAATACGTACATTAGCTCCTTATGTTTAAACATGATTTAGTACTTGACTGAACTTATCAGGGTCAGTTGCCTTCTGTGCGTGGGTTGTTCGAGGTGTTCACCAGCGTCTGTGGAGAACCAGCTCATTGACAGAAAGAAAGAAAATCCTTCCAAAAGCCCCAGGGGGTCCTCAGCATTTAGTGAGCTTGAAGCGGCAAAGACGACCTCTTTAACATTACACACACACACTCCACATTGTTATAACAGTATCATGTTGTTGTGGACCCCTTTTGTCTCCTCTCTTTGCCCTGTCTGTAAAGAAATTCAGGCTGATGTTTGCGATGGCAGCGATCCCTCTCAACAAACAATGTCGAGATTGAAAGGGTGATTCTTCCTCTTTTCACTCCGGAGCCTTCCAGTCCGCTGCAAGTTTACATGACCCTTCAACTCCTCTCCACACAAGCTGCTGAGTTTTGTTCCACGGCTTCTGTTTGGGGATATAAGGAGGCATTGTTGCCCGGGTCACAGCCGAGGGATGCTAAGTTTAGGAGTTTATGTAAGAAGGCCTTTCTATCTGGCTCTGCCTGCAGGTCCTTTGACAGATCATGTGAAAAGACACCGGGCGACAACAACGACTCTTCATGTGGCAGCATGTAGGAGTATATTTTCGTCTGCCATTTGAACCAACACAAAATACCTACTTGAAAAAAGATGTTCTTGATGTCTGGCTTGTCTTAAACAAACAAACCAAAAAAAATTGACTTTTTTTCCTAACTTCTTTTAAAATGTTTGTAGGTAATTTATATCTCTCTAAATTGTCAACCCACCCTGTCCTGTCTGTCAATTTTGCGCTAGAGTGATGTTGAGTTGTTTACTCAAGCAAATCAACTCACTTTTCACTCTCACTTAAACTGAATGAGCTCTCTGCATCTACAATATTTCACTTAGCCCGTTTGGCAATGTTGGATGTGTCCATCACTGCATTTTTTGTTGAAGGAAGACAAGACAATGGATTTATTAGGGAGACAGATGAACTTCTTTTCAAATCACATCATTCTGTTGAGTGTCTAAAACCTAGACAGTTGACGTGCATATGACAGCTGTCACACTCATCACAGTCTAGTCACAAACAAGCAGGAGCATGTAGGCTGTTGTCACTGAAAAATCCACAGTGCAACATAGCTTTTTGTAAAATACTGCTTGCCATCAGGGCTCTGTGTAAAATCATGAAACGTTTGGCATTTTGACTTGTGCCTCGTGATTTATCTTGCCTTGAGACATAATTTGGTCGGTGCCCGCAGCAAAATATACACTCAGATAAATGCTGTGGCTTTGAGTTGAAATAAACAAATCCCTAATGCCCTATCAATGTCCTTCCTGTTGGAAACAGAATAACTCCTTTCACTTACCAAAAGGAATATATATCATCAGATAAATGCTCCCCAGAAATAGGAAACCAGGGACAGGCTTAACCACTTCTAAGCCCTGCTTCCCTGTAGACTTGTGTTTATGATAAAGGGTAATGAATGGAAAGTGGGTTTTATCAGTGAAAGATGGAGGAATGGTTAGTTTGAGTGATGGTTTTTGTCCCACACGGCACAATCAAGGCCTATTTTTGAAGTAGAGTCCCTCGTGTCTTTGTAGACCATTTTTTCTGGATATTGGCTGTGGGATTTTGCAGGCCCTGTTGTACAGTACTGGATGAAGGGCAGTCCAGTTATCTGAGGATACAGCAGAATGGCTTGCCATGCAAATTACAAAGACTACTGTTTTTGTTTTTTTATACATTCAGGAAACACAAGATGTGCTGCAGTGGGTTGTCTCCCAGTTATGCATTTTAAATAAGGTCAGGGTTAGTGTTAGCCATAGACTCCTTCTAAAAGTAAAAAGTAAAAAAACATGTCAGTGCCTTTAACCAGAATTTGTTATATTCACCAGCAGGAGGCGACTGCACTAGATGCAAAAACAAAAGCCAGATAGTATCGAACCAGATGAGAAAACGCCCCCCTTCAGTTGATTTAGTTCTTTAAATAGTGTTTTCCTTGTTTATAGTCCCAATTGTTGTTTAAAGTGTTCTTGAACTCAGCATGATGTTCAAGTAGTAAATGGTCCCGTTAAAAGTAAAATTGACAATGAAGCAGGTGTTGCTTTGGAGGATGTGACTAACTGTGATTGGCCAGTTACTGCCACAGGTTAACTAGATCAGAGAGAAGTAGTAATGTGTCCTGTCACCCAAAGATGGCCACTTGTACTCCTAAAAACCAAAGATGGCGACGGCCATTACCACAAACTCTTGGCTTTATAAAGTTGTCCAGAAACAAGTGAATACCTTCATCCTGGCTCTGTACAATTCTTACATACAGCCTATTGGTTGCATAGAATCAAAACTTGTTGTCTGTTAACTGTATACCTTCTTTCGGTCTACAAACATTTGAAAAAGTGAAGGCCGAAAATAAAGGCATCTCTTTCATAATTTATCTGGTAGCTTCAGGTTTTTAAGAGGTGGCTTTAGTGGGATTCGTGTTCCATATTAGGTGTGTTTGTACCACTGTGTTGTCGCATCACATGCCTCTGTCTGCTTGATTTCTTTTTTATCTTGTCTTGTCGCCTGTCTTTTTCTTTTAACCTGGCCTCAGTCCCCTTTCTCCACATCAGACCTGGCAGTGACTTGATTGAAATAAGGCTGCTCAGTTGGGCATCGACAATCCCACTGTCTAGATTAGATCACCATCAGGAGAAGGTTTTCCTACATGCTTACAAATTAATATGCAAGCTCAACCACCTCTGCAATGATTACTACCACATGAGCATCAATGAACACATTTTGGTCTTCCAGAGTAAAGAGAGCGCACCCTAATACCTGAAATTAGTGACTTAAACAACTCTCATCTGTTTTAATCTGCACTCCTAATGGAGAAAACAAATAATAAAAGGTTACTGCTGATCAATAGGCTGCACAAACACAAGCCATCTGTCTGAGAGATTAATAAATAATGGTTTCATTCAAAGAGAAGGGATAGACTTTCCAGTTTTGGTGATTTATTTTTCTCTCGATTATTAACACCTTGTGTTGTTCCTGCACAGGACTGTTTTTTCATCAAGCCCTAACTGACTGTAGGATTTTGCTGAAGTGTATTATCAATCTTTATCTGTTATGTGTGGAAGGACATTGATCAATGGAAATAGCTTTCCTTTGTTGACTGAATTGGACATTGGTGCCGGCTACTGCTCGAGCCATGTAATAGAGCTTATGAGAACCAAGCAACCCGATCAATAAAGCATTGAAATAAGAAGATGAAATTCCCTTTTTCTCAATGATTACAGGCTCAATGACTGAATTTGTTAGATTTCAAAAACTTCTTATTTTCCTTTCGGTGCAGAAGTGATTCGCTAAAAAAGCCAAACAACCATCTCAAAGATTTTTCTCTCCCTTCTCAGCCTCAAGCCCATTAAAATTCCTCTGAAGTTTTTTACATATCACTACATCAAGTGCACATAAATTATGAATGTCTCATATAGCAGTCTTGCACTTGTAGCCCCCGGGTTCCCTTGAAACTGATTTGGTGTCTATGAACTTTGTTGTTACAAGGCCCAGAGAAAATTGGACTAATATGCTCTCTCTGTGATTCATCATTCACAGCTCATAATGCAGAACATGCCATAATAAACATATCCACCTTCATGTATTACTTTGAGAATGTGTTTGTTTCAACATTAATGAATTTACTGTCATAAAGTCGGTTTTAATATTTATGTAGGGGAATGACTTGTGCATAATAGGGCTACACATTTGGATACCCAGCAGGGATGACAAATGCTTTTTTCAGACATCACAAGCGAGCTGCGGTTTTCTTCAAGTTGCAAAAGGCTTTGGAGGTCAGCTGAGTGCACATGTTCTGTTTTTTTTGTTTTTTTTTGCAGCAGTAATCATTTTCAGCATTATTACTTTAAGTAGAGCGGGACCTCTAATTGGCCCTGATGTATTTGGGGAATCACACCAACCCTGTCTGCCATCTTTGTTATCATCGTGTGGGAAAAGGAACAGGGATACAGTGTAGACTTAAAGTCAAAGTTTCCACACTTTAAACTTGCTGTACAAGTTATGCTATTAGAAGACAATAGGGGGTAAGAAATTTCACAAACAAAAATGCAACAACAAAATTAACATTACTATTAGCAAGAGGCAATGGGACCTGTGATATCACCCCAATTTTTTTATGGGTTGTTTCCAACTTCCCAATTCACTTTTTATCTTGTGCCGCCATCTTCGTCCAAACTTAAACCACAACTGCCATTAATTGAGAAACAATGGTTTGAAAACAGATAAAGCACGATTCAGCAAACAATATAAGCCTTCACAACTTAGGTAGTCCAAATGCCTTTTAGTCAAGGTCAACCTTAGCCAAAAAATGTTTTACTTTGAGCTTTTACTGGACAAAAGCTACAAGATTGCTACCAATACCCATCTGAAATGCAGTTCCTGTCCTTGTGGCTAACATTCAAATACTCTTAGAATAACTGCTTCTCATGCTTGGCATCAAGGATTAGCACTGATTGCCAAAATGTCCGTAATGATCTACAAGAGACAATCAAACAATGAAAAGGCTTGCAAAATGCTCCTCTTTCAAATTGGTCAGAAAGCGCCCTGCTTTGACCAGACAAATGTTCTTCATCGTTTTTAAAACCAATCTTAAATGTAATCTGCTGTCACTTGGCCTTATCACACTCATTACGTAGCGCAACCACATTTTACATCAATCATCTTCACTCTTGAAATTGTAACTGAGAGAGTAGGATCCTGGTAACTGTTGGCAGCAGCTGACAATTAGTAGCTCGTCTGCATTTACTGTCCATTTGTCAAGACTTTTAGCCCTGGGCTCGGCATCACGCTGTGTCTGTTTTGGCTTCCTGGATATGATTTATCCTCATCAGTCCAGCTGAGGTTCTCCAGCTGTTTGTGTGACGAATACGTTTACACTGGCTCATGCTGAATATTCTTTTCATGAGCATTCATCTCAGCTGCTGCAGGACTATTAGGCTTATCCTGATCTCCAGAACATGCAGGCAGAGACCCCTGTATTTTTAAGGGTCAGGCCAACCACACTTACTCCCCTTATAGAATGAATGCAACATGCAAGAAAAATAAGCCATGAGCAGATTCCTGGACTTAAGTATTGGCAATAACATGTACCCCTCAAATTCCAGTGCCATTAAAATGTCCATGATATTGGTGGAAAAACACAGATTGCTGATACTTTGCTAGCTTTGACTTTCACATTTTTGCTTGAATCTTTCTGTTTTGTTTCTATTATCACAAGATATGTTACCTGAAACCAGTTGATTTTTGGGGCCTGGTTAGGGTATCAGGTCAGTTCATTAACTTGCATACAAGAGCAACTATACTTTGGACCATCTATGGATATGCTACAACTCAAGATAATTCCCATATAGTAAGACCATTTAGACCATGCTGTGAATAACTGTGTTGGACTGATGAGTTATGTCAACTCAGTGCAGAACAGACGTCAAGAATACAACAAATGGTAAGTGTAAATCTTTTCAGAACAGTCATGTTTTCAATGTATCAAAACTCTGAATGTACAGTAAGCTATAATTGTATCCACCGATTGACCTGTGTAGTGCAACCTTCACTTTTTCTTTCTGAGTCACCTTTATCTAGTTATGTCAGCACATTACCTACTTAGGCATTGTTTTCTCATTTACTACAACTGGCGGTCAGGACATCTAAAAGTCTGTTTTCACTCATGACCTTATTTCTAACTTATTTACTACCCTCACATGTCCCTAGAGTTTCACTAAACTTAGATTCCCAGGCTTTGAGAAGGGCAGGCGGCGTGTCCTGGTGCCTGACTCACGTCTGTTCTAACCATCCCCCTCTTCTAAACTTGTAACCAGCTGCACATCAAAAGGAATATGATTTATTAGGGGTGCAACTCCCCAGGACTTTGAACGACCATCGACTTGTTTATCCAAGTTAACATTCTTGGCCATATCCATATATTTTCTGTTTGCCCTTTCATGTGGTTCTGCTGGGATACATCCACTGGCTGCTGGGGTTATAGTCCACCTTCAGTTAAAGTGTGTCGGCTGCTAATGTCACTCATGAAGGACTCGAGTTTGGGCCATGGCAGTGACATGTAACTGTTTCTTGAAGGCATTACATAATTGATGTATTTTCATGGTGCTGCGGTCAGTTGATGGCACACGGGTGGTGATTCTGTTAAGAGCAGGCATCATTGACTCTTTTCCCTTGAAGCTGCCCATCTTTTAGTCCCTCGACCCCATTTTTTCCCCCATGCCTCTCGCTGTATCTCCTAAATGGAAAACATGTGGCAGGGGTTGTCATTTGTTAACGTATGGTAGAAAGAGTGAAACAGGCCAGGGGATGGCTCATCAGGAACACTCATTCAGGATGATGAATGTGGCCAAATACACATTTGTCCGTAAAACTTGCAGTGTGGATCAGCATCATTAGGCATGAGGAATAGGTGGAGCCCGCTGAGAAGTGAATGCAGCAAACAGATGTTGCAGATTTTCACCAGCATCTTTCATCCAGAGTACCGTCATTAATAAAGTTGAAGGTGATCCTTGTGTTTTCATCTAATAAGACCAAATAAAGTATGGTGTGCTTCTCTTGAAATTGCTGAATAAACTAAATATTGCCATGGCTTCTTAAACAAAGAACCATGGTACTTGATTTGATTTTATAGACTCGTTTTGCTACATGGCACAGTATTTCGAAAACTGGGGGTTGTTCTTGAACAAATTTAAAAGGAAAAAATCATATTATGTTGGATTTGCATTGTGAATTTTTAACTTACATTGTGGAATTTTAACTAGCTGCTTTAAAGCCGTTTTTACGATGTAAGTCAAAATAAATGAAGATGCATTGACTAGACGCTTTCTGCTATATTGCTTTAGCACTGACGTTCAAAGTTGACCTTACATTTTACAGTGTGTGAATGCTCACTGTGGTAAAGTTTGACATGATCATAATCTTTAAATTTTTTGCACTTTCCTTGGCAAATCTCTGCTTTTTTGTCTCCATTTGTTTTCCAAATCAAGCCTGGTTTTTTTTTGCTGTGTTTTGCCTAGGTAATAATTCTTTATTTGAAATACAGAGAGCTCTTTAAACATGGAGTAAACAAGGCTAAAAAAAATTACATTTGTGATATTAGATAATCGAGTTAGGTTATTCAAGGACTTGTTGGGGCCCTACCTGCAAGGCTACACATTGTAACTCCAGGCAACAGAAAGAATCTGAAACTTGCGTTGTGATAAAAACGGACACATGTGCTTTGCGCTGTAACATTCTGTGTCAATCTTTAGCCAGCCTCTGTGTTTTTGTGCGAGATGCTGAATGGTTGCAGCTGATGCCATGGGTATGTCAGGTGACTGAGCCCCTTGTTCAAGCAGCTTGGCCCTGTTGTAAAGGGCCTCCATCTTAGTCAGCCTTGTCTCATCTTATAAACAGGCCCAGACAGAGAAGCTTTACCATGAATAATGCCTCAGGTCTGTAGAATCCCAACACCTATAAATCTTAATAGAGGTTCCCAGATTCCAATGGGCGGCCACATCTCTTTTCCACCCTGCCCGGCTCTATTCCACCTCCCATGCGGTGACTCCAATTTTCTCTCCCCAAAGTTAACCCACAGTTACTTGAGTTTGCCCATGCCATGATTTACCTACACACAGGATTACATGCATATAGTTCATGCCAATCAATAAAAAATGTCAAGAATGCTTAGCCTCCTGCGGTTTGCTAAATGCAATTTATCATTCAGGGAATCAGTGTAAGGAAGGGAATTGGCTAACAAATGGAGTCTGATCATTTGCGTTGGGCATGTTGTCAAATACTTGAGGAGTGCATTTTTCATTTTCTGTACAGTAAATTGCACTTGGTTGGGTGTTTGTTTCAAAGGGACTAGTAGAGTCCCTGCTTACTGCATTAAGTACGGAAACATGTGCTTACTGTACACAAAGTGCTGTATGTTAACTTTCCAAACATATCATGTAACAGATTCTTAGAGAATTGGTATATTTACGATATTAGCTGTGTGTTGCTATGATTTTAGCATTTTTGTGCTAATGTGTTTTTTAAACACCCAAACAAGAACATAAATAAGTCATGGAGTTAAAAGTATTCCCTCTGTGTAGCTGCTTGACCCTCAAACTAGGGCTGCATCAGTCAATCTAATATGTATTACATGTTGCATTTTTCATGCACGCCAACTGAATTATATTAACTGGCTTTGAAGTGAAGGAAAATATACTTATAAATCAACTGATCTCATGTATATCAAGTTTTGCAGACAGCGGACAGAAATCAAGAATGCTGTGCATCATCCATGCCGAGATTGGGTGTGTGTTGGCATGATGAGCACAGATATTGACACTTTGAGAGACGTCTTGCTTTGATATGTCCATCTGTGCCTTTGGGCTGAATCTGGTCAACATGATGCCCACTGATTCCACCAAATTGAACCTGCTTGATATTCATCATTCATAAATTGGGAATCTGTCACCTTTGAAGTGCAATTACACTGCATGCTGAGGAGGTGGATTTTGTGAATTTACTATTTCACTTCTCCACCCCAATTTACTTAATAGTGTAGACAAGTCAAGCTTAATGGATAACCAACAGATTGACCTGCTATTTTACATGGGCAAAGGTTTGCTCTCTGTTTTGGCGGGCTAAGTTTTATTAAATACTGTGCGGTTAAGAGCCTCTTTTGAAAATGTATTTGCTACCTTGTGCATTTTATGAACATATTCAGCCAATTACTGAAGTCAATAACCTGGTGCTTCAAGAAGGTTGACACTCTGCACCCCATGCATTATGCTGCCATTTCATCTTGGTTTTTTATCCTTGATCTGATTCATCAGGACCACTTTAACTTTTCTGACAATCAATCATAGCAGCAGGCTGTCCTCACCGTGGATCCAGAGGAACCTGAATGCCATAGATATTCAGTTCCTTTGGAATTGTTCACACAAACCATATCAATAAACGCCTTTGGACTGTTCTCTCATGCTCTTAAACAAAGTTGTTCACAGTGCAATGACCGCTTCCTCTAGAATCACTTTGTTATACTGCAGCAAGTGCTCCCACAACTATCCCTCTAGCCTGGTTCAAAGATAAATTAGCAGCTCCTAAATAATGCAGTGAACCCTAATTCTCTTTGATTAGTAGCAACTTAGATGATAGCGACCCATTGAAATTGATCATCAGCATAAATAATGACTGAATGAACTGATAAAATGCAAAGTTGCCGGCCATCATAAATCATGAAACAAACCACTTGGTGAGGAAGTCATTGGAATTAGAAGTCCATGCTCCTATTAATTATGTTGCCTTGCCAAGGCGACAGTGTTATAAATCAGTTGTGAAAGGTACTTCAGCCGGCTGGCCTGCCCAGCAAGGCCTGCTGCCTGCAAATGGCTCTGTATACCCCCTTAATTGTTTCTTAAACAAGCCACCTCCAGAGGCTGAGGCTGATGGACACAGTTTAAGAACAGAATAGGAAATGTGGAAGAGGGTTTCACTTTACATAGTCTGTACTGTTACATTAGAATCCACAAGGCAGAGTCCATGACAAGAAAATCTTTTGTTGCTCAAATCTAACACAAAGTTGTTGTAATTTTTTTTCAGCGAAAATGACATAAAGTGTGTCTTGCATAAAGTTGAGCCAAAGTCTGTTCAAAAGTCTGTCCATGAGCCAGAGTTTCTCAATTCTTGGTACTTTTCTGTAATCCGTCTTGTAGAATGTGGTTGTTGAAGTGTTTCCAGCACTCTTTAAGAGTATCCAACAGACTGTCTAACAATGCACCAGTATGTTTCATATTGGACACGTGTTCAGATGTTTCCAAAGGTCTTCAGTGGAGTTGTAAAGAGTCTTTGTGTAATGCTGAAATCATCTCTGAAACTTTGACTACAATGTGCTTCATCTGTAATAATGTCTCCAGCAGTGACTTTTACCATGTTTAAATGAATGTGTAGAAATAAATTCAGCTTTGTTTTATTTGGAACTTAATACAAACTTTTATTTAAGGCTGAAAGGTGCATTTTGTGTGTATTAAATAAAAGTTTGTTGGGGTATCACTCGTCCAACTAAGACAAAAAACCAGTCAAATACAAATAATTTATAATCTTATAAACAGTTGTGTGTCTCGCTCTGATATGGATGTCTTTAAACTGTTAAACATTCAAAGAGAATCTCATGTTCCAAGAGAACTGTAGCAACACAATTCGTTATATATCAGTCCAGTTCTTTGTTGTTTCTGTCTTTTCCTCTTTACCTAACTGGTGGAATCTGCTTTTTCACATCTCCACCACATTGTTACCCTGACATCTAGCCAGGGCTTTCAGAACTTTCCTATTTCTTGAGACTGCGAGTGTTGATCACCACTCCACCCCAATAGAAACAGAGGAAGGATTGGTGTGTGCGTGCATGCTCCTCTCTATAAATGCTCCATGATCCCACCATCAATCACACACTCCTTATTAGGTTGTCTATAACTGACTGGACTTATTTTGCTGGGGATGCTATTAGAATAATTGCATTCCTATGCAATCGGCTGTTCTGCTAGATTTATTTGTTTTTACAACACCAAGCTCTTATGAGGTCAAACAACAAGTTGTGATGCTGCCTATAAACGTCTGTGGGGAGATTTCAGTGATGTAATGAAGCAGTGCGATACAACAGGAAAAGATTGTGTTGAGTTTCTAGGGTGATCTGCTTTGTTGTGACTAGAGGGGGGAATCACAGGGTAACTCATGATATGATACGATACAGTACGATAAGATACGATATGTTACGTCACGTTTTGTTACGTTACGATGAGATAAGACAAGATACGATACAATACCATATAAGAAACTAAATAAAAAGTTACGCAAAGTTACGTAGCGATACGTTACCTTACGTTAGGTTACGTCATGTTACGATACGATACGATACAATACCATAGGATAAGAAACAAATGATATGATACGATACAGTACGATAAGATACAATATGTTACGTCACGTTTTGTTACGTAACGATGAGATAAGACAAGATACGATACAATACCATATAAGAAACTAAATAAAACGTTACACAAAGTTACGTAACAATACGTTACCTTACGTTATGTTACGTTATGTTACGTTACGATACAATACCATAGGATAAGAAACAAATGATATGATACGATACAATATAATATGATAAGAAACTAAATAAAAATGGTACATTATGTTACGCTACGTTATGTTATGTTACGATACAATACGATATGATAAAAACAAATGATACCATACGATAAAATATGTACGAAAGACATGCCATACAGTACAAAAAGACATGAAACCAAAACTAAACAAGACATGTGGCCCACAATATCTATCTAAGGCTAAAGCGATTCTGCGATGATTCATATATTGCAAGACAATCATATAAGGAAACATCATGATATCTGATAAACATCATCATATTAAAAAACAGTCAAGTGCAGTGTTAATTTATTTATTAGCATTACCTCATATCATGCTTCATCCTTTAACGTATTTTCACTGCTGTATAACATAATCCTGCTGTCGTCTTCTTCTTTTTTTATCCCGATGTCAACTTTTTCTTATGTTACCCTCACTCATGTCACATGCGCCACCATGAGGTGTCATGGAGTAATGACGCTGTGAGTCAAATTGGCAGAGAACTGTTATTTTGAGCATCATATTTTTGAATTAAAAGTATAGATTTTTGGCATCAGTGATTTGTTAATTGTATCACACGAGCCAGGGCGGCGATGTTCTGACGTAGTGATATTTTGTCCCAAACCCTCTCCATCACACAGGCTGAGCTGCCTGGTGTAGTAATGCTCACTGTGGACTTGTGAAGTTTTAAAACTGAAGAGTCGGCTGGGTAAATAAAAGCATTATTTAGTTTGAAGTAACTCTCAGCAGGTGTAATGGGTCTGTAACCCTTGTCCCTCTATGAATACTCCTCTCTTAGCGTGTTGGTTATCTGAAATAGGCTTGTAATCTCAATCATCTCATTTTCTCTTGGATTTTCCCACTCTCTTTACATCACCGGTGAATTACTTCCCACACTAGTGACACTGGACGACTCTGGACTCACAATCTATTACACGGCAAGGACAAAATAGCTCTCTCTTTTTAAATGAGGCCCTCTCTGTCAATCCATTACCCATCTCTCTGTTTCTCTTCCCCTCTATCTCTCTTAGCCTTCTACATTGTGCTCTGTGAGTGTGTCTGTGTATGTGTGTGTGTGTGTGTGTGTGTGTGTGTGTTTGTGTGTGCATTTGTGTTGGAAAGTCCCCAAGAAACCATTTAGGCGGTAGAAATGGAGCGGGCGCAGGCCTCAGGTGTCCGTGTCACGGTGATGAATCACATAGAACACATATTAAACCTTCCTCATGTGAGAGAGACCTGTGTTGAGCTGCAGCCTTTCCCCGGCTGCCCTCTCCCTCTCCAAAAAATGAGATCCATTGACGTACAAGAAAAAAAAAAAGAAGAATTATAAATATGACTGTGTGCTCTGCACATAAAGGCCGGCCTGTCCCTGAGAAATTGATTTATTGGATTCCCTGACATTTTAGTTGTGGTCGTTATGTTATATTTATGGGGGAATTGCTGGAGCCTCTCATTATGCTCTCCTAATTTATTTTACATACTTTTATGGCCGCTTGTGCTCAGCAGGCCTTTACGGCAGCTGTTATTGAAAAAGAGAAAAAAAGGCAAGTACATATCGATCAAGATTTACATGTTTATTGCCAAGATTGTGATTTATTTTACTGTGGTTTCTTCTTCAGGCTGAGCTGCTTCTTTAGTCTGTTGTCAAAACCAAGTAACCGCATGCAGAAAGCTTTATTACCCCTATATTTTACCCCGGGCATTAGGCTTCATTCTATTCATTAATGTATTATGTCAACAAAGACATATAAGCTATTGTGTGCAGGCTGTGACAGTTATGTAAACTTTGATATATCTTTATAGTTTAATTTATCTTTTACTTTTATGTGGTGGCCTAAGCAATGATCCAAATGTAAAGATGGTCAGCTCACGAAAATGTGAAGAACACATTCTATCCTGCCAGACATCTCCTACATCTGGATCTGTAGTGTTGTCATATACTTCATGTTTTAAGCAGGCCTATATTTTAAAGTGTGATCAGTAAAAAACATTTCCAGTGTCTTTGCTTAAAGGTCACATATTGTACTCCTTTTTCAACATGTTTAAATAAATCTCAGACGTCCCCAAAAACATGTCTGCGAAGTTCCTTACCAAAGATCCATTCCATTCCTGTATTTGATCATGCCTATAAACCCCTCTATTTCAGCCCTGCTCAGAACAGGCTGTTTCTGTGTCTGTAGCTTTAAATGCAAATGAGCTGTGTCTGAACTAACCCCTCTCTGGAAGGGCTTTTATGGCTTGGGCTTTCTTGCACCACGCCGAATTGTTTAAGAAGACAGACACAGGGCAGAACAAACACCTAGCTGTGGGAGTGTCACACACCTGAGGGAGGGGTTACTGCCCTTTGTGATGTCATGAAGGGGAAATCTCGAAACAGCCTGTTTGAGCACACATTTTCTGAAAAGTGGAGCAGGCAGAAGACGCAGAGGATGGACTTTTCTCATAATTGGGGAGTTTGTAGACAGGACAAGGACACAAAAACATGGTTACGTGTATTTTGCATAATATGTGACCTTTAATACATGTGATTATTCTGATATTTTCACAGTAGAAAGATCATAGGACTCCTCTTTGGCTGTTTTTCTAATAGAGATACAAGCTCTTTAACACCTAAACATGATCACTGAGCTCTGAGCGAGTCAAAGTAGTGTGTGAAGGGCACATTTGTTTAACAGCAGTCCATTTATCCTCCTTTCAGAATGACACTCTCAGCTACCTTGTTCAGGTTGTTCTCCGTCAAGTTCTGTGGCCTTGGACATGATTAAGTAATAAAAACAATTAAATTAAATTACTTAAACTTTTGATGCATTAAATAGTGTCCCAAGATCATTCCTCAGCATAAAGGATGTGTAATTAACAGCTGAGATGAAGCGGTTATGAGCTGCTTCTTATTAAATTAGAGTCTGGGAAAAAAAAAAAAAACAGGTCTTTCAGCGAAGCTCGAGAACTTGATATATGCTCACGCGGCTGTGAGCATCACCTACCATGAAATTTAGTGTTTCCAGGATATTTAACATTAAGACGTAGTTAAAATTAATTCCATGTGCAATTTCTCAAAAAGAAAGCTGACAACTAATGTCAATAAATCGTGCTGGGCCTGAAACTGGTGGATCATAAATCTGTTGCGTGGTGCCGCCCCTCAATGTGGTAGTCAGGGGTCGAATGGGGGTGTGAAACAGGGTGGAGGAATGAGGAAGATGGATTTGTAGGCCAGGGAAGGAGAAAGGGTGATTTGAAACCCTGGACACTGATTGGTGGAGATGAGGCCTCGGTGTCCTTGCGGTGACATTCAGCGCCTGATATTTGTTTGGCTTTAAATAATACCCTGGACACGGCCGGAGAGTGATGGCCACCGGGTCGGCTGACATTGCAGCCCGTGCCAAGGTGAGCGACTTCAGGACACTTTCTCTCGCTCCGTCTTCCCCTTCATCTCTCCGTGTCTCTCTCTTTTCTGTCGCTGGCCTGTCAATACGCATCCGCTTGTCTGATGGGTCCTTCTGAGGAGCTTACAGCTGACATGCTGGTGTCTTTATTTCCACCAGCAATCCTTTTAGAGTTGGCCTCGGTGATCAGTCATGCCACTGACAAGCAGCTCAGGCCTCAGCACCTCAGCAGCCCTCCATCCACTCCTCCTCATATCTCTTTGTCACTACAAAGGATGGGCAGAGAGAGACTGCGCTCGGAGGAAGAATTTAGGTTGACTCCATTTTTCAGATATTGCAAGACATCTTATTTATCTCTATGTCTCACAGATGTGATGCCTTGGTAAAATTAATACAAAGCAACTCCTGTAACCCATGTTGTAACTACAATAAACAGTATATCATCGTTAAAGCTCCTGTGAGGAGATTTTAGGTTATAGAACAGATTGCAATAATCACCAATGCCTCCATATGGACTTCGATAACAAGACCATCAGAAGAAGATTCATTATTTATATGAAGTTTTTTAACCAATGTAACCACTACCACCGGGTCGGTTTCAGTCGAAGCTGGATTTACAGCATGCGGACCAGAAGTACCTCTGTTTACTTTGTTTATGAAGAAAATGTACAGTAAGTGGCACGTTTGACACTTAAAAGACAGCAAGAGATTTTTCATGCCGAATACTACGAACAAACGTACAGGACAAGATCAATAAAGAGATATTAAATGTGTTTCACCACAAGGGGCACCAAAATCATCTTAAAATTAAAGCAGCTTTAAAAATCTGTAGGCAGAAGATGTTAAAATACTTGTGAGCTTGTGAATTCTTGCAGATGGCTGCTTGGATAAAATAAAATCTCACCTCAAAATCTTACTTACTATTTGTGTCTGAAGCTTTCATTTGCATAGCGTTCTCAGCTAATGGTGTTAGTCAGTTGTCATTGTAGTGTCACTTACTTGTACATGACTCATCTAAGAAGAAAGGACACTGCATATTTTCGAAGGGAAATTTAGGGGAAGGTGTGACATTGTAGCCATCTTTAATATAAAGTAAGTGTAGGAAGGCTGCAGCAAACAGGATATTATACAAAAGTTAGCAAAGTCTGCAAAACAGATGGGTGGATTTCTCTAACCCAATAGTGTCAGAGTTATTTTCATCATTATGATAGATGAAGTTGGGTGTCTAACTTTAGCCCCCGTGGCCCTGAGATGAACACATACATATTGACACAAACACACTGGGTGGCTGTGTCCTCAGTCCTGGGACATCCTTCAGTTCCTGGGTGGAGTAAGTGTGAGTAGTTTTCCAGCTCGTAGGAGATGATGTGCTGTTGATTACACTGGGCCGCAGTAATTATGGGCAAGGGCTGGTCCTGGGTTATGGCCTCTGTGATTAGCGGCTCACTGTAAATGACTTATTTACAGTTTTGTTGATGCCTCTAAGAGAAATGACTGACTTGCTCCCACAAACGGGCCCTTTTTACAGCTCTGGTCCTCTTTAATTAGGAAGACTTTGGTGACGTTCAAATTTACAGCTGACATGTGTGGAATTCCCATTTAGACACTCAGCCAGAACAGATGACTGATTAGTTAAAAAACAACATATTATAAAGTCCTTGAGTGCTGCAAAGTGTGGAGGTTCGTTTATCATCAGTCTTTCTCTTTGTTTTATGCTCCCGGGCTGCTTTTCTAGAAATTGCCATGTAAAAACGGTCAGTAATGGATAGAGCAAGCTGTACCTTGCTTATTATCTCCCCCATACAATTGTGTCACATAGCTCAGAGATAGTATTCCAGTTTAAGCTCAATCTTTAATAAGTAGGGATTAAATCTACGAGCACAGTTATTATTGATGCCTATTTAAAATGTTCTCCCAGCTTACAAAAAGAATCTTAACATCTACAACCCACAATGCTTCCCCTGCAAACTCTACAATGTCTATTCTGCATCGAGGCTAAATACGTATTTAAATATTGCCATTTGTAGTTTAATTGTTGTATAGTATGTGAGTTATGCCCTAACCCTAACCCTTTGTTAGCACATATCCATCCAACACTATAGCCTAAGGCGAGAAAAAAAAAACCACGCATTCTCTCTTATTACAAAAAATCATTTCCTCTATTAGGCGAATAAAAAAAACACAAATGTCAAATCCAACCTTCATAAATGATTTCATCTGATATTGAATTACATAGTTTTTTTTCCTATATTGTCAGAGCGGACATTGTCTCTTCTTCCTCAGTGATCTGTTCGAATACAATCCATAGCTGTCCTCTCTTCTTTTCTTGTGTGTATTTGTGTTCCTAATTCATTTTTTGTCCAAACATATACAAAAAAAATCCTGAATTTTAGTTATTTTATATTTAACTTTAAGTGGATGCTGGCTAAATTAGTTTCAGCTTCCAGTGACCTCACATTGATAATAGAAAACGTATATGCACTTTAGAAGATCTTAAAGCAGAGCTTGTGTCACACAGCCCTCAATCAAGGAACTGAATAACAAGCATTGTCTTGTATTTGGGCCAAAAGTGCCATCCTAAATCCTACCATCTACTTATTAATACTACTTATCTAAGCTTCTTGAAGAGTCTCCTCATTTTCCACATCAATAAGAACACTCTGTAACACCATTTGCAAAGTCTAGCATCAGTCTGCCAAAAAACACATCCCTTTCCCTCACTGCTCTTCAATGGGCATTTTGCCACTTCTACCTCCTTTTAAGTTTGACTTTTCTCCAAATGTGGCACCTATTCCTCCCAGCTTTTATCTTCTTTACTTTTTCCCTCCTTCTCTCCAGGCCTTATCTCCTTTTCTGATGTCCGTTGAACAAATTTACAGCTTTAATTTCCCCTACAAAACATGTATCGCTTCCAGGTGTGTATAACCAGTGGTGGCGCTGGGACTTGTGGGTTGAGGTCGTGGGTCACTCTGATTAACAGCCATCCTCTCCCGGGAATGACAAACTTTCCCGGTGCTGTCACCAAGAAGTATGAAGCTCCCTTTTGTTCCCCCCTCAGGCAGCTAAGACAGGCTGGCCAATCAGAGTCCTGCAGCTTTAAATCTGCCAAAATTTCCACAAAACAAAAGGCTCTTCAGACTAGAAAGCAGACACAAACCTGCTGCTTGACTGGCAGAGATTACACCCAAGTGCTTAGTGCATATAATTACAAGTAATTGGCAAATAGTAGGCTCTGACTAAACAGAAATTGTTTCATTATGTCTAATTAACACCTACTTGATTATGGTTAATTACTGGTGTTTGATAATGGAGGAGCAAAGTTGTCAGTCTAGAAACAAGCAGGAGCCATCTGGATCATTGATAACCATATGCTGATGTCTTGCTTCCTTTTGCTGGGACCAGAGCTGTCAGGGCCACCGACAGTGGCAGGTGTCTGCGGTGCATTAGACTCAGCATCTGCACAATGTGTAAACACAACACAGCTCAAATAACCACGACAATACAAACACACAAGGCAGTGCAGGGGCATGCACAATGAAACGCATGCCTACACACATATAAGCATGTCATTAATTCTCATCATTTAATGTCATTAATGTCAAAATAGCATCTTTCTATAATAATGTCAGATCCAGTTTCCTTTCTTATATTTTTTGGGGGGGGGGGGGGGGGAGCAGCCACTCATTATTGTTAAAGGGGTATGTGTAGTTAAAATGCCGAACATAATTAACAGAGAGAATTAACAGTGAAGAAATGATCATTCTAGAACTGAAGGGAAGGTTGAAACAGATACCATTAGCTGCAAAAAAAAAAGAGTTCCTAAGAGCCTAGAGAATTATTCGAAAAACAGAAGGCTCCCTGCTGTAAACAAAAGAAATTACCTTGCACTAAAATTGTCTGTCTGTCCCGGTTAATTAGCGACACGAGCAATGTGAAATTAGCTATGACGCAGGAGGAAAAGAGAAAGATAAATAGTCCCTCATAGGGAACAAATAAAGTCAAGACTTGCCTTTCGTAGCATTTGTCATGTTTAATTGTGGGATCAATTAAGATTTGGGGGATAATGATGATTTATTAGTGTTTGTGTATAATTTGATATTCATTAAGTCAGCCAGACACACGCTGGTATCAGCTTGTTAATTGTGTTTCCTTTTTGTTGAAGGGTGGCTTTTGAATGCAATTGGCCTAAAGTTTTACAAACTCACTTGGCTGAGTGGTTCTGCAGCGTGGCAGCCAAGCTCCATTCTGCTGCTATAGCAAATGTGTCACTTCTTATTTCCCTGTCTTCAATATCATTTATGAATTGCCAGTGCAACTGTGCAGTCCTTTGGTCCCAATCCATTGTACTTTTAGTTTGGAGTGGATAACCTGTATCGTTTAAATACTTAATGCTAAACTCCCTGACCTCAACTTGTTTCTCCATCCTTGGTTTGATTAATGAATTGCACTGCTTTTTGAGTACTATTTTTAAGTCTACCATGGGAAAACAAAAGTTATCTCAGGATGCTTTACAAAAAGAGTGGGTTAAGACCTTACTTTTTGTTGTATTGTTCCTGCATCATTTTGACACAGGATGTGCATAATTGGAAAAAAGGCGGCCCTTAAAGCGCGTTTTATGTTTGAGTTGAAGGACACATCCGCGTCAAATAGAACTCCCAGCTTCCTAAAGGCCAGACTGATTCCATCCAGGGTAGTCATATCATTGAATAATGTATTTCTTGGGCGATTTGGGCCAATCACAATAACTTCAGTACATTGCTTTAATGCATGTTTCAACTTTGGTTTCATCTGGCTTCAGCAATATAAGTATAATCAAGTATCTTCTGCTTAAAAATGAACATTCATGGAGTGTTTGCTCATGATGTTATTTAGAGGAAGCATACTGTATAAAAGGCCAAACATATCTGGCCTTGCAACGAACCTTGTGGAACTCCATGACTAACTTAGGTGTGCATTGAAGACTCATCATTAGCATGTACAAACTTAGATTGATCTGATACATATGATTTAAACCAAATAAATGTTGATCCTGTAATGCTCGTTAATTGTTCTAGTCCCTTTTACATGATGTGATGGTCAATTGTGCCAATGCCGCACTAAGATCTAACAGGACAATTAAAGGAGCAACAGAGGAGTAAGAGATCCATGGTGACATTAAAACAGCTGCTTTATGAGTGTACGTAGAAAATACAGTTCATAAGATAGAATATTCATGACAGGAAGCCACTGAGAGTGATTTTAATTGTGCTGTTGGGGCCTCAACAGCCACATTCACTATCCACTCACAGCATCTTATTGTTATAATGGAGGCATTGGTCAGATGAAGAGAACAGTCATTTGAGCTGCGCATAATTCAGCCAATTCATCATGCACATGTAATGTGTGCAGTTTGAGCGCACCAGACAGCAGTGATGGGAGAGCACTTTGTTGTCATGCCCCCCTTTTTTCTACAGCAAGGCTAAGATGTAGGCCAAGTGGAAGAGCGCCAAATGATTCAACACAGGATGAGATTCCAATTCAAAATGCGCAGAGCTTTTCCTCCTTATTCATTTTCTTAGATTACCATCAAATTTGTGTCACCAGCACGGCAGCGTTATTGACTCGCAGCGATGCACTCCCTTTGCTTTCGTTGTTATTAGTTGACATGCTGACATTTTCATATGTGTCTTTGCTAATGCCTGCAAATTGCACTGACCGAAGAACGTGAGAATTGAACAGATAATTTTAATAAGATTCAACTGCAGATGGTGCCTTACACATATAGAATACCAATCGTAACCTGTTTTCAGAGGAGACTAAGGGAGCCAACTCTAATGGGTTTTGACAACATTGTATTAGGCACAACAACTACGCATAATGTACCGAAAAATTGGACGTGAAATTGGAAACATAGCGGAGAACAAAGTAAATTTACATGCTTTGGTAGGTTTGGTGATGTCTGATATCATACTCTCTCATGCAAGCTCTATCTGGAGGGAGAAGGCAGGAGCTGCAAAGGGGGGCTTAACAATGGATATCAGTGGAGAGTGCTTTTAAAGTTAAGGCTGATGGATGGCTTGTCAAAAAAATAATTGCACTGGTATGGAAGTGTGCTCGCGAGAGCTTGCCGAGGAGGGGTTGGGTGGGTATGGGGGGTGTCAGAGTGGCGGAGGAAGGGAGGCGCGATCAGCATAGAGCATGATGGGAAGTGACAGTGGTCTGTCAAGAGGCAGTGGCTGCCCAGAGAAGTGTGAAGCCAGAGCTATGAGGTGGCAGGAGAGAGCAGGCTGTCAGAGCAAGAAAGTGGCTTTAATACGGCGAAAAGCAAAGGAATCCGCCTGTCAGGCCTGCTCAGCCAAGCCAAGGCACGGCAGGAACGGAGGAGAGAGAAAGGAGAGGAGATGGAGAACGGATACGGGTGAAAACAAAGGTAGAGAGAGAGAGAGTGAGTGAGGGAGAGACTAAAGGAGGAGGGAGGTGGAGGACCGGGGTACGAGTAGCGAGAGCTGTGTGGCAGCAGGAGAGGCATGACGGGAAATTGTGTGGGACAGAGGAACAGGCCCAGCCGTCAATTAGAAGTTCCTGAGGAAGGCTTTGGCGAGGTGATAAAACTCATCAGCTCTCCTACTCACTCTCCAGGTGGCACCGGACTAGTTCTGTGCTGCCTTTAACAATCTGCAGAGCTACTTCTGTGTGTAACTATAGCCTGTATGACTCCATACCACAACTCTACTGTGTCCTTGACTTCTTCGTCAAACATTAAGATCACTCTGCCTCCCACTCCTACGAAGAAAATGATGTTTTTGTACGATATTGAGCCCACGGATGTGACTAAAGACAACGGCAGGCTGATAATAACAATGGTGTATCATCCCTTGCCATTTACATGAAGTGGTGGAATATATTTAATAAGGCTTGTTTGCTCAGTCTTGACCTTGAGTGAAAGCCACTTTAATTCTAGCGACCCATAAGGAGAAGCTGAGAGGCCCGGCTTTTGATTACTGACATGAATGTATGCTCAATGGCTTTTCACACCGGAGCAATTGCCTTTGTTTTGCAGGGCTTCTTGTACGCTACGCTGATATGCTGCATGATTGATGCAGCGTGTCAAGATGCAATAATGACAGTGTCACTTTTCCAACATTGCTGTGGTGTTACATGATGGTTTTGGCCTCATTTTATGGACACCGATTTTAATGACATTTTCATGATGTGCGTTTATTGGGTGCTGTATTTTATAAGCGCACATAATGATTTGTAAATGCAAACTGAGCAACAAAGCAGTCCACACATAAGAACCACGCAGTAAAATGCGCTCTCCGTTTTGCCGTAGCTGCAGTATGTGCGGTGCAGCGCGAGCCGTGATCTGTGTCTTCACATTCATAAGCAATTAGTCTTGCCATAATTTATTCGCCATTAAAGGCCCATAATTAAAGTTCTCTGAAGCTTCTTTGAACATTAAATTACACTCTCATTTTCTACAAATATAAACCGTGATATTTAAAGGGCCACTAACCACTGACTCACATAATCAAAAAAGAGCTATTCTGAGAACTTATCATTACAGTTCATCATATAATGATACGTTGACTTGTGAACTTTATACTTCATCAAGCCCATGCAGAATTGGCAATTGATTGAGCGACTGAGTATGGATTTTAATGAGGATGTTAGAGGCTAGTCGTGTTGGTGCTGGTGAAAAATCTTCAACAGCTTGATGTTATTAGCAGGGGCATGTGACATTCACGCAATCTTTAACTTGCACAGGAAGCTGGGTTTGTGAAAAACACACAGGTTGGAGTATAGTAACAAACCATAAGTCAACTGATGTAATTCATGTTGCCTGAAGGAGAACTTTCACAATATGTGTAGCCACAGCCCACAGAAGATAAGCTAACCTTAGCACAATGCTTGTAAAGCATCTAAGCTAGCTCTGTCCAGAGGTGACTAATTCTCCCCAGCAGAACGTCTAGAGCTCACTAAATACCGTGCTATATCCCATATCTGACAAGTAATGAAAGCTTTCATAATCTCAGGAGTCAAGACATGACGTAAAAAGGATGTGCCAAGGTGGTGGCTGAGCAACAGAGTGTGTGAGAGTATTAGTATTGATCCTTACTGCTTTTAAAATGTCTCTTTTTATGTCAGACTACTTCTGGGATGTTTTCTATTTAAAACTCAAAAAGCTCTATCCATTAGGAACATTTTTGGGGTAAAAATATTGCGAGAGAGATAGCACACAAGATTGGCAAAACATTGGAAATGTCTTTTTTTGAGTCTTCAATTACCTTTTTCAAAATCAAGTAAAGTTTCAGTCTTTAACATGCTTATTTTTTCACTTGCTAACAGTTTCATGTGAAGGGTTTGGTTTGTCCAGTTGGAAAAAAGCAAGACACAAATCATCAATGAGAAGCTGTGACTCTACAGCTTGGTGTTTTCAATACCTGAAAGAGAGAGACTGTGTCAGCACTGATTGGGAAAAAAAGATATATAGACTACCAAATTGATGAACTGACTCAGGAGGGAGATGTAGAGAGAAAGAGGCCTGTATGGATACAATGGATGGATGGATGGAGGGAGAGCCTCATTTGGCTGAGAAAAGGCTGTTTGGCCTGCCCGTACAACAGAGGGAGAGTCCGAAGCCATTGATCTCTTGCAGCCAATGACAGGCCAGGACTCAGCAATAATCATGACAAATGAGCGGAGCTTCCACCAGATGAGAAACTGCCGATAATCACACAGACCCCCCCCCCCCACAAAAAGAAAAGAAACTAGCAAGGTCGCAATGGAGAGCTGTGGAACTCCAATACTTCTTAATACTCCAGAGGAAGATATTGTTGGAAGAAGACGGATACAACTGAGAGGAAGACTTGATTGTCATTGTATCGGACAAATGGCATAAATAGGAATACATCGTGTCCACCATGCACGGTGCATGAAGACGTGGCATGAATACGTATTACACATTGTTGCTGATATAGTTTTAATTATAATAAAATCAGGACTGTTTTGATGGTACAGCAAGATAATTAAGTATTTAAAAAAATGGTAGCGATGTTCATGCATGTCAAGGTCAATGACTAGGACTTAAAATTAATCTCTGTTATGTGTTTGAAGTCTTAAAACAACGGTAACACAGGAAAATGAATGAGGCTGATGACATGCTGCTATAAAGACATCCGTGCCTGCAGTGTTCCTCTTTGTAGATTAGAGCTAAACAATAATGATTAAATTGCCGCAGCCAATCAATCTGGCTCCAGATAAAGTATGATTGGTAGCACATTATCCCTTTTCTTTCCCCTCTGGAGGTCTCCTTGTCTCTGACAGCAGCCCCCTGACAAGCAGGCATCCCTGCCTCCCTGGGTGAAACATTTTCTAATCAGCTTTATCTCGCACATCTGAATTTATCTTATTCGTGGAAAATGCCAATATATTAGCCAGCTTGTATGATACACAAGGTGACCCTACTGACTTAATGACGTAATACATTATCCTTAATGAAGTCAATATCTCGTCTTTTAGCTGTCTGTCTATTGGGCCGATTAATTGCGGTGTCATTAAAGTTAGCTCTCTTTTCATTTGAGCTTGGCAAGTGGCATAAAACTAATGTTCTTAGTTATCAAGCGCTGAAATAGGATGGAGGGTAGAGGATATTACACAGAGGACAAGGGGGTTTCCTACAGCCCACTCTAATGTTTTATTCTCAGTGACACCACACACAGATACACGATTTTAACGGATATTGTTTAAATGCTTTCATACTAACAATGAATAATCTTCAATATAATGTTTGGCTGTAATTGCACACTACTTGGTAATCATTTTCAGGTTTTATCCTTCATCAAGATGCTTGGCCTGAAGGTAAAGCAAGAATGACAAACTAACATAAAAAGAAAGGAAATGACTTAGTAAAGCCTTTTTCACATATGCACTCCTGAAAATTTCTAGAGAATTTCAGGAGGACTGCCCCTGAAATCCTTCTGATCTGAGTGTTCACACATGCGCCTCACAGCGGAAGACTATCCCGGTCAGACGGGAGGGGGCGCGTGAAGTCTCCTGAGACAAGTCCTGACATAAATAGAATTACGCAGAAGTAGCGGACGATGCAAAAGAGTTTGCTATACGACGCTTTAAAGGCAATATTTGCTTTATGCTATGTGTAGGTCAACAGAATCAGAACATCAACAACAATGCGGAGAAGAAGGTACTGGCGAGCTAAAAACGTAATGCAGCAGTTTGCATACGTTCACAGAGATCTCTAGCTCCTCCCACTCGCTCCATCTGAATTCTCCTGATTATATCCTGCTGAGTTCTCAGGTCACTCGGACTTAATGCAGAAAAAATAGTAGGGTTCTGGCAGGTGAAACTCTGGATGTCTGGCTGTTTGCGTTCACACATGCAGCTCACCCTGAGTTTTTCTCGTGTTTTGTGCAAGTGTGAAACTAATATAAGAGATTTGTTTGAGTTGAATGTGAAACATTGTCACTTTTCAAGAGAAGCCGTTCATTCGTCATGATGCAGCAGTTTTTCATGTGATTGACGGGCTGTAAAGTGCTTTTGGTAGAAATATTCCCCCTGTGGCTGTGACTGTGTGTTTAAGGGGGAATAGGGGCCAGTGGCTTGGTCTTCCCTAAACTCACACGATTCTGTCAGAAGAAGCCAGAGGAGTCATAACAATTTGCAAGTCCCTGCCAGGGGGCTGAAGGCTGAAAATGACACCTGCTCTACAAAACAACAGTTTCATGATGGCCATTTGTTCCTAACATATGCTCCACTGTGCCTTTTCCCTTTTTTTTCTTAAACTAAGCAGATTTTAATTCGGTGTTCTAAGGTTTAAAGATGTAGTTTTATATATTCAGTGCTTATTGTTGAAAGTCACTTCTTTAGGTTTAAACATACCAGTGAGATACCAAAACAATACATCACGACATGATGTGAAGTACAATATGATATGATGCAATAGAATATAACAGTATGATACAATAATGCACTATACTATCAGAAATGATGATAGGATGAGATATGGAACAAATGGATATGATAGGATACGATACTATATGATATGATACGGAGGCATTTTTATTCTATGAAGCTGCACATATTTTCCACAGTAGAGCTAATACATACATTGAATCAATTCGGTCATTTCTTACTATCTATAGAGACTAATGATACTGTACAATACCAAACAATATGGTACGTCGTGGTGTGGTATGATATGGTACTGTACGGTATGATTCAATACCCTTTTTTGTTGCTCTATCAAGGAAATGGATCTTGGACTTTAATACCTAACCTATTTAGTTGTCTCATCAGAAGAACGAATACATACATTTCTTCAACATGGTCATTCCGTACTATTTATAGGGGCTAATGTACAACTCAGTTCATGGAAGAAGTTTGACAAAGACAAAACAATTCACTGTGACAGAGATACATCTCTGTCAGGGCAAATGCACACGCACCTGAGCCCCCCTCTTGCTGCCACTGCCCCCCGCCCTGTTTTCCCCTTACCTCATCCCCCTCACTTCTCTCACCACCCCCAGTGCTGAAACAAGCAGACAGGATGGGGGTAATTTACAACGTGTTATCTTTGTCTATAGCTGCGAAATGATATGAAGTAAATCAAGGCAGGAGTAATGAAAGACTGGGAATTCATCCCTGTGAGCACATTTTAAGTGTAGTATCCGTTATGGTGGCAGCGCCTGAAGAGGCTGGAATGAGACGGGCTGAGGGGCCATAAAGCAGCGGCGGGGTCCATGTTAATGCTGTCTGTCTGGGGTTAGTAATTGGGTTGCACTGATGAGTTGCTTCAAAGACAAAGTGTAAATCCCCCACGCCTGCCGTAAATCTTACATTGTTGGAACAAGGTGCAATCCCAACAAATATTGATCCTGCCTTGAGGCCTGCTGTGTGTGTGTGTGTGTGTGTGTGTGTGTGTGTGTCTGTGTCTGTGTCTGTGTGTGTACCTCCAATTACTATAGTCAAACCAGTACACCCCTGTAGGCTTGTTTTACAGTACTCTTCTATCCTTGTGGTTACCTCCGATTTGGCTCCTGTTGTTTAAACTGCTGTGCTCGTTTTGGAGCGAGATTGTCGCTGCATGCAGCACCAGCTGTGTGTTAGCGCTCTGAGAGTCGGTTGTTGATACCTTACAGTATGACTTTGAGTTCTCTGGATGAAAAGTGACTGCAGGTAACTCATTGAACAATGACCCTTTTTTTTGTAAATGAACATTTTTATTGAGACGAAAACCCAGTTTCATGTTGTCACAGTGCTTTCTGGTTAATCGATTGGCAGTCTAGAAAATATGTAGTTTGACAATTTGAAAAGAAAGCCATTTTTTAGACAATTTCTTAAAATGTTCAGTTCAGAAATCTCACGGTTAGGATGGACTGCAGATGCACTTCTCAATTTATTTAAATATTCATTCTGTTTCTATGAATGATGTAATGCTGGTACACAAAGCAAGAAACTTGACAACATTAGTTTGCGTCTTACAGTGAGCCTCTTTCAATATTTTCTGACACTTTCTGGACCAAAATGTTCTCAGATAATAAAAACAATCATTGGATGCAGCTCCTCATAATAAAATGTCACTATATGATTAGTATTGTTAAATGTTTATGTGGCTCATTTAGCACTATGTCAAGTATGTACTTAATCAAATGATCCTCTGAAAGTAATGACAGTTGATATTTAGGTAACAGGACTCTAATCACATGTGCCCTCCTTTTTACGTCTAACCTTTGAGGTTTCGAAATGTCATTGAGCTCTCCTTAATCTGGGTTGTGGACTGGTGTGTGTGTTTTTGTGTGTATGTGTGATCCAGGCAGACAGCTTATCGTTAAACACATCCTATCTGGCTTGACAGGTCACTGTCAGGTACAGCTCCCCTCCTCTCACACCCCTACTGATACAGGGTGTCACACACACAAATCTACCTGCAGGAGTATGCTAATGTGATCTGATGGGGAGAGCTGTTAAAGCTGTGAACCACTTACAGTAATGCAAAGAAAATGTAGATTTACACCTCCTGGTCTACCTTATTTTGCCTTGTTTTCACAGTGACGGAGCTGGATCATGTAGTTCTTTTCAAAGTGTTACATTCTAAAATAGATATATCAATAAAGCTCAATGAATCGCAGCTGGGATGGGGAAGGTGATGTGCTGAGAAGCAGTGACATGCCAATGACTTTCACTGTGAATATGTTTGACTCACAAAAAAGGTCACGTCATTTAGAATAGGAGTCAGCTTGTCACCCTAACCTCACCTGTCAGTCCGTTACATTAATCACACTAATCTGCACAAGCATGCAATCCACTGCTTTACCTGAGAGCAGCCATGTGTTGCACATCAACCTGTTTACTGCTCTTGTATGTTGGTTTTATGTTTCAAGTGTCAGATACTTCATGACATCATAAGTTACATTTCCAATACAGAGATGGGATTTTCTCAAAAGGCTACAGATATATAGACTTTTCCTTTACATATGTCTTGAGCTGGTATTGACATTAAGGCCCTGTTCACACAACAAACATTTCAGCAAAAATAAAGGTCACATTTTGATGCTTTTCTGCTTTTTGTTAACACGACAACAGCCTAAACACATAAAGTTTTAAAAATAGGTTCAAGAGTGCAAGTTAATAGCCATGTTCAAGTAGGTGGACAACAACAACAATGGCGCAATCCCGAGTTCTGCTTGTGCATCTGGCCACTCTAATGAATTTAAAAAAATTATTTTCTAGCAAAGTGTAGATTAACTCCACCATCACTTTGATCAGTGGAGCTGCATTACTTCTATGCACCAAAACATAATCCACCTATACGCCTGCAAAGGGCAGCCAAAATGCGTTTAGCCATTAGCTATTTTAGTATGTTTACACATCACTGCTCTGTAGAAGGATGAGTATTTGCAATGCATGCGTTCTTTCATTACAAAGTTACACCGCCAACTACTGGCCTGGCCTATGTACTACAGCGTTTTTAGTTGTTTTTATGGATCCGTGCATGTCTGTGCGTGGAACTTTTTAAAAACACAAACAAAAAAATGAGTTGGTTTTAAGTGAACTGTTTTGTGTATATCTGGTCTAAAAGTGTTGCCAACAATGTTCTGATAGAACAAATCAATTACCTGTAATAAACTAATAATTTAGCTGCAACCAATTTTTATCTAAGTGATTCTAGCCTTCAAAAAAAATAATCTAAGAGTTTTTTTTGTGTATTGGCCCAAGTTTGTAAAAGAAAAAACAGTTTCTCATTGCTTTGATTCAAAAAGGACATAACATCAATATCACCTTCTCTACCTTCTTAAAAATAGTTTTTTGTGAGTTTCCCAAGAAGCAGAATTATGGTGTTTATAGTTGGAGCTTTAGAGTTGTTTTGTTACTACTGGGTGCTGTGTGGATAACTCTTAGCCCCAGCTTTCTGTGTCCATCTGTAAAAGAGGGAAACCTGGACCTGGTGTGATGGTACAAGATAAACCAGCACCAAGGAAAGCTCCATTAATAATTCTCTTATTTGGGAGCAGGGCCCTGTGCTTACAGAATACAGGGCAGTCCATCTCATACAGCGAGAAGGGGCTGGAGGAAAAAAAAAGAAAGAAGTATAAGGTCAGCGGGGAGAAGCTCCCTCTTCCATCTGCCCCCTCCTCTCCTCTCTTCCACCCCTCCCCTCTTTTTAGAGTGATGGGCCCAGGTTTTCCAAGGTAGTGCATTTGTCTGTCAGGAGTCTTGGCTGGCTGGCGTGATTTAGCTGCTGTCAGTTGATGCTGGTGTCCAGAGGATGATAGCGGCTGGCTGGATGGGGGGAAATTTGTTACCTTTAGCTCTGACAGGGAGATAATTGCTGATGGTTAACAGAACGGTATGGAATCCAAAGGGTTGGAAGCAGCAAGCAAAGTAATGGGATACACAGCCAACGGGTTCAGCCCATAATTCTGCCTACATGCACCTAATCTAACACTTACTCTGTCTCTCTGCCTTTGCTCTCTAAACTACACTTAGCATTGTTAATAGTCCTGTTAGGGCTCGGATAAAAGCAGACAATCCTAAACTAATGCTTTTTTTCTAACAATTTATAAACACGATTATACAACAGTTATTTCCAACTGAGTGCTTTGATTGGACAAAAAGCATTCCATGAGAGCTAATATAGAGTACAGCAACACACTGTATATGTATCAATCCACTCTGGGTTTTCTGAATGTCATTAGACAATTAGCAATACAGCAATTACACAGCATGTTTTGTAGAATTTGATCAAGCAGGTACCTTTGGTACACTTGCGACAAATGCAATTGTCGATAGACTCCAATTTCAACGATTTCAGGATAAATGGAAAGTAAAGATACATTTCCTGAATACCATGTAGCTGGTCTGAAGATATTGATGGACATTCAAAAAGTAACCAAGAGTGCTCGCCTGTGTTGCTTTCAACACTCCTGAAAAGATGAGGAATAAGTTAAGCCCTGAGTATACTTGCTTTTAACTGTGCGTGCTCGAATGCATGACATCAGCCTTTAGTATCGTGCGGTGGTTTGGAACGATGGTTGTGCACGTCCTCAGAAATAAATGCTGCGCATCCGCGAGATGCAATATTCATATTACCGCTAGGAGCTGTCTGAAGTTGTATGGGGATGAGACAGGAAATGACAACATCGGAGACACCAGAGAGCTGCTACAACGATGGCGGAAAGTTTTGAAGTTGTGCAAGTATGTAAACATTTACGTTCATGACGCAGCAGGTTGTCCAAGCATACTCGTGGTTCAAAAGCAAGTAGATCGGAGCCCTTAGGTTGGACAGAGACAAATAACTATGGAAATTAAATAATTAAAAAAACAATATTGCTCACTTTTTGCTGTCTCCTTATATATGTTGTTTGTAGAGGTGTTGTGTTACAGTGGTATCACACTCCTAGGTCATGCTGTTGTACTAAATTGAATTTTAAATATTCAGTACAACAGCACTCCCTTGTTGGATGGGTTGTTTATGCAGATATGTTTAAACCGAGCAGTGGGAGATTCTTTGAGATTAACTTTCTACGGGTCACTTAGCTATAAACATTGTCTTTCCATTTCTCTGTCTATCTCCTTGTTGTTTGTTGTGTCAAATGCTGAACTTAGTGCTAATTTTCCAAGTCAATAAAATAAGCATAAATCTGCCCCTCACTTCCCCCTCTCATCATTGCAGCGACAGAGCCTCTATGCTGCTTTGCACATTTAATTAAGACCGAAAAGCAAATTTCTGGCACGCCCTCTATCCTAAAGGCCCAAGCACTTCACCCTCACACGTCCGCCCCAATCTCCCTCTCTCATGTCCAAGCCGTCCACAGAGGCGCCTCCCAGTGCCAGGATCAGGACGGCCGTCAGTCAAGCCATCCAAACTGCCAGCAGCATATCACAGAGGGAGTTAAGTAGGAGGGGGACCTGAGAGTGCAAGTGTGATAGGTTGACAGGGCATGATTGGCATGTTAAACCCCTGGTTAATTGTCTTCTCCTTCTCACATTGATCTGGAATCTACTGGGTTGTAACGCTGAGGGTGGAGTTAAGCAGCTTACTTAGGTTTGGATCGTTGCATTTAATATCATCTGTTTTCAAGGCAGGCTCACTCTGCTTTGAGCAGTAGAACACTTACTACATGCCATAGCTTAGTCCATTCTGTGCTTTAAAATCTGTGCTTTACATATGAACTATAGCAGGAGTACAACATGTCTTTCTAATACTGCAAAAAAAATCTTTACTTTCAATGAAAGCTGTCTAAAGTTTTAAATCCATATCTCAACTCTTTTATATTTCATGACATCATTTAGTATTTTGCAATAGAAAAACCTTGAATGGGCTTCACTGGGCTTATATCGTCTCTATTTGTGATGGCCCATCTGCATTAATAAGCGGCACTGATAGGGCCATAATGCCCTGTCACTCCCCGGTTGACCTCAACATCATATTTTTATTTTCTCTCTGACAATGAGAGTAATAGGAAATATTGATTGGCAGCGCAGTTAAGTTGTCAGCATAGTCATTTAATGTGTCAGGAGAACCAGTTAAATTGTCAAAAAATCACTTGAGGACTCTGCTCTTCCTTAACGGCTTTCTATAAAAGCATCTCACTCAGAGGGGAAATGCTCCCATCCTCACTGAATTACAGAGCTCTTTTTATTGACTTCTTGTTCTGTATCTGGTCATTCATGCTCGTATAGATTCTAATATGATACAAGTGATTGGTTTTTTTTAATTAGCAGACATACTGAACAAGAAGGAATACCTAGAATGCTTATAATATGGTATAGGACCAATATAACCTTCTTTTTTGGTTCTTTCTTTTTATCGATGTTTTCAGAGTAAAACAAGGAGAAAGAAAGAAGGTCATGGGAAAAAAACAAAAAGAAAGAGTTTTACAGTTAAGGTCCGTACAGTATATAGTCGATTTCTTCCAGACCTTTTTATATTTTGTTCAAATTTTAACCTTGATGAGAAATGTCATCCTTTGATGGCGGGTTGACCTGCAGCCACTTCCGTGTGATGGCTTTCTTAGTTACAGCCAGAAGGACTAAATAGAGATAATTATCGTGTGACATGGGATGTCCGGGATTTTGCCCAGGTATAGTGTGATAAAAGAGCAGTCCACGTTTATTCTAAAAATGGTACTCATTACGTCTGCAACCTCCTTCCAAAATGGCTGCACCTGTGAGCAACCCCAAGATACATGAAAGTGATCTGCTGTTGATTTACCACATTGCCTTCAACATTGGTTCTGACCCTGAGAACCCTGCTGTAAGAACTTTAACTTTGGAGTTATAAAGAAACGTATAAGGTAGGTACCAACGATCAGAAACTCTAGCATAAAGACAACACATCATACCCTTATGGAACCTTATAGTGTGTTTCCACATACAACAAACTGCAGTGCTGTTTGGATTAGTTTGAAAAAATACACAATGGTATACATTTTGATATGTTGGTGATTTATGGGAGCATTCAAGCAAATCCCGTCCTCAGATGTAATCTGTGCTGATGTAAGGCTTGTAAATATTTCCCATCAGTTTGATCCTTCTCGTTGGTGTTTCTTGGGCAGCCCGGCCCGTCAATTAACTGTCTCTTTAATCTTCAACCCCCCCCCTAAACACAGGAGGATGCATGATGCAATAAGTGATCTGCAGAATGATCATCAAGCGAGCATTGATAGCTAGTTGGGAGGAGTTGGAGATAGCTTTTCATTAGGATTATGTTTCGACAGCATTCCTTGTGTAATATTAGATGTTTAACATCTTAGAAAAGGGTTGTTTCTGGTACAGTATAAAGAACGACACAACAGCAGGAATGTATGAATGAACTTTGCATGAACGATCTTTCAAATGGTTTTTTAAAAATGGATGTATTTCAGTAGCTGCAGTACTAATTTACACATTTGAACACATTTTTTGTTCTACGATTCAGTAATTCTCTGTTCACTAATGTATGAGTTTCATGATGTACAGTGTTGCAGCTACTGAAGATGCAAGTCTATTATAGTGTGAAGACATGTTTAACTGTTCTGCAAATGACTTGCTATAGTGTTAGAGCTAGAAGGCTTACTGTGTACAGAACAGTTATTTACCAATATCTTAGGTTTCAAATGCAACCTAGCTCTCATTCACATATCGTCACAGGGCTGCACAATAAACCGCAATGACATCATTATTGCAATATGAGCATTCACAATAAACACATCCATAAAGTTTGAAGTTATTGCAATGTTAAAAAAATACAATATTTAAAGAAGTTAGCAACAATGTTCATTTTCCCACAAATCTGAACTAATATACTTTCAAAATGTTCAGTGAAGGACTTGATTGAATTTGTCCCTCGGTACAGAGACAGGCTCCATTAGGCATCGGGCTAAAGGGTTGGGGACAGATCAGTTAGAGATATGAGAAGGGGAGCTGCCAGTCTAGTCTGGCCTCAGACTCAGATCAGGGGTTAAGGGAATAAAGCTCCATGATAAGAGGTCCGGGGTCAGGTAGACAGCCTCCTTCTGTCCAACCCCTTTTTGGTTAAGTAACGTTCAGCAGTCCAGAGCAGGGCACACACGAGACTACAGAGTTAGAGGATGAATGGAGGGGAGAACAAGGGTTAGAATGGGAAAGAAAAGAGGTATCTGTTTGTACATCCGGATAGTGCAGCGATTGCATCTCAAGCAAACTCTGCTTAACTGTCTTTGTGAGTTTGGCATATCTGATTCTAGTTCTATCAGTCAATGACTTGGAAATTGTTTGTGACAGTAACAAGCTGCCTAATCAGTTGATTGATGGATGGGAGGAGAGCTGTTAGATTGTTAGATTGACATTTCCATGACAGAGAGATAGTGTTTTCAAAGTTAATCAGACTAAATTGACCGACAGTTCCACCTCACTTCTCTGCTACATTTATATTTTTTCCTCCAAAGGCCTCCTTGCTCTGTGACAATGTGTACTGCAGTTCTCTCTCTGCTCTGGGAAGTGGATGATCGTGACAGTTGGCTGTCTCAGTGTTTTATGTACCTTAAGTCTGTGTGTGTATCTGACTACCGCGGCTCTTTCCTCCGGGCCCTTTGCCCCCCGGCCTCTATCTCCTGCTCTCCCTCACAGTAATGAAGCCTGCCTTTAAGGAACGGGGTGCGGGCAGCGAGGCATCACAGATTAGGTCAGTGGAACGGCTAGCGGGCTGAGCATGATGGATGAGGGCCAGAATGAGTTTCTGCCGCGGCTGTATTGTGAAATCTTTTCATTGTCACCGACGGGCCTATGAGGGCCTGATGAATGAGGGAGCAAGTGTCAGAAACGCACTTCCACTGCTCCCCCCTTTTTCCTCCTTTAATATCTCCCTAAGCTGCCTGCCTCCCTTTTCTGCCCTTTCTGACCGTCCACAACGCGGGGTCACAACAGTATTGATAAAACGTATTGCTAAAAATAGGAGTATAAGGGCAAAAAGCACTAATGAGGGAAAAATGGTGAAGCCGACGAAATCATGGAAAGACTTACAAACTGGTCTTAAAGTTCATAACTGCGAAAAACAAGTTTCCTTGCTCTCCCCCTCCATGCGGATGGACCTCCCACTTTTGCAGATGAAAATCGAGAGGCAGCGAGGGGGCTGGTGGAGGTGGTGGTGGGGTGTGTCTTTATGGGAAACGTTTGTGACCAGCGTGACAGCTCTGCTTGATGGATGGGCCGCCTCCATCTGGTTGCAGTGCATGTAATAAATATCCATGCTCGTGTTTGACCTCTCTCACTTACCAGACACATCTTTCACTTTTGGGACATCCAAGGGGGACTCACAATTATGCTCTGCGCTCTCCACTAGCCAGGGTGTGGTGGTGTGGAGAGGAGGGGGGGGGGGGGGGGTAGCAGCACTGTTTATGGGCCGCAGCCCAAGGGCAAAGAGTCAAAAAAAATAGATAGCTGTAAACAATGCTTTCGCCGCCAGGAGAATTCTCCAGCATTCAATAACCTTTAACACCTCCTAAGCCCTCATCTCCCTGAGCTGGTTGCCGGTGCCCCCAGAATGCACTGCAGCGCGGCACAAACTGCCTCCATCTTTTGACCAGTGATTTAGCTCGGTGTCGAATCATGGGTCGAGGGATCAAATGCCGGGGCCTGTGCACAAAACTTGTGCAAAAGGCAGAGGCAGGGTACAAAAGTGGAAAAAAATCTGACCAAATGGAATCCAATTACAGCCTGTTGAATCCTCTACTCTGTTGAAAAGATTTAATCATCTCTCATATGCAGAAAGGTTATTATTGAGGGCTCGTGGGTATGTATTTGAGCTTCTCTAAGGTCACTAGCCTAGTTATGCTCCCATGACTGTTTGCTAATACAAATAGAGAGAAAAAACATATTTTCAATAGCAATTACTATTCCTCTTTCAGCACTCATAAACAGCAGTTAGTGTGTTTGCCCTTAACAGTGACCCAGTGCATTAGACTGGTCAGCTCCTCAGTAATAGAAACAGATAGGGAGCCATTGGATTTTAATAAACCTGGATAATAATGAGGCTGAAAAGCTGAGTGAATTGTAAAGCAGGAGGCTAATGAAGTGCCTATGAGGGCAGTATGTGAGAAATAACCTATAACCTATTAAGAAACAGCCTAACTCCCTCTGCCTGAGTCCTGGCCCCTGATTGAATTAGTGCACTCTTTAATTACTGAGCATCCAAGATGGGAGCTCTGAATCTAATTGAACTTTTTCATGCTCGCTGCACCCCAGCCAAACAATTTGTTCTGTAAAAAAATTGAATTAACAGTCTCACTTTGTCTCCTTTTTTTTTTCTGCATTGATTTTATAACATTAGGACTGTCATTAGGCTGTAGAGAATCAAATCGCAGGGCATTATTCACAATAACGCATATGTTATAATCGCAGGGAGAACTTACTTAAAATTCAATCCACTTTGGCATCATTATCATGTATCAACATAATAAATGAGCCCTTCAGAGCATGGTAATTATAATTTGATAAATCATCAGCAGAAAATTAACTGGATGTCAAAACATTCATTGGAAAGGGTGATGAATGGAGGATGATTGTGGTGATGAATTGTGTTAATCTGCGCAGTATGAAGCCAGCGAAATGGCTAAGCAGCCTAAGATGGATGGGCCATAGAAGCTGCAAGGTCAGGACACACAACTGCAGAACGGAGGGAAGAAAAAATAGGAGGGAATGAAGGGGGGGGGGGAAGGAAGGACTCTCTCTCTTTCTCTCTACTCAGGGCTTTATCTGTTCTCTCACCACTGCAGTTCTTTATGTTGGGTTTAAGACATAACGAAGTTGACCCTATTGCATCTGTTTTTTTTATTACTTATGACGGATAATTAAATTAAAGATTGTTATGATTATGATGTTGATTAGCAACACTAAAGTATTAACCACGTATGTCTTATAATGGATCACATTCACGTTGTTAGAAGATGGTTTTTTTTGTAGCTTTTGCTGCTTAAAACTATCATTGCACACAGAAATACACAATTGCCATTAAATGATCAATCACATGGCAATGTTTAAAAAAATGATCAGACATTCAAAGGACGTCTTCAACCATCATGTTCTCCATAGTTCAATGTTCAGTCTCCAATCCTACCAACAGTCAGTCTGTGTTCTTTAGGTTAGCTTCCTACATGTTTGCATACAAAGAGTATTTTCAATTTAATTTAGAAGCCACAAGTACATCTGAGAGTTAGAACAACACGAGCAAGGAGGCAATACACCGGGTGTAGAACATAGATTTTCTTTTCATCATCAATATCATCAGTCTCATTATGTACGTAGGGGTTTATTAAAGTACTGGGTCTTTATCTTTTTGGTAAAGGATGTAGTCACCACCAGGTGACTACAGATTACAAGAGTCTATCTTGTGACTTAGGGCCCTGTTGTGAAGGTAGGACCAAGCGCCTTCCATTGGCCAGAGCGTAGTGGGCGGGGTGTCTGGAGACCTGGATGAGGGAGTTTAATGAAGGAGCAGTTTTTGTTGCTATTTTGGAAGCAAGCAGCAGGATTTTGTATGTGATGCAAGCAGCAACTGTGAGCCAGTGGAGGGCTATGAGCAGTAGTGGCGTGTGCTGTTTGAAGAAGTGCTGGTTGAAGACCAGTCGTGCTGCTGCATTTTGGATCATCCGCTGGGGTTTCAGTGTGCATGCAGAGATACCTGCCAGTAAGGAGACATGCACCTTAAAGGTTAGCTGGTTATCAATAATGTCCCCCAGGTGCAGGGCAGACTCTGTGGGCATGAGTTAGGTTGGTCCAAGCTGTATGAACTTTGGTTGCATAGAGGGACTAACTGGGTTGAACAATAAATCAGTCTTTGATAGGTTGAGTTTAATTTGGCATTCTTCCATTAAGAGATATCAGCAGGGAAATAAACGGTAATGGAAATACAATAATAACATTCTTTTTAAGGTTGTTCTGATAGGTCATATACATATTTGATACTCTCTTCTGTGGTGTAAATCTTATGATACAATAATTTACCAAGCCATACACTCCATAACCATACAGAACATGTATCAAGTGAGTTCACTGGGGTTTTATAAGTAGTGTGTCAGTAATAATACACGAGGCAGCAATAAACAAAACAGTACCAATAATAATGCAGAGCATAGTTTTTCTTAGGAGTTAACCTTGTAGTCTGAATTTTGCATCGAGCAACCAAAAAGTCAAAATAATAACAGTCTGTTAATATCACCTAATGTATGCAACGAGCTCTGTAGCCATTATTTAAACCTCTCTGGCTGTGCCTCCACTACGCTCTACCTTTCCAGGTTAGGATGTCAGCTGTGGTTGGACTCTTAGTCAAGGGAATACAAAGTACATGACCCTAAAGGGCGAGTAGGCCCATCTGAATGTAAAATGAAGTTATAGATAAATACATGGTTTTAATTGGGTGTTCTTGCAGGTCTTTCTAAAGATGCCTTCAGATATTTCTTGATTATTCAGATTGGGTTAAAGTATGTTAGTATACAAAAGTAGTTAATATGTTGTTTACTATCAAATGTTGTTGAGCCGTTGTGTATCTAAAGTAATCATGTCTAGTCTTTCCCAGATGTTTTTGATCAGGGGAAAAAAGGGGAAAGTTTGATTTGAAAGCTGGTTTGCTATGGCAACAATTTATCCCAATTCTTTTGGAAATTAGATTGCCCGGTCCTGCACTGATAACAAACCCAAAAATACAATTTTTACATTAGAAACTGTCAATGTCTGCACAAAACGTTCTCCTCAAAAGCCTTTCTAAACACAGAACAGCAATGCTATGTCTTTTGAAATTGGCTGGGCAATCATTTGATCAACAGTAATGAAACACAAGAACCTCAAATTGACCTTTCACAGTTCTTCTTCCAACTCAAACCCTCCAAAAACCCTTCACAGACAGGACGTTTAGTTACTGTAAATGTAATTAGTGTATCTTAAGAGGAGGAGGGGGGTAACCTTTACAACACCCTGATAGAGATGCATATTTAACTGAGTTTCTCATGATCTGTCTAAAGCCTTAAATACATTAGTCTAAGTTATGGTGTTTACATGTCTCGCCTTGAATCAGGTGAGTTGATAAACATAGTAAAGAGCAAAAAATCCCCTTTAATCCTAAAAATAACCTCTGACTATTTTTAGTAGAATGTGTTGTTGAAACATTTTCATCACAGTTTATTATTTCTTGTAGTTCATCAACCCTGCTAATTACTTCTAGTCTTTACACAGACACTCATTTATGCTTGATATACTGTAAAGCTGTTCTCTTTGCTCGTGGTTATTTAGCAGAAGAGTTAGCATCTACATTCTTCAGTTGAAATTGACTTCGTCTGCAAATCTGTTGCGGCTCTCAGACCCTTTGGAGACATTATAAAGCATCAACTTCACATGAGGATGGATGGTCAAATATTGAGAATTCTAAGTGAACCAAGTCCTCTAAAGCAGTGGTTCTCAACTGATGGGTCGAGACCCAAAAGTGGGTCGCAGAGCCATTTTTCAGTGGGTCGTGGAAGAAAAAGAATCTGTCAAAAAAGTCTGTGAAGCACTCTGAAATTATTTGTACCATCTGAGGTCCAAAGCACACAATTTTTTCAAAAATCTTATCGGTTGAAGAAGACATTTGGGTGGTTATTTGTAATGAAGGAGTTGGTGGTGGGTCCTGAGGCTAGATCTGTTAGTTATTATTCAGATTTGTTTTCTTGAGCTATTTTGTATTGTTTCATTTAACACAAGACGTTTCTAACTTCTTATACAAGACTACAATATCATAACATATTTCCATTAAAAGGTTGTTGAGCTTCTTTCCTGTGGTTCGAGAGGAAGGGCCCTCGCTGATGGTAATGAAGGCTATTTCTACAAATAACAGTAATTACATGTCAGTGCTTTTGAAATGTGACAAAGCAGACAATGTTGCTTTTATTGAATTCATTATGTTGACAGGCACTTCATCCTTTTCATTTATCTCCTATTCGACATGGCCTGAGTGAACGTGTGCAAACTGACAACTACGCTTTAATGTTGTCATTCCCCATTCGTGGTTTAACTGTACGGCATGTGTTTGTGTCAGTGCTTGCCCATGCCCATATGTGACCATAGTCAGAAGTATGTCTCTCCTGCGGTAAGTCTTGTACTGTTGTTGGAGTGGCTTTACCACACAGAGATCAAAAGTCCCGCCTTCACATCCTGTGGCATTTCTAGCTGGGGAAGTATTCATCTCATATGGAGCTTCAGACACCTCTTATCTAGCTGGCAGGTTGACATGTAAGGGGATATTTCGTCTTGATTCGGGCAATGAATGCAGCACACAGGCTATCACTGGGCCCACACTGCATATAGAAAAGGAGGGAATCACACCTTTCTTTCTGTGACTTCCATTATCATTTGTGCTCTCTCCACTCACTCTTTTCAGCCTCACTTTTTTTTTCCTCTCTCTCTCTCCTGGAAATTATCACCAGCCATGTCAGAAGCCCTGTCGGATGGAAAAAGGGGAGAAATGTGTCACACTGCCTCTTAAGTTTCTGATTGTCTAAATGACACAGAATCTCATCATACAGCTGTCTCCCTCTCTGACACTACAATTACCCATAATTCCCTCTGTCACTCACTGTCTCAAGGTTAGTATTTTATATCTTGAACATAGGGAGAGGACATTTACATTTGCAGGCTAGAATAAAAAAGGGGCTAAGTTTGAGTTTGTGATGCTTTGTGTTTTAAAAGGTAATGGTAAATTGAATGCACTTATAAAGCAGGCTTTTTTTCTTACGTCTTACGACCTCTCAAAGTGCTTTTGCACTACATGTTACGTTCACTGTTGGACATTCACATTCATATGCTGATGACAGAAGCTTCTCTGCAGCTTATCTCCAACTAATGTCCTTCACAAATATTCACACACTGTTGACGATGCTTTGGGAGGAATTGGGGGCTCAGTATCTTGTCCAACTGCACTTTATTGTCGGTATGCTGCGGGAGCTGGTTATCAAACCTCCAACCCTCCAATTAGAAGACGACCCACTTTACCACTGAGCCCACAGTCTCTAACCTTTCCCTTAAAAACTTTGAAATAATCCTTCACTTATTGAAACTGTTTTTCGATATGCTTATTGCGATTTTCTCAAAAACCTAAAATCATACAAAAACTAATTGGGGTTTGGTTGAACCCCAGGTCAGGTAGATCTTAAAGTACACATTGTTAATCACCTTTCCTCATGACATTAATGACTATGCTAACAGCCAAGCACTTTGTTTCAGCCTGTGCCATTCATCAGCTTCTTCGGCCACCATTATATCCCCTCGATGCCACCCTTCAGAAAGTGGGTGTAGTCCGTCTCTCTTGACAAAGTGTGCTCAGTGAAAATGGTCCATTATCATGCCACGTTTTTTACTCCATCATCTCTGATATTCTTATGTGGTCTCTGGGTTAAACAGTACGTCTTCCCATCCTTTTTACCCCATCCCTCCAGTAAAGTGTTCTTCAAGTATTTCATCATGAGCTGACAGACTTGACACCATAATTGACCTGAAAGCTTCCGTCTCACTCTTTTGAAATTCTTCGTTGTAATGTGTGTCAACTAGATAAAATGATTCCCATCTCCACTTTTCTCTAGATTTCCATTTGCAAAGACGACTGGCTGGCTGGCTGTCTGGCTGACTGACTGACTGACTGAGTGGCGTAGGCTCCATTATCAGTCTGTTTGAATGTCTGTTATTGGCTCTATTGTTTGAAACAGGTGCTCTCCCTTTAGTCCTATACATTAGTGAAACATGTGGGGCCCTTTAGATGGGTTAAATAGTTTGCGATAATGTTGGGATTTAATGCTCTTTGTGAATACTGCTTAGCTCTGTGTGAGGAACCGCCTCGTCTGTCTGTCAATGTGTCATGGTTTCATGAAGGCAAAATTGGTTTTAGGCTTTCATTAAATGTGCTAATGACCTCCATAATGTTCATATTATTAAACGGGAAATGATCGAGATAGGGATTGTAATGGACATTTTAACCTTTGATGACTGCCAATTCTGCAGTTTCTGAGTACAGAAAGATCCTTTTCGAAAGACGGTAACCTCTCCTGCCTTTGAATTGTTGCATTTATTTCCTTTATGATAGTTTATTAATGTCACTCAAATACATTTTTTATTCTTCCATAATGAAGACAGTGAACTTTCCTTTGGTTCCTTTTCCTTAATTTTTGCTTCATTTTCACATGACAAACGACAAGGCTCTGTTTTTGTATGCCATGCCATATCGTTACTTTTCACACTTGATCTGTGAGCTTGAGACATACCCCTCCCTCCACCCTCCCTGGTTAATTGGGAGATTGTTAGGACTGTCTGATGCTCTGCTGCTGCTCGACTCCATGTATTTTAGTTTGGGGACATGTTTTCCAGAGCAGTTTGTTATTAGATTAATTAACACTGTATTGACAAACTGTGATTGGAGCGTGTGATCTTCTCTCACCTTTGGAGACACTACTTTTCTTGGGTGTGTGTTTTTTTCAATCAAAGTGATAATGACAAAAGTCTTTTAAAAGAAGTACAATTGGAAAGTAAGCAGTAACACTTCAAGACGTATTTCTTTTTTCTACCATGGATTTTTTATTAGAGCGGTGTGCTATGTGTTGAACAAATTTGACCCATGTGTTTATTTTACCTTTGTGCGTGCTAACAAAGTAAAGGGAGGCTTTATGTGCCGGAGTAAAAAGGCTTCAGGGTAAGCGGCACTTTTTCGTGGTAACGCTGGGAGGCTAAAACAAGCTTCTAAATAGGGTCCAGTCCCACTCAGGTTCACTGGTAAGCCTGTTGGACATCCGGCTTTGTTCCTCTTATAGGCTCCTTATCAGAGCCCTGATGCGGTTGTCCCCTCATATGTTCCTCTTGTACCTCAGCTGGGCCAATTCGATGGCCTAAGTGCTCAAATTGAGCCATTTTGTCTCACTTTGAAACAAACTAGGACCTATTATGCGTGTGTTTTTTTTTTTATTCATACCCCTCCTCCTTGTCTCCCTATCCACGTTGGCCTTGGTCTATGTGGTTTGTCAGTCCCCTTTGCCTTTCTCTGCTCTTAAGTTCCAAGCTATAGCCTTGTGAGGGGTCAGTGTTTCCACTCCAGCAGTGTCAACTTCAATCTGGGGTGATTTGGTGTGAAATGTGTGCCATGGTGTGGGGGCTTGCAGGTCAAAGCCCCAGTAATTGATGTTGCTTATTCATCTGCTTTTCCTTGTCTACTCTCGGCGCGGCGCAGCAGCCGTTTTTGTTTGTCTAAATTGTTTGAAGATTTACTGTAGGTCTTAGGGCCCTGAGAAGCATCCCCCTGCTGCACTTTGTCTATGTTCCTACCTAGCGGGGGGTTCAGCACTGGGGCCACACAATGGCGCTTGCACAAAGGAGGCTTCCCTCCAACACAAGGCCTGGAGGACATCTCATAGCAAGATACTGAGCACTAGGGGACACACAATGGTGGAGGCACAAAGGAGGCTTCTCTGAAGACAGGACATCTAGCATGACAAGCAGGGCAGCTCTCACTGTAATTAGCCATGGAGCCACTCTGACCAATAGCCTTATGAGATCAGTGAACTATCAGTAAACAGTATTAACAAACAGAAAGAGAGAGGGTGAAGATTAATGGCAGAAATTTGGTCTTGTGATACAGCAAACCAAATAAAAATGTTGCACTTATTTGAAGGAGATATGGCTCTACAGAGTTACGAAAGCCATGTTTGAAATGCTTCTCTCTGGGTCTACTGATCCTCTCTTCCGCTTCATTCCCTCTGAGGAACGGTGCCTGCTAGCTGAAGCGCAGGATGAAAATGCTCAATATGTTTAAGCACAAAGAGGGCCGTAATGACGGAGCCACGTTTAATCTAACCCTGCTAGCATGTCAGACGGCTGCATGGGTGGTACGTCCTCCAGGGCCTTTGAAGAGGGCCGATTTAGAGCAGAGATTTGGATCATTACACAATAAAGAACACTTCATAAGTACTGGAGTGAGTTGGAGAAATGACGGTTAATGATGTTGACAGCAATTCACCTCTGCTGAATTACAGAAAGATTTGACTCAACTTGCCTTCTTTAATGAGCCTCACTCTGTAAAGGTAATGGGCCAGCGGTAAGACACGGAGACAGGCGGGGAGGGGGAACAGTGGGGAGAAAGTGAGGGGGAGTGGGAGGGATTTATTCTCTTTTTTCCTTCTTTTCAGGGAGCAGAACTGTCGCCAGTGCTTTACACTGGGCAGAGGATATGATATACCTGCCTTTGAGCTGTTTTATCAGCAAACATAAGAGAAAACACACTGTCTTTGAACAGAATGTTAGTGCACAACGGCTGTATAATCTCCATTGTTTAAAACGTGATTGATCACACTCAAAGATTTTTAAAATCTTAAACGTTTTTGACCCCACACGACAAATAAATGACAGATTTAAGAGTTTTGTTCTTAAAGTGTTTGGTGAGCAACGAGATGACCAACTCAGCACTCCACACACTAACAGACTCATTCACCAACAACTAGAGTCTCGATCCTCAAACTCGTATTCTGAGCGGTCAAATGCGACAAACATGGCAGACGACAAGCAGGAAGACTTGATGATGGTGGCTTTTGGACTCCTGTGTTGTTGCCACAAATAAACAAGCTGGTCCTCCATTTCTGACGTCCATCTAACTTCATGCTTCACGTTTGCTGTTGTTGCCATGGCTGTTTGTTGTGCTTCCTGCTCCTTCTTGCTTCCTGATTGGCTATGGTTTTGTCCCAACATGACAAATCCACAGAGTGCTTGCTCGACTGTCCTCGGTGTTCTCCGCACACAACATGATTTCTGATCGTAAATGTTAAACATCCCCAATCATCTTCCGAGCAGATCGGGGAGGGTAGAAATAACTTTTAACACACCTCACACCACAGGAAAATCTGGCAAAATCATCTTTGTAACCATCAGGTAATCGGGTCTTTGTGACTCTGGTCGCATTAACTTGTAGTGTGTTTCCGCTTTGCTCTTTGAGAGTTAACATGATAAATAAATGTACTTTCACACTTTGAAGTTTGTCATACAGTTAAAGTTGTTCTTCCAATAAGTGTCCATCATTTACTCTGATCTTCTTCTATGTCTCGGTGCTGACTTTCACTCCCCCTTCTTGGTTCAAATAAGACTATTTACGCACTTCTGGAGCACAGACACTGATTCCAGCCTACAGCTCGTTTGCTATTTCTAATCATGGATGTTTATGTGCAAGTTTGTGACAAAAAGCTTAACTGACAGCGCGACAGTTGATTTTGCAGTTCTATTTTTTTCCCCCACATCTGACTGTCATCCCATCAAAGAAACATATCTGTCGGTGCCTTTGAGTGTCTCACGCTGAATGATAAATATGTACATCCAGTGCCAATTATGCATCGACAGAGATGTCACAGGGAATGTAACATTTAAATTAAAATGATGGCATTCAATTTCAAAATGCCTTGTGCGGTGACATGTTCTATTATCTCTTTCCGGGGTGTAAGACGAGGCAAAAACAACAACGATGAGTGAAGGAAGTTTCCTAAAGGTCAAATCAATAACTTAGTTTTTTTCTCGACTTCTTCACACCTACGTGTCAATCATTTAGACTATTAATAGGCTTGTCAGAGCTAAAACATACTCTGGGCTTTTACTGTCATCTTGTTAAAACTTGTCAACATTAGAAGGCCCTCAAACCTTCCAGCTTCCGGTAGAATGGTAGGTCAATGTTGGTATTATGTTTCTACAGTGATATTGATTTCTTTGGGATGATTTGACATGACAAATATAATCATATTATGTCCTAACGCTGAAGTGCACCAGGCTCTGTCTCACACAGTGGAAAAAATAAAAGGCATGATACTTTAATTGGCAGGAATACTTGTCTAATTATCACTTTTCTGCTTGCTCTCGGCGCAGGGATTATGTAATTATCTCCCTGAAACATTGTGGAACGATATTGCTTTTTTGTGTGTCATTTTCTGAGACGCCTCTGTACCTGACACTCAGCAAGCCACTTAATAATATGCTAGAGAGGCAGCTAATTATATTATAATAACGGCCTGATGAAAGCACTTCATACGTGAATGAATGATAGCACAGATTGACTTTATCTCAAATTATTAGAAACACTAAACAGGAAGATCTTTAATTGCAGATGTGTTTATTCATTATGCAACAAGACTGTTGAATGTTTGCATTTGTAATCGTTATGCAAATCACAGCTTATGCTAAATAATATGCTTCTCTGCAATGATAGTTTCAGAAAATTGAATCCCTTATCAAGTTAATTACTCCACGGTTACAACCCCCCCCCCCCCCCCCCCCCATGCTAGGATATCCCAATTAAATACTACACCTGTTCCATTTGTGGGATTTGTATTTGTTACAAGTGTCATTACACGTCCTCCTGCAGAGCACAGGTTTGTCAGGGGGGCAGAACCAGCAGTTAGACCCCTTACTGGGCTTCCATCCTGCCTCTACAAGCATCCTAGGCTCACCGGTGTCATCTAGTTATGGGATCCTTTGCAGAGAAGAGGCAGGAACAAAGCTGACACACACATCCACAGCACCTGGGGGGGGGAGGTGTAGATGGGTGATGTGCATCACCAGCAGCGGCAGCATCAACAGCAGCAGCCGCAGACTGCTTTCGAAACTTTTTAATTAGCACTAATTACCTTTGCAAGAAAATGTTGAGGCTTGAAAGGATTTGTGTCAGCAAGTGGGGAGATCAAAGATTGTGGTGCTGTGCATTTTAATCTGAACACTGAAGGGTAATAGGGAGCTGTTTGTGTGTTGGAGGGAGGGGGAGAGGAGGGGGAGAAGCATCCCAGGTGGTACCTGAGGACTCTACTTTTTGTAATACTGTCTACCAATCACACCACAGGTCCTGTCATATTAGAAAATTCTCCACTAATGTAAAGAAATTAACTTTTTTTTTGCATTTCAACATGAAATGAATCATAGCTTCGCCCCTTACTTTGTTCATTCTCTCTTTAATCTGTGCATGCATTCCTCAGCGTCACTTTGTGCACACGTGTGTGAGTCCTGCGCCGCCTCATCACACTGACAGGCATTTCATAGAGGTGGTTTTTAATGCATGCCTGGACATCACAGTGGCAGGGTCATCCATCAGACTTCAAGACAACATCGATCATTTGCCATGAAGAGAGCACGGGGGTAGTGATTATTTGCTATTAGGTGGATGCTGAGGCATACAAATGGCTGGCAGTTGACAGTTGAACTCACTCAAACGTAATGCGGGATGGCTCCCCCCCTCTCTCTCAGGGAAATGTTGACAAGCACTGAGCCTGAACACTGTAATGACAGAGTACACAGGCAGATACGCCACTGAGGGATTCTTCCTCAAGATAGCACCCTCTATTATTTAATGGTTCCTTTATTTTAATGCAAGAGAACATGAGTTTATTTCCACTTAAGCAGTCTGTTTCCACATACTTTGTAGGTAGGTACAGTAGGCAGGAAGATATAGGTAGAAAACAAGATAAAAATGCTCAGATAGAAACTACTTTGTTACAAAGGCAACAATCAAAGTGTAAAAAGAAAACTTTTTTTAAAAAGAATACAAAATAACTGATATGCATTAAGGCCAGGTGTCCACCCAGCGTTTATTTCTGAGCGTCAGCGTCTTTTTTTCAATTGTCTTTAATGAGTAAAGTGCGTTTGCTGCAGCAGGCGGCTGCCCGGAGAAAGGGCGCAGGGCCCAGTGTCTTTTTTCTGAGCGCTCTGCCTTTTCGTGCGGCCACTCTGAGCGCTCAAGTTGAAAATATTTCAACTTGTCAGACAGGCGCAGCTGTTGATGCCACTGGCACTCTTTTCAAAGTATAAGATATTCACCATAGTTTTGCCGCCTACAGATTGTGTCTTGTACATACGTCCTCTTTGCTCCGTGTCTGATTGGGAAATAAACGATCTAAATGAAAAACATACAGTTAAAAGTGAAGGAGCAGGGTCGGTCATACACATCCGTTGTCAACAGACTGTTGTCATAGAGACAGGAAGGGACGTGCAGCGCTTTTCTTCTCAGCGCACAATTTATGCAAGCACTGTGCGCTCAAGGTGGACACAGGGCCTTACAGTTCATATCCAGTTTGCAAAAGTGACTTGCAAAGTCCAAAAATCTGAATGTAAAGCTATAAGTTATACAAATATCATGTATAAATATAAGCTATAAGCATAAAAAAGAATCTCATAATATGTATATAAACTCTTTCATTTATGAAAAATGTGCTCTTTAACAAGAAGCATGCTTATTTCAATCTGCCTCGGCCGACTGACCCTGTCACTGTCTCTACAGTATTACAAACACTTAAAGACGTGTGAGCCTGTGTAGCATGCATGAGGAGCCTGTGTGTGCTTGTTTGTGCCGCACTAATGGCCTCACTGTCTGAGATGCCATCAGGGAATTGATTTTTAGCTCGCGCTCACTGAGAGAGGAGGCTGTTTGTCATGTGGATAGACAACTAATCTTTCAATACAAACATTCACAAGATGCATGGTTGTACTGTGAGCACCATCCATGCGCTATGTGAGGAGGGAGGCGTTGTGAATGCTGTGAAGACGCTCGGATTCACGAGTGTTACTGCTTGCATTGTGTGATGCTGTATTTCACAGTTTACAGTGTAGTGTTGTACATGGGAAGCAGCTGTCATTCTTTAGTCCGCGCACATACCTCGCTTCCTGAAACTTTATAAAAAAACATGTCCAACATCTGTGTAGAAATGTTCAGAGACAACTTCTTCCTTCCTGATTCTGATTCCAGGAACTTAACTTAAAGCTACCATGAGGAACTTTCAGCTCATGTTGATTATGGCGCCCTCTTTGGACAAAGCAGTAAATCTTATTTCTTCGCTGGGGGTGTCCTGTACATGAGTAATAAGGGTTTATTGATGGAAAATGTAATCCTACAAACGTAGGACTCACTGGGAATTTTTGTGCACGAAAATGTAAACAAAGTCTGATTGCTAGGTGTGCTGTCTTTGACTCAACTGACACCTTCCCAGCTTAGATTTCATACTAGTAAAAATCAAACGATATCAATACCTATTTCAATACCACAAAATTCAAGTTGTGCGCAAGCTATTATTTGGTCGTTTTTAAGTTTTAAATGACCAAAAAATTGCAGGCGAACTCCTGTAGGCTACACTGTCTTTATTGCACAAATACGTGCCAACATGTTTGTGCAATGTCGACGTTGCTCTTTTTCTGTCGCTCAGTGTTAGGTTAAAAATATGACTGAATATCTGAAGGGTTTTTTTATGCTTTGGTACTTTATGATACAAGTGATTGTTAAAGTAAAGAGATTGTATCATTTCAAAAAACGTGGTGTCAAAACCTTTTGACACCTTAGTTGCAGGTGGTCTTGTTTGCTCTGCAGGCCATAAAGAGGCTTCAGTATTAATTCATTCTGTTTCATAACCAGCTAAAAACATGCAACACAAGCGATAAGTATCAGCTAATACCAAGGAAATGATAACAACAGGATAAAAAAAATGCATACACTTCCCAGTATTCGTATTGGGAAAAACTCGTTATTTGGAGAGATTACGCCTTTTTTTCTTTACTGGAAAAGAGGCGGTTCTCCCTCCTCTCAATCGGGTCATTGTTGCAGCTTAGACTTTATCCCAGGCCGAGCTGGGGTCAAACAAGGCTTAGGAGGGTGGACCTGATAGAAATGTCTGTCAAGTCCTTATCCTCTGGTCAGGGTTGATCCAGGGTCATTAATCAGACACGGATTGGAGATGCAAGGGGAAGTGTGAGGCCAGGTGATGCTGACCTCAGTACAGTCGCTTTGATTTTGTCTGGCCCTGGCTCTTTGTGTGCATGTGTGTGAGTGTGAGCGTGAGTGTGTGGATGCGTGTGTGTGTGTGTGTGTGTGTGTGTGTGTGTGTGTGTGTGTGTGTGTGTGTGTGTGTGTGTGTGTGTGTGTGTGTGTGTGTGTGTGTGTGTGTGTGTGTGTGTGAATTGACAGGATCAGTCCCTGTCTGATTCACAGTGCTTTTAGCCCCTCTGCCAGCACTAATGACATTGAGAGAGAATATTAACCTCACACACTCAGCAGGAATATCCACAGGGGTAGTCTATAACTCAGACACTGCAGGATCCACAGTGGTATTATCACTCACACACACAGAATCTGGCTTTAAACGTTCGACAGGCGCACCATGGCGCAGACATTTCCAACAATTTAATTTGCACTTCTCACGTAATAGCCTCATATAGCATGAAGTAATGAGCGGCATTATTTAACTTCTTCATGAACAAAGAACTTTGCTAATTATGTTTCACAGATTTCTTCTTGCTCTGATTTGTTTATGCTCCCTAAAAAGATATTTTTGTGGTTTTTTTCCGCAAATGATGAAACCTCATGTAAAGTTCAATCAGACACGCCACCTCCAATTGACAGCTTTGTAGCCAGTGATGCTTTTTACACATAGCCTGTCAGGAACAAGCATAGCGCAATATTCAAAACAGATTAAGAGTGAACCCACATAAAGAGGAGATTCGCTGGCGGCGCCAAATGTACTCTAATGATTTGCATCGCCATTAATAGTAATTTGCAGCTGCCTAGGAGGAGACGTGTAATCCTCTTCCCATGTGTGAATTGACATGCATTCAGGGAGGACTGTGTGTGTCCTGGACGTGTGATCTTTAAATGACTGCCACCTGAGGCCTGGAAACACAGAGAGAGGAGTGCCACACGGAGCATGGACTGGGTGAGAAGGGAGAGCTGTGGGGGGAGATAGAGACAGATAATGACAGTCTAATTCACCGCCGCCATCACAGATGCATGTACAGAGACGTGTTTAGGCCATAAAGTGTAGCTGCAGGGGAGAGTGCTGGAACAGTCCTGATCAGCTCTGTGTGGAGGTGGTGGTGGGGGGAGGGTGTTGTTGGGGGGGTTGATTGGTTGCAGGGCATTAATTTGCTTTACTGATAATGTCGTCTTATTTAACATCAGCTAATCCTGATAGTGTTTTGATGCTATATTTTGGTATTTTGGATGCTAATTTGTGTTTTCGTAGGGGTTAAAGTGATGAAATGCAGCTGCTAAGAACTAATGGTGACTAAGTGGATTAATAGGTTTATTTATCCTGACTTTTTTTCCCCTTTATGTTAAAAAAACTGAGTAATAGTTGTCATCATGTGCCATTTTACACCCACCTACACTTTGGAACCCTCCAACAACATCAGTCCTTGGATATCCTTTAACATTTTTTTTATCTATTTGTTATTTTTGTCTGGTTTAACGAGATTATTTCACAAGACTTTGTAAGATAAACTTACATCTTCTGACTGCATTCTTTATATTTCTGAGTCCCAGTAAACAAGACAGAATGCTAGTAGTCTACCATAACACGTTATTCTAATAAAATCTATTGTTCTGCAGCCCTTGATTATTTATTTTCTCTTCAGGAGATTGACATCAACAGTTTGGAGTACAGATAATACTGATAGTTTACCTAAATGTTGATGAAGACAAAGGGACATTATTTAGGTCGCTTTCACATATGAAGCTCGGTGGCCTCGGTGTGATGCAGGAGTTGCAACATTGTTGCATTTTTTATTTGATTCAGTTTGCTTTCACATTGCATTTTGTCAAGCGCACCAAAGCCTGTCAAATGTTCTGTACCGTAGCCACCCACCACTAGTTTGAGCTATAGCTCCGGTCACTGGCTACTGCCATCCGGCGTAATGCTGCACTATGACCCACAAGTAAACAACCGAACAGTGGAAGAATGGCATCCAGTAGCGCGGCACAGTTTGGCAGTATTTTGATCTATAAAATGGAGATGAAGTTATATGTCGACTGTGTCCAGTTAAACTGGAATATCAACCTGAGTGATGCATAACCACATTTAGCACAGGCATGTGGACGTTAACCTGCAAGTAGGACTGAAGGCTGGTGTTGTTAAGTCGGTGTTGTTGGCTTGTATTGTTAGCAATGCTAACGTTAGCCACGCTCGGTAGACCTAAATGACATTTGCTGTTTATTCTGAATTATCCAGCCAAATTCAAATGCACTGCTTTTTGGTCCACTTGTTTGGTTCGGATCGCGTTCTCACCTACGGTGAACCGACCTCTAGTGCACTTGGTACACACCTCCAAACCAACAGAGCGTACCAGAGTTATTTTCAGATGAACCAAACAGCTCTGGTGTGAATGCACCCTCAGTAGCAGAATATTTCTTGACTAATTTAGTCTGAACGGCCTACCAGCCTCCATGTACTGTACCTTAATAATTGTATTAAATCCAGTCCCTATGGTGGGCTTCCTTAGGTCCAGTTCCTTTTCCCAGTCATTACTGAACCTTATCCTGGCATTCAATCTGAATTGTGCTCTGAATAGTCCATTATGCATATAAAGGCCATTGCAGCCTCAATATTGGTCGATTCATCAAACAGTTATTTGTTGCCTTTTGAGCAAGATGTCATTATGGCTGTCACTCTGCAGCTTCGGCCTCTCTGTATAGAATAACAGTGCATTACTTTTCTGGAGCTCTCTGATCTTTGAGAGGACATCAGACACTTGTGGACTGTAGCTGTGACGGCCCCACAAGCTTTCAAAGTGCATGTGTGTCAATACACAAAAGACTCAAGAACTTTTCCCCTGTTGCTGTGCTAGCTGCTGAGATGTTGCATCTAAAATCTCTATCATCTTTGGAGGAAGAGAGAAGGGCTTTAGATCTTTAGATATTATTTATTTGCTGTGTACGACTAAGACAAGCTACATATTTGATCTATCATCTTTAGAGCTTCTAAAAATTGCCAACAGTTTTAAAAGCAGCCAAGCAAGACATAAGATGGGACTCTGCAACACATGTAAAAGAGCCCAGACTGCCGTTCTCCATTTTTCATGTGTTGCCTGAGGATATCTGACATGACACTGGTGCACACCATTGGCAGGAGTGACTGACATTTCAGCCAATAATGGTGGAGAGTTTTCTTCCCTCTGTTGTCAGCAGTGGTTTATCAATCACTATGTCTGCATTAGTATTAGTATATTGATCTGGCAAGGGCTGCTCTCTGGGTCAGTGTCTCCTCTCCGGTGTCCTTGTCTGTGTTCCTCACATCTTCCAGTGATTCCTGTGCTGAGTTCCTGCTCCAGCTTAATATCACTGTGTAGACTCTGTATGTGTAAACAGGATAATATAAAAAATCAGCGTATACATGGTCCTCTTATGTAAACTCTAGAGCGCACACAGACTGAAGCACACTGCTGTATGATGCATGATGGTGAGCTTACACGGCCTAAGTGGTAGTCAAAGCGTACAGACAGGCCGTGTGAAGTATTAGCTCTGACAATGAGGCTGATCATAATTATCTTAACAAGGAGAGGATTCATCGCCTCACCTCGTTAAAGCTACCGCCTCACCCTCTCTCTCTCTCTCTCTCTCTCTCTCTCTCTCTCTCTCTCTCGCTCTCTCTCGCTCTCCCTGTCTCTGTGTCTCTCTCTCTTTCTGAGCTTGTGTGAGGTTTAAGAAAACAAATGTGATTTCGCGTTTCAGTTAAAATATGTTTCTAAACTGGTTGAATGAGGTGATGTTTGATTTTTTCAAAACTATTTGATCATTTTTGTTAGAAGCCCACATAAAAAGATTCTCTTTTTGTTGTTGTTGCTGTTGACACTGATAAAGAGAAACAACTGGAACTTTCAGCCGTGTAAATCCCAGTATGAGAAGTATGAAAATAAGGCAGAATGGCTGTAATTGTTGAAGTAAAATTAACTTAAAATAAACTTAAAATTGAGTAAAGATCCCGTACATATTTGCATAATCGTATAAACTTATTACATTTTACAGAAAATTGTTATTTTATGTTTCCCGTCTTTAAAACTTGTGTGTCTTATTCGTGTTTTCCCTGCATTTCCCATTTACTAAATCTGTACAGCACTGGGACGCAAGTCAATTATGCTCATTAGCTTTGTAAAAAGCGAAAGCTGCGCTGTTTATTTATTTATTTATTTTGAAGTGAGGTACTTTAACTGCAGTGCTTCAACTTTGTTAGTTTTCCAAGCCGCACATTAAAAACCAGAAAGCTTATAAAAAGTAATGAAAGCGGCTATGGAAATGTGCAGGGGGAGCACAGAAAGCTGGAGAGTATTAGAAGTTCAATCCCGGCTGCACTGTAGTTAATGCTGGATGGGACTCAGTGGCTCTCCCCTGGCTGTGAATTTAACTGATTAAATCAGCCAGTGCACGCAGCAGTGGTGACATGAAAACAACAATTAATAAGGCTCCCTCCTGTGCCACGAGGCTCCCTTTAACCGAGCAGCTAATAACATAACCCACAGGACTGCAGCCCATCAAGCATACATATACACACACACGCACCCACACACACACACACACATACACACACGCACACGCACACACACACACACGCCCGCACACACACACACACGCCCGCACACACACACACACACACACACACACACACACACACATACAAACATATGCACACTTACAGGTGGCAATAGTTAGAAACTTGTTAACAGCTAATGTAATGTTTACTATGGTACACTATTGTGCCTTAGAACAAATGAACTAAAGATTGTCCTTTTAGATTATTTCATGTCGTGCAAAAATAAAATGGTATTTTTTTCAAAACACAGTCAAATACTGGCATACTGCTACCTAAACATTTCTGTACATTTGTAAAAAAAAAAAAAAAAGCGAGGCAGAGGCGACACTTTTAAGATATTTTCGTACAACAACAACTTCTTTGATCTGACCAAAGAGATACCCAAACAGTAAAAATATAAAAAGTCAGTGTGGACGAAATGCTAAACTTTTACCAGCACAATAGATAACTTATGAAATGTGCTTTTGCTTTCATAACAGAGCAGCACCATGGGACCAAAAACAAACAAACGGAGTAGGATTTCATAAAACTGGCACATCCCTCCATTCATCCATCTTGCCAGTGCATTAATCAGACTTGATAAGAGGTTGTCAGCTAGCAGCTCTGCCAGCACACAGGCTGGGTTCTGTCAAGCTGTTGTTGTTGTTGGTATCAGGTGTTTGTGTTTGCAAAATGTTGATGTCTTCAGAAAAAGAGGTGGCTGTGGCTCTCTTTGCCTCGAATGCACGTCCGGGATGTATTGCTGATTTGTACATTTCCACTCGAGAATATAGCGGCAACGTTTTGGGACAACATTTGGTTCAAAGTTTCTGCCAGTTTGATGCTCCGTGGTTCAATGTTTGTTATTGTATAAGAGTTTACGTTAAGGTGTAGTCCAAGCTGGCTGATCAAAAAGCACCACACAAACAACAGCAGCTGGAGCACCGGCACTTTGTGCACTTCCTTATTTTGCAAAAGTTGCGTTTTTAAATATATGAATCTTTTTTTTTCCAGTGTGTTGATACTTTTCCATAAAAAATGTGGATTGTAAATTATGCCCCGCCCCACGCTGCTTCCTGCTCCCCGCCATCCATTTGCAGATTGTCATAAAAAAAAAAGGTTTTATATTTACACAGCCCTAAGTTGGTTTGTATTATGGCAGCCATTGAGGCTATGCAGATCCAGGGAGGAGCAATAGTTCACGCTGCAGATGTTTAGACCTCACTGTACCTTGAGTTTGTCATGCTGCAATGTGACAGTGTTCAATGGAATTTATATTTACCTAACCTAATGTCAAGGTTATCCGTCTGCTGTCGATGCCAGAAACACACTGTGATATACTTAGTAAGTAAGTCCAAGCCTGGATGAAATATCAGTGACATCTAACGTGTTTGATTACCAAATACAGTGTTGACTTAACTCGTACCTGTTGTACGAGCTGTGGTTTTGAAAGGTATACTGTCTCTGTCAAGCTCTGGCAGATTCAAATGTCAATGAAGTCCCCCAGGATTCTCTAACATGGCATACTGACAGTGTGAAGGATTAGACACAACACACACATTGCCGTTGTCCACCTTCCATCACTTGAACTTTGCTGGGCCCCTAACATTACTCCTAACTCCACCCTCCATCATTTTCATGCCTGTGTGAATGTGAACGTGTGCGAGAGAGGGACAGAGAGGGACAGAGTTGAGTAGACCCTTCACCTCTCTTTGCAATGCGTCATATAAACAGAGCAGACAAATGCAGAATTTCTCCTTTAAAAAAAACAAAAAAAACAGACGTCTTTGATGTTAAAAGCCTGACACTAAACCCCTATCGTGGCACAGTTGCAAAGAAAAAAGTTTCCCCTCTGTTCCATCTGTGATTGTGAGTGTATTCCGGTTCCTCTGTGAAAATGATGGATGACAAGTTAAATTTGTGTCTGGGGAGTGAAGGTGAACTGTGACAGAGTGATTTGTCTTGGGAATGGAGGGTTAGGGTCAGGCGAAACTGGGCGCCTCAAGGCACAAGACATTGACAAATTCATCCTGCCCGCCGCATTTCTGAAGCCTTTTGTTTTGAATCCTGGCTACTCACAAGTGACCCCCATCCCTCATCCTGCCAGCCGCTGAAGGATGCCTCACCATGCCAGGGGAGCTCAGCACCACTAATTCTTGTCATTCACTTCCCTGACAGGCCCGGACCCATACTCTCCTGGCGTATGAAAGAGGCAGGCTGAAATATTTATTTCTGCACAATAACGGCTGAGCAGATTTAGAGCCATAACAGTTTTTCCTGTTGCCTTGTCATTGCAGGTCGCTGGCAGGCCTCAAAATGTTCACTGAGCTGGAAGAGCTGGTCGTCGACAACAATCTTCTCGGAAATGACCTCCGGTTTCCCAGGTTACCCAACCTCCACACCCTCACACTCAATAAGAACCAAATATCCTTTCAGACTGTATCACTCAGTCTGTTTCTCAGTTTGATTTATATGCAGACATGCATTACAGGCATACGTATCAGAATCCAGTTTATTTTTCTTGCATTCACAAGGTAATACAATCTTCCTGTGTTGCAAAAAAATTTTTTTAAATCCCATGGTTTTTGCAGGAAGCTATGTTTGCTGCAAAAGAAACTAGAAGAACTTGTGTCGCATAGATCCACACAGGACTAGTTTTTGAACCACAGGGACCTCTAGTGGAATCACATTTAAGAGTCAACAGAACAGATGGGGCTTTTTTTATTTTTAAAGACAGTAAAATGTGGGATAGAAAATACATTGCAAGAATGAGACGTGTTTGCAGTATTGTTATATGTCAATTAGTTTAAATTATAGGGGAAAATTCTTCAAATCATATTTTCTACATCTGCATTCAGCTTTCTCATACTGTTTTAACACTCTGAAATAAAATAAACTAGTTACTTAATTTGTCACTAAACACACCAGCACATGCTCACAGTTTTGGCTCATTGGTTATAACGGCCCTGTGTGTTCCAGCGCCCAAAGTAAACACATTAAAAGCAGAGCTCTGCACAGCCACCCTAAATCCAAGACACAGACACGCTGAGAGGCTGTTTATGATCAGTCAAAAATGTGTGAACTTCCCCTCCATGCTTCAGAACAGGTTTAGCAATGTGTCCTGTTTTTCTCTGGTTATGCAGATCCTACTGGGTAACGATGCTCACGCTCCCTCACAAATTCACGCACACACACACACTTCCAGAGTCAACATTAAATCTGGGGCTCCTTGAAGTGTGCGTCTGGGACTGTGTGCTGGCTGTTTTTGTGAAGTGGTCGGCACATGCTAATAGGCCAATTATGTACATCCTGTCGTGGCACGGTGCCATTTTAAAGCTCGAGTTCTGCATTAGTGCAGTTGTATTTTGACACTTTGGGGCTCAATTTTCCAAGTGAATGTATTAGTGATGAATGTGCCTGCTTAGGGGCTGTTTGTTTTTTCCACGTTTTCGCAAAAAAGTTTTCCACAGCACAGCTCTGGGAAGCACGGACTGTTTGAACCACAGGGCATCCATCATTTTGTCACTGTTCTGCACCCGGCCACCTAGGAAATGAAAGAGATCGAGAGAAAAGGGAGAGAGAGCGGCAGCCAAATTGTGTCACTACTATATGCCAAAGCCTGCACCTTAAATTGCCCCTCTGTCTGCCCGCTTTCACAAAGCCGGTGACTAGGCCCTTTGAGCAGCTCGCTAAATTTGACAGTGACGTGTTTTAGCGCAGACAGGCGCAGGAGGGGCTGTACTGGGAGTAAATGCTAATGTAATTAACAGCGCTAGGTCCTTGACATCCGCCCTTTGACACCTGACTGATATCGAGGCCCTGCTGGAACACTTGGCTGATGTGACCCCGTCACTGGAGTACCTAAGCCTGCTGGGAAACGAGGCCTGCCCCAACCAGCTGGTCAGCCTGGATAAGGATGAGGACGACTACCAGAGATACAGGTCTGTAAATACATGGACTATGATGATGTTCCACATAAATAAAGGAGCAGGTATTGCTTTGACCTTTTTAGAAAGATTGATACACATATAGATTGTGTTCTGTGTGTGTTGATTTTGTGCTTTTATTGGTTTAACCCTCTCTCATTGTGGTTCGAGCTTCAGAGTCGCCTCAAACTATACAATGTTATTAGCACAGAATATTATAAAAAGAAAAGATTATTTGACCTGTGTGTGCATGTTTCTCAATGCTGAATGCTGCTAACTCATTGTTTGATGTTATTTCCATTTCTATGACCTTTGTTGTTCTTTAAAGCTCTCATGAGGAGTTTTTATCTGCTTGCTAAATAGACTGACATTAATATTGATGCCTCTTTATGACCTACAAAAGCAAATAAGACCATCAGCATGTAGATCAACTATTTCTATAAAGTCCTTCTTAAAGTCTAAAACCGTCACTGCAGGGTAGGTTTCAGATTTTTACATTTTCCACAGCAAATATTCTCTGAGTGATAAAATAAAACCAGGATACCATTTTTGTTCAAATCATTACTTACACATGTACAGGAGAGAAGATCAGCAAAGACATGAGGATGTACCACATTGTCCACAGGGGGCGCCAAGTCTTTCACAAACCAAAAGTTCCTCGCAGGAGCTTTAAGGTGCAACTTTTTATGCTGCTGTCTTTATCTGGATTTGACAAGAGATTGTTTTTTTTAATCTCAATGGGAATATTCCTGGTAAAATAAAGATGAAATAACATTAAAATAAATTGAAAAAAATTCAGTCAGACAGTTTGGTGAGGGGCTTTTTGTACGTAATGGATGTGGAGATGTTCCTTTTTTTGTAACATCCACCCCCCTAAATTCCACAAGCAGACAACCACATCACTCTAAAAGCTTTGTCAACCGGCCGCTCTACACTCCAGTTTGCAAACTGGATTTCATGTGTGACTAGTCACTACCACAAATGAGTGTTTACTACCCTGCCTTACCAGAGCAGATGATGCATTAAACATCAAGCTCGGCCTCAAGCCATGCAATATGACCACCATTTGTCAGGGTCCTTTACATGAAATGCGATAAAAGGCGAAAAGCATACTCTCTTTTGTCTGTTTTAGCCCTAAGTGCTTGTTTCTGACTCTGTGTTGCCTATTAATCATTTACCACCCATGCCTTTCTTGAATAATCCTTCCTCTCTCTTTTTGTCTCCCTCCTTTTCTCTCTCTTTCCCTCCCCTGCTCCCCCTCTCTGCTTCTCTTACTGGTGAGGAAAGCTGTTCTGTTTTGACTGACAACGTCTAGGGTCCTGTAATGTAATATTCATAATGTGTCACATAGTAAAACATCAATTTGAGCGTGATGCAGATTTCATGTCTGACAAGGTTAGGCTGTATGCAGGTCGTGACAGCATTGGCCTTGGGCAATAAATACCCAGCCCAACGCCTCGGGAGCTCTCGGCCTCTCAAGTGAAATAGCCTGGTGCGTTGCATCGGTGCCCCAATTAGTGCAATGACATAGAAACATAGTATCCGTTCACACAGTGCTGTGTAGTCTGCACGGAGGTTAAATGTCCTGTTCTTAAATCACAATGCATACACTCAGTGGTCATTTGTAGTACTACGATAACTCAAGAACGCAGTGCTCTGATATCATGTTCATGATAGGTTGCAGTAATGCAGCATTGTGCGCATAGTTCAGTCTCTCCTCTTAAAACTATGTATGTTAAACCAGAAATATTATAATTCAGAACTTTTCTGTGATGTGTAATGATTAACATATTTTGATGTGACATTTTAACCTCTTATCTCGAGGAAAGTTATCAGCCTGTCAGATCTTCTTTTGTGGCAGATCAAAGAGTTTGTGCCTGAGGTGCCTCAACAACCAGCTGTACTTTGTTTTCGCTCAACCTTTATTCTGAATTCCATTAACACAGCTGCGTAATTGTCAATGACCTTTATGTTATCTTCCATAAATGTAATGTAAATGTAATGTGGTGAGACTTAATTTATGGGATCCATAGTCTTGGAACATCTTACTATGAAGGAAACTGATATAAGAAGGTCCTTAGAGTTCATTTGGATTAGCTCTTTGTTGGAATCTCACATCCACCTAAAAGTACTGTACTTAAACCAAATACCTGTTTGAAATTCTGAGCGCTAAATAAAGTTAACAAAAGAAGGAATGGTCCTGGGGCACTGATGACGTAGCAGTTAGGTCTCGCCCCATGTAAGGAGGCTATAGACCTTCAAGCGGGCGACCCAGGTTCAGGTCCAACTTGTGGCTCCTTTCCCGCATGTCATTCCCCACTCTCACTCTAACTTTGCGTTACTCTCCACTCCACTGTCCTATCTACATAATGGAAAAATCCCAAAAATACGTTTAAGAAATAAAGTTCCTTGGAGAAGTTTATAAGGAGAATAGAAATGGCAGTCAATTGATAGACCTTCAAAAAGAATATATAGTTTGCCCTTAATGTAAATCTTTTACTGAAGGAAGTGCAGAACACGTGCTGAGGGAAAAATACTAAACTATTTTTCTACGCATCATACAATCCAATTAAAAATATATATCCGTACTTGTATACTGCATTTAAATACAATTTCATCTGTTTTTAGAGTCATGTGATGCACGGTATTATCTCAGGGAAATCTGTCTCGACGTTATCACTCCACTGTCACTTCTGAACAATATGCTGTTTTTTTTTTCCCATTTAATTCAAATTACTCTGTCCTTTCAAAACATTAAAGAAAGTATTAGGATATCATTGAAGCCATTATTTAAGTCATTTTGAACTACGATAATCTAGCTTAAGTTGTGGTACGTCTCCTATATCAACCACTTCCATTGGCAGCAAAACACATGTTTGTCACCACTAAATAAAGCACAAGGGTCTTCCCCCCCCCCCCTCAGTAATCCTGCCCTCTCCTCCTGTGCTCTCTTATCCTCCCTCCCTGGTTGGCTTGAATCATTAATATCCCCACTGGCTGACAGAGCCTTGTCATGTGCTCTGACCCTGTGATGGTAGGTTACCTATGGAGAATGACCTCTCTGCATGTCTCCCAAGGGCATCTTCACATTTCATCATGGAAATGCCCCTGAACAAAGTCCTTTTTTTTACAGGGAGGGAGACACACAGGATGGGATTGGGGCCTCTTGGATTTGAGTGCTGGAAAGGGGGCTCTTATTAGGGGTCAGGAGGAGGTCATTTTACTCTAAGATAATGTTCCAATAAAAGGTGTTTGAAGCCTGTGGGATATTAAAATGTTTTCTTGTTGCCTGTAATCTCCCCCTTTTCTGTTTTTTTTATTCATTTCGCGTTTTCCTTTCGTGATTTTCCTCAAGATATTTTTTCTACCGTGTCAGTCGAAACGGGACCCTCGCATCCCTTCCTTATAATCTTCAGGTGTTGAAAACTTGACACAAGCTTTGCCATCTTCCCTCATCGCCATCGCCATCATCAATTTGTCATGGCTCTTTGCGCACAGGTCTTGTCTGTGCCCATACTCCCACCCCATCCTTTCTCACCCTCCACTTAGGTGCTGCATGCATGTCCTCCTTTCTTTTCTTTTTTTTTGGCTACCACCTCAGCTCAGCCCTGACATACTGGTTCCTCTATCCCTGCCTGCCTGTGAAAGGATCTGTTGTCATCTATGTATTCCGACCATTATCTTTTGACGTTTCTCTCCCTCCCAATGAAAGACAGAGTGTGTCTGAAAGCTTAGAGAGATATCTGTGATGCTGCCAGAATGACAGCTCTGGCAGACGGGTTGTATCTCCTTTCGTGCTATTTATATGTCGTACTTATTCCTATCAGCTTTGAAGCTTATAACATACAAGAAAGTATCGCCATTAAATCTGCATCACCATTAAATCTCTGTAAACACGGCTTCTTTTCAACTTAAGTTGATGCGTGCATTTACATATTAGAAAATGTGTCAGTTTGATTAGTATGTGACAGTTTACACACTTCCTCAGATTCTCTGTTTGTCTCTTTGTTAAGAACAGGCTTACAAGGAGAACTTTTAAAGAGATGCACTTTTGTTTAAGGCTTTTTTTTTTCTCTTCTTGCAGGTACTTTGTGCTGCACAAGTTGCCCCAGCTGAAGTTTCTGGACACGAGGAAAGTAACCAGAAAAGAAGTGATGGAGGCGCAGGCAAGAGGAGCATTCATGAAAGTGGTCAAACCCAAGTTGGAAGGCGTAAGTTAAGCCTGCTTTAAAAAAAAAAAAGTTTTTACTTTGTTTTAAGTAGAATTTCCTCTGAAGTCTGGGATGGATGTATCACGCTCATCCCTTTCTTCCCTGCTCTATCCTTTCTTTCTTCCTGTGCTTGACTGTCAGGCTCCCTTTAAAAAGGTCCCAGTACTGTGGCCCTACACAAAGAGTCTCTCTTTCCTATCGCTTCAAGTGTGCATATGTTTGTGCGTTGCATGTGTGAGCACATGTGTGTAAATGTGTGTGACCACGGCCTGACCTGATTCCGTATGCATGAGCCCAGATCAAAGACGACGGGCGGCTGCCCGGTCGCGCTTGTGTTGCCAAGTGTGACATGGCTGGCGATTGGAGTGACAGCTCACGTACACGCCGCTCACAATCGCTTAATTATCCTGAGCCCGTGCACTTATTCCTCCCTTTCTTGTTTCGGGCCACACAGACTAATTAGAGTTTGGGAGGTTCATAGACACCCCCCTTATTTTTTGTCACCCCTTCTACTGCTTCTTTGATAATGCAATATAAATGAACAGCTTTGGCCCAGATTTGATTTCATGTAATTGTAAGGTCATGAAATATTTACTGTTCGGATCAGCTAAGCTTTGCTGTTTCAAGGTCTCTGGGGCTCTGACAGTGAGCCTGGGAGGTTAAAAATGGATCCAGAGTAGCAGGAGCGAAGGCATCCAATGACAAATCAGAAGCATGTGAGTCAGCATCGGGGTTCAAAAGTACAGAAAAAAAATGTTGTCACGGACGATCAGTTAAGATAGTGTTCTCTTTTAGTGTCAGATCATGCTATGATTTGTTCTTGATTCTTCATGCAAGAGAGCAAAACACTGAAATAATTTAACCTCCGTCTGGTTTGTTTGGTAGATAGAGAGAAGTGAAATGAAAACACCGCTCATCCACTTCATATGAAACGAAACCAAGGACCTCTGCAATGCTATTTGGCAGGGTAAAGTCTCTTTATAAGATATTATTTACATAGCTTGTCAGTGAGAAAGACATGTTTGCCTTTGTCGCCACAGCTTCAGATGAAAGGAGAGATAATCATTGATTCTAGCTGACATGATGTGTGTGTGTTTTTGTGTCTTCGTGTCTTTGAACCTGCTTCAACGGTAATTTATTCTCCATGCAAAGTAAAAGGTTATAACTTTGATTAAAAAAAAACACTTCCACCCTCCAATGCACACAGTATTTTATGCGACTGAACATACGTTTTCTGTTCAGTACATGGTTTCTTATTAGCAGTTTTTGACCTAAAGTCTTCACTAAAGAAGAAAATCTTTGCCTGGAAATATCCCTTGTCTGGGCTCGTCACAGCAGCATTTCCATAACATAGATGAGAAGTGATGTGTCAACTACCGCTGACTTGATGAGCCATGAGTACCTCCCGGCTCTAATTGTCCACATCATCACAGTGATTGTGAGCTGACCAATAGTGCGGGCCGCCAATTAATGAAATGTCTGCATTAGAGGAGGAATGCGAAGTGAGATGATGGTATAATTAGATATTTGTGTTTGCTTTTATGTCTGCTACAGCAGGGTGTTGCTCAGAACAGTGGCTCAGGGTACACTGTCTGCCATTTGCTTCATTACAAAGAATGGTAATTAGCTGTCTCACTGTCACTTGTGCAATTTGAGTCTCAATTAGTGCAAGTACTTGAGGGGGACTAAAACAGACCCACAGACTTCATTTAAAAGGTTTATTTAATGAAATTATTTGACTGTGGGTGTGTCTTTTTAAGTTCTTTGCCCTGCATACAGTTATTTTTCCTCTCAGACCTTCTATGTCAATTCTCCTTCCTCATGTTTACACAAAGATAAATTGAAACCATAGAAACAGCAGCAACTGCAGCAGGGTTATAGTTAAACATGCCCACTTATGACAGCATAAGAGTGAAGAAAGAGCCCCTTCTATCAGATCATTCCCACTGCCTGATGTATGTATTGGAATAGTTAATGGACTCGCTATAAAAGAGACACAGCTGAACTTTTAGACCTCTCTTGAGTCATATCGGAGCGGACTGTGACCACGGTTGTAACTCCTTTTCAATCATGCCATTATGGCATGGCACTGAGCGGCGCCACATGGTTCTGATAAAGCAGTTATGGTCTTTAGCACAATCTGAACGCCATAACTTTCATACGTTTCCAATGTTTTCCATGTCGGCTGAATCACAACCAGACACTCAATGGTTAGTTGTTATGCAGGCAAGGCCCAAACACACACACATATGAAAACACACACACACACACACACACACACACGAATACACACTTGAATTAGTATGTGAGGAGATTTGAAACTACAAAATTAATAAAAAATTGCAGCCTGTAGAAAAAGACATCAATGCAAGTCAAGTCATTGTTGCCAAGTCAAGTCATTGTTGCCAACTCAAACATAAGTTGTGTTTCCATAGATGCATTTTCATGTTTTTGAGATTGTAATTAAAAAAACAGTCAGCAAAATTAGATATAACTTCTAATGTAGTTACAAAACGTTGAGTTCTGCTTGCCTTTGTCAAAAAAGGGATCTGTTCTAATGGAAAATGACTTCAGCCAAATAAGTTCTAATGTAGTTTGGTTAGTTAGTTTGTTAGATAGATAGATAGATAGTTAGTTAGTTAGTTTGTTAGATAGACAGTTAGACAGTTAGTTAGTTAGTTAGTTTGTTTGTTAGATAGATAGTTAGTTAGTTAGTTAGTTAGTTAGTTAGTTAGTTAGTTAGTTAGTTAGTTAGTTAGTTAGTTAGTTAGTTTGTTTGTTAGATAGATAGTTAGTTAGTTAGTTAGTTAGTTAGTTAGTTAGTTTGTTAGATAGATAGATAGTTAGTTAGCTAGTTAGTTAGTTAGTTAGTTAGTTAGTTAGTTAGTTAGTTAGTTAGATAGTTAGTTAGTTAGTTAGTTAGTTAGTTAGTTAGTTAGTTAGTTAGTTAGTTAGTTAGTTAGCTGGCTAGTTAGTTAGTTAGTTGGTCAGTTAGACAGTTAGTAGGCTCAAAATGCATCTTTCTAGTATAACTGACCTTTTCTGACCTTACTAGTTACCATGTCAGAGCTTTTGCTGTCTACCACTTAACTCTCTTTCAGTCTTTCAGTGTTGAACTAGTAAACTAGTTCTGTCAAAGACCGCACTAGTGCAGGATATCAAGGATATCTAATTAAATTCTTAAAGGACTTTCCATACTACTCTGCTTTACTGACACATTTTAGCAATGCAAGACAGAAAATCTACAACTTCTGACTACACCATGCTCTGCAGTTAACCTAGTTTATTTAATTCAGACCAGTTGACAGAAACATCTTACTTCATTTATTTTTGCGACATTTTCAGAGTTGGCTTAAAGTTAGCTTGATGATTTAATGAAACCAGACTAATGTGACCGAAAAAACAAAGAACCGTGCTCAGATAATGGTCTCGAGGTAATACCCTGAATATAACGTTCAGTCACTTCTTGAATTATTGCTTCATGTGTTCATGCAAAATGTGTTTGACACTCTAAGTGTGTGACAATAAGCTGTTCCTCATTTGTATGTTTTGGTGTTTGCTACAAAGTCAGAAGGTGTTAATTTTCTCTTTCTGGCTTTTGTTTTATTGCATTTCTGAGTGGAAAGGACAAGTTATCGGACAGATGCAGACGCAAAATGACAAAGACGAGACAGTGAAACAATCTGTATAAATACCTGAAAGAAAGAGAAAAAAAAAAAAAAAAAGACGGGCCGACTGATGTGTTTTTCCAAAACCACAACACTAAACAGAGTCAGAGTGGGAAAGCCTTGAGCTGTATTTTGGGAAATTGGGCGTGTTGGAATGCTATAATGTGATAATTCTTTTTGAGGACTTAGAGGTCAGGGAATGAAATGGCGTTAAACCACGTAGAGCCATTTGGACTGGTGTTGGGGCTGCTTTTGGAAAATACATGTGGTGTTTGTTGGCTTGGTTTCCTCCACCTCCCTTCACTCTGCCACGGAGGCCACATTATGCTGTCGAACCCTTGGGTTAAACTGGCCATGTCTATCAAAACACTGTGACAGCACATTCTGTTTTCACATCCCAAGTTCTGCTAAAAAAAAAAGTGCGTAGCAAATTTAACTGGTAGAATAACATTTACTCCATGCCACATGTTTAAGAGTGTTTCACAGTGAATGAACTAACTCCATGGTCCCCCTCTTTAAGCACAGCTTGGTAGCTACGTCAGCGGGTATAAATGTTCCTCGGATGTCACTTAAATTTCGCCTGGATCAAGTATTTGACTTGATTTTATAGCATGAGCACAAGTTTTTTCTCTCCCCACATCCTTCTGCGTATAATGTAAAGCAGACTGCATTGCAGGGTGGCTTGAGCCAGCTCCGGGGTCCCATGAGTCTCTGCACACAGGGTAACGGTTCTTCAAGGGAATGAACAGTGACAGAGCCAGGAAAGTCCTCAAGTGGATCTTTTCAGTTCAGTTTTTTCTTCCCCGGACACTAACCTGTTTCACTCCGTAGCAGACAGCGGTTCATTTTAAGTTTGCACTGAAGGAAGCAGCCCAAATCGAAGATAGACTGTTTGGTTTTGGATCCATGATTGTGCATTATGTGATGCACGATTGTGGCTTCTTTTTTTTTTCCCTTTTTTTTTTTTTAGAGCAACTCTGGAAACAAGGGGAGGCATTTTGCTATAGGTTGGGTTTGTTTTGCTTCCCTTTCAAAGTCTCAAATGTACAAATGTACGTTGCCACGTTCATCTCTGTGCTTGAAGAGTTATGAGTTCCCCGAAGCTCTCAAACATAACAAACAGCATGCAATATAGCTTTTAGTGAATGCGCCTTCAGTGGGTTTGCTGAATCATTTTACTGAACAAATGTGTCCTCAGAGAAAACTCTGAGAATATGGTTCTCAACAGGGGAAGGAAATGTAACCCAACAGATTGCTGTGGAGGCAAGTTTATTACCCTCTTTGCTAGATCCTCTATTTCCACTAGCTATTATACATACGCAGCCATGATTTGTCTCCTTTGCAAAACATTCCTAAATCAATACGTATACAGAAGGTCGAATGAGGACAGCACAGCAGAGTCACAATTTGTGGGCAAACTGTAACCATACGAGTGCCTGTCTGCTTTATGTTCGCACAAATAAACTCCCTGACATATTGTGATCTGCTTGCTTTCAAATTATCCTCTCTCCCCCGCCTTACATAATGTCATGTTATCTATTAATTGCATCACTTGAGACACTGCTGTTCTCCGTCTTTCCATGACAACATATCCTAAATGTTAAAGCAGCTGTTTATAATTGTTTGGACGTGTTTGGTTTGCATGATTGACGAAAAACACTGTGTTTGCATCAGGATATTTCCAGAGAGCCACATGTTCAGTCTCTCAGGTATGTGTATTTGCCTGTCCGTATCTGTTATTAGTGCATGCCTATGTGTTGCTCTGTAACTGCTTTTCCAATCGTGAGAGTCCGTCCAAGTGTTTAAAGCCATGCGACGGACCAAAATCTGAGCTTTTTGGCAGTGAATCTTGGAGGTCACACTGGGGTTATAAGCTGGGGAAACAACAGCAATTAGAGGGAGTGACTCATACTGTCCACATAAATCATCCAGGCCCTGCATATCATAAACACACAGTAAAACTTTAAAGCACAATTAATTGCAAGCAATAACGCCAAGATTGATTTATTGCCTCTTTCAAAGCCCGGAGACATGGGGTGCATGACCCGAGTGTCACGTCACTCTCGCATGCAAGAAATGATCGATTTATCATTCCTTCTTTTTTTGGCAAAAAAAAGCAGAGCATAGAAACAAACATGTGTTTTTGCAAGAGCTTTTATGAGACAGCAAAGTGGCCGTGTTGCATTAACTGATTTTCCTCTCCTTCTGTTGGCATCCAGTACAGAGGAGGAACGCCTCTGTGGTGAAGCATTTGTTGTCTCGACATCTCTCGTGTTTAGCGGTGGAATTTGAGGCCTGTCAGAAAAGAGGCCAAACTTTTTCTCTTCTTTCTGTCTTATACGCAAGTCTTTGTTAAGGTTTTATTAGTGTAATAATATTGAGTGCCTGGGGTTGGCACGCTCCAGAGCATTTGCTTTTGCACAAACTGTTCCAACCAAACCCTTTATTTGCCTTTGGGAAGGAACACGTTTTTATTAGGTTTTCAAAGTTCTTTTTAGAAACAGAAAACTACAGGGACATAACACAAATCCACCTTCTAGTATTATTGAACACTCTTCAGACATATGTAAAGGAAATTCTGCACTCACAGCTCTACTTTTCACAGTCATTATGTTCCTCTATAAAGACTTAGCTTTCTCTCTTTTAATGCCAAGGGGTTGCACAACTCCACAATCCCTGTACATGCACTGTAGCAACAACATGATAGCCACTAAGGCATCTCTTCAATTGCACCTCTTATCAAATGATGCTTTTAGCTATTACATAGTGCAGCTTCCCAGTGCGTCGGACTATCAGTCCAATCAGAGCTAATCCTCCCTGTTGGTCTCTTTGGTGACAGGAAGATGCTGCTAGCCTAATGAGAGACAGCTGGCTTAGTGTTTTCTCTGCTCTAAAAAAGAAAATCCATCTATCTTTTTCTCTCTCTTCCCCTTACCCCACCGGGTGTTTCCACAGAAATGTGCCAAACTTTAAATCTCTCACAGAGATCAGATATTTCTTTGCCTGTCTCTTTTAGTTGATGTTGACAGCACACATTAATCACTGTTTCAGCCCTCGCGTTTCTAGTTTACTTTGAAGTTGATTGTCATGTGCGCCCTCACGAGGCAGCTTTCCTTTAATTCACTTTCAGATTGTTATCAGATGATTCTGGTAAAGTTGTTGTTGTTTATGACATGCAGATGTTAATGGAGTATTAAAAGTTAATGAGCGTAAGGGCTTAAAATCTGTGATGGATGAGGAAGATACAGTTTGTACTAAAGTGTCACATTTGTTTTTCCAGTCGTCGTAGGGAAACCAGTGAAAGTTTTGTGTTAATTGGTGTGAAACTCTTAATGTTTCTGCACAATCATGGTGGCAGTTAACTTTTCCCTCGACTCCTTTGAGCTTTAATCCATCATACTTTTGAGTGTTTTTTTTTTCTCAGTGCAGTGCTAATGGAGACGGAGTCTTCTTTCAGCAGCGACTTTCATGAGCATGCAACAGAGGACGGAGCCAGCGCTGAAAGTCCCTCCACTGAAGTTTGTGCTTACACAGACCTTCTTTGTGGTTTTTCAAGCTTGTCAGACATGTCAAGCGCGGGCTAGAAAAAGAATATTGTTTCCAGCCACTTGGATTCCTTTCCTCCCTGACATCTGCCACTCTGGCGAGATGATAAATTCTTGCCTCATTAAGCGTGGGTGTGGGATTACAGGCTGACAACACATTAATCACTGGGCTGGGTGGCAGCAGCCCTGCACCAGCTACAGGCATTGTTAACCAAACTTTTCTAATGTGTCACTCTCCTCCCTGACAGCCCATAATCAATCATCCTGATTGGCAGGGCTGATAGATTACACTATTTATACTTTGTGTAATGAAAGCTACCGTTTCCACCTACTGTCATTGTGGAGACGATGATAGGCCACACCGTCCGGCTGAATGGGAACACAGAGTGAAAAGAAAGACCCTGGTGCAGCATTGTGAACTTAAAAACAGACACTGCTGAGCGCCATGGCGGAAGGGGGGAGTATTCTGTGTGTCTGTATTGTTTCCCCCTACGCGGTATAGCTTAAAGGCAGTCTTCACACCAACACTGAGCTATTGTCATCTTTGTCGCTATCAGTGGCAGGCCGAGCTCTCGCAGGTAAAACTCTGCTTTGTCTGCGCTGGGATTCAGTTTCCCCGTGACCCCGTTGTTGAGGTGAGGTTTTGTTGTCAGAGCCTCTTTTCTGACAGAAAGTGAATGATTTACACATGTATAACAACAAAATGACAGGACACCACATACTGTATGTGTGTGTGCTTGTCAATGTGCCGAGGTCAAAAGGATAATGGATAATGTATTTTCCCAGTTTTCTTAGGAGCTTTGGCCCGACGTTACATCGCTTTACAACCCCCCTAGCTGATTTTTTTTTTCATGCATGGGAACTTGTGGATGAAATGACACACTCCTGGTAGCCTTCAAACATAATAAGGTTATGTTTCTTTTTTGTTCATTTTCAGCCGTACGTCTTTGTCTGGAATTAGAGATGTCCTCGGCACACCGGGAGAGGATATTGAATATGAGCTCTTAGTTGAGAGACTGCCAAGCCTTTGGAGAAAAGACAAGAGGAGGGGAAAAAAAGTCCATCATGGTTTTGACAGGCAGTAAATCTGAGACTTTTTTTATGAAACAATGTGCTGTCAGGAAATTAGTTAACTAGACTATATTATGGAGAGCCAGGTAAATTACCCTCCGAGATGCAATCGCAAATAACTAGCAGGAGGCCGCATCCCTGACCTGACATTGCTTTGTGTATAATGCAAAATCCAGTGACATGCTCAATGGGTTCTGTCAGCTGCAGGATTGAATTCTCTGCCTACTGCGTCTCAGTTTGGAGCACGCTGGTCAATTATTTCTGAGGCTGTCAGTGCGTAGGGAGACACTGTTATTTAGTATGTGTTAACTTGGCATCATTAAGACACTCACCTGACAGGGAATAGCACACCTGAACGTTATTTATTTTGATTCCCCGACAGGGGTAACCTTCAAACACGTTGACCTCTCCCTATTTTTGCAGTTTTGTGAAATCCCACTCGGTCCATTAGAAAGGGGAGCTGTCGAGACGGCGGGGAATCAAATGACCGAGAGTCGTCTAATCTAACGCGGTAATACGCAAGAGAAGCTTCCATTTGTTTGGACAGATCGCTGTGATCACTCGGTGGCAGTTCAGTGTCTATTCATGCTTGTTTGTAGACATTGCTGTCCACACAACATCTTAAAAGAAATGTCATTTTGTCGTACATCCATGGTTGTTGTTTTTTTGCCTGCAAGCTGAGGCATGAACACAGAGAAATGGATGCAGCAGTTTAATGCTGTGTGTTTCTTTAAAGAGACACTAGCTTTGCAATATTAGTTTAACATCCAGTTCTTCTTGTCTACTGCTAGGTTCAGAGAAACCAATGTAAAACATTTGAACTCTGTGGGAAAATGAAAGTTACCATTCTACATTTAGCCTCCACATCCTCCAACACCAGCACCAAGCAGGCATGATGATGAATGGGAAACCTGATCGAGTAAAACCTCAGCATCACCTCTGTACAGCAGGATGACATGATTAGGAGGTGACAGCTTCTGTAACAACATCTCTGCATTTATCTTTTCTGCTCTCTCTTCCTCTCTCTCCATGTCTGTCTCTCTCCTCTCAACAAGTCAAACTACTCTATAATTAATGTCCCTGAGGGCTATCCGCAGGTCAGGCAGGGGGGGTTGTCTGTTGAGACAGGTAGTCCTGACACCTCCAGCTTTGTAGCTTATGCATGCGGGTGGGGAGACGGCTGCAGAGGGGCTGAGAGAGGCCAATGATGAGGGGCCGGAGCATGTTTAGGTTGGAGGCTAAGACCGGAGAATTACTGTAGGGCTGAAGGAAAGGCAGGCCTTGCTGTGCGACCTTTCCACCGGAGAGACAAAAAGAACGGTTCCTCACAGGATTAACCAGTCAAATCTGGTGCATTAAGGGCTTAGAGTGTCAGTAGCCTCACTTTTGAGCGACAGAGAGGGAACATACAGTTTGAACAATGTCAGCATTGAACGCATTTAGCCCGAGGAAGGCACTTTAAGTTAAGTTACAAGATAAATTGCTACGGGATGGTTTTTAAAGAGCACTGAACTTGTGCAAAGTCAAATAAAGAAAGGTTTTATTGCATCTTGCCTGAAAGGTTTCCTTGTCAAACGTTTGCATAGCATATTCAGTGTTGTGAATTCAGTCTTATGCTTTGTAACATTGTTTTTTAGAAAGATTTAAGAGACTATAAGCCCGTCTGTTCCTATATAACTTTGAAGTATACCCTTACATTTGCACCTCTCATGCATCTGTCCAAAATTTACACTCAATGCCACTCTGCATTTCACAAACACAGCAGCCCTTTTTCCCCCTCCGACAATCACGCTCTGAATAGCCTCTCATCCCTGGGTTTTCTGCTTGTGGAGAGGCCTTTTTCTCCCTTTTTTTTTTCCCTTCTCAAGTTTTGAAGAGCTAAAGCAGACAGGAGAAAAAGGGTAATGATCGGGTTGGTGGGAGATTTGGACTGTGGTAAAGAGGAAATTGAGTAGAGATAGAGGTGGAGAGGGAGACATTCAGCAGTAGAAATGTGTGAAAGAGTGAGGGCTGCCCAGGGTGCGTGAGAGGTCACTGCGGGGGCACAGGGGTCAAGTGATACTCAGACTGCATTCTTCTGTCATTCAAGGGAGTGTTGGAGAGGGATGTGAAGGATGGGCATGGGGGCGACAGGGCACAGATGGACAGTGAAGAGGGTGAAGATTCTCTATGCAATAATGTTGCAGTGTCATTATCCTGCACAGAATTAATCGTCTTTGTTGTATTTTCTTGTCTGGATGAAAGGTAGATGAATGCATTACTTTAACAAAGATTAAAGTAAATGTCAAGCAAAAGCAAAGCGTATATAATCATAATCTAATCAACCTGGCCTTTTTGTGCATCTTTCAGTGGTAATCAAAGGCAATCTAACCTCTGACGGCTTCATTCGGATTCTATTTGCAGTTGGCAATCAGCCGCAAGCTGACAGATTTGTAATGCCTCTTCCCAGAATAGGTGTGACCTCTGTGCACTGTATCAGTCTAAAATAATTCCACCGCTCCCCGCGCTGGTGGAGCAGGGGTTAGTGCATGCGCTTCATGTGCGAAGGCTGTGGTCCTCCAAGCAGGCGGCCCAGAATCCTAATCCCACCTGTGGCTCCTTTTTCCCCCACTCTCTCTCTCTCCCTGATTTCCGACTCTATCCACTGTCCTAACTCTCCAATAAAGGCTTTATTTACTTACTTTATAAAAATAATTCCATCCCAATCTCACTCCAGTCCAAGTTGATTCATAAAGGACATTTGAGAAACTTAAGTAATGTACAGACACAAAAAAGCAAAGCCATAAAAAACACGATTAAAAGACAAAAGAGAAACCTATAAAAGACAAAAACATAATTAGAGGATCTAGACCAAAATAAAAAAAAGTGAGTTCTCATGTTGAGCTTGAAGCCGAGGATCGAAAAGGTATATTAAAACATGATTTAAAACAGGCAGTACAGGTATGCCCTTGTGATTTTACATTGCCTTACAGCGTCATAATGGAGAGTGCTGCATACTATATAGGAGAGATTTGTTGGTTCATGTTTACTCTTCTTGAAGCATAGGGAGCTTCTCAAACCTCTATAAATCCTTAATTTCACATGTCTTCTATGCTTCTTGTTCTTGAGTTTTGTTGATGCCGTCAACTTCCTCTCTTCTTCTCCAGTTGTTGGTCGCACAAGAACATGTCATCAGACGTCGCAAGTCTGTTCTGCTGACTCTTAAGATTTAGATTTTTGGGGCTTTTTTTGGTCTTTATTAAAGGAGACAGCTTTAGAGAGAGTGTGAGTGGGGGATGACATGCACCAAACGGCATCCGGATTGGGAGGAGTCTAATCGCTACCAGTGCAACAAGGACTGTAGCCTCTACTTGAGACACCTGCTGTACCAACTGATCTAAACTTGCACACAGGATCAGTTGTTTTACACTGAAACCGTTTCACCTCTGTCTCCCATCACTTAGAGGCAACTGGATGTAGAACTTTAGATGGTCGCCTCTGTTCTTCACCTAGATCTTGGCAACCAAAAGCAACCAGTTTTCTGATTGCATCAGAGCCAATTCAGTGTAAAAGGCTGTTATATGATATCCTGCGTGTTCTATGTTCTGTAAGTCAGGATTAGTGTCACATATTTTATTTCCAGGATAACCTTTCCAGGCTGTGTGGAAAACAGGTTTGGCATTTATTTGAGTCTGCTCAAGTAATGCAGAAAGTAAAGAAGTTTGGTGATGGAAACAAAGGATGTCTTACTTTTTATTCATATCTTTTCATCTTCCCTGTTCTCACAGTGATGAACAGCTTTGCCAAAGATGTCCACGGACTAACAACGTTAACCTTGTTGCCATAACCCGCTGTGTCCCATTCTGTCACATCAATTTGTTATTTTGTTAAGACAACTGTAACCCATAGCTCAGACATTTAATATGATATGATAAAAAGTATCCCTCTGGGATCACCTGATCTGCTGTCTCCATACAGCAGGCAGATGGGTAGGGCAAATTCTGGGCATCACTTCCCAGCAGTCTTCCCTGCCAACTGGCAGCGTCCGTCACCAGACGTGTTCGGGGTAATCCGAGAAACGGCTCTGACTTTCATCACACCTGTGCTAAAAGCGTTGGTGAAGAGCAGTCCCATCTTTCCCTCCCCTGCCTCCACCTCCATCCCCTGTAAGTGAACATTGAGACGGCAGTGGATCAGATGGGCTCACATCCTGTCAGACTCATCAGATTTCAAGACGACTGAGTGCTTTTGTCAGCTGGATTCCAGACATCTTCTTTCTGTCCCTCTAGAAAGGCTATGACAGATAGTGTGTCTTAGGGTATGACCCCCCTGGAAACAATAGAATCATTGATACCCCTTTAGGCCGTAGGCTAACGCTAACAGTGTTTGGTACAACATTCATGTTATTTAAAGGGGATACGATTATAAAGTCCTAGTCTAGAATCCAAACCAGCAGGCCAGAAAGAGGGAGACAAGAAGTCTGGAGCGCCTTTCTTAAAAAAAACCCCTCATCTTCAGCTCCTCCGCTCGTCTCCTCTCCCACTGCCCTCTGTCACACGTGTCATTCTTTCCTGACACCTGTCTGCCCTTCCCTCTTGTCTCACCGTCCTGTCTCCTTCTCTGTCGGGTGAAACTGTTTGTTTTTTCGGAGGTTTGTTTATGGGGGGAAGGAATACCCCGCTGCTCCAGGCCTCCTCTAGTCTTTCAGCTCATCACACAAAACATGACAGGCCTCCTTCTCTTTGGTGCCGAGTTGAGCTGTTTCTCCTAGTCCCTGTGGGGAGTCAAAAAATGTTCTGCTTCTCACTCTCCTTCTTGAACTTCACTTCAAGACAGCGGATCGATACCGTGTGCGCAAGCAAGCGGCTACCTGCTTTGGGCCGTGTACACAAACATTGTGTAATTTGCAGGGCTGATGTGGTTGGAGATTATCTGTCCTGGAGGAATGAGAGTTTTGTGGATGCAAGTATTCTTCCTCGTATAAACTGTACCTAAATGGAATTGTGGTATTAACTTATACAAGAGCTTTTGAAATGAACATAGAGGCGCTTCAGGCTAACATTCAGAAACCAAAGTACAAGCAAATTAGCAGTACAGAATCCCCAATTTGCACATACCTGTCTTGTTATTTGCTTTAATTTCATTACCTCTGTGTAATACCAATGTAATCTCCTCTGTTTTGACGACAAAACGTGTAATTATTGCAACAAAATGAGCCCTTGATTCTGGCAAGCATGTGAAATGAAAGGACTTTGATTGGCCTGTAAAAAGGCACAATGTGAAATCAGACACTGACAACTTGCAGCTTGTAATTATGCTGTTTTGCTGACACACAGTGTAATTATGTTGCTCACTTTAGCGATGATGCGTTTAACACTGAAGTGCTCACATTTATAATATCTGTAAAACAAATTCGACAACTGCATGGCAGAAATTCAGCTACCTGTAAAGCAATGGAAGTGTATTTTTTGCAGGTATGTGTGTCATGGCTACCCTTGTGACCAATAGGCTCAAATAGACGGAGGAAAGTGAGGTTGAGAGAAAACATTTTTAATACCAATTATCATACTGGGTGGTCTACCATCGGTCTTCTGAGGCCTCCAGGACTCCACCCAGTAATCCTCCACTCAGTTTGACTTGTTATTTTTTGTTGCCTATATTTCAGCCCTCCAAACTTCTCCTTCTCACTTGCATTTAGCTTTCTCTTTGGAGTGTATCAGCACATCAAAAAAACTCCAAGTAAAACGGTAAAACCTTGAGTTCACACACTAAAACACACATGTAACACACACACACACAGTCAGGAGCTGTTTTGTTTGATGGCTGCGTGCAAGTTATGTGTATTTTTTCCTCCCCTTTTTGTCTCTTACAGCGTTGAGTTTAGACTGAATCAGCTGTTCACACAACCGTCACACAAGCACACAAACACTCAGACATGCACAAAAGCCCAATTGCACAGTTGCAAACACACATTTTTTGCACACACTCACACACCTAAAGAGGGGGCTGTGCCTCCGGGGGCCACGTCAGTTACCTGCTGACACACAGGCTAGTGATTGATGAGACGCCGGGGGCGCTGGAGTAGACTTTGTCAGCTGCTCATAATTTATACATCTTATCTCCATCAGAAGAAAAGACAGAGTGCCGCGTTGTGTATATGGAGATGAAAACACCGGGCTTGTTTAGGCAGCGGTGACAGGGTAGCTGCTAGCTGTTAGCCGCCGCACGAAGTGATAACTCAGATTGCTATCTGTTAGCTTTCTCACCGGGTCCCTCTGTGGCCTGAGCCTTCACTCTTTGCCTGTGACGAACCCTCAGTCTGTCAGTCATCCTCACTCACTTTCATTGCCTCTCTTTCTCTCATGTTTCCCTCTCTCTTTGTGTCTCCTATCCTCGCCTCTGTCTCACTCTCTCGTGTCTCTATTCCTCCATCCTGTGACCCTCTCTTTTCTCTCCACTGTCTCTCTCCTGTCACATTCTCAGGCCAGACAGACCCAAGCCTCTGCTGAAAGCTGCTGGCTCTTCCTCAGTCCGCTCACAGGGCGAAGGTCAGGTTACAGAATAATTAGCTCTGTCAGCGTCATGTTGAAATCAATGTTCAGATGTTGTGTGAGGGTGGGCTGGGGCATTTGTTTTAGTACTGTACAGGTAAGACTGCTTTTCATAATTATTAGTCACGTTCTACTGTATTTAGCTGCATATTTGGCATTGTTTGTAATAGAGAACGTCTTTTCAGTCTTAGCTATTGTAGATTAAAGGGACAGCGTTAGAGAACAAAGGAGAGGAGGCTACTGTACTTTGTCTAAAAACAAACGCGGTATCTTTTGATTTCAAATGTGTAATTTATATTATTATTTTTTCTGTAGTTAAAGCCAAGAAACAAAGAAATGTATCTCTGATCTCCACATAGACCTTGTCAGTGGTAAATGAATCTGACTCCCGTTGCCCTTTACACTTAGTGTTTGATATTGTCTCCCTGAATGTGAAAAGAAAGTTTACCAACCCCACAGAACTTCACCTCATCACTTCTCCGATTGTGTTTTTAGCTTGCTTTGTTCTCCCAAATTGTGTTCAGATGTTTTTTTAAGAGTGTCAGCTAACTACTGCATCAGCAAAACAACTTTGATTCCATAACCCCTTCCCACTATTGATCTTGCCTTGTAGATAAAAGAGCGCTCTCTCTGAAATCATGCATTTTTCATTGTGGTATCAATGGCAGCCTTTGCATTTGGCATCCCACTTAGCTTAAAGCTATACTCACAAATGCTGTCTGTTTTGCTCTATTGATTCAGAGGGTTTGTATCTTGTATATTTGAGGAATCAGTCCCTTGGTATCATTTTAGTTTGTCTTTGATCAGCCTGATTGCTGTAAACAGACACAAAGAATCAAGCAAATTATTCTAATGAATGTGTTTTGGTGGAGATTAGCATTATTCTTTGTATTAAAGATTCAACTTGGAACACTTTGACATAATTAAGAAAGTGTGTGTGGTAATTTTAAATCCCCAGGACTGCGAAGACTACTGCTGCTTTGTCTGTTCTGACAGGCTAAAGTACTACAACCATCCCACACACACTGAATGCAAAATCTCCTTCTTCAAAATATTCCTGTTACTCCTATTTTAAAACGCTCGTAACGTATTCTCACCAGCGGTACACCTTGAGAGAAAAATTGAGAATAGAAGTCCGATATTACCTTTCCCGCCAAACAGTAGTTGGCATTGTGCTGCTGATGCTTGTCAGGTGTTAAACAACACTTTGGACCAAGGACAGACAAATGAGAGAGTCCTCCTCTCTAATAGAATCTAAAAAGATGAAAAATATAGTGCAGGAGGCAGGAAGGACTAGTCAAAGAGGTGACCATCAGCATCTCAGCGGCGTGGTTTGGCAGCCTCCAGCCTGCCATGGTGTAATTGGAGAGAAAACATATATGGGAGCAAATAACCCCCTGTCAGGGGCATTAAAAGGAGATGTTGTGACGACTGAGAGCCCTGCCAGCTGAGCGCAGCAAAGTGGAGGGGAAGAATAAGGCCCATCAAATGGAAAAAACCTGCTCGGAGGAACCGTACATCCAAATATTCCAGATAATTGTCCAGCGGTAGAGGAAAAAGAGCATCCATGTTTGTTTGTGGAACTTTTCCTCGAGAGAAAAACAGATATTTTGTCAGTCACTGTTCTTATCCGGAGCTGTCAGCTTTTGATTGATTTGACATGTTGACTTTGAGGAGTATAATTTGAAAATGGTAGAAGTAGATGTGCTCGTCTCGTATTACTTTGGAGAGATATAAAGGGTAGGTGATGGAAACAAGAAGGAAGAATTTGATTCAAAGCCAGAATTTCAAACTAAAAATAGCAAGGAAAACAAGCAGGCAACATTTTATGATATTATCGCATGGTTTTACTCAATGTAAGGTGACATTATCAACAATTTGAGTTTTTCCCATTTTAAAGCAAGCTTGTATTAAAAACTGAGCCTGATTTGACCACTCATACTACGTTCAGTGTTTGGGCTTGTAGAAAAGCCCTTCCATGATTAGTCATTGTGTATCCGGGGCCTCTGTGGTTTCGACCAAACCTTGGGACACTACACATCTTCTTAGAATTTGGCATTTTGCATCAAATTATTGATTTAACTAAGGTCCTCTGTCGTGCTCTTTTTCCAATTTTTCTCGCACGCCTTCTTCTCGATCGTCACTAAAGAATTTGCTCATCTCTCCTGAACCTCCTCTGCGTTTGGAACCTCCCTGACCTCGCCATTCAACTGAGCGTGTCAAAATGTTAATGAGGATCCCCCCCAGAAGCGCTCAGAGGTTAAATAAAGTCTTCATAAGCTGTCGGTCAGAATTCAATAATTTACTTACTTGGCATGTTTCCACTTTCCCTGCCACTCCGCCTCACTTCTTGTTTCTATCCGGGGACAGGGCTTGTCTTGTTGTGTTTTGTTAAATTTTCGTGTGTGTGCAGGCAGCTGTGCAGGCAGTCTTTTGTCTGTGTGCGAGATTGCTGCTTTAGCTCGGTGGCCCCACTCATTAATCATCCGGTCAGACTATTTATAATGCAGCAGCCAAGCCGCCACCTCGGTTGCCATTGGCTTTTGTCACCGTGGCACTCTGTTTTGAGGCAGGAGGAAGCCTAATTATTAACTGTTCAGATGACAGGCAGCGCTGTTCCATCAACACGGCTGGCTGACAGTCAGTCTGAGGCGATAGCCCGCTGAGCAGCAAAAAAACAACAGCAAAATGTACGGCTAATTCTAATTTGCTTGATCTTAAAAGTGTGTTTTGACACTTTGAATCAAAGTTTGTCTTTATTTATTTTTTTACTGTATATTCAAACTACTCCAGAACCAGTGTACGAAAATCACCTAAAGAAAAATATTGAAAGTGTCAAAGTATGTCTCCAACATGCTTGGAGTTGCACCTTTTGTCAGCCAAGTATTTGTCTCAAAACAAGCTGCAGTGTTTACAGTAAACACATGAACTTGTGAAATCAGGTAATTATTTTCTAATTAGATTCTGAGGTAAATCACAGCTGTCATTATCGCTTCTCAAGCTACCTCAACGTTTCACTGCCAGTGCCTTCTAATTTCGTATAAAATGGTTGTGGCAGACGCTGCCAGTCATGAAGTGTGTTTTCTTATTATTAATCACTTATGTTCATGCTGGGTACAGATATCAAACTAGCATGAATAATTAAATCACTCCCTGCTTTGCTTTGCTACGCAATTCCATATCTTTCAAATCCAAGGAAGATTAAGATGGCGCTGGACTTGAAGTGTCAAAGGGATATAATACGTTTCCTTTTTGTGGTAGAGAAAAAAAGAATTAGTGAAAGCCTCCTGCAGAATGACAGTCTTTGTTATTTGTCTTCTGACTTCCTAGCAGACAGCTATCAGGAAGAAAGAGAAGTCACTGTGCACCGCCGAGAGAAGAAAATATGTGAGTCAGACTTTCCCCTCCTCCCTTCTTTCCCCAAAGCTTGAGATCCCCCTTCCAAAAAATGAAAAGGATCAAGTTGCTGTCACTGTCACCGAACAAACATAAACTTTTCTGGCACCCAATAAATAGGCAGTGTGGCATTGTTCTCAAAGCCAGACAGGTGTGTCTGCCTCAGCGATGATGGATTCCATTATTCTGTATGGAAAGCCTGTTGGCTTTCTTGTCATATGTTGTCACACATCTCTCTCCGGAGAGAGAAAGGTTTGAAAGATGGCCAAAAGTAATTACACAGACGCGTCCCTGATGCTGTTGCTGTGTGTTTTCTCCTGCTCATCACCGCTGAAGGTAGAAAAAAAAAATCTGTTACCCACAGCTATATTTCACAGGGAGACGAGGAGTGCAGACATGTCGGTGCTCTGCTGCTCTCCTTGTTGTGTTGATTGCTAGCTCATTAACCCGTCAGCTCTATTTTTCCAACCTCTGAACGTGAGCTTTGGGAAAGGGCCCTGGGCAGTTTTACTCATCACTAAGGTGGAGCAGCAGAACCCTGATCCGGGTGTGTGGTGATGACATTATTTGCACCTGAATGGCAGGTACATCAACATCTCCTTGTAAACGTATCAAAGGAGAGACAGTGGCACCTTTGTTCTCCTTGCAGCCCACTTGGGTTGCTGACAGCCTGCTGATTGATATTATCATTCTTAATGTCAGTAAATAGTGCCATGCCAGATAAAGAACCTGTTTCCTCTTGGTACTGGAGAGCTCATTTATCTTTCTGCAGCTCGCCCTGGCATCTGCCGAAATTGGAGCCGGAAGTAGTCGTCCATTTCAGTCAGTAAGGGATGTGTGTGGGGTTTTTTTTTCCTCCCTCACCATCTCCTAATCTGCTCCCTCTGTCTCGCTTTCTCTTCTTGTCTTTGTCTTGCTTGTAATTTTGATTCTGAGTGAGTGAGACTTAACTGGGAGGAAAGATAGAGCTTAAGTCAGTTGTAATATGTTGGGACAACTCTTGATTAGATTCCGTCAGACTGAGGTCTTTCTGTGTCTCTCCTGCTGCAGTCTCCCCTTTCCTGGAACACCAGCTTAACCATGAACAGATAGCAGGCCCCTTAAGAGCCCCTCCATGAATGTGTTACCGGAAAATAAAACCCTTGTGAGGGTGATACTTCTTCGAAGGGTGAGCCGCAAAATTATCTAGTGCCTCGTGTGCTGTGTGTTTTCCTGCTTTGACTGGGTCATGCATGTCATGAATTATTGCAGAGGATCCAGGAAATAAAACATGCAGACAATACGCCTTTCTACAACCGTACAGTGGCCACCAAAGGTCTTTGAGACATCATATTGAAAAGGTTAAACACTGACAGTGAACAAGCCTAACATGGTGGGTACACAACCTCGACTGAACAGCAACAAATGATGGCATTTAGAATAAGAAAAAAAAAGAAAAAGGTACAGGAGGAAAGAGAATTGGTCAAATCAAGCCCACATCACAGTCACGTTCCTCAGAAATTAAACACAATCTAAGTGCTGTGTTATAAGAGCACATTTCAAAGCACCCTATCTCCCTGTTTTCCTTTCACCCCTCCCCTCTCCAATCCTGTTACCCCCTACCCTTTGCTATTATGTTGACAGACAGCGCTGATATCCCCCCGAGCTGCTGATGGATACGTCATATCTCAGGGAGAAACGGGTTTGTCCTCAGCAGGTGAATACGCGGCTCCCTCATCCTGGAAGCAGACAGACACACATGACACTTTTCGACACCCTCTCCCTGATAGCACTTTGGCATGCAGGCAGAATCAAAGGGGGCGTCTTTCGCATGCAATTAGAGCAGAAAATAAAGACGATGAAGTGCGGTGCACAAAAGGAGAGCTGGGGATCAGAAGGCTGTAATGAAAGGTGATTAGAAAGTAGAGACCCCAGCCAATGAGCTGCAGCGAGCCGGGGAAAGAAACCCATGCTAGTAGGGGTCTCTGTTGAAGACGCTATTACACATTATCAAAGCTGATAATGACAGACAGACATGACTCAAAACTATGCTAGACCAGTGTGTATGTGTGTGAGTGTGTCAGTGTGAGAAAGAGAGAAAAGACAGAGAATGTAAATATTGACTTTAACCATTAGTTAGAATTTTACTATATTCAGTACGAACAACAACGTCAGTTAACATGCTGCATCTGCTTGATTTCAGATCGACACTGTTGTTTTGTAATTCCAGTGTTAAAAAATGATAATTAATTGTGTTTGATAGTGAGTACAAAATACATAAATCCTTTGGAAAGAAGTCATTTGCCATCTTCCAGTAAAGTTGATCTTTTGATTTGTTTTCCATTGTCATTGCTTTTAAAGATTTACATTTGAATTTTGAGCATTTCTTGAGGTCACTCAGATGACGTGACCCCTCTTCACTCTAAATTGTGTATTCTTAATATCTACTCTTATGACTTTGTTCTGTCCAACATCGTGAAGTCTCTGCTCAGTGTCTGTTTCCTGGAGGCTAAACGATGCATTACTTGCTCATGGAAGAAGAAGCACACATCCTGTGGACTTTCTCACTGGCTGAAAGGATTGACTTCCTATTTTACTCTTGAAAGTTTTCCATGACAATTTTTGGACAAATTTGAATATTTTCTCTAACTTCTTGGAGCACAATGACTTTCTAAACAAGGTATGGGCTTATAAACGCACAGATCTACAAAGACGATCTTTTAGAGGAGCATGTTTCTCTTTGATGAAGTTTATCAGGAGCAATCCAAAGTTGCAATTTGACTGATATCAATCTGTGCAAGTATTTGATTTCCTGTAGGTACAAAACTTGAAAGTTAGTTTGGGTTATTTATTTTTTTTCATTTTAAAACTACAAAAATGGTGAATATTTAGAGTGACTTCATTGTGTGTGGAAAAAGTTAAAAGGATGAATTTATGACACAGTCACTGTTTGACTGTCTGCACATCTTACTCCTTCTTTTGCTACAACAGTTCAGCTTTTTTCCCCCGTTATCAACTACTAGAAAAATACACTTATTACTTTATAATTACTATCATGTAAAAATGTGGTGGCTATTATTAAGAGTGTGTGTGTAACCAGCAACTTTTACATGGACAGCTGTGTTCCTAATCAGCTTGCTTTGGCTTTTCCTAATATTTCATCTTTGATCTGACTTCCTGGATCATCATCAGAACTTTGATTATTCGTCTTTTCATCTTATAAAGTCTCTGTGGAACTCCTACTTTCCTCACTGTCAAACCCAGCTCTTTTAACTTCTGCGTGAACATCATTTTCTGCTCCGTCTCTGCATCCTAACTTCTTTCTCCTCAAAAAAAAGCCATCCATCCTGCTGGGTCCATGACTGAGTGAGTGAGTGAGTGATGGACGTTTGTTTCACTTATCTCTGGCTAAACTGAAGGAAAGAAGGACCCATTCCTTTGCCTGCCATTGCCAGCTGTGAGTGGTTGTCAGGAATGGGGCTGGCGCAAGGCCTGCTAATGGTGCTGTCTGTCTCAGTCAAGTCCTTGAGACATCGGGTCCCTCAAGAGACGCCGAGCTCCAAAGTTTGACTGGAATTAAGCACCTGGTGGATTAACGGAGGGCAACTAAGCTGTCAGGGATGAAATCATTGTGACAATTACAAATACAGTTTACATCTTAAGAGGCTGTATTTGAGTACGTTTTCATGCACTCCTAGCAGGCTGAATGTCGGGATTAATCATTTCAAGAGCCTGTGGATTTGTGAGAAGGACGTTTGTATACAATAGCTGCTTGTTTGCTTTATACTAGTTGGATTAGATATTGATTATCATACCAAAAGGAACCTCGACCAAAAAACACAAAAATAACATTGACACAGAGGAGGATCCCAGGGGCTTCCACAAACAAACAACACTAATTCAATGCTTCAGCAGCACAAAAGCCCATTCAATCAAAGCACCAAATAACATCCTTGTCAAGCATCTGGTAAATGGGATATTTGGCACCTTAACAACAAGTTGCAGTTCAGGCCCATTCAGATTGTCAGCAGACACTACAGGCACGCTGTCTGAGAATGAGAGGCTTAGCGAGACGGGGGCTGCAGGAGAGCGCAGGGGGCTGCCGGAGAGTTTAGAACCAGCAGCACTGTAGCTATTACGGGATGTCAGAGAATATGCTTAATTGAAAATGATTAGGGCTCTCGTAAAAGCCGATCAAGTCAGGGTTTTGGGGAGAAAGCACAATTGTGCCGCATAATCCTGCCTGCCGCTGTTCTTTCATCTGGATGAAGAGATCAAAAAAGAAGGGATTTGTAAAGGCCAGACCTCCCTGTGTCGCAGCCACTGAGCTCAGCTCCCCTCTTCGGTTTTCACTCTTCTTTTCAAACACATTTCCTCTCTCACTCTTTTCTTCTTCCGCTAAATCTTTTGTATCTTTTTTTCACACAAATGTTGTTGTTTTTTGGTCACAAGGCACATGTAGGTCAGCATGCATAACGCTCCTTTTTTTTACTCTAATATCAGTCTGCTTTGTGTTTCTTATGTGAATCATGACGAGGGCTTGTGTGACAGCATGTTTAGAGATTGCACAGTATTGCCCTTCATTATCAGACATCAAAGAAAGACACACAAACGCTCTCACCCACACACAAGCTGTGGGCTTTACTTCCATGTCTCTCTTTATCCGTCTTCCAGAAGAGAGAGGGAGGGAGAGGGAAAAAAACAACAAGAGGCTAGAAAGGGTTCTGAAATGAAAGCTAGAGGGGCCTAGAGAGAGTCAAAGTGAGACACACATAAACACTCGCACACATAGAGGAATCAGCTGTGAGCCCAATGGATCTGAGTTGGTAGGAGGGGAAGGGGGGGTTACACTGCCCTTATGCCCTCTCTTTGAAGTGAGGCACAGGCCGTATGTACAGGCCCCAGAGAGGGGCATGTCTACATCCCCCCCATAGGCTGGCTGAAGGCGGCGGTCCGAGCTGAGCAGAGAAAAGGAGGGTGCTTCCTAACTGCGCTGCTTTCTCTCCACACACTTACTTCAGTGCATTTGTTGAAACAAAGACTGCTTAAGGCAATAAAATTCTTACTCAACTTAACGTCTGCAATGTTCTAAGCACAGAAGATACAATTAAAGCAAGTAGTAATTTTTACCCGGTGGTCCTGATAAAGTTGTTTTAAAGATTTTCTAACAACACATGAATGCCGCTATCAGTCACTTTGAAAGTGAACGCATGCAGCTCATTCAAGTCGCCCTCTGAAAGATCAGTAATGGCCCTCACTATTTATCTTAAGATTGATGTAAAATAAATTCCCCCAAACATCAGCATGAGTGATTGCTGTTTAGTTCTAGTCTCAACAGTTATGTTTAAGTCAGCGGATGAAGAGGGATCGTGTCCATTTGTGTTGAGTGCAACACCATTAACCTCTGGCCAGATTAGCAGGACGGAAGAAAAACTCTGAGCAGACGATTTCTGTCACTGTAATGTCACACTGTTGTTCTCAGCTGTCCGGGCCGCACTCATAGAACACTCTGTAAACACACGCACATTTACTTTGATGGACTGTTCCCAGCCTGTGCAGCCCTGGCGCTCGGCTCACAGGTTTGGGTGGGATACGGTGAGACGGTGTGAGGTCTTGTCTGGTCTGGGCCACTCGTGCTCTGCTCTGGCCTCGGGGAATGTTTGGCGTGAGATAAGGCTGTGTTTGAAGAGGAGCTCCAGATGCTCGTATATTACAGGTTGTCTTGTCATGCCGCAGATAAAGCCTCAGAGAAGCTCCTGTCGCCAGGCCGTACCACACACAGACACGCACTCACAGGGGAGATAAATGTTTACAGGAGGCATTCACCCTTCCACAGTGTCGTGCTGTGGACGGCCGGGCTGTCAGAGCTCCACCATTTTTAGTCTGTGGCTCGTGTCTGCAGCTTCTTGATTTTGACAGCATGTTATATGCTGCGCATCACTTCTTATAAACATATTATTACATTCCCAGAGCCTGCATGCTGATGCTTTCACAGTTTCATATTTTCAAGATCTTGTGAACCTCAACAAACTCTGACACTTAACTGTTAAAGGTATGAAAGGATAGCAGGAAAATCTGAGACGTGCGAAATAACATTTAAGCATCCATCAACAAGAGGGGGTGCTGTTTTACCAAATAATAGCATTGCTGTGATTTCGGACAACATCAGGAGCGACATTTAGTATGACATTTAATGTGATTTTTTTTTCTCTCACAACAGCTCTACATGTCATCTCTCAATAAACAAGAAAAAAGCAACAAAAGATTAAACAAAGTTCCCCATTAATTTAGGTCCGACAAACCAGCTATTTCAGCAACTCAACCTGATCTAGTCTGAATGCAAATAATGTTGCACGGTATATCGATTACAGCATTTTATTAAAAGCTGTGTTTCTCCACTTGAAACAGTGAGGCTGTGTGTGTGTCTGTGTGCGCTCTGTTCCAAGCTCTGCTGTCACTCCCCCCAAGCATTGCGGGCGTGCTAAAAAAAAAAAAACGTTCATGGTGAGAAGCAGAACGAGAGCCATGGCTGCTACCGTTTCAGATACTAGTCCTGCATAACGTCCACGACTTGTTGACAAAGCAGACGCAGGGAGCGAAGTATGGCATTATTTCATTACATCGCGGACAGTCAGGGTAACTCCACGGACACCGCAAAGCCTGTGTGTAAAAGATGTTCCAAACCCATGCAGACCAGGGGAGCCAAAACGTCCAGTTTGGCAAAGCATCACGCATACAGACAAGCTGACTTGTTTAAGGAATACAAAGAGTGACAGGTTGTTTAGAGAATGTGATAAATAACATAATTACATGCCACCATACGGACATACAGAGCGGAGACCTCCATTAAGAAGGAGTTTGTGGTTTGTGTTCAGTCTACTTCAGTGCATCTTAAGGCTAATAGTCCTAGGTTTTAGATTTTGGGGCTGGTATCGTATCGAAGTCATAACTTTGGTTTCGGGACAACTCTAACTGCAAAGCAACACTAACATCTCTTTGTAGAGTATCTTTTATTGTTTCACAAACAGTCTTTTCAATGTTTTTATCCTCTTGTTCAGACCTCTGTAAGGAAGAAAACAACAATTTAGTGTGCATCCCTATAGAGGTCAAGCATAAAAACAGTTGTATGTTTTGATTTCTGAGATAAGATTTGAGCCTCACTGCAATCCTTCTTTTCTCTATTCATACTGCTGATAGGCCTCCCAGTGTGTTCCTTTCTTTCTTTCCACTCTGTTAAAAAAAAAAATACAAGGTTTTAATGTTACTTCCTAAAGGTGAGATTGTGAATTTGTCACCCTGATAAAGATATAAAGTCCTGCCGTGGTGTTCTCTACCTGACTGTCACGCCTGCCTTAAGTTTATTGGGCCTGGAAATAGCTTTTACTGTAGGTCAAATCTTTACTGAGCAAAGCTGCGGTTTCACTTTATCTTCAGGATGTAACCTGTTGAAAAGGCTCCATCTAAGGACATAACACTGAATGGGTTATTTGCTCTTATTATTTAATTTAGCTAACCTCTATATCTTTTAATTATAAGTATTGTAATCCCATATCCTCAAGGCGGAGACTGTGTCCCTGCTCTCCATCCAACCTTGAATGAGCTTATTCTTCACTAATAAGACAAGAGACTGTCCGTTTGTGTAATGCAGAGGCAGGTTTCCCCTCCGTCATTAAGTCATGTGTTTGCTAAAGTGGAATGGTATATTGCCTGGCATAAAACATGGCGTGTCTTCATTTGTCAGGCTCGTAGAGCTGTGAGACAAACGATGTTCAGAGTGTATGTCTGAGGGCCCTCTGAGACCACAGTTGAGCGGCTGCTCACTGGTGCGTCTCTCATGCTAATGTCATGGTCTCCCAGTCTATCTGTCACCCCATTACGCTAACATCATTATGCACAGGGGCCTGTCTCTGGCGCTGAAAAGAACAGAATCATTCCTGTCTCATTTTGAAGCAAATTGTTTGGGGAACATTTCTCTTCTTCTTCTTCTTCCTTTTTTTTCCTGAGTGGTAATGGTGGGCCAATCATTTCGCAAGGCTCCAGGTATGCAGATGAATGAATAGCTATTTGAGCTGTTTGGTGAAAGGACTTTTTGTATTATTCATGAGAGGGATGGTGTGTCTGAAAGAGAAAGTGTGTGTGTGTGTGTGTGTGTGTGTGTGTGTGTGTGTGTGTGTGTGTGTGTGTGTGTGTGTGTGTGCGTGTGTGTGTGTGTGTGTGTGTGTGTGTGTGTGTGTGTGTGTGTGTGTGAAGGGACCATTGTGTCCCTTTAAAACACATGTATATTCACACACAAGTACAGTGTACATACATTGTACAAGCATGCCTACATTAACGGTTACAAACACTCATGCTTTAAAAGTTCCACTGGTGACGGATGTGACTAAGAGGAAAGTCATTGCTTGTCTAAGGAAGTGAGTAAACGAATTGATAATAAAGATAACATTCTAAAAGCACATTACATTTGATTTTCTTTGTAATTAATCAGACATCCAGAACTATTTTTTGTTGATTTGTGCAGCTTGACTTTGTTGAATTGATTAAAGGACATTGTAACTGTTGGTCGCTCACTATTATTACATTTAAAACTGACTACTTCAACATCGGACCAATTTTTTAAAACATAAGTTAACACCCTATACCATCAAAAATGGCAATTTTAAACAGATCTTACAATTGAACAAAATGACATAAAGGTGGCTGGTTTTCATGACATAGAAGCTTTTGAATGAGAGTAGTTCTAAGAAAATTCAAATAAATGTAAAAACTGCACACAAAAAAGAAAGCAAGTACAAGATTATGCTGGAAACATTAAAATATAAAAAGATGAGGTAACAAAGGCAGGCTTAACATCTGTAAAGACAAGCATAAAACCATCATGACAATTAATCACAATTAATATTGAATACATGTCTTTTCCACTGGTGTCTGAACATGGCTAAAAAAGTTTCATCATTTTGGTGCGTAGTTAAAAAAGGCGAGTTCGATATGTTTCTTAGTGTGACCGTTTGTATTGAGAAGCTGAGTTAAAGAAGGTCTAAGAAAAAGTAAAGGGTTATAAAATGAGGAAGAAGAGATTATAATAGGCAGGGCCCAAATCATTGGAAACATTTTAAATAAGCAAAATCTCTTTTTTTAATGATTTCTAAAAGGCTCAGGAAGCCATATTTTCACATGTTCTTCTTTTGTTTTTTTGTTTTTTAAACCCATTGCCACCTCACACCTCTGATCACAGCCACAGCATGGCATTACTTCAGTCTCTGAGCTGTTTTGTGTTTCTAAGTGACTCTTATTCTGCAGTGATCTTCTCCCTCTCTTCACTTGGAATCTTTTCATCTCACACAGCGCAGGTTCAAATCCAGGTTAAAACCTTTGTCTCAATCTAAATCTCCCGGTCCTGGCAAACAGCACAAATTCCGATCTGTCAGCTCAGCAGATTCCTCGAGCTGGTGTGCAACGCTCCTGCATGTGTGCTGTCTCTCTCTGTGTGGGAGGTAAAGCTAGTCGTGCACCCACCTGCTAATTTAAAAGCTTCAATCAGCTCTGCTAACTGAGGAGACAACCCCGGGTTCCTGTAATTGCCCTGGTGACGGCGCTTCTGCAAGAGGAAGAAAAGAAAAAAAAAAACCTTTCTGTGTCATCATTTATACAACATTATGAAGAGGAGAATAAAACAAAATACTGTAATTATAGCTTTGTTGCCGTAATGTTAATGGTGCCTGTGCGGCTCAATTGAATGGTACAGTTTGCACTATTAATTATCTGCAAGTGAACTTGTTTAAATGATATTTTACAGCCCCTTGATAAAATTACCGCTAGAGGCAATGTAATGATAGACAGACAAAGGCCATGCACGAATTATCATAAACTATTAGCTTGTTTCCAAAGGGTTTTATGTTAATCTTTTAGCGCTTAAGTACCCTGCAATTAACATATCAGGAGGAGCTGCCTTCCAGCTAGGCTTGCAAATTGAAGTCCTCAGATAAAAAAGCTATTGAGATGAAACCCTGAAAGAGAAGAGGAGCTATCGCACTGAAGTGTGCTGGAATTTTTTTACTTGTGTGTGTGTGTGTGTGTGAGTGAGAGAGAGAGAGAGAGGGAGAGGGAGAGCGACAGAGAGACTTTAAGAGCACTGAGACAAAGGATGAGTGAAAAAGAGAGCAAGATGCCGTGAGAGTGTCTGTGATCAAGGATGTATAACAATTCCATTATCTCTCTTGGGTGATGACACGAGATGTCTCTGTCGGGCCTCCTTCGCTTTGTCTAATTCTACACAGCCAATGCTGTGCTATAGGAGGATTGAGACAGCTCTCATTGGCTGGGATGGCGACATCTGATGGAATGTGTTTACATATTGAGCTAGTGGCTTGATATGTAAATGCGGCGCGTTGAAAAAAAAAAAAGGGCTACAGGGAGATATGGTTCATTGTTAGGTCTTCACAGTCTGTGTTCCCTTTTTATGCTAAGCACAATTGTATTCACTGAGTGAGCATCTTGTAAAACGCCCGACGCCTTTGGTAGGTTAAATCCACAAAGGAGAGCCATGCTTTGGAAGATATGCACGTTTTATGGGACAATTGGCAGCTTTGGTCTGCTGTCTTTGTAGTCGACACATAGCAGCTGACATAATTAACATTTACTACGATTAAATTAAAATACCTCTGTTATAAGTTCAGCTTTTGCCTTACTCAGAACATAACATCACTTTTTATGAACACAAACATGTAGTTAGTGTTCTCTAAGATAACAAGGTTCTTCAATAATTAGCCAGTCATTCCTGATTTTACACGGCTGATACCATCTTGCCTTTCTCACCATGGGAAGAAATTCACATGATATGAGAATAATGAATTGTTCCACCATTACCCACGACATTCAGTACATTCTAGTGCACATCAGTCCTGACTCAGTGAAACCATATTGCCCATATAGAGCGCTCTGATATTTTCCTCTATCACCCAGAGATAGATGATTCCGCTGAGGCCTTAATCTCATGTTAAAGATTTGTTGGCCTCTAGAAGTCAGGCCATAGCATTGAGATGCCTCGCCTGATTTATATTCACTAGCTCGGAAGGGAGAGCCAAGTGCACTATCTGCAAAGCAGATGCTGCAGCAGTGCCCTTGTAGTAGGCTTTATATTTCAACTGGAATAAAAAAAAACACCATAACAAGGTCACATCCAGGAACCCTCATCTCTTTTTCATTCTCTTTGTTCCTCTTTTTTTGGACGCACTCTTGATAAATTATCACATTAATAACCTGACTACAGTTTATTTTTGTGTGTGTGATGAATAGAAAAAATAGCATAAGAAACGGCACAATGTTCTAACTCTTAAATATTAGAACAGAAAGCTGGGAGAGAAACGAGGAAAAATACTCGGCCAAAACCCTGATGAACGCTGCCTTTAAAACAAATTCCTGTCTGTCAGCCCCTGTAATTTATGGGCCAGAGATTACAAAGCTACCGATACAATAAATTAAACTGATGGACAGAATTATGCCCAGTGCTTCCTGCTCTCCCCAATGACGCACACTAACTTAGCACTGCCTGACAATGAGCGTGATTTACCACCCGGGCAAGAGTGGAGAAGGGAAAACATTCACAGGCAGAGGCACCCAGGCCTCACTCTGGCCCAAAGCCTAGTGAATAAAACCCAGCTTTAATTCACCCACAAACGTGTCGCCATTAAAGGACTAAGAATAGAGATTGCAGATCATAAATACTCCCTGATTTATTAGCTAACAACAAAGAGCAAAAGCCTGGCCAAGGAGAGGGAGAGGGAGATTGTTTGACAGAATGCTGTCAAGGAGAGAAGAAGAGAGGAAAAACACACTCATTCCCTCGTTCTCACTCACAGACACTCCAAGCTAAATCTGACCAGGGATGTAGCCCAGCCCTATCTCCTGCAGCGGCGTAGGAGCAGATGTGTCTGCTCTCTTCTCAATGTGTGACAGACAGAAAAGATAAACAGAGAGTAAAGCAGAGAGAGAGGAAGAGACGGAGGGAGGGAAGTAAAAAGAGTAGGAGCTGGCACGGCACTGGCTAATTTATCTCGCTGAGAGACAGATTAAAGAGAGAGGAGAGTGAAACAAAGTTCCACTGGCTTAATCAGCGGACAGCCTGCTAGCAGGAGACATGATAAATCAGAGCGGGCTCGGTCCAGGAGAGAGCCTTTTGCTCTGGGAGGGAACGGGAGACATCCTCAGCCAAACAGCAGTATCTTTTACATGCTCTGTTGTGAATAGCAGCTCGTGAACTCGCTGTGTGTATACTCACAATCGATTCTCAATGCCATTGTTTGAGCAAACACTGTTATACAGTAGCCTTCCGCTGCTACTTTGTTCAGACTGTTATTTTTAGTACAGTGCGTGAACAATCCTCCTCTGTTGTATTTTGTAAACAGGACAAAGGGACATGAAGGGCCGCAAGTTTCCCCCTTGGTTTCTCTGTGTCTTTCTTTAGCTTTGAGTCTGACAGGAGGACTAACCTAGGGGCCTAACCCAGGAACAGGAAAAGGGACTTAGATATCCCTGTGTCATTAGTTCACTCCGGGGTCACAGCTGGGCCACTCAGAGCATGATTACACCCCTTGATTTATCTGCTTTGGAGCCCAAACACAGATAAATCTCGGAGCTCATCCGCGCCGTGGGATCCTCACTGTCTGATAAACGGCCCAAGCTGAATAAACAACCACCGCCCCCACAAACACCCAGCCCCTCATACTTTATGAATAATTCATTCAGATTGTGAGCTCTGTTAAATGTTTATATTTTGTATCTTAAGTGGCAAAAAAAGGTGCTTCCGTGATCTCTATCTAGTCGTCGGTGCATGTCTGTGATGAAACTCTAAACATGCAGAGGTTGGCGGGCATTCGGTTTCCTAGCTGTAAACTTTATTTCCTCACCTCGGCTGTCGTCCTCCAGCATCCTCACATAAATAAACTTTATGCAAATATGTCATGTGTTAGTCCACACAGCAGCTCCTGTAGATATTGGCCTGTCTGAGACTTTATGACAAAGTTTAAAATCATTCATTACAGTGACCCCTGCTGTAAATTTTACTCCCTGGAAAATTGCCCCGGCTCTCCTGTTTTTGTGTGCTGATGCGATCACGAGTGCATTTTTAACTTAATTAATTGGCCGTTTGTGTTGACAAGAAATTTATGCAGTAATAATTTGCTCGAAATAGATGCAGAGCGCAGGAAATGAGATATCCATCAGGCCGCTTGTGTTCCTCCAGCTGCACCGCGGCTAATATGAAAGTATTTCAGGCTGCTCAGACCCTGCTGTTTGCACAGTCAAGATTATATATACCCACGATCCATTGCCTGCCTCAGAGGCGCTCATGGAGGTCTATGATAACAAAGACTATGTGATTTATGGCCTGCTGTGAAAGCAGAACTTGATGAGATTAAACAATTTCATAGCACGAGTGTTTCTCAGAGGGCCTTCTGATTTGTGGCAGCAACGCCGACAGTAAATCAGGTTTATATATCTGAAAGCATGCTCAGCAAAGGAGTGCAATTACTGTTTAAGACAGCTACTTTTTATTTAATTTTTATCCCTGGTTTGTCTCTTTTATTCCCGGCCTGTCACATAGCCACTCACCTTCATAAGTCCTTCTGAGGGAAGGGTTGAAGAGGAGAGAGAGGAGGGGAAGAGAGGAATGCACCTTCGCTATCTCCCCTTCACAGCTTTTAGAGAAACAAGAAAAACAACAACAACAACCGAGGGACGACGACGGCCACCGGCGGAACAACACGGGCATCCATAGAGCATGGGGAAGCACTCCATTTTTAATGCATTGTTTGCCTGCTGCTCTCGCCCTGTCTGGGTAAATGGAGTAGGCAGAGTGTAATTAGAGAGCTGGGCTTTGCTCCGTGCCATAAAGATGACATGGTGTAATGATACAGCTTACAGGCCCGCAGAGGCTTCTGTCTCGCGACGGAGGATCTGGGTCGTTTGCCTGTGACTTATGATAGGTGTGGAGGATGACAGTGTTATCATGGCGACGTGGAAGTCAGAGATGTGGATGGGGGGAAAATTTCTCGTGAAAGGTTGTCAAGGATTGGAGGCGCGGAGAGACGGATATGGAGAAGATTCTTTTCCTGTGTTTACACGTTTTATTTAATGTCTTTAAATGGAAATAAAGCGGAAATAACTTAAGTTAATTTTCCTTTTTCTGCATATGATTGCTTTTGTTCATAAGTCGTAAATCGTTGACTGTTACTGTTTTATTATACATTATTAAAACTAATGTCTAAACCAATTTTCATACGCTCACAGAATAAGTGTAAAAACAAACAAGTCTAGATAATACTTTTTATATCATAATTTAGAACACTGTATTGAGTTGAGGTCAGAGTGGTTGTGCTCTATTTACATCATACAAGTCTGCAGCTGTACTAATCAGCTAGTCATCTGAGGTTGGTGCATGATTAGGAGTGAGCATGTAAGTACATGTGCATTACTGTTTCATGCACTCAAAGATATGAGTATGTGTGTGTGTTTGTGTTGAGCTTTTTAGTGTTCCACACATGCAGATTTGTGTGTTTTGAAGTTGTGGTTAAATGTTCCACTGGAATGTGTGTGTGTGTGTTCGTGTGTGTGTGTGTGTGTCCTTGGGTGAAGATGTGAGTTGTGCATCTGTCTGCATCATCCCATATCTTCCCAGAAAACATCAAGAGATCTCATTATTTCGACACATCTCAGGTTTTTTTTTTTTCTTCTTCTTCTTCTTCTTCTTCTTTTTTCTTCCCGTATGCCTTGAGTCAAAATTAGTTTTCATTCCCTCTGTGATCTTACTGACTGAAGCCGCCTCAAAGTAAAGAAAATCGCAGTCTTCGTATCATTCGTAGCGCGCCTGAGTCAAACACACACTTCACACAGCCGCAGTCTGAGTTAAGCATTGCTAAGTAACCTTCACATTTCACTCGTGTGAAGAGCTAATTTCCTTTAAGTTCACATGTCACTTTTTGTGCCTCTTTTTTGTGGGTCCTCTTCAAATGTCTCTCGGCATCTAATTGCATAGGAAACATTGGAGACAAGCCGGTGTGACAGGCCCGCTCCCGGAGTCTTCAATTATTAAACATCCTACACTCTAGAAAACAGCCCTGACGTTAGCTACAGCCCCTAATCAGAACAGAAAGCCTCATGATATGTCACACTCCGTACTTGCGGTGGGTTTGTGTATGCATGTGTGTGTTTGTGTAGTTTATACTTTGTGTGTGAAAAGATGAAAATACTTCTTTTCACACCGGTTAAAAAGCCAAAACTCTGACAAAAACGATTTTTGTCAGAGGTAGATCAGAGCACTCACATCTTCCTCTTTTCTCCTGTTTTGGAGATAAAAGAAATTGTTTGTACTTATGAAAATATACGAAACAATCGGTTATGTTTTGCTTAAAAAGTTTGAATAAGACATGCAATCATTGTTTTAACTAATACAACATTTACTTTTTTCTTCTTAACGTTGCAGCTTCACAATCTGTAGCAATGGAAAGGTCATACTAAAGCAAAATAAGACATAGCCTCGAGGTAATTGTGCTGCGTACCTGCAATGTGGGCTTACATTCCGCTTTAAATCATCTACACTTATTCTGCGAGACGCTCAAAGAAAAGGTCGAGTGACTCTCCTTTTTTTTTCAACCTAAAACAAATAGAGCCTTATTACCATCCATGAGTCATCGCTACGGGTGATTAACGTCCAGCTGCACTCAACCTTTGCCTGTCTGACGCGTACACAAAGCGGCCATGTTCACTGTTGCTGGTTCGCTCCGTGTGCCTCGTGCCCCGAGCGAAAACATCTGAACAGTTTCTCTTGTGATCAGTGATCATATGATACATTTACTCCGAGCGGGTTCATCGGAGTAGAACTGGTAAATCATTAAACACACGCTCAGCGGTCGTCCTGCTGAGCAAAAAGACTGCTGAAGTACCCACAAGTGCAGGCACCATTACATCCAACGTGCTTCCCCCTGCCATTACCTAAGAAAACAGAATTAATACGTTGGATGCACACAACAGCATTAGAACAGCTTCTCTAATCCCTTAAGCCACCATTATTAGGGTTAGATTTTTTAAAAGGGAATCTTGAACTACGTTTTAATTTTTTACCTCATAGTCTTAGATTATAATTGTTTTGTGCCCTGTATGTTATATCACTAAGGGTAAGTAACTCTCTAGTGGTGAATTAGAGCATTTCTTATTTCATCATTGCTATTAAATGCTGTAAGATGCTGCAAGCTGGTGCTCCTTATTCTTTATTTATTTCATTGTTTATTTCTAAAAGTGTCGCAGTGTTCGTAACCCCGAACTTCACAAGAATGAGACATGAAACACCCCCCCCAAAAAAAAGAAAAAAAGCTCTAGTGAAGAAATAAACGTGTCATGCCAGCATTAAATGTTGACTCAATAAGTTCACAAGTTGTGTCTCCTCTGATCTCTAACATGATCAGAAAGCAGCACCAGTTTACAGAGACAAGACGTGCAAAAAAAAGAAAAAAAGTTCCATGCACAGACACAAAAGAAATATTTTGATATAGACCCAAAGAGAAAACATATCAAAAGACATTTTTATACATGTCTTTTGCAAGCACAAAAAGCAGAAGTGGTGTCAAGAGAAAACAAAACAGAAGGCTTGTTTCTTCCAACAATTGCTTTAAGCTACAAAAATCTCCTTGAGTCCCTAGCCTCCCCTCAATGTCAGCCTCCCCCTCCTCCTCCTCCTCCTCCTCTCTTCACCCTGCCTCCCTCTCTCTCTTTCTCTCTTCGTCTTCTCTCTCTTTTTCCCCTTTTCCCTCTCGAAGGCAGGACAGGGCCCTCTTTGCACCCTGATAGGTTGTGGGCTGATGCTTAGCAACAACATTCCTGTGCCCTAAGTAGCAGTAAGCCTCTGGCTGAACTCTTTGATGTGGCTGTCAGGCCACATTTATTTCCTTTTAGCACTTTGTCTACTTGTCCAGATGTATAAGGAGATAAAAAGGCCTGGTGTTTACACTGGTCTCCCTCTGTAGCGCGGCTGTAATTAGATTGTATTGCCGGTCAGTCTTGAGGAGGGAGGTGAGATGAGGCAATGCAGGAACCACCTGTGTCGGGATGACACTGGCCCGAGGTGAAGCCTCAGAGCCAGGCTGCAAGAAAGGGAAACTGTTTGTGTAACACGTTACAAAGTAGTTTTGTACATAACACTGTGGCAGCCAACATCATAATCAAATTCTAACAAAATCTCCCTCGACCGGTCGATGTCAGTGTAATGTTCTGTAATATAACACTCATCAAGATATGAAATTGACAGCCAATCTTGCAAAACTTCTCAACTTTGTTGCTAAAAAAACACACCAAGATATGAGCCAACCTTTCCTGACTCACATTTTTTTTAGTATCTCATATTTTCAGGAACCCCACTGTGGAGGTGGTTTTGTGGTTCCATGTGTCTCTCTTTGTGTTTCCGTATCCTTCCGTCCCTCCCTTGCTTCTCTCATAGTGATATGTTGGAAGTTATAATCACTGTTGCCTCTGGGTTTATCAGCGTTTATTCGCATAACAACACCGAAAAAGGAGCAGACAGACAGCACTGGTGTGATGTATTATCCAGAATAGGAATCATCTTTCATAATGACATCCAACAGAGCTTCCTCTCACTCCCGCCACCCATTTCTCCCCATCACACACACACATACATATACACACACACTTTCTTCAGCTCGCTCTCTCTCCCTCTTTCCACTCCCCTCTGTCCACCCTTTATTATCACAGAATCCATGGTGCTCCCCAGCCTGTAAATTTGTGCCGCATTATCATAAGCTGTGGTGATAACTCACATTGCACAGAGACAATAATGATGTGAACACTCAGCATATGCCCCGGGCCCAGCAAATTAAAACAATGCTCAGCTTGATGAGCAGACTAATCTGGACAGCGGAGAGACGAAAGAGAGAGGGGGAGAGAGGGAGGAGAAAGGGGGTGTCCAGGAGTATCTTAAATAGACGACACAGCAGCACCTCCCTCTGTTCAGTGTAGGAACAACCGGAAAAAACAACAGAGGGGGGACAGGAGAGAAAGACGAGATACAAAAAAAGAGGGGAATAGAGATAGGAGCAGCCAAGGTTAAGAGCTTGTTTAAGAAAAATGAACTGTGAGGATATCATGGGACAATATTAGATTTTTTTTAGTTCAGCATTTTGTCTTTTGTGACTTTTTGGAATGGAAATTTGAATGCACAAGTACAATGTTCAACACTTACAGACCATATATATCCTGCAATCAATTCAGGAAGAGAAGAAATGTCATTTTTATTCATTTTGCCCTGACAGTATATTCATTTAAAAAATGACCTGGATGACATTCAGTTTTTAACATTGGTCTGTCATGCCGATACATGTGGTTGTGATACTATAATAGTGGAGTTATAGCCGTTCTGAAAGCTGGTTACAAAGCATTAAAGTATTTTCTTCTCAAAGCTAGAGAAAAATCACCCAATATGTTCCACATGCTTTCTTGTCATAAGCTCTGCTGCTTCTCTTCTTCTGGACAGGTCATTGGCTGAGGTGAAAGAGAGCAGATGTGAAGCGTTACAGAGGAAGGTCTGAGAGGAGAAAAGGGAGGATTGGGACATGGGAAAGCTGGCTGATTGATGCTCTGTGGGAGGGGTGAAATGGTTTTGCTGGATAGGACGGGAAGTGACAACCACAGATGTTGAATGGGGTTGGCTGTTTGATCAGCAGGCATGATACTGGCAGCGGTGAAGCGGTGGTGTCATGCATAGCACAGGGTGGGGGGAGCTGGGTGGGTGGTGATACTTAAAGCAAGTCAACTAACCTCCCATAGGAGTAAAACCAGAGCGGAGGCGGCCAAAGGCTCTATCCAGTGTCCTCCCACTCCTTCTCCTCCTCCAACACCCCCCAAACACAGTCTGTGGGTGGTGCTGTTAATGACATGGCAACAAGGAAGATTAATTGTGGGCAAGCTGCAGGATTAGACGGGGCTTTTTGAGGGGCCAAGTAGGCCAGAAGAGGCCCGAGCTTGTGATCTTTCAAGCAGACCAGGAAATGAGGCAAGCAGGGGTGCCGCTTGGTGGCTAAGAAGAACATGGAGGTAGATCAAATAGAGAAGCCTAACAATCCCTGTCTTTACGCCTGAATTGCTCTGTTAGCTCATAATAATGACAACATAAAGAGACTTTATAGATAGGATGGGTGGTGATAAATGGCTGATACAATTCATAGCGCTGGTGCTTCAGTAAGAGAAATAAGTGGGTATGAATACTTGATTGTTCTTTTGCCCCCCAATGGAAACTGTCAGTTTTTACAGAGTACAACGTGTACATTTTCAGTCCATACTAGTCCAATGTACGAGCATACAGTGATTTTTTTAACAGATTTCAGCCACTCCAGAGGCCGAGAGCAGCAGGTGTGCTGTCAAAACAATATTTTTATTCCAAGCAGTTTCTTCCAAAAGCATGGGTCCACCATCATATATGTACTAATGTCTCAAGATAGGCTTATTCTGCCTTTTTTTTCTCTCTTTGCTGTAATATGAGACACATGCTGGCCAGCCCTTAATGCCTTTCAGAGATGCTATCTAAAAAGCACATTATGTGATCGTTTTCGATTCACAGCGCTCTCTTCTTTGCACATGAAGAATATGGTTCCGTTTAAGAGTGCAGACCGTTCCATTTCTCAAGGTTATGCATGGGCATGTAGAGGAACAACAATAAAAGTGGGGAAAAATGCAGCTCCAAACTGTCTCTAATATGTATTTGTCAGTTGAGTCTCTTGCTATGATTAAAGGCCTGGTGAATTCCTTCCTGCAGGAGAGGAAAGTATTTCTGCAAAGGCATCAGATATCGCTGTGTCATGATAAACTGCCTGCTCTGCTAGCTAAAAGGCTAAAGGAAGGAAGAGGATGTTTTGGACCTTGAAAGTCCACAAAATAGAACAACAACACAAGAAACTCTTGACCTGTTTGAGGACATGCTTTGAGATCCAGGCCTCTGTTTTCTCTTTGTCTCAAAGCAGCATTTGTCACACTTGTTAGCCTGAGCTTCTGAAAGGCTTACAATCACCACAGAAAGTACAATACAAGTTACCCACAATTATACAATGAAACAAAGTAAGGCAGGAAGATCATGCATGTACACTAGATGATGCCCTCTTTAGAAAAACTGTTAGTTAAAAATTGGCCACACTCAGGATCCGGTTTGGAGTACTTAAGGTTAACTATTTGGATCCCCTGGGAATAAAAAGCTGCTTGTCCAAGTGAAGGTTTATGGAAAAAAAAAGCACATTATAGTCCCCTTTAGACTTCCACTGAGAAGCCAGTTAAGGAGATGCAAAACCAACGCAGTGAGGTCATTTGTTGCCATTTGTGACTACCCTCACATAACCATGCTGCATGTGGCTGCTCAGAATGAGTGACGTCTACCCTTTGGTTGACCACTGCAGGAGGTCACGGCTGAGTGAAGGTTAAGACCTCTCCTCCCTGACCACGTCGTATATCAGATCATCAAAGGCTGGACTGCAGCTCCATAACACGCGAGACGTCATAAAACATGTTCTGATACATCTTCTCATAAAGCAGGAGCAGTGTTTCCAACATTTCCCAAAGGATTTGTAACAGTCAGCTGCAGTCATACTTGTCCTTTCAAACCTGTTAAACCTTTTCTGCTTTAGATACTCATTCTATGTGTTTGTCTGCTTTCTCACAGCCGCCTATTGAGGCTGGATCAGAGGGTCAGCAGATGCCCTACACTCCTCTACCCCGAGGATCCAGAGACGCAAGAAACCACAAAGGTAAGGACGAGAAAAAGAGACCTTTGGACTTCTTCACCTTTTAGTCAGGTGGATTATACACACATCTCCACGAATATACTTCAGAACGAGACAGAAGCATCACAATTTATTATCATACATACATTCAATCCGAAAACACTGCCTGAGGATTATGTAAATATAAGTCATAACCCTAAACGGCTACAGAGAGTGGGAATGTATTGACCTTGAGACGGGTTTGAAGTTATGTTCTGTATTCTCATTGATCTCATCTCATCTGTGTGATGTGTTCATGGTGCTAATAAATCGGAGTAATCTGGGTTAACTCTGTTCTGAATGTGTGCGTGGGAGGACACAGTACATAAACAAGATGAAGCATCCTTGATCTGTGGATACAAGACATTGATTAGGCCTCTTATTGACCCAGTGCTGTCAGTTGATGTAACTGTGCAATAACTTCTTAACATCAAACACTGTACTGTAGTTGTGACTGAAAATTCATATTCATTAACAGATACAATGTTTGAAAGTTGTTGTAAAGGTCCCTTTTTGCATTTGTAGCAGCTGAGTTCAAAATAAAAAGCTCAGACAAAACATTTTATTAGTCTTTTATATCATTAGACTTAATTCAAAGTGGATATTTTTACTTAAATGTCACATATAATCCTTTTCAACATGTTTAAATAAGTCCCCAAAACATGTCTGTGAAGTTTCTTGTTCTAAATCCACTCTGATCCTGTATTTGATCATGCCTATAAACCCCTCTATTTCAGCCCTGCTCAGAATAGGCTGTTTCTGTGTCTGTAGCTTTAAATGCAAATGAGGTGTGTCTGACCACGCCCCTCTGGAAGGGCTTGGGTTGGGCTTCCTCGCACCATGCTCTATGGTTTACAGTAGGGGCAGACTCATAGGTCAGAACAAACACCTAGCTGTGGGAGTGTCGACCACCTGGGGGAGGGGTTACTGCCCTTTGTGATGTCATGAAGGGAAAATCTCCAAACGACCTGTTTGAGCACACATTTTCTGAAAGGTGGAGCAGGCAGAAGACGCAGAGGATGGACCTTTCTCATAATTGGGGGTTTTTTAGACAGACTTGGGCCACATATTAGTGTTTGAAAACCATGGTAAAGTGTATTTTGCATTAAAATGTGACCTTTAAACTAGCATCCTTAGACCTTTTAATCAGAAATGTCTCTTTAAAATCCATCTAAAGCATTTGATCAGTTTTATCCTTGGATTTAAAGTTTGAATTGCCTAAAAGGGCTTGTAACTTCCAAAGGTACATTATATGGTCCCACATATGTCAAACCTTGTTCAATCTCTTTATACTTAAAGGAGTGAAGTTAAACACATGTCACGGTGCAGGGAAAGAAAAACAATAGCATTGACAAAAAACAGCAAGCATGCACACTTACTCCATGGAGCAAAAACATAGCTAGGTTTTGCTGAAGTGAAGTTCTGGCGAGGATTCGCTGTTTTAAGGGATTGAAATAGTTTTGCAGGTGCTGTATATGGTTCCAAGTGCCCAAAACTGGCAGTTTTGAGGAGATGGTAGATTAACAAGCCCGTGCTGCAGCTCTACATTGTGTTCAATGGTGGCCGCCACCTGCCCTCCAGGCCTCTGCAACAGTCACATGACTGAAAGCTATGAATAGGTTGACAAGCTCGCTGATGGCAAATGTAAATAACTATCCGCAACGCCCGGGGTAATAAACATTCACGATGATTTCATTAACACACAGAAAATATACAGAAGAAAAAAGTAATATTATACAATTACTGTGATCATTCGGCATCACCAAAATTCCAGACATTGCACACATGCATGCACATGTACTACACATACAGTAGGAAAGATCTAAAAGTTATGGTAGAAAGAAGAAAACCCATTTGGGTCTATATATAACAAAATAACCATTTACATTTAATTGAAAAGCTAGACTACTCCTTGACTAATAAAAGCATAAAAAACAGGAATCAGGTCACACATTTTAATTTTACATCTAATGTATTAATGCAGCACTTTTTATATAGAGCTGCCAAGACCAAAAACATTAAGAAGTAGCTTCACTGTGTTGGGTTGCTTGATGTCTCAGTTCTGTGTTTTAAAGTTGTGAATCTGCTGTTTTATTAGGTTAAGAGTGTGCTAATGTGCTAATGTGCTAATGTGGAGAGGGTTTCTGACCAGAATTTACTGTTCATCTAATAGTCACACATTTTACATGGTGCAGGGTGGTTTCTGATAAACCCCCCACACTTCTTGGACTGAGACATTCAACACTGTCTCATTCAGTAGGTTGACCACCTCTATGGTAGCACAACAGGTCAACAGTGAGTATCCCCCCTCCCCCTATTTATGGTGCCAAGGACAGATCTATGTCATAAAGGCCTGGACGGTGGCAGCTTTCCCCAGTTGTAAGGACAGCAGGAGCCCCGCGCTTTGTCACAATCAGACCTGGCTAAGAACAGTACATTTAAAGGTGAGGGGATCTGACACATGAAATATTTCCCCCTCCGTCTTAGATCTGAGCAGCACTGACAGCCTCCATTTGTTATTTTTATGATGCAGCGCTGCAGTCTTAGATAACACAGCCCTCATCTTCGCCCTTCACCTCCTCTTCATGTCCCTGCCTCCAGCCTCTTTCCCGGCTCTTTGTTATTTGTTTTCTTTTATTTACACATCTTAGACATACTCCAGTTTTCTTTATGTGTTGGAGATGGTCACAGTTACTCCTCTTTCATAGAGAACAAAGCCGTGGAAAAGCAGTGCTACAACAAACAAAATCTTTCAGACAGTAATTCCCAAAAACAATATGCTTACTGAATATAATTCAGGAAATAGACTGTAGGGATGAAAGAATATCCTGCAGGATTTTTTGTACTTGAATGCAACATTTTCAGTATGCATGGTCAATTTTAGAGATCACTACACGGTTTGTACAAAAGAAGTGAGGCTCTCCGGTGTTATATCCTGTTCTGTTTTTGTTTGTTCATACATGCAAGGTAGACTGCGTCTTTTGTTTTGTGCTGTTATGCAGTTGAAAAACACCAGCGCAGGAGAGAAAAGGCACTTTGCTTTGTATGAAATAGAATATGTGGAATAAAACCAGAAAGTCGGGAAGCATTACACCGAAAGTATATATTTTTTGTTTTTAAGTTCGATGCAGCATGAAGTAATGCCAGTAGTTCTTTTACAGCTAAATAAATAGGCCTTTTTAAAAGGGAAAAATGGAGGCTCTATAGTTTTATCCCAACTCCAGATCAGCAGCACTTCTCACATCGCCCTGTCGCTGCACAGAAAGAACCCCCCTTTCCTCCTTTCAACCCCTCCGCACCTACTCCCCCCACCCTCAAATGTGTCACCTGTGTGGAAGCCCCAGAGCCTGGGTGCCAGAGGTAATTACAGCAGCTTGGAGCTCCCAGAGGAGGGCAGCGCTGGCAGGTCACTGCCCTGGGAGAGAGAGGTGGAAACCAAGGACACACAACTCCAGGATAAGCTCTTGTCTTTGGTTTGTGGAGTCTAGCTGGTGGAGACGGAGCAAAAACGGAGCAGGAATGAGAAAGATGTGCTGCTGTAGAAAGATCTTAATCAAGATTTGGTAGCGCAGATAGATGGTTGGTACAAGAGGAGAAAATGGAAAGTGGGCCGGTATTAAAAAGTGGGGGAAAAAAGCAGGACTTAAAAATGAGAGTGAGCTAGACAAAAGACAAAGTGAAGGAGGATGGTGGGTGCTTCAGTGTGTCTTGGTGGAGGCGTGACACAGAGTGGAGTGGAGTATATAGTCTGGCAGAGGGGCCTGAGGATCCTCCACTACTGTCACCTTGGCTCTAAGTCTCAGTGCTGGTCCAACTGTCAGCTCAACTTTAAATCTAAACAGTCCAAAATGGAGTCGCAGCTTAAAGTACAGTTTGTCTTCATGAACACTGGCTTTTACCACCATGTTAAACCACAGCAATGTACTGCATTCTTCTGCAATAACACAAAGATTTATCACTTCAACATGCAAAAACAGTCGCTGGGTTATTTATTACCAGCTTGTCATTTCCGTAGGTTGACACAGTTTGAAGTAAGATTCACAAGATGATTTTATAGATCTAATTATAGTTCAGATGTATGTAAAAAAAAAAGATGCTTTACTTGATTGATATATTCATGTGCACAGAAGAGATTTTAATGAAATATACCTTTCATTTCCGCTGTACATTTCAATAAAAAGGCCAGGCTCTAGTCGCTAGTTTTTTCAGGTATCAGATTAAATTTGAGTAGGCCATCCCTCAGCCGTGACAGCAGTAAATGAAAGGGATATCTTTGTTCAAGCAGAGTAAACAGACAGGGGGGAAATGCCTGAAATCTGCCTTACAGTGTGAGCCCTGGGCCCTTTTAATCTTGATGTTCTGGGCCTGCTTCCAGCTACTTTGTATGTATGTATCTTAAATGGTGCACAACTGTTATTCTGATCCCAAGAGGGAAGCAGCCTTCAAAGCAAAAAAAAAAAAAAAAACCTCCTTCCTGATGACGCCCATGGGGTGTCTCACATTTGTTTGGCGGCTTGCTTTCGTTACATGTTGGGGTTGATCTGCACCGCAAATCCTGCTTTGCTTCCCCCCTCCGCTGCGTTAAAAAGAGAAGAAATGGGACCAGATCCAAACTAAGAGTAAACTGTTTTATAGTTGCTGAACAACAAATAAACAAACATCTGGAAGCATTCAGATCGGCCCATTAGAAGGGCTCTGGGCTTTGCCAAAAAGGGGTAAATGATGAGGAATGGGCTGTCGAAAGGCTGGCGGAGACAGGGGAGAGGCCAGATGACGGAGCTGTGGGTGCTAAGCACTGCCTTTTAGAGCTCAGCTGGGCTCGGAGAGATCTACACCTGCTGCTATCTCACTCCTCCCCTCCTTCCCTCCACCCGACATCTGGATGGGATACATGACTAATGGATGACAAAACTGCTTGTGCTGAAACTTAGCTGTTGTCGATATGAAGGGAAAGGTTGTTGCTTTGACTGATGACTTAATGGTCGTTGCACAGTGCACTTTGTAAAATGTAGGGTGAGTTTTACAGCTTAAAGAAAGTTAATGCACCAAAACAGAAATACAGTTGTCTGTATAACAACAAGAAATGATGATATTATTAATAACACGATGGAGAGATGCTGAAGTGAAAACAAAATGAACTTTTCTAAAAATCTGGTTATTTGAAGTGAACACACACGTGCTACTTGATAGAATCCTTGATAAATTAATTGAAATATTACCTCAGACATCTGTTTCTTTACTCCCCAGTTGTTTTCCGTGCTTATCTTGACTGATTCTGTCCTTTTCTGTCTGATGTCACTCTGCAGTTAGAAATAAAGCTCTCATCTTCCTACCGATAATCTTCCCATTCTGGTTTGGACTGCCTCGCCATGTTGCATGAGTATGGAAATGTCCTCTCTGGCAGGCGTTGAGAAAAGACAGAGCACCTTTGACGTTTCCCATTAGACACGTGTACGTGCTCTGCTAGACATTTCACGTAATGATTATACCAGCAGGATCTGTCACCTGATAAACATCACTCTTAAAAACAAAGCCTTACACTGGCCCACAAAACTTTAAAAAGAGGCATATGGAAAGAACAAAGTGTAAGCTTTTCCTCTGCACTGGTCCAGAGTAGCCTTCGCAGATCTGCTTTCTGTAAACTTTTTATGTAGAGCTCAACTTTATTGCGTGCATTCAACATCAGAAAAAGACAGATGATGAAATATTGTCAAAGGGAATGATATATACAGATCTTACTGCCAGATAGACCATCAGCTTGTGTTGAGTGAGCCTCTGCACAAAACTGTCTGAGGTGTGTTGACAAAGTAAAGACGTGGCCTTCTTCCCGGGTACTGAGTTCATAAAACTGTTTCCCCAGCATTCGTCACTGCATGCAGGTTTTATTTTTTTGCCATCTTTGCCAGTTTGTAACTGATGAGGTGCATAAGACAAGTTTCAAAAGGCCCAGTGTTCGTTTTTTTCTTCCATATTTGACCACAAAAATGAAAACCCACAAAAGCTCTGCATGGACATAAAAACTTTCCCCCACAGGCATTTCTTTGATATTACATATAACTGCATTAACTTGACTGTTGGACTACTTGTGCTACATGGTATACACATGTTTAAAAGAAAGGTTTACTATTTATACTTTAAAGTGCATTTTGTTCAAATGAATCCAATAATGATGTTTAAAGATACAATATGTAGATTCCGCCGCCTGGGGGCTCTCAATCAATACTACAATAACAAAGGATGACGTCGAGGCCAGAATCATGGGAGTTCTCTTCGCTACTCACCAGGGGGTGATACATTTGAGTGTATGAAGATAGATGCATCAGATCTTTTGTTTAAATAACAGAATTTACACATGTACAAGATAAGATCTGCAAAGAGGAAAGAGGCTTTATCTGTAAGGGTCGCCAAAATCAATGCGAACAAAAGTTCCTCACAGGAACTTTAATCAAAGAATGACAAGATTTTGTTGTCATAGGAAATACTATGGACTGTATGCACTTACTGGACAGGAGGAGCAAATTGAAAAGACAATCCGCATCGTCTACAGGAGCTGCTAACATCTGAAAAATAATCCTCACAGGTGCTTTAAGTAAAGAAACGGTATACTTCTTCTATCCCCCCTTGACTGTTTCCGATATAATCTTGGTTTGTAAATAAATGTTTAGCCCTAAGCCCAGTTACAGTTCGTTGTATTTATGGGTGGGAAAAAAGTAAGAAATGTAGAAAAGGGAATTCTAAAATTAGAAAAAAAAAAAGATTTAAAGGAAGCTAAACTTTACCCTGAAATTTGTTTTATTAAATTTGTTTGCCTTCAATGAATAACTATATAAATGTTAGGTAGTGTATCATATAAAGTGATATGTGTCAAGCAACAACCTCCAGTGTTAAAAATGAAGCCAACTTCAAGTTGACTGTCAGGCAGGCAAGTTGTAGCTGTTTGACCGGGGGCTAAAGCCTCAACTCCACTTCTTGTCTGTTTCTAGATTGATCCAAAGTTAGGTGAAGTCAGCATTTGCAATGTAGCGACTGACATAGTTCTCTTTAGAAACCAATGGGTGACCTCACTGAGATTCAATCCATGTTTTTTACAGTCTATGGTATGTGTTTGTCCTCGTAAAAACTCCTGCACTTTTGGTGTGTGTGACCTACTCAAGCAGACAAAACTGGACACTCATTTCTAAACTTGTTCCATGAAACATTTTTTTAAACTACATCTGTATTCAATGAACAAGAACCAGAAAATTCAGTCACAGTTGGATCTATCTATTCTTACGGGAGGTAGCTCCTGCTGCATATCACAGCAAATCACAGTGGTATACACTCCCTGTATGCGAGGACAGGCTCTATTTCCTTTTTGTGAGTCAGATGATATGGTATTATTCCTCCCAGGAGTGGATTGGCTCAGCTACATGAATATCCATTAAAGCAGGTCTATGGAGATGGATGAGGCGAGAGGGGACGAGGCAAACTAGGCCTGCAATCCTTCACCGCAGCTTCCCATAACACTGCACTGTCCGCATCCAGAGTGATGAGAGCTCATTTTTTGGAGGCAGGCCTGTCCTTGTTATAACTAACCCTGAAAATCACCTTTTATGGCTTCTCCTTCAGAACGACGTTAGATTAAAATGCCAGGATAACCTCCTCCACTTCCATGACAGGCTTAACCGCCAAACGGTGACGTGCCAGCTCAAAACTGTTTTGAGAAAGCCGCCTTCCACCAAGTGCCATTATCTGTCCGTTATCCGATGACACTCCGCACAGTGTGTGAATAATTCTGTTTGTGCTGGGTTTGGGGAAATGTCAGTGACACTATTGTTTTTACCTTTCCTTTTGATGTAGCTGAAAGAGTCTCCTGAGTGTCTTGGGTTCTTAAACTGATGTTGGATGTATACAGTAAAAACTCAAAGTAGAAAGATGGGAATGTAAGAATCAGAGCTTTTCCAAGATATTTGTTTGTAAGTACTTCTTACTAGTGGATTAAAAGTAGGTATGTCGTTCTGTGATATTCTACCTTATTAAAGGATGTTTCATTGTTCATTTAAATTGTGCTGGATTTGTTTTGACTTCAGCGATCCAAACTATTGCATTATGATGCCACATGAGTTAATTGAACAACTTAGACATTTTCTACTCGTATGTCATTCTCACATCTGTTATGCTGCAGTTTGGTGGAACATTTACATTGTTTGTAGTAGACAATGAGCCTGACATTTCCATCAAACTTTATAATTTCTTAAACCATTACTGTGAAAGTTGATGGTTTCAAATGTTGAATCATTCTCTTAGCAACAGGAACATATCCATCTGTGACCATTGCAGACCAACCTGTGTTAATTATGATACAGTTGTCCAATATCGATACCACGGATGCATTACCAGATGGTATTGCACACTATGATCTAATGTTAAAACCAATTAGCCACCAAAAAAATAACGAGTTTCAAGGCAAATTGGTTTCAGGTCTAACATTAGTAAAACAAACAACTACAGTGTTTGCAGAAAATGTGATGTTGGTCAAAGTTAGCAAACTGTTTGCAATCTTTATAATATCGATACCATTGGTGGAAAAATCCAATAATCAGTATAAGGAAGGACAAAAAATGGAATAGTCTATCTTTTATATACGATGGTAGCATCTCAACTGGATTTGCCCAACCAGACACAAGTCTAAGCAATATGCTGGCCTTTTTCTCCAAATACTTCATAATGACAGACATGGACATGAATTTCTTCCAAGCAGGCCCAGCCCTCTTGGAAAAACAAACCGCTGGTGCCTTGGACATTGCTCACTCTCCAGTTGTGCTGGTCATTTTCAAGAAAAAGTAACAGAACATAAATCACCCAAGTAAATTGTCCTGAAACTCCGCTATTGCTAATGCAGCTATACTATTATTCATTTCCCACCATGATCTGCAGTAGTGGTTTGGGATATCAGGCCTGTGCTTTCTAGACGTACTTTCAGTCAGAGGTTGGTGCTGGTTTCTGTAGTCATCATGGTTTCCAAAGGTGGAAGTCCATCAAAGTAATTTAGAAGGGGGTTAGCTGCCAGATGGTTTTGGATATTTTTAAAGCAGGATGGATGTTGGGTCCACCAGTTTTTTTCTGTGTCAGTAGCCCTTGAAACAAATTGCTTGGTGAGCAGGCGGGGTCTGTCGGTGTGAGGGTGCTCGCCACCCTTCATCCTGATGAATAGCTGCTAACATGCTGGCAGATGCTGGACAACTTGTCATGCTAAAGGAGACAGGGTCAGACATCAGTTAGTCCTTGTAGCTTCGTAATCAATGTACATCACTGAGGATGTTTATGCTTATATTTGAGATTGTAAATTATAATGTAGGTTAACAAAATGAGACAGTACTTTTTAAATATTTTGTCTCTTTGGTTTATGATGTATCATATGTCTCAATCAGTGTGTTTTTAATGAATTATATTCTGAGTAGACTGTAGATCGTAATTCTCGGGTAACTCATCTCACACAGTAATCATTCAAGATGAAAACATGCCTTAATGCTAGTCTGGTTAATGGCTCCAACAAATTAGATTCCAATTCACTCTGTGCCCAGTTTATCATGCCGGGTGACAACACATTCTGCATGGCTTAACAGCTGTGCTATATCACTAAACCTTTCTGTCAGGCATGATGGTAACGGAGCTATACATGCCATGGATTCACTAATATGCTGCGAAAAAGGGACCACCAGTGATAATTTACACTGCAACATAAAGTGGTGGGCTTTTAGACGAACAGCTCCAAGGGAAACTTAAACATAGTTACACCTAGCTTTCCCTGGTTTTCCATTCACTATGTGACGACAAGCCAACTATGATCAATGTGATGGTACAGTAGTGATATGCATGCAATTTGGAACCACTGTATACACATGCATAGCATAGTGGGAAGACCAAAGTCGACACCACAGTATGTAGACATAAAATGAAGGTATGAGGGCAAGATTTATGTGCAAAAGCTACTGTCGTCTGTCTTTAAATAGACTTATAATACCTATACAAAAATAAATATCCCAACACTTTATTATTCACTTTTAAGTCTTAGCTTAAGCTCTGAAGATTCTGAATCAGTATTTCATAATAATTTAAGAACAGCTGATACAGCCTAGCTAAGATCCTTAAGAATGATCCCATTATATTTTTGTACTTTTAATCTACACATGTTTTGGTTATAACATTGTAATTATCAAAAGACTAACTAAAGTAATTACTCTTAAAATAATGAGAAATGTGCACTAAGCTAGCTTTTTCACAGAAACATAGTTCAGTCAGATTATGGGAACAACTTTCTCGATAGTTAAATCAAAACGTGACTAAAATGTTGGTTATAACCAATCATAGCATTGGAAATTAAATATGCAGTTATGAACTTCTCTTAACAACAATGTTAGAATGTGTTTTCCCAAAAGTTCTCTTTACACCACTCAGAAGTGGAAAAAAAACTGTGTGGTGAATGAGAAGACCTAACTTGATTTATCATTTAAAATTATACTGTACTCTCCCGGTCATAATATTTCACCCAAAACGAGTACCATAGTCCAAATCCAGAGATTTAATCCAAACACATTACACCCATAACGATGCACTGATTGCTTCAAATGTACCGCCGCTGGAGAAAACAGACGAATCTACGGTATGTAAAATAAGACTTTAAACACACCCACAGCTGGACAGGAGTATAAAGAGTGGCTGTGCGATTTTGTTCAGATCAAACCAGTGTAAAGTGACCATCAGAGTTCAAAGTGCTTAAAGTGCTTAAGTTGCTGCTAAGGGAGGTAAAGTGTCAGAGTATTAAAGTGTCACAGTACTTGAGTATTTCACATAATTAAGAGGTACTTTGCTGTACTCCCTTAGGTTATAAACAGCTGTTTAAATGTCCTGAGGCCCTTATAACGTCAATGAAAATGAAAAGATGAGCGTGTAAATATGAATCATTTTTTCAAGTTTGTTTTCTTTTCAATGCAACTTTGCCAACTTAGTTAAATATAATTCCTCATGCATTATCAAGTCGGTAGTGCAGGCATTCAAAGTTGGCATGACTGTGACCATAGTTTATTTGGAGTATTGTTGGTTCTGCAGTATCATACAAAAGGAAACACACACTGACACACACTCAGACACAGGTACCCCCAATGCTCCAAAGCCATTGTGGTGGAAAGAGCTAAACTCATCTGTCAATTACGGTAAGCTCCATTGGGCCGTTGTCTAAACTGTTTTCTCACTCACCGGTGAATCCAGTGATTTATTGTCAACTGCCTCGGCATCAACATACAATTGGGAGACACTAAGCTGTGATGTCTGAACACCAACTATTGTCAGACTATCAGCATAGCTCACATTAGGTGCCATTTAGATTATTCATTGCATCAGGCTGGGAGACGGCCATTATCCAACACACTGGGATTTCAGTTGTATGGATCTGAGCTTCTGTTTACTTTAAAATCACTATCTGACTGAATGAAGCACGTCTGAACTCAAACTAATTCAGGTAAGTGTCGCAAATGTTGTGGGTCAGCTAATCCTGGCTTCCTTATACTTCACAAGGTCATCTGGAAATGAGTGTGTGAGCTATTTTCTTGAGCTGACATGCATTATATCTCTCTTACAATATAAGGAGGAGCCAGTGTTAAAGAAAGTAGCCTCTCGTTGTGGTTTGTTCAGCATCAATATTCCAGCTCAACCAGAATGAAAGAAGCGGGGGGTCACTGAAATGCTTGGAAGTCCAAAACAACCTTTTAATCTGTCACTGTGATTTCCTGATTAAGTCGCTTTAAACAGATGGAGCAGGTTTTCCTGTCCAGATAATACAAGCGGACAAGTTATTTCGCCATCATAATTTGACTCGGAGATAGTTTCTGGCATGCTATGTCGCTGCAGCGCACAATGATTGGATTGACTGAGTCATTTTGGTCAAACATGAATTCATCCCAGATTGTTGTGATTTAAAAGTCTGTTTGCTTTATTCCTCATCTCTCCAGACAAAAATGCATTCAAAAGCAAACCTTCAGAATTGGTAGCCATCAAAGTCTGTTACATATGCTCAGAAAGATGTTATTCTGTTTTCTCAGAATAGAAGAACTCTGTAAAGTAAAATTGAATTGAAATATTGAAAACTTTGAAAACAACATAATTCAAGTGCAAGCAAGTAGAACATTTTCATTGTTTGGAGCGCTGAGTGCCTTGAGACCTTGAAAAGAAAGCTAAAATATGTCTCTCCATTTGACACCATTAGCAAGTGTTAACACATAACCTTTGGCAGCATTGGCCAACAGCTCTGCACTGTTTTAGGCATCTTCTGCAGCAGCAGATCTGAGATAAGGATTTGGACAGAAATAGGGGAGGAGGGCATGATATCAGATAAAGTGAAATGAACATGTTCACATGTCTTGCGGTGGGAGTCTTTGTTTGCACACTATGACCCTGAGATTCAATATCTCAGGGCTAGCCCACTGTTTTGTTTTGTGCACTCTGATCCATTGTGTTTCTGATTAAAATAACAGGCTTGGTTTTATTTTTCTCCTCCTTTAACCCTCATGGTAAAGAAATATCTACATTGTTTTGCAAGAGTACACCTTGTTAAGAATATGTTGTATGATTGCCGTGGTTATTGTTTTCTCAGGCAGCTGAGAGAATGAAATAAAGATAACCTTGGGAGAGAAGCGATAACACAGCCATGGGCGTCCATCTTTCCTGCCATCACTAACCCCGTGTGACATTTCAGCTGAAGAACGACTCCTGCCACAGCGCTAACAGCTTATTTGGACTTTTTACACAATACTTGAAGGGATATCTTTTTTCTTATTGTATCGCCTCCTTGGTCAGCTTGAATTGCGGTCTGCTGTTAGCCATTAGACTATGGCGAGGTAATCCTGACAGATACAATGAACAAATCAAGGATATTAGTGCTGTGATGTGCAGTCGATAATATTTGGCTTCATTAATTCCCATGCCCTGAGATGACACCCAGCCCCTATTAGGTTTGAAATCTCATCCCCTTCTCCTCTATACCTCAGCTGTGGCTCAACCAAGCAGCCAAGCAGATAATACGCTCTGAGCTCTGAAACATGTACCATTATAATTAGCTTTGTCAGGTCCTAGCCCCTACAACCCTCATGCAGATAATATGATAATATGTCTTCATAACCGGCTGACCTTACATGCTCAATATTTCTCCCCTTATGAAGATTACATGTCAATAAAGTAATTGAGTCCCGGGGTGTGTGGCAAGTGAAGATTTAGGTTATTGGACTTTTCGGGGCAGTGATGTATGAGCGTTATTATTCTACCTGTCAGGAGATGTGCAGGGGGCTGGGGACTGTCCGAGAGTGTCATGGGGGAAAGGAGAGGAGAGGAGAGAAGAGGGGCAGTGGAGAGTAAGAGAGAGAGATAAGGCCAAAGAGAAAGACGGGAGAGTGCAGGAAGAGAGAAGAGAAAGTGAGGGAGATGGAAATAAAAAGAAGAGGGAGGGCTGGAGAGAGCAGAAGAGGCGAGATCATTTCTCACAGGCAGGGGACAGATGCACAGTTAATCATCCCCTCATACCTTTATCTTTCCGCCCCCTCCCTCACTTTCTGCATATGAACGGGGGATATGTCATATTAATTAGGAGAAGTAGAGTTACAGTGGAGCCATCCGTCTACATGGGACACACAGAGGCCAGAGGGGTATGAAATATTCCACACAACACAAACCTATCACCACCTCTGCCTCACACCTGATTGGCTGCTGGGGGTTCGTCAGTATAAATTCTGGCAGGAAATTACCGCATGCAATTAGGACAAACCATAATTTTTTTGGGTGCATATGATGTCACCAGGGATAGATTTTTCATCATTTCAACCTGGTATTTACACAATGAGGTGGTTTGCATGTGTCCCACATCAGCCTGTTTAGAATTTCCTGTAAATAGTTTAAAAGTATTTTAAAAAAATCACACGTTATGATCTTAAACAACATAATCAGTATTTCTGTAAATGTTCTGGTAGAAGGTTATTTTGATTTCAACTGCAGTCCTTTGGCAGAATGTTCGAAAGACAGAATATCAACTATTATTGGATATACTTTATGTAGATACTCACAAAAAATAAAATAAGAACATTTTACCAATGAACCAGCTGGTCAATAAAAGATGTTAGATCATGTGAGGAAGGATGGTGTTTTTGTTTGGACTGTGCTGTATTTCTCCTATCATTGTACAAATTCAACATTTGAGAAACATTTAAGTTGGATCTGTTCCTTTAAAATTCTTGAGTAATTTATATCAGGGATGTTCTTAGCCGACTAATTTCCTAGTTGCTTAAATAGAGATTTAAATTCAGTTTAACGACTTAAAAGGTATGAAAACATTTAGAAAACAGCCAAATTTGACCCAAATTCATTTAGCGGATAAACAATGTACTTTGGTGTGTGGCTAGCAGTGCTAGTACCAACACACTTCAGTACTTCCTTCAACATCCACACGGCTGTGCTAAATGTGATCTCTAGTCGATATGCCACTTTAGCCTGACGCAGCCTACATACTTTATCTCCATTATCTGGATTAAAAACCATGCTTCTCCTATGAGATGCTATCCGGTCACTTTGCTTGTTTACATCCAGGTTGTAGAGCAGGGAAGACAGGCCCATTAATCAGATCTACAGCTAGTCTAGGGCTACAGCCCCGACTAGTTGAGCATAACACTTGACTAGTTATTCTGGTGTCTGCTAGCAGGGGTGATGACGTTTAACCGTTTAGTCGACTAAGCATGCACATCCTTACATAAATGTAAGCATCAAATAGATCATGTCAAGAGGCTTACCCAATTAAGTAGAATGGCAGTAATAAGTTAATATACACACACGTTGTACATGTACAGTATATTCTGAATACATTAACCAATAAACATAGTGCACGTGTGGGTTTCATAGTTTTCTTCCTCTAAAGATGACATCACTGAAGCAGTTTATCTAACAATGCACTTCTTGTTTTTGAAGTTAACAATTTTAGCTTCACAAAATAAAGGTAGTATTCTTGATCCAAACTTTACACTTTAACCAGTGTAGTGATCTGTACTTTTTTTCTTGCCACATATTGTGACACATTGTGCTAAATGCTCTATGTCAAGGTGCTGTTTTGTCCATCATAATTTGACTGTCAGTGCTGGAGACAGAGGAAATGGGATGTGAAAATGAGTGTGGTCGATTGAAGTCCAACAATGAAGGTTACACACATTTTCAGCTGCGAGAGAGGGAGAAATAGAAGCAGGGGACACACAAAGGCAGGGTGGGAGAGCAATGTTAAAGGATATTTTACCATGTCCTTTCGGATTAGGCCTGGAGATTGATATCTTCCAGTCAGATGAAGCTCTGATGTGAGTGATCCGGCCCCTCCATCATTGTGACATGCCACTCTCGGCTAACGCTCATCCGTGTTGATAGGCAAGCCCTGTGCCACAAGGGCCCCAGCTAACATACCCACCTTCCTTTCTCCCAAACTCTGTCCACCTCACTCTGCCATCTCTGTTCTTTTATTTCTATTGCCCTTCTCCCCTGTTTTCTGTCACCATGTCATGTCCAATCACTGTTTGGCTGGCCAGGCACTCAGTCGGGCAGGCAGGGAGCAGGAGCCCCAGGTAGAGAACTGCCTAACAGGCGTCAAGATGGGCACTGAAATGACTCTAATAATGGGGTCCCTGTGTGGCCCAGACAGGCCAGTCAGTTAGCAAGGCCTGGATGGGGAGTAATAAGTGTTTGATGTCTGCAGGGGAAGGAAGTGTGAAGGAGTACAGCCAACCCGGGCACTGCGGTCAGGCAGGTGCAGCCAGCCAGAGGTCTGAGGGGAACAATTGTGGAACAAGACGTCAGATTAGTATTGATATGTGTCACACTAGAGGTTGCTGGGCTGTTTCTTTAAGAGAGTGTCTCAGAGTGGTGGCAGCCATGTGGTAATTGATGTTGAGCACACAAAAAAAGACAAGCTAGAGGACAACCTGACGTACCCGTTACTGACTGAAAGAACAACCATTGTCAATTTCATGGCGTGTTGAAGGAAGAAACTACTCCTCAATGCACGCCTTTATTATCCGTGCATGTTTTTTTTTATGCATTTGTGTAAAACTCCAGCAGCAGTTCCTCTCATGGCAAAATTTGCCGGCCATCTTTGATTTGATGGAAATTGCCACTGACAGGTAGCGAGGTGCCATTTTGTCCACTGAGGCGTGAAGTCCATCATTGTCTGTGTAGTTGAGTTTAGTTAACATGGCACTTAGCGACTGACATTGCTTTCCAGCCAGAAAAACACTGTCATTGTCACGTCATTTATCTTTTGCTGACCAATTTTTGATGTTGACGCTTCACTGAAGGTTTCTAAGTTTTTTTTTTACAGTAGGTTGGACACTTTGGGTGCCCTCTAAGTTTACACTCCACTTTAACCCTTCGACAGATATAAAACCTTGGTATCATAGGTTGAACAAACCTTTCCCTGATAAAGCCACTGTTGTCCTTTCTACCACGGCTATCTAGTAACAAGCTACTTCCCTTTGAACAGTTTTATGTGGTTGTAATTGACCTGACAATGGGGTTCATTATGCAGTCCCTTTCATGCTGTTTTGCCTGATAATTATTATTTAATGCGTTCAGATGGAGAGCATCATTAATTCATCCCTTCCTCCAATGTCAAAGAGATGAACAGTGAAGTTATCACTCTCTGGTGATTAATATTACGCTCTTTTGTTATTGAATCCTGTCCCAGTGATTAAACCTTCATTGAGTGACTCGCCGCCCGCTCTTATTAACGGCACCATTACCGAGCACAGCCAAACCCCTAATTGCGGTTTTCACTTTTTTCCCCCTCTGTTTCAGTCAGAGGTTTGAACCACTTATCTGTGCTTTTCTTTTAATTAGAAATCCTGGGTGTAATGAAGAACACAATCGATCAGTGTCAGGAGGCGTGGTGTGCATGCGTGGTGATTTGGGATCCACATGTTGACGGAGAAAATGAGCGCTTTTGATTACTGGCGTCATTAGTGGTTTCACGTGCCCTAAAGGGTAGATGAACCCTTTCAATAAGTCGAGCAGTAAATACTTGTCACGATTGTGCTTACAGGAAAGTTTGTGTGTGTTCTTATGCAAAGTGTGTGTTGTCTACATGATGTTAGATGCCTTGAGAAAGACGCTGCAAGGGGACTTTGTAAACTGAGTCCCCCGCCTTAAACCTCCCTCGTCTTATCTCCAGGCTGCAGAGCTACTGTAACCAGTGTTCTCTTCTGGCTGTATATGGAATAAATGTCACTGAAATTAATTTCACCTTTTTTTTTTCATTAGACCCCCCACAACAGTAATCTCTCTCTTCAGTCAAAATTTATGTGCCCCAGAATTCAATTTCCTTCCCATCCTCATAAGTTTAAAATACAAAGACTGATAGGCATTCGTGTGGTTATAACTGTAATTCACCCATCAATGAATAATGCCATCCTCAATTGAAAGTGTTGGATTATAGCCATTTAGTGAACTGACAGTGATAAAGTGTCAGTTTTTATTTGCTGATAAGCTATAAACATAACTGATACACACAGAATGCACTCCATGGCATGTCTAATTCTTCTGATTGACAAATGTAATTTGACATGTTGATTGCATTTTGGAGTTTATTCTGTCATTTTTGTTCTGGTCTGTCCTTTAACAGTAGCTTTCAGTAGCTGCAGCATATACAAACCTACACAGTGTGTTATTGTTGCACTTTAAGGAGAATCATGTGGTAAAATCAACCTGGTATTGATCAGAGCTGGTTGAGCCATGACCCAGCAACCTTCCCCTGACAGCCTATCAGCCTGTGGCAATAGCAAATCCTTCAACTAACCCACGCACACACATACACACTACCACTTTTTGTATGCATTGTTGGTGCTGGGGTGTGTTGTTTTTATCTGAGTCATGCACACAGTTCTTAAATCTAACGTCTGTATCTTTCTGTTTCACTTTTGGACCCTTCTAGCCCATTAGTTTAATACTCCCTACCTATGGAGTCAAACAGACAAAACAGACAAACACCTACTGAACGATTGTACTGCGGCAATAGAAGTAAAATAACAACACATCGCAAGGACTTATAGTACGAGAATGTGTTTGAATTAGGGTTGCCCCTGACTCAAGAACTTCCTTGTCGACTGGTAGTCATTAGTTTAGGCCAACAGCCGTGTTGGGCATATTTAGATTTTAACTGATCATCTTAATATTTATATTGGGATTTAGAAAGTGGCTGTAATTCCAGGGGAAGAAAACTAAATGTTAAAAGTAACATTGTAAACACTGATTCACTACAGAAACTCCAATATTAACCCTTAAAACGACAAGTTCACAAAGCAAGCCACCTGCTAACATCAATGCTAACGCCAAAAGCCATAGTGATTATGAAGGTTTTTGAAAATCCATTGAGAAAATCACATTCATTTTTGCCATTCTAAGCATTTACCGTCATCTTTCCCGCCCATCCTCTGCCTGATCTGATGCAGCAGCATACAATCCATCTGCTCGGCTGTCTCCTTTCTTTTTTCTTCTTTGCAATCATTGCATTATTTTCAACTGCTGATCAAAACTTATCAGCTCCAACTCCAAAGTGATGATGCTGAAGTATTTATTTACTTATACAGTTTAAAGTTACAGGGAGAATACACATTCATAACAGTTCTGTAGTATGCCAGTTTAAACATCATTGCTAATTTTCAGATGTAGAACTAAACATGGCATGTATAGGACACAAAAAAGCAAGGACAGCGATACGTAAAAACATACTTAAAAGGACACAACAATATCTAGAAGCCCAAATTAAAACACTTACATGTCAGATAACATAAGACACACATTAAAACTGTACACCTACAGTTCATACTGTAGAAAATATAGGACATCAAACAAAGCACGGTTCAGTTACAGAGTACATTCACATTCTTGATTCTATTAATCAACGCTTAAAACTGACTAACGTCTTGCTGACTCTGGGAGTAGCCGTGCTTTGTATACATTGTCTGTTAGAATATTTACTGCGGCGAAGAAACATGATGTTTGAATGTGTTACAGAATATCAGCTGATTGACTGACAGGAAGTAAACAACATGCCAGGCTGCCTTGTGCAAAATACTTGCAAAACCTAACGTCCAAGCCCCAATAATAACAGAGAAAGCAACAGTCATGTTGTCTTTCTTAAGTTTGATGGACAGCCATATTATTATGGGGGCTTGTTAAGCCAAGACTGTTACTGCAAATTATAATCAAGTTTGGGTACATTTACAGCATCATTTACTGTTGTTAAGCGTGTATTTTTTCAGGATGAATCTAAATCTACGGGATATTTTACTATCCTGAATGCCGTGCTGTGCACTCTTGGCTCGTTAGATTTCTTCCTGTTGTGGGCGGTATAATCCCCTCCTTCCTGTCTTTCCTGCCCTCCCTCCAAGCCTCTTTCCCTCCGTCGTCTCCCCAGCCTCTGCCTGGGTGAAAAATGGGGTGCATTTCCCTGATAGCCTGTGTGGATGTGGAGAGTATAAATGGCTAATGAATTACAGATGAACATTGACGCAAATTAATCTTCCTGATGTCCCAGGGTTATATGGCAGCTATTTAAAAGTTTAATCAATACGCTGAAGTTGAGAACATGCAGGCGCTGCAGTTGTTTGGCCGCAGTAAACAGCCAGGAGGGAAACAGGGAAGGCCTGAGCCCAGAGCATGCATCATCATGACAGCTATTTATGTTTAATAGACTAAATATTTCTTATTGGGAGAGGACAAATGTCACTTTCATTTTCAAAGTTACATGAAGGTGTTTTGTTTGAGACCCAAGAGATACGGGTGACATCTCAGCTGTTTATACAGTTCATTTATTGACAGAAAAGTCTGTTAGTAAAGATGGAGTTACAATGGATTTAGTTTCAACATGTCGTATTAAACTATAACTGCTTTTGTGAGAAATGTGCATCATAAAAATGACAATAAGATGCTCCTCATAATGGTGCCATCAATGTTCGACCTAACTGATGTTCCCTCTTGCTGTATTTTCTTCTACCACTCCCTCTCCTTCACTCCCACAGACAAGGTTATATAAAAAAAACACAGAGATATTGGCATCACCATAGAAATTGCTTTTATCCAACTTGTTCATGGAAAAGATCATTTGTCGTCCTTGTTACTGGTTATTGTAAAAGAAATGTCTAAATTCTACTTTTTTAAACAAATTACATTTATAAACACAGAGCATGTTCTGATTTTCAGAAACCACCAAAACCCACAGTTTATGACCGAGAACTGATCAAATAATGGCAAATCTGTGCATCAGAGTGTTTCAATACAACAGCACCACAGAGGCTTGGTAGATGGGCAGGCAGGCAATTCATTTACTCTGTCTTTGCTCACAGTGTTTAGTTTTCTCTGCTCAGTTATTGCAAATTACTCAGACATACTCCACAGATTACCCAGTTGCTACTTTGACTTCACAGACGGCCACATTCAATAACAGACCTGTGTGTCAACCATTTTTACCAATTGTATGCACAATGAGAATACTCGACTCTAGTTAATCCCTACTTTAAATTGTTCTCCTGTTGGTCTCTTTTGAACTAATTGATCCCAGATTTAGTCGATTACATTGTGCATTTGATTGGCCCACATTGTAACAACTCCTTAAACATAAAGCAAATGTATTCTCATATTCAACAAGGGACCTCCCCATAGTTAACATTGTTTTTCTAATCAGTAAACACATATGCGCAGAGACACATATTTTTTCGCATGCCAGTACAAAGGGAAACAATTCCATTTTGGTCCATTGAAGTGTACTGTGTGTGCCAGCCTGTCTCCCAGTAGGCTGAATCAGTCCACTGGCTGTTGGTTTATGAGACACAGGGGGGTTATCCATCTGCAGGCCTCCCTGTAGAGAGGAGGTGGTGACTCCATCTCATGACGTTGGGCCGAACTGATAAAAGGACAGCCGGAGATGGATTGTGTCCACAATAATAGCCCTGGCTCACAGCAGCCTACGCCCCAAGCCTATAAGTCACTCTTGCACCAACTCTTATGGATACCTGCCCCCCAGCTCCATCTGACCCCACCCCCTACCTGCCCAGCAGTGTTATTTCAGCGCTTAGAGATAATGCTGGAAGTGTAATTGCCTTGTTAATTGGCTTTTTTTCCTCATTGCATTTTTGCATTGATGGATGGCAGCACTGATGGAATTGTTGGTTAAGTGGCCAAACTAGACAGAAAAGAAGATGAGGCACACAAAAAAATCAACTAACAAAAGCAATCAATTTGAGAAAAAGAAAGGAATCAAAAGAGATGGTAAAAAAGTAAAGAGTGTGCAAAAGGGTAAAAAAAAAAAAAAAAAAAAGAGAGAGTGGAACCAGTTGAAATGAAAGTGGCGAGGAGAGATGTGCAAAGGAGATGGGACAGGAAACTAGGAGTGGAGGGAGGGGGATTCATGCCGAGAATAGATAACCTTGATGTTAAAAGCTACATCCGTCGGATGTGTCTCTCTGTGACATATTGATGCCCCTTGAAAAGAGTCAAGCTGATTGTATGCAGGGAACAATCATTAAACCCACTCCATCTCCCTCCTCTCTCTGACTTCTCTCTTTCTGTCTCTTGTAAGTGTGTGTGTGCTTGCACGCACAGTTGTGTGTGTTCTGATTTAATGCAGTGGATATCCCCACAAGTTCATTCAGATGAACAGAAACACTTCAAGGTAAACTCAACTTAAAATATAAACACAGTTTTCCAATAAGTTGTTTCTGGTGCATTACACAACCATCTGTACATTTGACTTCAGAACCTGAAAAATGTCCAAGAGTTTATGAGTGTTCACGCAGCATTTTCATCAATGTTATTGATACTAAATATTACTTTGGATCTGTTTTACACCTTTTACTTTTTCTCTTGTCATGTGTTAGCATTTCTTCAAATAGCAAATAGAAACCTTTAAGGTAGACTCTAAAGTGTGGGAATTATTGCCCACACATTCAGCTTGATCAACATATGACATAGCGGTATGGAGATATGGAACACATATATAAGACGTCATTGCTTTGTAAGCGACAGTGAGTGAAATTTGCTCTATGCTGAGGAAGCAAGTGAAGCTTGAGAGCTGCTCTTTCGATTAACATTTTGATTGTTCTTTAGAGATATAACACAGTATACAGTATATGCCTACTATTTTCAAAGTGATCCTGTTAACATACCACACCATAGCTGTATCAGCACAGGTTTGAATACCCAAGCCTGCATGTACCAAGACAGTTATAACCCTGATTCAAACTGCAACATTTTAGACCAAAAGGGATGGTTTTTTTGTAACCCTTTTCTAACTTTAAACTTTCAGGTCTAATGTAATGCCGTGGCCACACTCTTGGGTATTGCAAATCTGCTTGCAACACATGAATGAATTGAGATGGAAACATATTACTTTGTTAGGACCACTCAGGCTCAGGTTGGCCAGCAGAACTCGCTGTGTTCTACTGTTACTGATTATTTCTACTGTCATGTTATGAACTTACACCCAGCAGCATCTCAGTTTTCTCAAAGGCAAAAAATAAAACCAACTATACGAAAGAAATACACATATAAGCTAATTACGCCAAAGATGCAACTTTTGTTATATATTCTGTAGATTAGATAAAATATTGTGACTAAATTGCAGATTGTTTTAATATGAGGTGTCCCAAACATTTGAGGTATGATTGAGTATGCAGTGGTTTACACATTTGATGTCCCTAGAAACCCCAAATCTAAGCAGATGAATGCTTAAACTGAAAGAAATGCAAAACGTGAGGAGCCTGCATGCCAAAACAGAGTGGTTAACTTCTGCAGCTTGACACCTAAAATGAACAGGAAACACTAAATTATTAAACTATATTGATCAACAACTTGTAAACCTCAGTTATTGTGGCCATTTTATACAACAAGGCGACTTTGCAAGGATTGATTTCGCAGCCCAAGTGATAAAAAGAGCTGACTTCCTGCACTCATTGGTTATAATCTCTGTAGAAAAATGATATATTCACAAGTAAAGACAACTTTTATTTCCATATTGGCTGATTTGATAATGAAGCACTGTACATAGGAGGCTTTGTACAGCTGGTTTACTCACACTGTGGCAGAATGGCCCATCAAGCCCCCATAGAGAGGACACATGCTTTGGGTAATCAGCTTTGAAAAGACCAGACTGTCTTACAATAAGCTACATTGCAGCATTCACTGAGAGGAAGCTACAAGATACAAACTGTACAGCTCTTTAATAATGACAAGAGGGTGAGCTACTCCTCTTAAAAACAACAAGGTGCTGCGAGACATATGCACAACAAAGGCCTGATTGTTCCTCTGCCAGGGCATGATGGAAACATTAGCCTCCACATTGCTTTGTTCATCTGTCACTTTAATGACTACTCCCACTGTTCCCACTGTGTGCTGTGTTTGTGTGCATGAGATGAAAGTGTGCATGAGTTGTGATAATGTGTATATGGTCGAGATTGTGGGTGTTGATTCAAGTGTGCTCAACCATGGCTCAGGATACACAGAGGGTATTGTAGACCACTGGCTCTTGCACTGTACCACTTGTTATTTAGTATCAGTTCATCAGGCGGAACCCCACAGGCATGAGCCCGGCCTCAGAAGGTGTTATGTAAGAGTGAGTGTGGCTAAGCTATTCCCTTCTCTATCTCCAACTGCCCCATCTTTCTCACGGCTTCTCTCGTAATAAGAGAAAGCTCTCGCTGTGAAGGGGACGCAGCCAACTGGAGTGTGTTTATGCACATAACACACTGCCTAATGTAGTGCTGGATATATATGCAGAACTTGGGTCAGGTTGCACAGAAAATTAAGACACATTCATGCACTTTTTCACCCGCTGGGAAAAGATCTCATACTGGTTCTTTGTTCTACTCTTTCTGCTTTATTTACATCCTCACTCCTCTCCTCCTTAGGCCGGGCTCTGACTAGAGCAGTTTTGGGCAGACAAAGAAGGGGGGAATACTGTTGGTGGGCTTGGTTGGTAGTAATATTCAACCAACATATTATCTTTCAATGTGGTTGTTCACAGATTCAATCTTAAGCCCCGTTAACTGCTTTCAGACTCACAGGAGCTGTCTTGATAGTTTAAAAATGCTATTTAGGATTGTACTGTATATCTTTATAGTATTGTCAGTACTGGCTTAGAGAGCGTTAAAACAGAGCCTCTAACTTTGGCCTCTTTAACACTGTCAGTTCAAGGTGCAACTTCTACTCCTCTGTTACGCTTTTGTCATCGATGTGAATGTCATAGAGGTGCAATGGTGTGGTGAAGTAGTTCTGCTGCTGCATTGATTGTAGGTAGTGTAGGTGTAACACGGTCGAGCTGGGATCACTGTTATACAGCGGTGCCCGCAGGACAGAACGGGGGGGTGTGTGTGCGCACTACTTTGTGATTGTGTATGTGAAGCTGTTTGTTTACTCCTGTCTCTCCTGCTTCCATGATGAAATATAAAATCACTGAGTCACCAATATAATATTACAACATTGCAGATTCAGTGTAAAATTACAAAGGCATAATGACGCCAAAGCTGTGTGACGCACTGGCGCAGGGATAGGGGGGACAAGAGTGGAATGTAGTCAGTCTCAATTTTGTAAACATCTTCTTTCTCATTGATAACAAGACCAAAGGAGATTGTGTATGATGAGATGGTATGTTGACTGTGTTTTCAGGCAAATGTAAACATTCTTGCCCTGAGGCTTACGTTAGCTAGCATGCTACTATCCACAGAAACTACAGTAACAGAAACCACCTCGGTTCTTGTCAAAAATGGAACCCCATTGTTGTTTGTGTCTCAACTATCATGTTCTCATCCGGATGTATTAAACCTTCAGAATTTTTTGTCGCACTGAAAGTTGTGGTCCTTCTCAATATTATTTAATTCTGCCTCCTTGTGAAATCATGAGTTCTCAGGGGATCAAATGTACTGGTACGGTACTCCCTTTAGCACACATGATAATCATTTGAGATTAGAGAATATCTGTGAAGTTATCCTTACTTTATGTGCATGATGCAGATATTGTAACAGATTTTAAAACTCCTGTAATCACAGCCCAGACTTGTATCATATATTTTTTAAAGCACTGTTATAGAGTTACAGATCACTCATCGCCCAAGCTTTCCGATTGGTGCCGGAGAATCTCAGAAAGTGTTGCCTCCGATCCTCCTCCGTCCCCTGTGGGCCTGTGACGAACTCAGCAGAGTGTGAAGGCTGGAGGGGCCTTTAGCTTTAGTTCCTTCATCTGTGAAGGTTATCTCTGAAAGGCTTTGGTTGCAACCTACAAATATATCCCCTCTAGGTAATACCTTAAAGGAGCCTCGGTTCTGGTAACTCAGTGGGTAATCTCTTTAAGGGCCCCACTCCTGGAGAGAGTGAGTTTTCTCGCTGGGTAAGCTGTGAATATATGAAAGATCCCGGTGCCCATGTGATCAGAGCGCTGTGAGACACCCCAAGTCCTGTGGTGTCAAGCCCATCTCCAGCCGTGGCACCTATATCCCCAGGCGAATCACGGCAGCTGGAATTCTCCCCTCCCTGCCCAACCCAACCTCCCTGTCAGAGGCACACACACACACGTACACTTACACACAAAACACACACACGTATATGTTTCCCTCACACACCGGGGAAGCAGGCAGGCATGGAGCTGGTCTCGGATTTTATCGGAGGTGACAGCTCCTCACACTTCAGTGTTTGGATCACCTCAAGTAGCTGGGCTATGAGGGGAAATGAGCACTGCTCCACTACAAAGTCCAGATTTAGATTGACTGAGCTTGTCCCCGGGCCTGTGGGCTGCTGCTGCTTCTGCTGCTGTACTGCTCCTCCGTCTGACAGAACACCCACTACTGCTGCAAGGGACTGGTGTGTGTGTGTATTTTTGTGTGTACGTCTGGGTGCTTTAAATTTGCGTGTGTGTGTGTGACTTGGTGGAGCCTACTTTGAAGAGTCAGAGGGAGTGGGGGGGAAAGAGAGCGATGTGTCAGGTTTGGTTAGAATTGAGGGTGGCATCAGAATATGCTTGGCACTAATATGGCACCAGTATCTCTGTCCCCGTCTCTGCTTTCTGTCACTTAGTTGCCATTCTCTTCCCGCCCTTGACAATGTCTCTTTGGATTATGTGATTGGACTTAGCGCTTGGAGCACCCCTCATCCCTCTGCGACACCGCCTCTCCCATAAGTCTCTTCTTTCCTTGCTCCGTCTCCAGCCTTCCCGCCCCCTCCCCGTTCCTTTTATTATGCACTTGATGTCTATTTAAGAAGCCCGGCGAAAGCTGGATCTGTTCTGCTGTCAGAGGATCATTGACAGCACTAATGCCACTTGTCCTTGCCTCATTTGGTGAGAGGTGACACCTAGCAGCAGCTCGCCACATTCATCAAGTGGCGATGTGAGCGCTGTGACATCAGAGATAGAGCAGGCCAGTCCCAGAGCTGTGGGCAGCACTCTATCTTTGCAGGAACACACTTTTTATTACATTAAGAGAGCACTGTTGGCCATCTTGGATTCACTATTTTAGGTGAAAAAGAGCATTCTGCAGGGGAGTTTCTCTGGTTCATTGATTTTTATAGATGTAGTCTTGTACCTACTTTTTCAAGTAGCTTCCTGATAGTTGAACTACTTTCATATTTGCACAGTCATCCAAGTAGGAAAAATACGTTTTGCCGTTTTTTGGCCTTTATTATATAAGACACCTTAAAAAGACAGGAAATCTGTGGGAAAGGGGAGGGCATAACATGCATCAAATAGTGTCAGGATCAGGTGTCAAACTTGTGAGCAGTGAATATTGTTTGTGCTCTGGGTGTCTACTCTGCTAAATTAGGCGTGAGGTGGACATGATGTTGCTGTTTGCCATGAGGCTGAAGGCCCGCCTTAACTACTCTCAACAAATCTTTACTTGTTACTCGAAGGATAGAAAGTTAGGTTGAGATAGAATTTCCAATATGCAGCCATAGTCTGGCTTCATAGCGCCTCTTCTGAAAACAATAAGTGACATCACTGAGACTACGTCCATGTTTTGTAGAGTCTATGAAAACCACATTTTATATAGAGTGTTAGGGAATGTCCTCACTTGTATTTATACATTTGAGTAGTTTAATCTCAGTAAAGATCAGAAAACTCTAAACTCTCTTTCTACTCTGACTTTGTTTAACACAGTTGATAATAAGAGACAGAATCAAAGTTCTCTCTCTCAGATTCTACCAGCTCATACGTGATCTGACTCTTAGGAACCAAGGGCTTTCATTAAGGGCACTACAAATGCATCAACATATTTCTAATAACTAGAATGTTATCTTGTGCCAAATAGACAGATAGATAGATACAAAAATCCACTTGGACATGCCCCTACCTATGCCTTCTGACAGTTAGATCATAGCTCTTAGTGATATTTCTCTGTCCTCTGGTTGTTGGTGGTGGTTGACTGTAATCTTGAAGTTGTTGGGACTTTGCCTTTAGGGCACATTGGTCATTCTTTGGAACAAGGGCTCCTTTATCTCAGTGAGTTTGGGTCATTTTGAAGAGATCTCTTTTATTCCAGGATAAAGGACCCATTGTAACTACTATCAATGATATACTTCAGTATCAGATAAGATACAAATGTGCTTTTATAGCATTGCTCCAAGCATGTAATTTTGACTTACTAGGTTTGTCAAAATAATTCTCTATGCACTTTGGTCTTTATTTTTAGTAAGACCATTTTAATCAGCATTTCCAAAGAAATTGGGTCATGGTCCCTTTAAACAAAGGACCACTTTTATCTTAGTTTTTATATTTTTGTTGTTGCTAACCAGTTAGGCAGATGCATTAGTGATTACGTCTGCACAGGGGGCTATTTTATTTTTTTAGTTTAGTTTGTTTGTCAGCAGGGTATGAGAAAAACTTCAGGCCTGATTTTCATTAAACTTGGTGTTAAATTGAAGCATGGTGTGAATAAAGAACTCATTTATTTAGTGTTGAGTGGTTCTCTATCAGACTCTTTAACACTTCTCGTCTATGACAGGTGCAAACAGACATACAGTAATATAAGGATTTTTGTATGGAAGCCCTATATGGACATGTCACCATATATAATATTGACTTAATTTTCCTGTTGTAACTAGTCCTTTCAGCTAGTTTTCTTGTTTTGGGTCACAGATGGCCAAGTGGTTGGGTTGCTCCCCAGTTTTAAGTGCGACCTGCAGCTCCTCATGACATGACATGTCCTGCATGACATTACCCATACTCTTTCCACGGTCCTGTCCAAATAAAGGCAAACTCCCAAATCAATCTTAAAAAATAGATAATCAGCGATGAGATGTGATTTAGTCGGTCTGTAAGTCTTTCAAATATTTAAAAGGTCACTGTGTGTATTAATGCTACATGTACATTACTGTGAACACAAGCAGACCGTCCCCTGAATGCTAAAAAAGGACAGGCACACATTTTTTATCTCATAAATAATAAATGTTTTTGTATTTATTTTTAACACTGCATGCATGACCCACATCTTACCTGACTCAGTCTCATTCTGTTTCTTTAGGGGTATTCGCCAAGTGTCGCTACGTCTACTACGGCAAGCACTCAGAAGGCAACAGATTCATCCGGAACGACCAGCTCTGATGGACAGCCGCTCAGGCAGAAAGAGGGACATGAATTACAATGGATGTTAACAGAAGGAAAAACATCAAATCTATCTCTTATTTATTGTAACCACTGCTGATATTTGCCACTGATTTCCCACTGGAAAAGAATATAGTTATAGTTATGCAAGGGTAGTGTTTTGAGGGGGGGGTTCAAGTTTTAAGAGTTTTATTCTGGACTCAGAGTTAGGACCTTCTCTGCTGAGCTGGGTCTGCTTCTGCCTCCCTGCTTCAAGCTCAGAGTCAGAATCAGAGATGACACTGTCACTGACATGCCTGCCTCGAAGCAACAGCAGCCGCACAATTCTAGACACACAAACACAGCCTTTCTCTTTCTGTCTCCCTCTCTCTCTCTCTCTCTCTCTCTCTCTCTCTGTCTCTCTCTCTCTCCCTCGCTCTCACACACACACACACACACACACACACACACACACACACACACACACACACACACACACACTCACACACGGTCAGTGACAAACAGACCCAGCCAATTGCATCCTTTTCCCTGACAGCCATGATGGATCACCCGTCCACTACCGCCACTAATCAAGGGTGAAAGGGGTGACGGTCACACACCTGGGGCCTGACATGGACTCATCTCTCTTCTTCTTCTGTCTTTTACACACACATAACTGCTGTTGTACATATTAAGACATTGCAGAGACAGCAGGTTTATACAGTATGCTTGAACATTCCTAAAATCTCCCATCCAAACCTGAGGCATCCTAAGTCTTTCTTGTTGAGTTTGTTGAAGAGTGCAGAATGCTTTCCTTCTTCTTTTTTTGAATGAACTTTATTAAATGAATACATGTGTGTATATATTAGCATGTGTTATTTTCTGAAAGAGATATATTAAATGCAGTTGCGAGCAGTCCAGTATGAGCTTTAATGAAGAACAGGGTTGTAGCCAAGTATTTGTTTGAGGAACAGAAATATGCAGTATATTATGATGTGATGTTTTTACCTTACACTCTTCAGCTTCTTCCTTAAAATGCATCATTGCAAGAAATAAGAAGCTGGTACAATCTTGTGCTTGCAAGAAAATGAGAATTGAGTCTACAGTTGCCCTAAATGAGATCAAATGCCTTCTCTTTTTTAACTGTTTATATTTGATAATGTTTTTAGATGTTTCATGGTTTTATGCTTTTTACTTGATTTTTAATGCCCTATCTAAACAATGTAAGGATCTGTAAAGTGCCGCCATTTTTCAATCGTACCTAAAGTTTTCTGGACAACTTGAGAACATTAATGAAATAATAACATAAATGAATGATTTAATAAAGCTGGTCTGATGCAAAATTGTTATGGCTGAACGTCTTCATGTGATTAAAAGGGTTCAATAACATGTGTCTCTTGTCAGATTGATAGTGAGCTTTTTGTACTCTGATGCTTTCACATTGATTCCTCCTGCCACCACAACACGCTGCCATTACAACAGCAAAGAGGCACCTTCTCATGTCAACTCTTTTTTTCTTGATTACGTCACATATTTCTTCTGAGGGTAAGTAGCAAAATCTATTTATTTTATTGGTGATGACAAAAAATTAGAGAGACATGCAGTATTTGGGAGTTGAAAGAAACCATGTTGAGCTTCAGTCCAGCGTGTCAATCATCCACAGACAGATGAAGGAAAGGTCAGAGATAGCCTCATGCAATGTTTGTCCACAATGTCTGAATCAATTTCTTTCTTATTTCTCTTGGTTTAAATATCTTTGCTAGTCTACACGATTGTGTGCGTGTGGGAGCATGCGTGCTTGCTCGTGTTTATACACCACTTCCCACAGGACTGTGTGACCATATTCCAGCTGACATGCCGTTCAGGAGCCTGGTCACTAGTGCCGGCGTTTCAAAATGACAAGGTTTATTTGTCTGTGTTTTGATATGCTCAGAGGAAAGTGGGACTGACAGCCGGAGGAGGCAGGAAGAGGGGAGCCACAACAAGTTCCCCCCCGCACGACACAAAATGTCATCCTTCCCCTGACTGCAGCGCGCGCCCAGCCATCCTGCTGAAAAGAGCAGACATTTAAAACTTTGTGACATGTGTCACAGGCACTGCCATTGAGCCAGTGCCACTGATGGAGCTGGAATTGACAGGCCCTGAGCCACCGGAGCTGGCTGGGGGACACACCGAGTTTGGTGTGTGTCACTTCCTATCCTCGTCAGGGACGCATCCCGAGCTGCCACACCAACACAAACTGCATTATGGGATGGGCGGAGAGTGCCAGAGCCGGTTGACATATGCCTGACATGCGCCTCTGTGCATGTGAGGATATGAATGGAAAGCCTGGCATCATGCACAGTAGGTTAATTAAGGTGTTAGCCACAGATCTACCTGTAGGCGATGCTCTCTGTGACCCTCGGCTCTGCCACTCCTTGAGAACTTCCTGGGTGAACAAATGGCATGCTACTTCATCAGAGCAGATCAGTGACATTCTGCTGTAGCCCTGCAGGCTTCTCTAGCCACTGATAAAAATGATACACATCTGTACCTTCACATTTTCTGTGTGTCTGCACTTCTGTGAGCCCCAGCTGGATGTCTATTCACAGTATGTGTAGTAAATATTTGTTGGTGCTTTTAATTTCTTACATCCCTAAAAATAAATGTCACCCTGTCTGTGTATCGACAGTAAAACAAAAAAAATTAACCTTTGACCTGTGTTTGGGTTAGACCCAAGTTGCCACCTGATTTAGTACTGCATTCTAATTATAATCAGATTTGAGAAAGGAAAAGTGAATAAAGTAAAGATAGTCAAACATACTGTATATTTTTTCACCTTGCAATTGAAGGATGGGATTTTCCCATAATGCATTGCATAAAGGAAACGTAATACCTACTTGGAAACATTTCAGACAATAGTGAGAGAGCCCTGGGAATACCTTGAAATATTGAAAAGTCTTTTATAACTTCTTGTAGGTTCAAGATGGTTAGAAAACACTGACTTCTTGTCTTCCAACACTGGAAAAAAAAGATGTTTAGAAAATGTATATATAGTGCTATCCTGTATTTTCACTGTATGTGTGAAGAAAAGCAAAGAGATGTTAACATCAATGTACAATATACAGTATATAGAGCTTTATATTGTACAAGCACAGTTCACCTCCCCATAAGGCACAATGGTGTCTGACTCACTGTCAAAAACACTAAGGCCCAATCAAAGCGTCACCACATATCAGCCAGCAGTCTGATGACTGATTGGCATGAGCTAATGCAAATTTACAAGGAGGCAGAGGGGGCAGAAAAGACTCGTCTTTATGAGTGACAACTGGCCACTGATAGCAGAGCAGCAAACAGGATGGGGTGAGGTTTAGATTTAACCGTCCCTCTGGCTCCAGAACCCCCTTCTCCCCCCCCCCTTCTTCTTCTCTTTCCTTTTGCTCTCCTTCTCTACAAACTGTCCCTTTCACCTAAAGACATTTGGCAGCACACCCGTGTCTCACTTGATCCAGAGAGGCCTAAGGAGGGGGAGGGTCGGCCCTTATTTCCGGGGCCCGGTCTTAGATGAGTAACATTTGTCATTCAGGGTTGTGCTGAGGTAATTAGCTTGTCAGTGGGCACCAGGCTGAGCTGGCTCTTTCTGCTAAGAAAGATGGACAGACTGACACAGGAGCTGACAGCCAGTCGATAATGTGGCAATTAATGTCATAAATAATTCCACTGCCAATTATATCAAAATGGACTCTGTTCATTCACAGGGCCTGGTCCTCCCTTATCATTTCCTCTGATAAGGGGAACAACCGTCTTCATCCCCCCCTGTAATTATGGGGCTTTTTATATGGAAATACAACATGGCCTCACTCCCTCCACATGTTTATAGCAAAAATGGAAAGAGGGAGACACGGACAATAAATGTAACCTGCTAATGAATCTGTGTTTTTATGCCCTTCACCTCGGGTATTTCTAGGGGTCACATAGCAAAACCGCGAGGCATTCCAAATGTCATTGGCCTGAACAAAAAGGGGGAAAAAAGCATAACTTGATTTGAAAATGAAGACAATTATGTGAGAGAGATCGATCAGAGCCGATGTTGTAAAGGTTGCAAAAGCTTAACCAACAGTGAGAATATTGATCCTGACGCCCCACCACTTTGTGGGAAAAATTATATCCATTCTCTGTCTCCAAGATGCAGGTCAATCAATCGCAGCGAATGGGAGTTCATGATGAGCTGGAATCAGCAAGGGTTCACTGAATAGTAAATGCGCTGTGTATTGGATGGAAATAAAAAGGGAAAAGTGGGAATTTGCTTTGAAATTCTTATTATCCGCCGCCGTGGCCTGTTTCCACGGGCTCATTTGTCTCGACAAGTGACTCAGTCACTGTGAACGGTCCCCATCAGCCTGACACTAAACTCTTCCTGTGAAATGTATGAGCAAATAAAGTGAGCTCAGCACATGTAAAGGCCTCCTAATGCATTGTAAAACAGCCTTAAACACATCAGATGTATCTTGGGGACAGGAAGGTCGCTGTGATGGTAATATATGGTCTCTGCTGAGAAGTCTCAAGGTCGTGTCACATTCGCCTACATAATACATGATTTCCCGTTACTCTTAGAGACTCCAATCATGCCTCGCAAGTCTTGAGATGAAAATTTGACTAAGTAAATCAGCCACCTTGCTGGCATTTCTATTACCCCTCTGTGTATGCTGACAGAGAAGATGAATAACACTAAATAATAACATGTGGTAATAAATCATATTTACTACTCGTACTGAGAAACACTGCGGTGGATATAAAACTGTTAGCTTTTTTTATTCTCTCATCTTGCCTGTATGGATTTAACTTCAGTTTTTTGTTTGTTGTGCATGTGTAAATGTGTTCTTTGTACTTTATGGAGATGAGTGTGTCACTCCTCCACTTGTCACTGTCATCTTGTTAGAGTGTGTGCGTAATTATTGTGTCATTTATTGCACGAGAATTGCTTGCTTTGAATAAAGCAGTTAAATGACCCTGTTAGCATAATTAATTTAAGCATCCTGAGGGGCTGCAAAGTCGCAGCCTCATGAATATTTATCATTGTCAGTGTCACTGCTAAATATTGTACAACAACAATGCAACATGTTTTTGTTTTGAAGGGGAAAAGTGTTTGATGCAATTTTTAACTCTTTGTTCCTGGTTTACAATCTCTTCCCTAAATTGTCTTTGAACAGTTACGCATCTTCCCAGACGAAATGTGTAACATACAAAATGACCTAAATGTTGGACGGATATTAAAAGAGACACTTTCTCTTTTGATCCTCATTAAAACAAAAGCTACATTCATTTGGCAGAAAACATACAGTAATTATACAGAAACGATGACAGAGAGTTTGTATTTAATGCTCTCACCCTCAGGCCCTACAGAGAATTATTAACACGACACAAATCACCCGCCATTGATTTAACAAGCTTGACTTGAACAGTCAAACATTTCAAAGGAAATTCCTGAAATATTGGCATTTACTCCTGTCCTCTATACCAGGTCCTGAGGGTGTCAGATTGTGTGTGTTTGTGCATATGTTTATCTACAAACAGGACATGCACAAGAACCAGAAAAAAAAGCCCTCAAGAGATATGGATGATTCCTCACATGGGCAGTTCTGTATGACTCCACTGAGGCACGAGAGGATACTTCAACAAACAAGTGAACTGTACATTGAGCCAAGTGATGTGTAACCACTGTGCCAATGATATCGCACTCGACTGGGAACCGGCAGCTTAAGTTTACTGTATGTGACTGTCATTCTGGATCACCATAAGAAGGCTTGTGGATGCAGGAATTACACTCTGAAGAGATAATTTCCCATGAAAGTCTTTGAACTGTAAACAATGTTCTTACATTTCATATGAATACACACATTATGAGCCTCACAGTGGTGTGTCCTGAGGGAGGAATGTGTTTTGTTGCGTGTCAGACTTGGTGGTATTTCCTGCGGCGCTCCCGATCCTATCTCTGGGGTCCTCTGGAGGGCAGCATCTCAAACTGCTCTGCTTGGCCTTGGACAGTGACAGTGACATACAGAAGCTGTCCATTTTTGACACACGGTGGTGATTAATTGTGAGGAAAAGGTGAGCAGGATCTGTTCTCCGGCCATTCTTAAAGACATGGAGATCCAGCACTCCTCCCCTGGGTTAAGGCACAAATGAAATCCTTGAATCATGAATACTCTGAAGGTAAAAAGCTATTTACTGCAGCCAGTCTTGTTTCTTTATGGAAGTAATATTGGTGGTCATTGGTAAGAGGCTCATGTTTTAAGTATGTGCCTCTCTGTGAGCAGAATTTAAATCTAGGTTATTGACGTTCAACTGTCTTCTGTAATGAAACCTGGGTCACTGTTATTTGTGAAACTGATAAAAGCACAATTATTTTCGGGAATTTTTGTTTTTGTTTTTTAAAAACAGCAAGTCTGAGCTATATTTGATCAAATACTTTGTCTTCAATTGTTTCAGCAAACGAAGGAGGTAGCTATTCAATCCAAACAGTAATCACACTTACTTAATCAAACTTGAACTTAAACCAGATGTTGCCACATCTGAAGCATTTAACAGAAAGATATAACATTGTAGGCCTACCGATATCATTTCAAATGTATTTTTAGTTAACTTTTTAAGCCCCCATGAAATTAAATTACCTTCAATAACGCATTATCTGAGTATTTTCACATTGAAATATCTGTCCTTTGTCTTCCTGTAAAGCTTTTTAAATGTCTAAGACTCATCCTGCACTCAGGGTGTTTACTAACTTTCGACCGATGAAAAAGATTTGTCCAAGCTAACGATCCGATCAAATTCATCCCAAAGTTATGTCCCGCCTTCTATCTTGTTATTGTTTATATCCTGTTATCCGTACTTTAAGATTTTGAAAAAAAAAAAAAAATCTTTACACATTTCAGCAAGAACTCGACTAGTGTCATGCTACTTGGTCTTTGAGGCTTTGTAACATGTTAACATCAAGCTGTTATATGCCGTACCTTTGCAGCAGAGTTAGGCAGAACAAGGAAGAGACAAGGAGATGAGCCCAGATTTATTTCCTTGCTGTTGAAAAATGAACCTGAGATTATGTTGGTCTTGATAAAACAACAAAACAGAGTAGCTAACCAGCAGATACTTGGTCAGCTAACATTTAATCTTTACTAACATGTCCTGCTCCTCTCTGATTTATCCAGTGTCGCAGCTAGCTTAAATAAAACCTCCATATAGCCTACACAACTGTTCAGTCAACTACGCACTAGAGCTAACAACTAGCTGTTTACAAATTAGCATGCTAACATTTTCTGATTAGCACTAAACTCAAAGTACATCTGCTTCCTGAAGAATGTCACAAGTCTTGCAGGTATTTGGTCATAAAAACAAATATTGTCAAAAATGTGATTCGTGGAGGTCTGGATCAACAAAATCACATACAGTAGATTGGTCTTCTGGGACACATGCCTTACTGGCATTACTTTGATAGCATTGCTAAAAGATACAGCGGTTAACCTTTTTTCAGAGAAGTTTTTAAATGTATTATTTTAGTTAAATCAAAGTTTTTCTCACAACAAACTATACAAATAACTCAACATTATAAATATGCATATTGCGATTTGATGCCCACAGCACAAAATATCGAACTACTCACTAGAGTTAGTTAGAAGGTCCCTGAGTTTAAGCTTTATTGGTTTTTTTTTTTCTTCTTGTCTATGTGTGGGTAAACTTCAGCCATGAACCTTTGCATTTGGGTATTAGCAATTTTTTCCTCTCTCTCTCTCAGACAGGCTGACAGGCCTAACCTTGTCTGCCTTTCCAAACATATTGATTAGCCTGTGAGAAGAGAGAGGCGAAGAGACCCCGAGCAGAGGCTAAACTTGAAGTATTACACTTTCTGCTAATGGTATCCAATTATTTTACAATGGGGGAAAGTTTCATGGTGTGTTTTTTGAAAAGAAAATGATGAGGCAGATCTGTATTTTTCAGGATAAAAACAAATAATGAAAAAAATGATGTGAATGTATTACAATTATCGGAATGGAAAGACACCTGGAAACCCATGCTGCCCTAATTTAAGTGCATAAACTTTATTTGATGATAACACCACCAGTATTATTGAAACCTTTCAAAAGTTGACTTTGTTTCAGTGTTAGATAGAAAATCCAGTCTTAAGTTATTGGCTCAGAGAGGAAGCTTCACCGACTTTTTCAAGCGAGGACATCCAACACAATTTCAAATGGCAGTGTCAGACAGAAAAAAAGAGAAAAGGCCAACCCTTGTGCCTTTGTTGTTCTCCTTTAATTCTGTTAATCGCCCCCAGGTACAGATTAGCTGCTCTTGCCAATTTAATTCAGCCTCAAATGATGCTGCTACAAGGTCACTTTTTCCTCGTCTTCCTCTCTTCCTCTGTCTCTTTATTCACCCTCCCCACCCTTTGCCTCCCCCCCCTCCCTCTCATACCATCTCCCTCTCTCCTCCATTTCTCTTTCCGTGAGCAGGATTGAGTTGTCATGTAGTTCTAATAGGCAGCACAGGGAATCATTAGTCCACCTCGGCTCCCTGACTGATGGGTATTTCACTCCAATCATCTGAGTACTGTGCGTGTGTTTCTGTAGGTGTGTGTGTGTGGAACGAAAGAGAGAGCAGGAAACCACCCCCCTCCACCTTCCACCACACACGCACACACACACACACACACACACACAAATCCTCCCTCTCCCTCCACTGCATTGTGCGCCTGCCGCTATTGACGGAGTGTCAGAGCTGAGGGGAGATGTCTTAATCAACTTGGACACACTGGGCATTGATTTGACAAGCTGCTGTAATGACCTTCTTGTTTTCGTAAAGGATCACTGTTTATCTGGGCCACAACTGATGCACGGAGCATGCCTCATTGTCATGGAAACTATTATCACGGCTGAATTAGGATGGGGCTCGGTCTTTGGGTCTCTCTTTTTCTCCCTCTGTCACTCTCTGCCTCTGTCTCTGTCACACACACACACACACACACACACACACACACACACACACAAACATTGATATTGATATGTTTGAGGTGATGTATTGCTACCATATGTGTGTTTACTGTATATGTCTGTGTGTCTGTGATCTTTAACACTTTCAGTGGAAATCGTCAGGGGTCAAAGGGAAATGCTATAATTGGTGTCAACATCTTTTACATCAATGTTATGGGAATCGTTACAGACTGGATGGATTGACTGAGAAGGTTCAGTAATCCAAAGACAAATGATTCACTTATAAGCCCTCCAGCTCTTCTGGAAAATTATTTTAAATGTTGTCACTCATTGATTTCCTAAATGGCATTTAAAAAAGACAGTTTATTCTCAAAGGGAGAATGAATCAGTAAAGAAAAAATCTCTATACATAGATCCTTTATAAAGCCAATGGAAAACCAAATCCACAATGGAATTCTTCCAATGTAATTGAGGTCTTCTGCACATAATAGTTAGCATCTAAAAGTATCAGAGCTAAGTTTACATAAACATTCAAACGTAGTTAGTACAGTTTCTGAAAGCCTGTCTGATACTGGGTTTAACTTGGACATGGTTAAGCTGTGATATTTATGACAAAACAACCCAAATTAATTTAATTCAGTAATAAATAAAGTTGAGTTGAATTAACCAATTGTCACAAAGCAGCAATTAAGCTGCGTAAACCTAGCATTAGCTGTAGTGTCATTCATTACATATTTTCACTGGCGTGTGTGGAGCTTTGCTGGAGGGAGTTTAGTTTGTATTAACACTACTGAGCTGTCAATTCGCATTGCATTTATATTTTTAAGAACTGGTCGGGGCTTATTTGCAAGTGTATGCTAACTGCTAACTACATGGCTAGAATAACATTTTGCATATCAACATTCATTGACTAATTGATTTGCATATTTTCAGATGATAGCGCTCCTGCTTTCTCCCATAATTCTGACTCAAATGATTCAAACACTGGACAACGCTGATTGTCAATCAGTTCAGTTGTCAATCAAAAGAGGGGGATGTCAATCAAATTGTGATCTGCTAGCCTCCAAGCTCTTGAGAAATAGCCTAAACAGCCAAAGAGATTCTCAACTTTGATTTGAACTCTTCAAGCAGAATATCCAGAGGCTTTAAGATTCTACGAAAGGCCTGTGTAGAGGATGTGTGAAGTTGATTTCTTAATATAAATTACGATCCATCAGCACGTTTGTGCTTAAGATGAAGAGAAAGATTGCCTTTGTTTGTTTTCAGGCACTAACACATGAGCCGTGTTGTGCTCCATCACCTGGTTCATTGCCACAGGCACACCCTGCCGCCTTGAGAAGAAGACACTCTGCTGAGTCGATTTGCAGGGATCTCAGGTTCAGGGTGCTGTCAGCTTCTGTCAGGGCAATCAGCAACACTCAGCCTCCCCTGAATAGCTCGCACAGCAGACGGTAAATATTATTGGCATTCTGACACCCTCTCGCTGCGGCCAAGTGTGTAAAATTGTTAATAAGGAACATGATGGTGCCACTGCATGCTGTCGTGAGAATGGAAAAGCTTGCTCTCGTTGGCAATTATCCAAATAACAGGATGAGGCGTCTGAGGACAGGTGATTTAAGTCCTCGGGCGGAATGGTGGAGAGGTTTGTTTTGGCGGGGAGGACATGAGGAAAAGTCACAGGGGTCGTATTGTAAATAATGTCCTTGTGCTATAGCCATCAATTCAACTCCTTATAAAGCACACATAGAGACACTTATATGCACTGTTTGGAAAAATTGCTAAAGACGCAGCCCCTAGATGAGACTCTTTTGCACTTGAGGGTTGTTGTATATTATGTATGATAGTCATCTAAACAATACTAAAGCAGGTAAAGGTTGTCGTTGTGTCAGCTTTAAGTTTGACTGTGAATGAGCTGCTTGTTTACAGAAATTCACGGTTATTAGTTATTTCTACGCCTCCCTTGCAAAGTCTCAATGTGACTATGCGATAAGGCGAACAGCTTTCCTCCCCTTGCATTGCACACGTTTGTCATTATTTTAAAAGGCGCAGTATCTCCAAGTTGCAGAAGGACACGTTGATAGCAGAATAAAGCACACACTCGTAAACGTTTATGCCAGTGTTTCTCACTGTATGATTACGTTTTTATGGTTCATATTCTGATATGGCTTTGCTGCCACTGCCAAAGCAATGAGACAGGCCCAGAGGTGGCATTTCTCCTTTGCTTTATGGGAAGGGAAAGGGGGGGGGGGAGGGGGTGCCTGGAGGAGAGTCCTGCTCGGTTTCGTTCGGTAAACACACTGCCAAGCTAAATGGCTGATCAATCAATTTCGGTGGGATCGATCTGCATCAGTTCTGCCTGCATGCACACACCCGGAGCCACTTTATTGTAAATCAATCATTTTGAAAACAACTCACAGAGGGGCCCGTCCTCACTAACAAGCCATCAATTCCAGCTGCCTGTGTAGCACCCTTATCAGGCCACAAATCAACAGCCACACAAACATCTGCTCCGTTTCCATCTTTTTCCTCCTTTGCCCCGCTCCGTCTTTTTACCCCCACTGCTTGTCGTGTTTTTGATGGTGTGTCTGCCAAGAAGGAGAGAGGAGAGGCTGCGAATCTTCACCACACCACTTAAGATAACCCAAGGGTAATAGTGTTTGCACATTTGAGAGAGAAATGAGGACAAATGCCAGGGTGGGTCATACATTCTCCTTCTGTCCGGCTGTTTGACATTGGAGTGTGAAATTGCACACTTCAACTGAGAAGCTAGAGGAGGAGGAGGAGGAGAAGGAAAAGGAGGAGCGGGCAGGGCCAGGAGACGTATGAGATGTCCACTGATTTCTAGCAATGAGAGAGGAGAGGGTCGACGTCTGAGATGTCATCATAACACCTCAGAATTGGTGCTGCTTATGATGTTTGAAAGGAGTCTCAGGCGATATCTCAGTACCCTTGACACAGGTGACACATTGTTTAATGCAAAGTATCTAATGCAGATATTCAGCTGGAAAATACTGCGTTATACACAAAGGTTAGAAAAACCTTTAACTTTGGCTCTGTTTAATGACATGCTTATCACCGGCCAGGCTTTGCTCAGACATGTTAAAGCTCCAACATGGGAAAAGGGATTACTTTCTCAATATTTCATTGCCCCCTGATATAACTGTATCTGTAAACCAAATCCACATTAAGATGCTGCACACCTCGATGTGTTGCAAAAACATTTCGCAGCTCTGACATGACAGCACAGCGAAGATACCAGGTATGATGTCCTTTGCTCATCCGCTGTCACCGTCGCCACCGAGATATACGAGCCAGTGTGGACAGAATGTGATTCCAATGCTATTCCCACCCATCACTGTGGATCCCCGATGATTGACAGCCTGACAGGTGAAAGTGATGGAGCAGCTAATAGCATGTCAGTTAACGTAAATCAAGACTAATGCCGGGCTCAATGGATAAGCGGATTGGCGGTGCAACTTGGACCGCGGGGTCACCGACCCCTCTGCAGGGTGGGGATTGGTAAAAATACAATTTACGTTTAGCTGAGGTTTCCCTGGTGATAGTCAAGGTCAGGCACTGGGTCTATTGGAACTTCACAGTGCCTTTGTATTTGATATACACTGTAAAGTAGTGAAGTGACATGTGAACGCATGTTTTAGGATTTTTGATTTAGTTGTGTTTCAAAAGTGCTGAGATTATAAATGTAATCCCAGCAGTGAATTAGTGCTTTGATCGTTTACCCAAAGGCACAGCTTCTCATGAGGAACTGGTTCCTTTATGGACACACTGTCTTTGCTTTAGGGCTCAATAAAGAACACAACTCAAAACATAATTCTCCCCAACCGTCCCCAGTGTGAGGCGATTCAGTAAATGTGTCAGTACACATAAACCAGTATTGTGATGTAGACTTCTTAAGGCTTGTGTATGTTCTTGACAAAACTCTCTACCCTGAGTATTTGTTTGTTCTGCAGTAGTAACCAATTGCTCTCAATAGTTAGTCAAAAAAACTTAAGTAACCAAAAAAAGAAGCTCTTGTAATGATTTGTCTCTCCAGTTTCTTTAAAGACAACATGTAAATTATCAAGGCAGAATTATAATATGCTTTCGAAGTCATTCACCCAAGTGACAGTTTTGTCGTTCACTCGATCAGAGTACTGAAATATACAACTTTTTTACTTTCAAGATTCTCTTGTATCCACAGATTTTGGTACACTGTACCATAACTTAGATTTCATATATATGTATATAAAGAAAAGTGTGACATTCAAGTGTTACCCACATTTGTGAACTTTGTAGGTCAACTTTTGTTACTTCAATAGAGCCTTCATTCATTAATCTGAATCAAAATATGATGGCGGTCGTGTGTCTTCTTTGCGTTTGTTGCAGGGCCACTGTCAATGAAATCTGGGAGGGGGGGTGGTTAAAAAATAACACCAACATAATGGAAATGAATCAAACATTTTTAGTGTTCAAAGATCTTAACTTACATTCTACAGCAGGGTTGAAACGTTTGAACGTTTTGCATTAACCTTGCCTTTCTATTTGCCTCCTTATTTAGAACGGAGCCTTTCAAAAGATCAATTAAACCCTTAAACAAACATGTTGTACTACTTTTACATCATTGTTTTTGTGGCATTGCAATGTTATTTCAGGGTGATACTAATTGTCATTTCCTCATCTAATGGTGGGCAGTTGTATGTATAAATAAATAGAATATATTTATAGAATAATAAGGTGGTATATATTGTTAACATACTGTATATACATGTCTCAATCTTCCAACGACATTTCCCTCTGAAACCGTAACATCAAATGAAAAATGTACAGAGATGTAAGTATGTCTTTGTAGTTTGAATAACAAGAGGAGAATTTCATTGTTTAGAACACAAATACATCCATTTTAATTTGAGAAAATACAAAAAGAAACCATGTACAATCTATGTACAAACTTTTTGTACAAGACAGTATATTTATCAGCAGATTATATTTGACAGAGTCAGGTAGATCAACTCAGCACCATCAAATAATCCATTTATCCGTCATATCTAGAACACATCCAAACTAATTAGACTGCTATGTCGAACTCCTGTTTGCTGCAATGAAGATGTGCCAACAAATCTTATCTGTGATACGCAAGAGCAATGTCCTGAATGCTTCCTGAACTGATAGGCAGCCAAAAAAAAAGAAGGAACATTTTCTTAAAAAAAGAAACATCAAAATTGCTGAATGCAATCTCAATGTGTTTTTAAGACTTGAGACCCACCTCCCATCCCCATAAGTATTATATGTTCTATTATATCTGGTACAATTCCCAGCAAATAAGTTATTATATCCATCCTTTACAGCAACAAATAGATTAACAAAAATGATGCAACATACTGTGACAGAAACATATTACGCATCATAGTCTTTGACTTGTTCCGTGTACAAAAACACAAGTGATGTTACAGGCACTGGGCCTTTAAATGCATCTTTCAGTCATCCGTATGAAAATACACAACATGACAAAACCTAATAACCTGGAAACAATCACAGCAGAGACGATATGTATATCACACATCCATCTCTCTCCGCTCCAGCAGCCCCTCAGACTTCATGAATACCACTTTTCGTTATAGCGGGACTTAACATGGGTCCTCCTCTTGACCTCGTGCACTGCCTGGCACTATACTGACATGGAGGCATTGATGGCTTGGATGTTCTCCATGTCAGTACAAGACACCGTTCTCACAGTGGAAAACACACGGACTCAGCTCCGTCATAGCGAGCTTGTGTCCCTGAATGACTGAAGGATGCTTGCGTAACTAAATTCTTCATGGCACTTCAAAAAAAACTCTAAAAATCTTTAGAGGTGTACAATGCAAAACAAAACAAAAATCTAGACATATAAAGAGACATTTGAAAAGGTGAAGGAAGAAGAGACATCTCAGTCCAGTGTTGTAAATAATGCCTGTATGAGTCGCACAATGAGCATTCAGGTAGAAAAAGCACAGTAGTCAAGTGTGATGAAAACAAATGGTGCATTACTTTGTGAGTTTGTGTTGATGCCAGTCTGCAGCATGTACCATTTTATTTCTGAGCAATGCGATGTTTAAGTATCTCAAAGTAATACTCTGTAAACAAATAAGAAGCAGTGGTGACAGATGACAAGCTGACAAAATGGAATGTAAACCCTGTAATAACGCAAAGTCATAAAAACAGGGAAATTAAGGATGTTCTCTCTTTTGATAACCTTTGCTGAATTGGTGCTACCTCCCATCGTTGTGATGGCTGATTAACCAGATCAAATCCCGCCGGACTTTTCCTACTCCTAACACCTCGACATCCCTACAGGAATCCAGGATCTTTCATTTTCTACATCGACATTAGTCTTTTTTTTTTTTAGCTTAACAATCAGTTTGTCATTGCCATTATCAAATATGAGTAGTTCCTTATTTTTCAGGCTGGCAAATATGCCATGAACAACCCAATTAAACATACATATTACTAACATATCTTCTGAAAAGAAATCTATTTGCTACAAAGTGTGACGACGATGTAATCACAGTTCAAAGTTCACTTCAGGACAATGTGTATGAGGCTTCAGTATAGTTGCAACACATCCAATAGACAGACATTGAAGCTCCGATCATTTGGTTTAAAAAATAAATGTGGCCTATTCTCATGGGTTGAATTTACACAGACATATTTAGCACAATATTATGTTCTTTTCGCATATTCCTATATTATTTATGTCAGTTTAGCTTTTACAGCCTATAGCGGAGACCTGACAGCGTCTCCGTGTCATACCTGAAGTCATATTCAGTTGAAAACACCAGCACACTGTGCACACTCTTCCTTCCTACACCAGGGACCTAATTTAGGTCAAACACATCTAATGAAGGTCATTCAGTTCTGGCCTGCGCACAAAGTCATCTTCTGTTTATTAATTCTGCTCGGATTTGCTCTTAATTTAAACACAACATTTATATCCCTCCTCTACATCTGTCCCTCTGTCTGCATGTTGGTAGCTAGCAATGCTAAGCAGCAGACATACTATTTGGTAATTGCTCATCAGTGCGACTAAACGGGATGAGCATTCACTGATTTCTACAAGCACTCAACAGAGCTGAGCTGCCAGGCTGAAGATGGTGGTTTCACAATGCAAGCTAGTCCAAGCCTCACTGGCTCCAGAGTGACGCAGTTTGTCAAAGTGGGGTTAGGTGATAAAAAAATAATCTTTTGTCAGAGTATGAAGTTAAATAAAGGTGATATAGTTGAACACTAAATCCTTCGATGATATGAAGTCATTAAAGATATCATTTAAGTCTTTTTAAATCTTATAATACTTGGTTTTTAATTACTTGGCTCTTTTCTAGAAAAATAATTACAAGTTGATTATGTGTATGGATACAAAATAATTATGTTTATATGTATAAATCCAACTTAATATTTTGTATATAAGTTTATGTTTCAGGATAAACAAGGCGACCACCTCAATCCTCCATCACTCTCACAGCTGGATTTGGATCGATCATTGCCTAAACATGTGCAAAATACACTCTTCTGTCGCACACAGGCTAGCATGAAGAACACCGGTTCCTCTCCAGTGTCCTTATTAGCAGTCTGTGGCATCGTTGCATTTCCACCCAACTATGTTTGAGCGTTCCTCCCGCAATGGGGGACAGAACAGCATCTTTAACTCCTGAGAGTTTTGAGGCGTGTAACATCTGGATTGGCGACAGAGAACATCCAAGCGCTTTACTGCCTCTGTGCCAACCCTGTGCCAGGCAGTTGCTCCGATTAAAGGAGGACCCATTGATGCCCACTTTTACGCAATATGTGGCATTTCTCTTAGTCATTAATAATGGAAAAAACATTCAGAAAATACACCACTCGTCTTTGTGATCCCAATTCTTGCCGCAGAATTCACGGCAAAGTGTTAACGGTGGGCACGCCGCTGCTGTTCGTGTTAGCTCGGCTCAAACATAGTTGGGGATTTTGGTTTTGATGCAACAGTTTTTGTAAGTAGATCCAAACCCTCTAGATTTTTCTTCATAAATTCAACCTTGACGTTCATTTTTTTAAGCTGAAATCACACATGCTGTTCCTTCAAAGATTCACCATCACGTACAAGCTGATGGAGGAGACGACAGCACTGATCAGCGCGACACCAGCAGGACAAATGGCTGCGATGCATACATACACACACACAGCTTGTACATAACATAAAAGCTCCTTAACGCATGAAGGACAGAGAAGGTTTTTTTTTTATCCTTCCCAGGTATTCAGCTTGATCAACCACCCTGTATCTGTTATGGAGGGGGCTCAGGCACATATCATGCGATAGGAGCTGAAAACAGAGTCACAGGCATTATGATCTGACGTATCAGCAGAAGACATGTAGGTACAGGGTTTTCTCTTTCAGCCAGCAAACACCAACACTGCACCATTCTCTAAGTTGTTTAAGTCTACTGGTTTGTGAGATGATTTTGTTCTGCAGGACTGGAATGCTCTCACTCAACATGACGAGTCAACAGAGAAGTAGCAAACCTTAAGCAACAACATGATGTACAACAACCTAAGAACAAGAGTAGTATGCCTTTGAAGCCAAGCAGCCCTCCATCCCTTCCTTTCTTCCTTCACAATATTGTATTTGAAGGGGAATCGGATGGTTCAAGTTGTTCTGTCAAAAGAAACTTATTCAGTTTTAGTGCAAATAGAACAGAAGCAGACAGGAGATATGAAGTCGATGAACCCAGCTGGTTTAACTTGAAGCATCTGGGCGGCTCTTTGGGAGATATGATATGATCAGCTCATCGCTGCAACCCTCATCCTCCGAGAACCAGTGGCCTCAGCCGTTGAGTCTGGTCGCACGAAGAGGTGAAATATTGCAAAGAATTACAGGAAGTACTCTTTTTTTTTGTCAACTCTTAAAATAATTCCAAAAAGTGCTAGGGGGAAGGGGCTGTACAATCCTTATTTGATTGTCATTATGTACATCACTATGGATACATTAATAAATAAAACAATGTCCAAGAGCATGGAAGTAACATTAAAGGTATACACATAGGAGGTCCGTCCAGTTTGGGTTCCTGTCCGACTCTTGATTCGAAGAATGAGAGAAGAGAAATGCTTTAGTCTTCAACATCCCTGTTAATCATCATCGTCACTCCTCTGCAGGCGATCTTTTCTCGTCTCTTTTGAAAGCGCGTACAGATGTCTGGTGAGTCAGCAAGAAAACCCTGTCGTGTTCAGCATTCATCTTCAACTTCTCTGATTGGTGGAATCAGACTACTGGTGGATTTGTATTGGTTGACTTGGTTGGCCATGTGGGTGCTCATGGGCTTGATCTGAATGTTCCGTGGGTAGGCATTTTCTGGTTCATCTGTAAACCATTTCTTTTCTGAAGAGGACAGGGCGAGAGAGGGAGAAGAGGAGGTAGAGTTAGTTTGGAAGAGGATGAAACATGTGATTCCTAACAACCATACTGCCTCAGTTTAAGTGATAGATTTAAATAGCATTCTTTTTGATCGGCAACCAACATTAAGATCCAGATTGAGATTGTGTTCTGGTGTGCTGAGCCAATTTCAAATGTCTTTTTGTTGTTTCTTGTTATTGTGTAAAGCTCCTGTGAGAGTTTTTAACTGTTTATGAAGCAGAGTGAAATAAATATTACTGCCTAAATGACCTAAAAAAGCAAGAGAGACCATCAGCGTAAAGACTGATCATTCAGGTATTTTAAATGTCTGAAACCACCACCACAGCGTAGGTGTCAGTCAAAGACATCAACAGCACACTAAAGAATCAGCTTTTTCTTACATTTTCCACAGCAAAAGTTCTCAATGTGTGATACATTAAACTTTTAAAGTTAAGAAGGGGAAGTTTTGGGGTTAAAAGTCACTACTTACACATGTACAGTATGAGATCAGCAAAGAGATAAGAGGTGCCACTTTGCCAAAGTAGACACAAACTGAAAGTACCTCACAGTAACTATAATCAAATACAGGCTGGTAAGAAGAAATCTTCTTTGAATTCACTGAAGTCAGTGAGGGCATTCTTTCAATTTGAAAGTGATTTTGGTCTATTGGATTTCAAAAGAAATCTCATCTTTTCGTACTGTGCAAACCATGCAAACTATTCTTTTAAGCAAAGCGATATCTGATGCTAAATCAGTAAAAAAAAAAAAGGAGTCTTTAGTTTGTGGTGCTCACAGAAACATTTTCCTGAGTTTTCAGTTCAATTCTGTCTACAAAGGAAGTAGTCCCGAAATAAATGCTTCTGCTGATTATCCAAACTGGATTCCTGTCCAGATTTATAACTAATTAAATTCTAAAATTAGCGCTTTCGCAGATTAAGTAAATGCAAAGATGTCAACGGATATCATGCCCAGTTGCAACTTCCCCTGAGGCTGGGACACGTGCACAAAGTTCAAAAGTTTACACTTATCTTAAACCCTGTTCCCTCTATGAATACATTCATAAAACGATAGGGACAAAGGAAGAAGAAGATAGGTGGGAAAAAATATTCAAAGAGCTTGAGTTTCTAGCGAGTTTGTTAGTAACAAACTACAGTGTTTGACTTTACAGACTGTTGGTGGATTTCACCACCACAGCAGCCCTGCGAGGGGTTTCTGGAGCAGCTTAGGGCTGTGGCCGACACAGACGGAGCAAAGTGTTAGCCTAAAATTCTCAGGAAGATGTTCTAGGGTGGATTGTTAAACAGAATCTATTTTGATTTGGAAAGACCAGTGAATCCGCATCTGTCATGATGGTAAGACTCTTCTGGGCACTATGAAACTGAAAGGTGCACAGAGAACATCATTAGTTGCAATTAGAGGAAATTATAATGCATTTGCTATGTGCTGCTGTGATACAAACGTCATGTAAATTATACTTGGATACATCGTCTGTAAACAAATTCTCTTACTCGGGTCGGTTTTGCCCGTTCGTCTTGACTACGGTCAACATGGAGTTCGTTTTCACCGGGGGGTCTGGGGGGGGAGCAGCAGAGAGAATCACTCCCATGATTCCCCGCCAGCCTCGACATCTTTTGTTATTGTTTTGATTGAGAGCCCCCTGGCGACGGAATCTACACACTGTGCGTTTAACAGTTTTATGTCTAAGTAAGCTTGTTGTCTTATGCAGACAGTCATTAATTGAAAGAACATGAGGTTATGTTAGAGAAAACCTCTTCATGCTAAAATAGGCTATGAGAGCACTGTTTCAGAGCCGAGTTGGAAGAAAGGAAAGGGTGTGTGCCAGCTGTCAGAAGTTTGTAAACTCTCTGCCTGCACTTCAGAAATCTGCAATGCCATTCAAGATGTCACTTCCTCTTGGGTAAAGTTGTAATATCAAATTTTAACTTTGCTATGTGGAGCAAATAGTGTGTGCATGCTTGTGTGAATGTGTGTTCATGTACATGCAGGCTTGCATGTGTGGAGATTCATTTGTGTGTATGTGTGCCAGCCAGCTTCAGGCTGAGGGGTCGTGTGTAACAGCACAGGTATTTGATGTGCAGAATTGTGCCTGAGGTGAAGCAAGATGTCTGCCATCTCTCTCCAGAGTCTGCTGCTGATACGGGGAACTTAGCGATGTCGCCTCAAACCTTCATATCAGGTGCACAGGGTTACAAGGAGGGGACAGACTCATATCCCCTTCAATTTAGGCTCTAAATTGGTCATGCCTCCCACTTTTTTAGTGTGACCGATGGCACAGGGCTGGACATATTTTGCTACAGTTCTGTGAAGAAGTACGCAATTGGCTGCATCAGGGGGATTTGAATCGGTCTGACCTACATGTGAGCTGTGATCTAGGTTTGTACAGTTGGGCAACATGTTGTTAATCTTTGCTTTATGCTGATGCCAGTACAATATTTACCTATTATTTTTCATAAGGACATAAATATGACACCTAAAAGTCTGCTACAGTCAAGAGCATTCACTGAGAGGGAAGATGCACAAACACACAGACCTCTCACACAATGCAAACCATCTCAAGTTGAATTAAATCAAAAAGGCATGATCAATGATGGAAAGAAAGTATATGCAGGAAGGTGTGTCTGGAGAAAAAGAAAACTCATATCATCGAGTGAATAACTGAGATAAAGGCACAAAGAAAGGGGGGAGTGGGGTTCGTCTCAACCTCATGCGATGTGGAGATGGCCCTGATCGTGGCAGGGAGGAGGCAAGAGCAGCAGCAGACACTTTGCTTTCCATACGAAAGCAAAACTTAAACTGAGGCATGGTTCACTTAACATCTGAAGAACATAACGAATAAAAACAAACTCCCCTCGTCATAACAATACCCACAGGGGACATAGTTATGATCAGAACCCCAGGTAAAGGTTGCTAAGTCATGCAGAATCGTTAACTTGCATACCTTGGCCCATTCTATTCATCCTTGTTGCACTTCAGAAAGAGAGGTAAGTAATCTACTGTAAGTGAGTAGTATTTACAGTCAATACACAACTGACAAATGACTATCAATCTAACCAAGGCTTACATATTGCTACTACGGTATATAGAATTTATCATACATCTTAGTTTTAAGATGTATTGAGGGCTTATCGTCTACCATTGAATAATGTCTATGTCCTATCTAAAGTAACAAATCTGCATGCTTTTAGAGAAGTCACAAAACAAGCTTTACGTTACACTCCCAGATGGAAATTCAATTTAAAGTGTATATTTTGAGAGGGAGAATAAGATCTATTATTACATAAAGATCAAAGTATTTTACCAAATTCAAAATCATTTAAAAATGTTTTGACAAACAGAACAGGAACAGGAACCTGCTACACAGGCTAACAACATGGACATGCAATAAAGCAGTACGGATGTACCATGAATGAAAAAAATGTCAACACCGCTTATGGATGATATTATGAGTAACAGCTCATAAGAAGCCAAATGAGCTCTGAATTCCCTATCAGCTACAGAAGGTCAGTCACAGTACATTTCATCCATGATCATACTGATCATGTGCGCTAAGTGTGCACAAATATCCACCAAACAACAGTTATTTACTACACATGTATCAAGGGTTAGACACCAAAATGATCCAATATTAAGACAGAAACAACAGATAGACTCAGAACAAACTGAATGTGTTGTGTACCATTACGTGATTATTTTTGGGCTGTGGTTGAGGCCTTTACTGTCAGCTTGTTCCAACCACAATGGCTGTGCCATCCAAACACGTTGTTTAACTGTTTACAATGCCACAGGCATCATTCAAAAATAGGCTTTAACAATGATAAAGAAGCCCAGCTTTCCATAGAGTGAGTTAACCAATCATTTGTCATGTTATGATAGCTGTGATGTGAGGGTGAATATCACATGCAGATGATTATGAAGAAAACACACAAACAACGGGCATGGATGCAAAACAAGTCACACAAACACACCATACACGGTGTATACCAGTGCATGTGTCACCACAGACTGCACACAAACACACACACACCTTTAATCTACAGGTCAAGTATAAAACACTAAGCATGCAAGCTGCAACACGAAGAGACTTTTGAGTGTACGCACTTCTGTTTGTCGCGGCCCTCCCGGGTCTTACTGCTGCGGTTCTGCCGGTTGGAGGGCGGGATGGAGTGGACAGAGGAGCTCTTTTTGCTGGAGGAATGGGAGGAGTGGGAAGAGTGGGACAAGCTTGTCCGAGACTGGCCTGCGTTGTGGTCGAACTGCATGAGGCAGAAGATCAGGTCTGAGGGAACGAGCTCAAACTCGTACGGTGGGTTCGTGATCACATACCTGTCGGGGAAACAGAGATTAAACCTTTATAATCACTCTGCATCAAATAACAGAGGATGCATAAAAGGATGAGAAGAATCATGAGTATAAATGTAATAGCTTCAACACTTTAGAGCAGTACAGATTAAGACAACAGACAAAAAAATTGAGTTGCATATAGCATATAATATATTAGGTACAGACTTCATATTACATCACATGTATTTAATCTCTGTTGTCATATATTAAGTGTCATTTACTAGTTGCTCATTTTTTTAATCAGAACATCTATTTTGACAAAGGGTATTGGCAGATACTGTACCGTTTTGTACACGGGCTCGGTGCACCGAGATGAGCGTCTCTCAATCTGTAGATTCCAAAACACAGCATGTTGTACGTCTTCAGTGCTTTACAGAATAAGTCCCCGTAGCAACCGCCGTCCTGAGGAACAAAAGAGCAAAGACACCATCAGAGTGGTGCTGCAGGGCAGCCAGAGTAAATGTAATTTTCTGCTAAAGTTGTGGTGAGTACTGAATGTTCTGCATTGCTGAGGATGTATTGCTTGAGAGTAAAGCTGTTAGCAATCAGCATAATCAGCAATGTAAAAAAGATGCCATAATTCATCTAAGGAAAAGCTAAATGACTTTAGTTTTAAAAGTTCTGTTTGACAATAACAAAAAGCTGTAAAAACAAAGTTGGAACCAATTAAATTTGGAATTTCCTTTGTTGTGCTCATTGATCTATAAAACCCACTTCCATCTACACCCACATAGGCCTGCTTTGCGTGATCACTGTTCTTCACATCGGATTAAGGACCGCAAGGAGTGGAGGCAGCCAGATGTGTGCTCCTGGGTAGTGCCAAAACGTGTCATCTTCGCTTAAACATCCACTTACCCCCAAGTCAGCAAATGGCCCGTCGTAGAGAGCTAGCTGGGCCACGCGACACCTGTCTCTGTTGGCCAGTGTCTGCGGTGTGCTGTAGCCTCCTCTCAGAGCGTTCTCCTCAGCCAACAGGCCCTCTAGCTCTGGTGTGGCTCCCCCTGTGACCAGCGTCCGAATCAGCGTCAGGATGTTATCATTGAAGTACGTCTGGGGAGAAGGGACAGGGGATATGTGTAAGCAGATGCCATAAGAGTCACACGTAGGGAGGTGGCAGATGTGGGAAGCCCCTATTATGTCGACCCTCAGCCTGTCTCTTCACATAGAGCTGACTGGGTGAGGAGGACGGCCATGGAAGAAACAATAATACATTTATATATAAAGTGCTTTTCAGGTACTCAAAGACACAGTACATTAGTTAAAGGTGAAATATCAAAGGATGACAAAGGACTCTGTTTGTGCAAAATGCCTACAGTGGCAATATTTTCTGTGGCAGTTTCTTGGCAGGAACTTATTGTTTCATGCATTATTATACAATGGCAATGTAAAATGGAAAGTTGCATCATTCAAGAAAGATTGTTCCATAAAAAAAGAAAGATTCTTTTGCCAATAACAGAAATACATTCAACATATGAAATTTGAATATTAGCCCCTTAACTACAGGAAGAAAATACACTATTGTGTAGGTGGCTGGCACCCCTGACAGTTTCCCTTTATTTTGTCATGCAGTGTTAATGTCCATAATGCTCCTTTGCTAACAGTTTTGAGCACCTCTGTTATTTCGGCCATTTAAAAAATGATCATTGTAACAGAAAATATTTAATTTATATCAGATTTAAAAATATATGTATCTATAAGATGGTATTTAAAGCATCTAATTTAGGAGATAAGCACAATTAATTTTCTTCCATCACAGTTAAAGTGGGGTTATTGCTTTGGATTAAGCAGCTACTATGATTTTACACTGCTCTATTTCATGCTGTAGGAACACAGCTCCACACACTGTATGATGTCCGCCTCCCTTCTGAAACAACGATTTGACTGCTCTCTGCGGGTGTCAGGTTCTCTTGTCCTTCAAGCCGATCAGGACCTGCTTTTGCTTCGCGTGAAGACAGCCGATGTCACTCGGCAGCCGGACCGGAGTGGCAGCTCCTCTCCCCGGGCCCCTGACAGGCCTGCGGAGCCTCATGATGGATGAGCACTGTCCATTAGCCGGCTTCACCTCTGACCAGTGCCAGACTACAGCTGACGCCTGCTCTACTCCCTGCTCAGCTCGCCTCTGCACGCCCCTCTAACCCCTCACTCACCGAGAGGGCTGCTGGAATTAAGCCGTCACAGCACCAAAGGGAAAAACCACAGTTGGTCATGAGAGGAGGGGGGAGGAAAAATGAGGTGTAGAGGAGGATTTCTTTTTCAACCCTCCTCCTTTATCTTATCTCCAGAGCAGCAATGACACTGTCAAAAGATGAAAGGGCTTTCTTCGGCCTTGAACAGCCTAGCCTGTGGAACAGCCATTTGACTCACCCTTAAAGCGTACTTTGTTAAAAAATATAATCAGGCTATTTTAAGTTTGAATACATCTTACTTAAGATGCAGATACATTTCCTTATAGTGTTTTAAGAGATGCAGGTATGCGTAAAGAATACCTGTTTAAAAGTTTATTTGTGGGTCCTTTATGCCTTCATTAGCGAAATAGGACAGTGGATAGAGTCAGAAATAGAGAGAGAGAGAGAGAGAGAGAGAGAGAGAGAGAGAGAGAGGGAGAGGGAGAGGGAGAGACTGTGGTCCTCCCGCCTGGAGGACCACTGTGAGAGACTGTGGTCCTCCCGCCTGGAGGACCACAGTCTCCATACATGGGCACATGCACCAACCACTATGCCAACAGCGCCCCATGAATACCTGTTTGATTTTATTCCTCGACTTCTGTCCACTTTAATTGCAAATACTGTGTATTCACTGAAACTCATTTCTTATTTAACCCGGTGGAACATTTTTGATTGACACTGAATCTCACAGTCTGAGATTATCGAGCCCTGAAGGATGATTGCTCTTCATTGTCATTGCCATAAACTTATGTATGTGCTTTTATGTCTTTATTTCTTTGACTAGGTTTTGCTCTTATTTTTCATATAATGGAGCTTCATCCATGTCTTAATGTTCATTCTGTCCATTTGTATGTGTATTTCACCCTATTGTTAACCATTTTGAGCTTGTGTTTGTTGTATAAAAGGTACCATACTAATGAAGATAATAAAGGTTATTAAAATAAGTAATTTAAAATGGTACTCCATTCTATCTGAAATAAAACAATATGATATTTTTTAATTGACTACTGGGGACATGAGCACCAGAGAAGCCGAAGAAAACAGCAAATTCCCAACTGTACATCCTCAGGTTAATATTTTCTAAGGTGTCTCAGGTCCATCTCTCTAGCCTGTCTCACACCAAATCCCTCACCTTAAAAGTTGGTAACCCTCCTCTTGAAGTTTCTACAAGTGCAACAACGTGCAACTGTTACCCAGTGGACATAACATCTCCAGGTACTTGGTGTGAAACCTCTCTCTACTTTCTCTTTTTGAAATGTCAGAATGCTCTGTTATAACATCCAAACACTGAACACTGAGGAAATCTAAATCATGAAATGTTTCCAAAATGGATTCTTATGCAAAGCAGTTTATAAACACACTCCAGTACAGAAAGCGTGCAGGCTGCTTGGGGAACTCACCGCGCTCATGAGAGAGTCGAGCACACTGACAGCGAAGGCGGTGCCGCAGGCGAAAGGCTGAGTGAGGTACAGCTCTGTGTCTGGGTCATCATCATCATCCTGGTCCAGGAACTGAACGTTTGAGTCGTTCACTGGGAAAGGGGAGACGGGGAGTTAGAGACTGGCAGTGTTAAGGAGCATTAGCCAAACACACACAGAAACACACACAACACATGAGAGTTTAGAAATAAATAGTTCTTTGTTTATGTTTGACTTGATTAGATTTGTCTCTATCATGACAATTTAACAAAACAGTCCACGGTATAAATGTATTGATGCAGGATTGGATCTTGCAATATGATGTAACATTAAACACACATTATATTTGTCCCATAGAAACTGTCCACTAAATATCTTTTGGTTAGTTTAAAATAAGAACATCTTGAGATATATTGAGAAGTTATTCTGTTTTAATAATAAACTATCCATGTTATATCACATGCAGGATGCATCTCACACATTTACAAACAACAACTTCAGAAGAATATTTCAGTATAGTATGCACACACAGGAATAACCATTGTAGAAGTCCCAAAATCATGAATCATACATTATTCTAATCTGCGTAAATTCCTGAGTAGTCACTTGAACTCAGTAGTTTAACAAAACTTATTGTCGTAACTTTAAAACACACAAACGTACATCTTCTCTGTCTAGAAACAGTGACTTTATGCACTAATAAGACTGAAGGAGGAATAAATAATCACCATTTCATCAGAACAACATCGTAGTTACTAGTTTAACGTGTCCAGTTTAGTGATGAAAAAGTGAGACTTCAACAATGGCTTCAATGTCACATTGAAAGCATGCACTGATAAGTTCATGCTTCTTTTCAAAGCTTCCTTGATCAATGTGTTTGTCACATCATCACCTTCACAGAGATATTTACCTTTCCCCTGAAAGTCAAATTAAAGCCAGGTAACAACAAACTCTCGTAAGCCTTGATTAATAATAAATATGGTGGGTGTATCACACGTAATGCCACGGTGTGATGGGAAATAACCCCTCAAAATAATGAGCATCGTTGGTAGACTATAAACACAAAATACGTCCTATACTGGTTGTACTTTTTCCTTGGATTGTATTCATAGCATCAGTGGGCTGTGAAGGGTCTGTGAACCAGTATTACTTGAAAAAGAAACATCATACAAGTTGTTGTTTGACTCCTCTGAAATCTGAGCTTCAGAGATATGGTCTAAAGGAGAAAAAAAGCATCTGGAAAATACATTTTAAAAATAAATAAACAGCTTAAAAGATGGTTTGATCTGGAGATTTTTTTCATATCTGATTTCTTCCCAGGCTTCCTGTGCTCTGTGGAACAGAAACGTCAGTCAAAGAGACAAGGGGCTGATGCAAACAGGCCTGGTCCAAAAGGAGTGAATTGGGGGGTTGTGAGTGCGTGTGTGCTTGGAGAAGGAAAATGGGTTGAGAGTCAGGGGGGGGTGTTGATATGAAAACAGCCACAAGGACAGACTGAGTATGATCAAAAGCCAAGTGATGCTCGGCAAACGCAAGTGGAGAAAAAAAAAAAAAGCCCCAAAAAGAAAAAAAAAATCATTAAAAAGGGGCCAAAACAAGACAGTCAATTTCAACCAGAACGAAGAATAAAAATGTGTTCAAAGTGAAGCCATGGGAGCAGTGAGGGCCTTGACTGCAGCCAGATAAATCAAGACAAGCTGATGAGGAGCAGAGCGGCGGAGCGAGGGAACGAACAGCAGCAGAGGACAAAGGCTCAGCTTACCCAGCTCTGTTATCATTTGTATGTTGATCCCACTTTTTTTTTCCTGACTGAGTGAAACCAATGGCAGTAGTTTGCCAGGTTTAGCTAATGGTGATGAGACAGTGCAAGGAAGGGGAGAAATGGCGTTGTTATTGGAACAGTTTCATAGACTACAGTAAAGGCATTTCTCTGTTTCAGGGTTCTTGTGTCAACTCCACAATCAAACTGACACTTTCATTGTAGAAACAAAGCAAGAGCTGACATCGCCTGAGACCACCACAACAAGAATCAATTCTTTCATAGCAAGACAGTGAAAGAGATCAACCTGGTTTTATCCATTCACACACCTACTTGAAATGTTTGGCTAACAAAATCATGCAACTTAAATTAAGCATAGGTTTATGCTTTCACTTGATTTAAATCAAGTTCTGGCTCTGCAAACTAAAGATAGGAAAATGTAATTAGTGCAGAAGGTTCCAGTGAGACATGCAGCCATTCTCTCCTCTGTTCATTTCCCGACCAACAATTTAATCACATCTACCGCTGGTGTAGCTGCGAAATTCGTAAGCTTGGAATAAGCTACGGAAGAACTAAAGCTTAGCGTTCAGTCAAAGACAACAACCGACAACTGATTCCAACATGGGTAGCATCAAGTTTTGAGCATTAGGTATGCGGCCAGCAGTCTAATGGGAGAGCATCTCTGCAGGTAATGGCTGGCCTGGTTACATTAGGTAGCTCCTTTCTCTTTCTGGCCTTTTCTTAGCTGGCCTCATGCTCCATTGCTCCCTAATTGGGTCAGGGGAGACAGAGTAGCCGGCCTTTGCTGCTTTAGAAGGCCCCTCAGAGATCTGAAAGTTTCATGAGTCCCCACCACCACTGGGAATACAGCCACTGCCATTGTTATTAATAAATGGACCCATTTTGCAACCGAGGCAGATTTTTTTCCCCTCTACCTTTTCACTCTGTTTCTTTCTCCTTTTCTTACCCTCTCTATCAGGCGGTTTCTCTTGTGCATTAATGGACAAATTGCAGGGCATGTAGCTTTAGTCTTTAAAGTGCCTGTCTGACATGCTCAACTTACAGACGACAAAACTGTCCTCCAAGCAAAGATATTTTCCAGTCCTAACAGCTAACATTATCACCACTTTAATAGAGCTAGCCAGATCCAAAAAAATGCACGTACAAAAGGGAACGTGAGTTGGGCAAAGCTACCATGAAAGTGAACAAAAATTCCACATCACGCATTCCTAAGTCCATTTGACTTGAATGAGTTGGAACTTTTGGTAGCAGCATGGCGATTACATCTTAGCTTATTGACTCTATGTATCTGCAAATGAATTATGAGTTGATCTGAGGTTATTTGGTTTTGGCATGCTGTTTGGCATAAGGTGTGGGTGGAACCAGTATTACCTAGTTCAGTGATGATGGGGATGTTTGCTCCGGTGGTGACGGAAGCCTGACGCACAAAGCCATGTACTGGGCTGCTGTCTGGAGATGACCTGTCCATTCCAGGGGGCGTGAAACCTGAAAACATACACAGGTTTGTAGAAATCAGTGAATAACACAAGTGGTTGGTATCAGAAAAGGATCCTCTGTCCTAAAGAGTAAAACAGCAGAACAAAACAGAGACAAAGGATGACAAGTTGTCACACTGGCCACACAATAACATATGGATTTTGTGATAGCTCCTGTCACTCTCCTGTACCATCAAAGTCGATTTTGAAAACACATAAATTAATTTTAAGTTGTATACATTTAAAACAAATGTTATTCTCATTGGTTATAAGCTGTAACAGCAGGAGAATTCCACCTGTTTTCCTAAAAGAATCCTTATTGGATCCTCCATTAAGTAATTTGGATTTAACAAAATGAATAATAAAGCCAAGGATGAACTTTTTTTTTTTTGGATAACAGCACAGACAACCATAGAGCTCTTACTGCCATACTGATGGTGTTTATTGGAAGTACTCGTTTTTATGGCAGAAAAAAAATCAACGGAGAACATTTGTTTGTGATGTGGTAGCAGAGTTTTGGCTCGTGGGGAAGTGTCTCAATCTTTTGATGGTAGAGAAAAATGCATTCCAAGTACAAATGTGCATTTCTCATCAGTGTGTTTTATCTGAGATGTATCATACGCATGAGGGAGTGACCTGGAACTGTGTATCACTGCCATTATACAAAGTGTATGTGGGCTCAGTCAGCATGAAGTTGTTGATGTCGCTTTTCCGTGTCACCAAGATGTGTGGATTGACAGAAAAAAAAGGAAGAAGCAGGCGAAAGCTAAGTGAACAAGGCACCTGCCTAAAAACTGCTATATGGATACTTTGCTTTTAGGGGTCAGCGATGACATATTTAGCATTCACGTCCCTCCATCAACGGGCAGACATAAATTTTATATGTTGTTCATTTTGTTACAATAAAATCGGTGAAGTGGATCCTGAAAACCTTTTATCCGAAGTGGCGTGGCTGAGAACCATGAAATACAAGTGCAAGTGACAGGAGTGAGAATTCACATGACTTCACATTTTTGCATTTCCTCAAAGTGACAAGTAAACACCTTAAATCTGTAATGCTATATGCATAATGCATCAACTGTGTTTTGACATCCATCATTTAGTGCTGACTACAGCAAAATGCCAGCTTATAGTGCCACCACCAAGGAAACATAATGCAGGGAATATATTCAGGTCACAAAGTTTTAAAAGGATTGCAAATTCTCTATGAATGTGTATGCGCGTGTGCCTTCCCTGTCAAGAAACTCAATGAGCTGCTTACATTACAAAAGAGATCTCCCAGCTCTTTGCAACAGAAAAGACATCACATAGTTTAGTACACAGCAGGAAGCATACACTGAACCGAAGCATGGATAATCATAACTCTTGTTATTCCAATTACTGAAGTTGGAAAAAGCATAGGTTTGACACTTCGAGTCAACCAGAGAGCATGAGCCCAGACAGTGTAAACATCATTTTGTCGATGTCCATAAAAGATGATGTTTACTTCTCTGTAGAGTGACAGCATGTTTTAGGATACTGCCTAAAAGACTGCTCTTATTGTATGATAGTGAACATGAAGACAGTACAGAGCTGCGGGAGAACAGCTTCCGTTCTGCACAGTGTGTGCAACAAAACATTGTTGGTGAAAACAGGGATAACATGAGGCCTGTTGCTGTGCTGCTTTCAAAACCTGTTAGGTTACAAGCTCTTCTAAAGTTGCAATGTGAGCTGGTGAACTCCAAACAGAGAGCTGTATGTCTCTCTACAGTCAGAGCCAGAGGAGGACTGAGTCTACTCCCTGATCATCGTGATCTTCTGAAAGTCAATTCATGCAAGATTTTTATTTCAAAACATGAAACATTTAAATCTCTCTGTATACGATTAAACATTAAGAACCTGGGCAAAACACTTTGTTACACAGCTTGCATACTTAAACATGTTTCGAACTTTAAACTAAATGAGATGTGCTCTGATTAAACAGGTCAGTTGTGACATATATAAAAACAGATTTCATAGTTTAAAAATGTCTCAAAAACCGATGTAAACCTTCAAATCAGCTCTGAATCTCACAAGTCAAATGTAGACATAAAGTTGGTTTGTCTAAGTCTTGGAATGTATTCAAAAAATCATCAAGCAATCAATGCCACAGAACAACTCCTGCCTAACACCCCTCACAAAATTATTAAAAAATGTTTTTGCTCATTTGTTTATGCCTCTAATGTAACTTTTTAGCGATCACCACAATCATTTCTTTATCTGATGAGAACACGGTGTTTGAAAACCAGCCTAGTCCAACAGTATCTCCCCTTCTTCAGGCTGTTTGTTATTACTGTCAGGCTGTAACCTCGTCTGTTCATCAACAATGTACAAAAGACAACTGAGATCTGGGTTACATACCCCCTTATCCCTGTAGCCCCCCAGGCACAGCTATGCTCTGTGGTTAACTACATGCTACAGCAGCCGTGAGAAGCTCTCCCCCAGGAAAGCACATGTTTACTTATTCATTTGCACCTTCTTGTTTTAAATTCCGCAGACAGTGTCTGAATGGGAGCATCGCTAGGAGGAAGGAATCCCCAAAGCAATACTTATGATTACAATAGCAGCGTCTAGCTATGTTCATGTTTCCTTGTGTATGCATGATTGCATGTCACTGCGGTGTGTATCTGTGTTTTCCAAAGTGAAGTATTTATCATGGAAATGGGTAAGACCCAATTATTGATGGCAATAGTCTCCATCCATCGTCCCTGGGAGAGGATGTAGGCTAGTGGCTTCCATATTGAGGTGGCTTTCTGTGAACACTGCACCCAGGAGCGACACGCTCTAAGATTTACCCTGCTTATTGTCCCTCAGTGGCACTGCTATCGACAGCACATCACTCACTCAAGGCGGCTGAAATAACAACATTGGCATTCTACTAAAACATGGGAAAGTGCTCTGCACTAAAAAATAAATGGCCTCTTGGACCTTCAACTTTGATTTGTATTTACAACAGTCTCTGTGGTGGTAATAAATAGCACTGAGCTCAAGGCATGTCATGCCTTGGGGGCTAATCATAAACGGAGGATTACCTGTTTGTGGATGTGTGTGGAGAGATTGCGATGGCAAGATTGTCTGTGTGTGTTATGTGCATGAACATACATGCACACACATCCCAATAAGAAGGTGTTTGTGAGCATGTGTCACTGTTTTGTTGTGACTAATGAGGAGCAGCTGAATTGGCCTGCCTGGTGATTTGTACTAGCTGCTTAATGATGATGAGGCCTGATGGGATGCCAGGTTCGTGTGTTTGTCTGCAAACATCAACAATCTGTTCCAGACGATCTGCCAGACACCAGATCAGGGGGAACAACATCAAATGACACAGTCATGTTGATTACATCATTAAAAAATATTATCAAGGAGGTTTAGCAGCATGTAATTACCAGGGACAAGACTGGAATCGTCAGAAATTATGTGGAGTAAACACTCTTCGAAGGCTTGATGAAGCAATCAACAGAATGTTTTGTGTGGGCCCTTTTTCAGGAGTTACTGTAGAGGGATCATGCCACTTACAACAAACGTGCAGAATATTTCAATTAAGAACCTCTGTGCTTGACAAACTACATCCACCCCTCCTGAGTAGCCCTCTTAATCCCCCTCTCCTATCCTTTCTCCCTCTTCTTCTTCCTCCATGTTTGACTGCTGTCTTTCCTCCCTCCCACAACCTGTCCCCTTTGGGCAGCAGTGCATATGAAGTCTAATAGGACACTCCTTACCTTGGGAATTAGCCTGTAAGACCCCGATGCTGTCATCAAACTGCATAGATTTGATGTTGAGTGATGCCAAGATGCATTCCTTATCCTGCAGTGAGGCGTCTTCGATATTGTTCTGATTGGCTGACAGTATTACGCACATGTCGCAGAGGTTGATGTTGACAGCCCTTAAATCTGCCCGACTTAATGGTGTACCCTTCAGGGTGAGGAGAACAGAGAGAAAGAGCAAGTCAGAGAGAGAGAACACAAAACGCAGACAAGAGACAGACATATGGGAGAGAAAAACAAATTCAAGAAGTGAGCAGAACGGAGCTTTGGGAAATTAGTTAACAAGTATTCTTGTTTTCGAGGGGATGACATTCCACTGATCTAACTGGGCATTGGAGAATCAGAGGCATGGACTAATCTAAAGGCTAGCCTGCGCTGAGGGCTGTGTTTGGGATTCTCCTCTGATCATCAGTCAAGCTAGGCCTAACAAGCTCTAAGGCAGCAAGCCACGCCATCTGTGACGGGCACTGCAGCTGCAACACACATAAACTCCATTTTGGATGTGCAGGATGTGTCACTGCTCAGTATGAGAGGGTTGACTATGCTCTTATGGAGTGATCATTCAATTGAGTAATGTGTGATCAAATCAAACTGACAACCCCCCCTCAGGATTTCTATGTGTATGTTAACTCAAAATGTCAATGAGCTAGTTACTCAAACAGACTCGTGTTTAAATGTGTCAGCTATTGCAGTGTGCTGGTAAACTTACGGGTAATATGGACACCTTGGGGAAGTTGTGCAGCGTCTCCCACTCTCTTCGTAAGTAATCCAGCGAGCCCACAAACACTATGGGCTTCAGCTCGTGGTAATGGAAGTTACTGGCTCTTAAAGGCATCACCAGGTTTCGCAGCCCCACTAAAGCGGACGTGACATCCCCAAATATACAGACCACTACATGACCGCTCAGGACCGTCATCGAGGCTTCACTCCGGGTCTGCAGAGAAAAGAGGGACAGGGAAGGGAGAGAAAAGAGGGATGAGAAGGAGTGTAGACAGAGAAAGGAGGAAGGGGAGGACACTCAAGGACAAACACAGAAATACAGAATAGAAATGAGTGCTGTTAATAGAAAGGTGGTTAATGTGCATGAGCTACAAATATTGGTTCAAATGTTGTTTTTAGTGTCTGTATAAACTGTTATAAAGCCAAATGAAATAGTTTGTTAACCAATTATTTAATGTCCATCATTAAAACATTTAATCCCTAATCATACGAGTCCAAAGTTTGGTTAACCACTATTTTCTTTATAAGCAGTTTATTGAAAACTCAGAAATAGTAATGTTACAGAGCGAAAACAAGAACAACACGTGGTCTTTTTTTTTTGTTTTTTAAAGGACAGCTGATTCAATCAGGCTGAAAAATGCAGTTTGTAAGATTTTAGGCCCATAAAGTATGTATGACGAGGACCCTGTCATAAGTCACAGAGGTATAAATAAACAAAGCTCCTCTACTTTATGAAGTTCAAGCCGAAAAAAAGAACAATGCAACGCCCCGCTTTTAAGAACTGTCGCCTGTTGGAGCAGCTAGATGTGCATTTGATTGCAAGTTTGGCTGAATGTTGTATAATATAACGCTGGTTTGAAACTTAAACTATGTCTTTCTTTATTGGAGACACGAAACAAAACAACTCCAGAATGGTTCATACTGTCAGGTGATTGTTGCCTGAGCTACTTATACTACATACAGTATAATCAACATGTTTAAAACATTGTTTGGTGACCCAACTCAAGCAGGAGCTTCCATCAGTCCCCCCCTTAAACCAATGATGATTAAAGTAGAGTAATTTAAAACAACAGTGCCACTGTAGTATTGATCAGACAAATGCATCAAATACATTTTAAAGTCTTCTACAGGTAGTTGCGCCTTGTTTTTTTAAGTTTTATTTTGAAAAAACTATTGTGGAAGTGCACAAGCTTAATGCTTACAAACTGCCTTGTTTAAACACTTGAGAAAACCCATGCGTGATGTTGAGATGCCGTTCATAAATCCTTGGTGGATATATGAAATAAAAGAACTCACCTTGAAACAACAGAGAGGCATTGAGAGAAATGTCAATACATATTAGTATATGATCGCATTACTGTAACACTAAGGGGAATGCTCCTCAGCATACTTACTCTGCCTTCTTTTTCTGTGTGCATTATACTTTTATACTTTAGAGGGTTTCAGCTAGATCGTTCCATCGTCACTCACCAGGATGACTTTTTCGATCTCCTTTGATGGGCACCAGTGAAACATCCCTGTCGAGTCATACCTCTTCACGTTCATGTCCATGTTCTCGATTTGTTCGTTTCCAGGAATTAGAAGGGGGTCGTGTCGACTGATGAAACAGAGGAACAAATATCATAACAGCTCATTTTGTAATATAACTGCAGAGTAACAAGACAGAGATGAAAGAACACGTGTGTAAAAGTCCTATTATCAGAGTGTCAAACTTTCTGCAGTACTGCATACTGTAGATTTCATGTATCACTCCTCTGTTCCTTATTGCCCTTGTTAAGTCATCAGGAACCTCAAAGACCCTTGTGCTTGCAGTGGTGCAGAGAACAGCAAGACCTGAGTGCTACCGCTGAATGGCATGACAACGCAAGGCCAATTACCAGCTTTTACCCTCTCTTCCAGTTCCTGACGCCATGCAGCGCAAATAGTAAAAGCTCCAACAGGCTCACGTTTTAAATATTTCAGGAATTTGCCCAATCACATTTTGCTTCCCCAACTGATGGCCATTAATGTTTCAACAGCGTGTCACAACCAAACAGGCTAATCCACAGCAGTGGGCTGCTGAGTTTTATCCAGTGTAACACTGACCATGAAAGGGCTCCTGTCAGTCCCGTTATATCGCTTCCCTTGTTCTTGCACTTATCCTACGAGACGTGTTCTCACAGTTCCTCTTAAGGGGAAACCAGAACATTCCTCCCCAAACACTGAGTCAGGAATACATGCAAACATTTATTGCTGTTCTTCAATAAATGTTTCAATGAGGCTTCTTAAACAGCATCGCCAATGTCATTGATTTACAATTCAACACAAATAATGACATCCTTGGTTAAAACAGACTTACACCAACTCCAAAAACAGAGGAGTGTAGAGAGACACACATTTGAGTAATATGGGAGAAAACATCTCAAGAATTTGACATACATCTCTCTCAGTATCACTCTCTCTATCGTCTATCAACACTGTCATCGCTGACAGGGCTTTGATGTTGCCTCTTCCTTCAGCCTGCATTTGGGTTGCATACCATGGCAGGAAAAGTAAAAGTTAAAAAAAGGAGCTGTCAATTAGCCACCCTCTCTCTCCAGCTATCTTCCCCCACTTTCCTCTATCAGTGTGTGCAGGTGATAATAACACTGACAGCATTTAGTGTTTTTACACTCAGCCTGAATCTTTCATCCAGAGGTGCGTGTTGCGCCAATCAACTCCACAGAGCCCCCGTCACTTCAATCTGCTCAGCTCTGCTCGCCTCCACACAGGGGCTGACTGGCGCATGCAGGCGGGCTGCCGCTCCAGCTCTCTCTGCCAAGACAGCTATCTTTCACAGAGCTGTCAGCTGTGTGACTGGCAGCCTGTCACAGGCTCCACACACCTCCTTCTTCCTCTGCCTTCTCTCTGCCTCGGGTTGAACCTGCCACAAGTCTCGTGGAGAGCAGACATGACGTCTGAGCCGAGGTGCCACGCCCAAGGGATATCAGCTGCGGATGATGCTGGGGCATATTCTGCGATTGGCTGCATGTCATCAGTTATGACCCCGTCGAAAAGGTTGTGAACACAGAGTTCATGCCACTGTGTTAATGCCAACAACCACGCTAAGGATAGGTCAGCTAGTAGCAAACACTGATTGAATGTCGCCTTTCGTCTTTAAAAAGATACACTGAAGAAAAACCTATAAACCTAAATAAATGTTTTTTTTATTCAGCTTGAGTGTACTATTTGTAATTCTTCATTCTTCAAACACCAGAAACATACCCGCTTTAATACTAAATTTAATACAATTACAGTGCATCAGATTGCAAAGCAAATATTTTTCCTGGGTGAGATACAGTATTTATATCTGATGCTTTATATAGGACAAACATTTCCCTTACAGCATATCTCACTCCAGTGTCTCACCGCCTCTCTCTCTTTCTTCCTCCCTCCTTCTGTATTTATTTCAAACAGACTTGAGTTATTCCAGTGTATCACTCTGCAGTCACAAGCTAGGGATGGGCGTGCTCCCCCAATCCCCCTCTCTCAGACTACGAAGGCAGCCTCTTGCTTTGAAAATTTTCCCCATCATGCAAACTGACAAAGGCATGCTTTTCAAAAGCCCACAGCCAATCTGTTGATCATTATTTATTTACAAAGGCCTTCAGGCTGCAAGTCCTGTAAAAACCATACTTGATACGTATGCTTGCTCTCGCTAGCTCTGTACTGTGTTATCCCCCTCCCTGCTTGTAGAATAAAGTATCCCTAAGGCTACCTCAAACAATCACTTTTCATTGTGCATAAAACCCGCCTTGTAAAGAACAACTGTTTAATATATATGGTGTTATATGTTGACAGGGGCAGCTGTGAAGGGGGGCTTACAGACTGTGATGGGTAATTTGATGTTTTGCTGAGGGCTAAGACTAGGAAAAAAAATCTACACCTATAACAGAGGACCTGTCATCCCAGTACCCAAGAGCCAGCAGAATACAGAAGCACCCCTAAAGCAGAGAAAACTTTGACACCGCTTTGAAGCGTTTTCAAAACTGAGTAAATAACTCGCAAGAATTATTAGCAGCGGGAGATCAAAGCAAAGATGCATATATTACATGGCAAACAGGGACCATCTCCTAAGCAAAAAAGGAAGAGAAGAAAAGGTTTTGTGCTTTAAGTTAGGCAAACTAAACAGCCTTTTAAACAAGCAGTTATCTGGAAATGTGCCAACGTCTGGTTGTTTTTGTAGCAGCCTTCTCCCTCTGAGCGAGGGCATCTAAAATGATGCTCTGTTGCAAACTAGACTGAAGGGTATGACTCTGTGTTGGGCTAATGGTTCAGCAAGTGTGGAGGCTTATTAAGTTCTTGTTTTGTGGAGAACTGAGGGGGAGGCCGACGAGTATACTGGACGAAATCACACAGGCATGCCAGTGCAGCGAGAGGAACGCTGCCTAAGGGAAGTATGCAGGACCAACACACAAAGAACTCCACTAGAAATGGTGGAAAATACACTACAGGGCAATAAGAACAACAACAACAAATATTTCTGAAGTGAAAACAAAGATCAAGAAGTTTGAAAAAGATATTCAAACTTCTTCATTTTTATTTTAACATTACACTTGTGTCCAGAAATTAAACACTAACAATACATGTTATGTTTGTTAAAAGGCTTTTAAGTATTTCAGGTTAATACAGAAAATATGTATTGTACACATTTCTGATTAAAGAAGCTATTATTCTAACTGTGATAAGCACGTGTGAGTAAAAACAGCACAGCTCCCTCTTTTACCTTTGTCAAGTCAAACCGATGAAATCCATAACACTGACTCTCACTTAGAGAAGGGCAGCGTAGCTATGAGCGTTTCTGTCCTGTTAAATCTTCCCCACCATGTCCTCACAATGCCGTCCCAAACCGCACAGCTCGGTCTCCCTGTGTTTTCCACGCTATCGTGTTGCTAACCCCCCCACCCCTTTTATCTTTCAAAATCAATTAACAGCATTTTAATTCCACAAGACAGGATAAAAGGAAGGTAATATTTGAATTCATATTTGATTGTGATGATACATCTCACATATGGCCTTAAGTACCAGAAACAGTACTCAAAGGGGTTCCCACAATAGAGGAGTAGCCTGAGGGCAGAGTAACCATGCAGGTCCCTCTGATTGGTTGCTGGTGTCATTAGTGCCAGCATTGTTTAAGGAGCACATGTGGACCAGACCGGAGGAGATGGCAGCTGGGACTTTAAAGCCAGAGGAGTTTTCAAACGGCTCCTCACAGCCACTTTTCATGACAGAAATATTATTTCAGCTCTGTCATTAACAGCTGACAGCATGCCATCCTAAACAGCCAGAGTCTAACAGGGCACTTCTCCTCTCTCTTTCTCGCACAGACGTTCTTACCTCCTTCCTCTGCCACCCCTAATTTGCCCCCTCCCATCCATCCAAAGCTCCCACCATCTCACCAGCCGCCTCTGAAGTATCTCTCACTGACATACTTCCATCCCTTCCTCTCCGCCTTCCTCTCCCTGTATCTGACTCCCTCTCACTCCCTGATTGAAGGCATGAAGGAGAATAAAATCCGCATCTCTTACCTCATCATTTTGGGCGAGCAGTTGGGCGAGTTTCGCATCCCTCCGTTGCGCTGCTTTTTTTTGGGCGAGAGAGTTGATGGATGCTCGTCGTCGACTGCAAAAACATGCACAGAATGTCAGAATAAAGATAGTTGCTTGGAGACGTGTGCTGGACCTGACATGGAAAGAAAAATGCCAACAACCAAACATTGCAAACAAAAAAAACTTAGACAGAAGAAAAGGAAAATTAATAATTCAGTGTAAAAAATTGAGAACATATAGAAAAAGCATTAGTAACGGACAATGGTAATTCTGAAAAAGGCAGTAGAAAACCACAGAGAAAAAAAACAATAAACAATTAACTTCCTGAAAATGTAACCGAAGGCTCACGTCCTAAATCACCCCTCTTTTATGGCTACTCTAAGGTTCACTTTTACAGGGCCTTTATACACTTACGTATATGTTCAGTACACTCTCTTTAGGGGATCGGGCCTATAGCAGTTTGCATCAGAGTGACCATGCTTACCAGCACCATTAATTGCCATGTGATGGTATAGATCGTCATTGTCAGTGGGCACGGGCAAAAGCAATGACCATGAGATAAATAAAGGTTATGGAGATGAAATTTGACTTTACATTTTTTATGAATATTTCTAAACCCCACCCAATCATTGCTGTGTTGTAAAGAGCAAAATGCATGTTCTACAGGTCTACCTCTAACACTAGGCATTGAACACACATTATGGAGGCCAGCTAATTAATTAGTAATCTATGAATATCCAAGGCTATGGAAGAGGATTAGGGCCACTGAAAAGTTTTGACTTATTTCTCAGAATTCTGACTTTAAAGTCAGGATTCTGAGAAAAAGTCAGACCTATAACTTTTTTTTTTTGTTCAGCGGCATAATCCTCTTTTGTAGAATGCAGGTTTTATATGAATTTTATCTTCTGTGAAGATTAAATAGTGTGTTTTTGTTTGATGGTTTGGTGTTAAGCATTTGCTGGACGCTGAGCAAAGCCGTGTTATTTCTTTATAAAGCAGACTCGGCTTCCTGTCAACTTTCAACGTTGAGGAATAGGGAAAAAATATATTTTCAAACTTCGCTTTAGTCCCAGTCGAGGACGAGAGAAAGCAGCCTTAGTGAGGTCAGGCCCAGTCATCTGAAGATTTCAGTGAAGCCAACAGTAGTCTGATCTTCACTACTGTCTCTGAGTTTCAGACAGGCACCCAGATATTTCATCCACTCTGCACTCTCCCAGCGCAAATGCCAAGTGCACCGTCACTTCAAACCCGTATTAGTCCTTTGGTTAGGAATCAATAACACAGCATGATATTAGTGCAAATCAATGTGCACGCTGCAAGCCGTGACTATTCCAAGCATGTGGAAATTCATTATTGTCTGAGCACCCATCCTAGACTGTCACCTAATTCTGCTAATAAAAGATAAGAAATATGACTTTGCCTTCTAATAAAATGTCATTCCCTGACATTTCCTTTATGCAATTGGGCATACTGAATAGCTAATATCACAAGCACTTTACAAATAATTCTTTCTCTTATGTGCTTTGAGAATACCACATAAAAAAATATTCATTATCCTTGCCATATTGCTTGACAGGCTCCTCTTGGCTTAAACCTATTCTATTAACAGTAAAAGCCTATTTCTCATCTGCATCTATGACAATACTATTAAATGCTATCCAGCCACAGAGACATAACATCTTTTAAAGAAAATGATTAAAAACTGAAATTAATATCCAAAAATCTATATCCTCAGAGCTCCTGCAACATTTCTTTAAGTAAGCACCGATGTTATCCTTTCGTTTCACTTTAAAGTTCCTATGTTTTAGCACTCCACAGTTAAAGTCTCCCCATGTAGACAGAAGCCACTTCACTAGCAGGCAAATCCGTGCAAAGCAGCAGGAGCAACAACATCAGCAGCTCCAGCCGTGAACCCTCATGCAGCAAACAAGACAAAATGAAGGGACGGACAGGCGGGGTTACTGGCTGATGCATCCCGCTAAGGGGGCAACCTACGGTGCCTACTGTGACTGAGCAGCATGGCATTACTCGGGTGGTAGCGGTATTTCACCGGCAGACTGCGGGCCCGGTTCAGCCGACTCTCAGCCAGGGATCTGGCCTTCACGTCTCCTGGACCTGAGATACTGAAGCGCAGTTTCGAGGGGTTGGCCCCAGGCCCTGGCCCCACGGGGAGCAGGCTTCCTTTACGGTTATTAACGAGTGGGACGTTGTTTGTGCCCGGCTTGACCAGGGGCTCCTGGTTGGGGTGCAGGGTGTTGGGAAGGAACGCATTTGTGGTGATGGAGGTTGAGGTGCAGCCCGTGGTTTTAACTGATCGGTTTTGAAAAGACGGTTTAACCTCATCCATTACTGTCAAACAATGGAGAATAACAAGTATGAGAAAGCGTGTATGGTGGTCATAAATTAGTTAGTAATTGTAGAATTGTGTTAAATTTCAGAAAATGTACTTATTTTATATTTTTTTCCCATTTGTTTGAACTTACAGAATAATTCAGATTTCAGGAGAAATGTCACTTCTTCAGGGGAGGTTGTTAATATTTAAAAAAGGATTAGTACTATCTTTAAAGCAGTAGGTGACATTTTAATCATAACAATAATATCTGTGAGGATTGTTAAAGGCTGTAAAAAAAGATTATTTTCTAAATGTTAGTCACCTCTGAAAGCCAGAAATTCATCCCAAAAGTGAAAGAACTCATTTTTCTTAAACTGCTGTTGAAACTTCATTCTTATTAAATATATCTCATCTGATCATCTGTTATTTTGGCACAATGTTCTCAGAACTAAAAAAAAAAACGTATGAAAAGTATGAATTAATAAGTAGCTTCTAAGTCTTATTTATCAGATGGGCTACAAATTCTAGTAGGACAAAGTCGAAACACGGCTAGGCTGAACCAGACAGATCCAATCACATACTGACACTCTCTTATGGAGCACTACTTCATCTTAAAAATTATATTAAAAAAAGAATCACTAAGAATTTATATTACTGATTTCATTCTTTCTTTCTTTCTTTTTAGCGTTTCAGGGATTAAATGTGGATTATGTTCTTAAAATAAGTTTCTTTAGACCTTAAATCCAGTTTTTTTTTTTTGTCAACCAAAACACACGTTGTTTTTACTGTAACTTTAGCAGTCACAGAATGTCCAGTGGCAATCTGCCATGTTCAGTTGAAGACTGTAAATCTAATGTTCACGCTGCTGTCTCACCAAACACACACACACACGCTCATACACACACAATCCAATTGAGGCTGCAGAACCAACCCATATGTTGGTATGTATTGAAGGTTTGTAAACTTGAATGAGAAAGGAGGGCCTTTTTTTCCTTTCTTTGGTAGCAGGGTGGTTGGTTGGTTTGTTGGTTGTTTGGAGGAGAGAGCATGCTTGGGTGGCCCCGGGGCGATAAACAGACGTTTATCCCGGCCGTCAGCTGCCTCCTTGATTTACGGGGCGCCACCGATAGCTCCTGGATTCATCTGGCCCTTGTCAAACACGTGCAGCGTTAGAGAGTGCTCACCCGCCCTGGCAGGTCCACTGTGCATCCTGAACAACCCAGACGGCAACTGTCCCTTCCTGAAATGCTAATCACATGATGGTACTGTCCTGCATGCAAGCCTTATCGGATCGCTGAGACCCAACGTAAACTGGATGATGAGGCAGTGGAGTAACAACTCAAATGTTTACTTTCCTATGTGAGCCAAGCTGGATTTGCCTTTACAGTGTTTGCTGCACGAGCAAGCTTTGTTCTTCATGTGCGTTGCAACTGCATGAAAAAGCTTTTTTATGCCATGCAATGTTGTTTCTTTGCTTTTTAATACAAGGATAAATCTGATATTATAACTGTGAAGAGTCCTTGTGGTTTTCTCTTTCAGAGAGGGAAGAAAAAAATCTGTTCAATACCAAATAAGAATAAATACATTAAATACAAAAGAAATCGATACAATGTAAGAGGTGACATATAGCATTTCAGAACGAAAATGTAATCTTAACCATTAAGTAGAAATGCATTTAACAATTATTTATCAAAGATTTACCTAAATTGCAATCAGCTTTGAATCGAACGCCAGCCTCTTTCTGACTTCCACTGTTCCCTGGTGTTGTAGCGCCATCTGCTGCTAAATGCAGCACAATACAAAAAGAATATTTCATGGAACTATATGGTATTATCAAACACAAACGTATTTATTATCAATTGCTATTGAAACCAGGAACTCAATATTTGAACTTATTGTCAACATATGTTGAAATGATTTAATAACAGGTGAATTAGAAAGAACAGTGTGAAACATTTATTTTAAAACGAGTTAAACTGTGAGTTTACTTTGTCTCTGTATAAGACACAAGGCAACATCAGAATGTGCTTAAGGGATAAGGGACAAGGAAGCAAAACTAAAGCAAAGTATCAGTACTGATTATGTTCTATGACAGAGTGAGGGGGTCTAAAGTCTAAACATAGAGCTGGAGCAGAATGGAGAAGGACAGAGAAACACACTTACGTGGTCTGACATATCCATTATACTTATATTTGGCTGAGGAGAATGCAAAGACAAGTGGCAGGTCACACAGGGGGAGAAAAGATGTAATGAAACAGGCACATTAGGAAATAGAGACATCAACATAAGAGCGGTGGATGGGAATTAAATCAAATGTAACTATGATGAAGTACTATAATGAGTAAACAGATCAAAAACACATCAATAATTAAATCAATGAAAGAACCTAGTGGTATTAATGACTGAAGTTTGATGGCACAAAAAAGGCAGACAGTTGAATGAAAAGAAACGTCCATTCACAAAGTGAGCCATGCTTTAAGAAAAGTGTACTACTGAGATGTGATGAAAGACAAAAGGCTGATTTTTTTTTTTTGACTTTTCAAGAATCTAATTTTTGAGGTTACAGTTTTGGTGGTTTCACAGCAATGTAAAGTTTCTCATTTCGAAATGCTTTGACTCTTAACATTTGGACTTAAATGTGATGAACATTGTGAGGTCTGTAGAGAGAACAGATAAAGCCACCATGGGAAACAAAGACAAAAGCTACATACTTGAGAGCATGTAGGCGTCCAAAACACAGACAGCATACAACCGCTACGCAACACTAACAGAGCACATAGAGACTTGCTCTTTGCATGCAGTCCAGATCTTTAACACCTCTGGAAATGAAAAAAAAAAGATCTTTTCAAACATGGGTTCAATGCTACAATGTGAAATCTCTTGGCTAACTCTTTAAAAATGTCTCCATCTGTGCATGCAACATTAAGCAACCAGGGACTGCAGTTTCTGATCTCCACTGAGGAGGTACTGAGGACTGGTACAAATAGAAGAACTGGTACATCGAGCACTTGAACTGAGCACTGAGCTGCTGAAACTCCAACTCTTTTCCAGTCTCTCTTCCAGCATTAAAGGTCACAGTGAGGGCCCTGGGCTGGCCTATGACACAGATCCTCCAACAGGGACCCTCAGTGGCCCTGGCATCTGTCTCTAGCAATCTGCCTATATCACAAAAGCAACAGACTAACTGGCTAGCATTTGGGGCGTAGCGAGGCGGCATAGGACAGAGGGTAGGGGGTAGCAGGGGGTGGAACCAAGCCTGCCTGGTGGACAGGAGCTGTCAGGGCAAGTTTGGTGACGGACCAGCAGGGCTGGGAAAATGAAAATGCAAACATAATTTCTGTGTCAGGATAGATAAGGTCCCCAGCAATGAGATGCAGATGCACACACATGCACAGACAGAGAGATGAAAGTGCATGTTGTTACACACACGAGATACAGACATACATACACACACACACACACACACACACACACACACAGCCCAGAAGGCCATGGACAAGCCAAAAGCATCCACTGAGCCTGGGGTCCCCAACCCTTGTCTGTACCCGAGCTTCATGAAAGCTTTAGCCTCTGTATTATATAAAAACTGTCACGTCTCTAGCTTCTCTCACCAAAGAAAGTTGGCCACCGAGCTCATGTTCAGGTCACAAAGAAAGCCAACATAACACTAATTTACAGACCGAAAATAAACCTCTGATTCAACTGAAGTACTCACCATTACTTATGAGGTTGCATTTGAAAATCTAAACGGTTAAAGACAAGAATCTGTACACAGAATCAAACATCAGAAGAAGGGACTACTCTTTTCTAATTTAATCTATAGTCCTTATACTCTGAAAAGTTGAAGAGACTTCTCACCTTTGCTCCCTACAGTACTTTTTTTTTAACCTTTCTAACATCAAAGGCATCCACTTCAAACTCAAGCTCATGTCTCATCTCATTTCCATCCCAATAATATACAAAACAATCGGCTGATTTTTGTGTATGTTTGATATCTAGTAACAGAAGACTGCACTCATGTAGATTGCACTATGTGCACAAAGGTGAATCTATTTCACCAGAAGTCCCATTAAAGGCTGTTCTGAGGGACTCTTTTCCTTGTCTGTTAACAGAAATTTAAATTAAGTCTAAAGGTCAGAAATCACTAAGAAAACAGTCAAAATTTAGCACAATTTGTACAAATGAGCTGTGGCTAAGTGATGAAATTTGATTTACCGAGCATGGCTAATGTCAACAGTGTAAGCACCGCCAGCCTTCGGTCCACCTTACAGGTTAATATGCTTTTACTAAATGTCGTTACACATGGATCCTGTCGATATGCCATTTTAACACACAGCCTACATATATTTTTATCTCCGTTTTTTTTGTCAAAATACGGCTAGACCTTGCTAAAAGTTTTTCAGATTATTAATAAAGCTATAAATCCTTGCCATCCCAAGTCAGTCTTTCTATCTGAACCAAAAAATGAATGAAAGTTTTATTAATGGGGAAATTAGCCTTCTGTCATTGCTAAACAACAAAAGATAACCAGTGGAGAGTTAGCTAGCTAACAAGCTTATGCCCTTAATTAACATTCAGTTTTGAAGAAAAGACCATATATCTTTTTGAACGGATGTTGTCAATAAAGAGAGAGCGTCTAGGTACTTTGATAGCAACCACTGCACCCAGCTTCTTTTCAGAGAACTCGTGAGTGTTAGTTTAGTATTTATCCAGCCAGTCCAGGCGCTACTACTGACACATCTCAGCCCGTACTGTTCAGAAAGGTACTGATGACGCCGCTCCAGGCAGCCCATCTGAATGGGCAGGACTTGTCACCCATGTAACCAAGAAGACAGAGGCTGGTCAGATGACCATCACAGAGAAAGCGAGCTTGTGGGAACAGATTGCCTGGCTGTTGCAACTCAATTTTTAATAGATGGGAATGGATGATTAAAAAAAGCAAAGACTGACTGATACGTGATGTGTGTGTTTCTGTAAATAATACTCATGTCTCTCTATTGTTTAATCTGACTTTTGTTTTTGTTTAAAAAGAAATGAAAATCGCAATAATTGATACAATCCAAATGCAACACGTGTTGTATCGTTATTCTTCAGATTGGTAATACAAATGGAATCAGCACTGTGGAGACAGCCCTGTAGGAAGGGTGATTGGGCAAACCAACTATAAATATAAAGAAAACAACCAATAGGCAGTTCTCTCTGCTATGTGGGCCGGTGATAAGAAAAAAACAAAAAAACAAGATATATCATACTGGCCCCAAAGTGCATCAGCACACTGGCAAAATTCCCGGTATGCAAGATTACCAGTCCAGTCCTGGCTACAGCCTCTGCTAGTGGTGGCTGACAACATTTGAACGGCATTGATGGCCAACACATGAAAATATTAATGATTTGTTTAACCGACAAGTAATTCTAGTGCTGACGTATGACCTTTTAATCGGGTAGTTTTGCAAATCCCTAGTCACATTAAAACTTAAAACATTAAAGCCTCAAATGAGTGAATTTTCAAAACGGCTATCAATTAAATATTGTCTCATTAAAGTCCTCAAAGCAAATCAGAGGTTTATGTATAACACACCAATAAAGACGTGTCTGGAGTCCCACTGTGTATGTGTGTGGTCTTGCATCAGATCACACGATGTATTAATCAAATGTGTGCAATCCAAGGAATCAATTATCCAAGCACCAGGGGGGCTAGAAAAGTCTGGTTCAGATGTGCAAGTGCATGAAGTCATCATGGACAAAGATGTCTTATCCTCCTAGTCTAGTGGAAAAAAGACGGGAAATGAAGAGAGGAAATCCAACAATCCCTCACTGACAAAGCCCAATGCACTCCTCCACTCAACTCACTTTGTTCAGACAAAGTCAGAGTTAAAAAGGGAAGGAAATCTAAGACAGAGGAGGCTTTTCCTGAAATCCTACAGGGGGTTGAGGGAGAAGTGAGATCAGTAACCATGTAATGGCCAGTAATTGGTACCGAGGGATATCAGCGCAGGCTGAACTACAAGAGGCCAAGCCAAACTCATCATGGCATGTTTGACACTAATCTAGGCTGAGTCGGCAGACGGTGGGAGAATGTTGAGAAGGAAATCAGATCTGTATGTCTGAAACCAACGCTTTGATAGGGAGTCCTACTGCTGCCATGTCTAATTGACACACAATTTAGTATTTCCCATCCACTAAAAAAGGAAAAGAGAAAGGAGAGAGTTCTTCCAGGAGCTTTTTTCCTCCTACCTGTCTTTATCAAGCCAACATCACCATTATGTAGATCTCACTTTGGTTTTTTCTTTCCTACCATACAAAAGAATCCTGTTCCCCCATTCTACTTTGTTTCTTTTCCCTCCCAATTCTCCCCCCTTTCCAATGTATGTGTTGCAAGCTGTTCAACACTGCACTGAAGAAATTACACGTTTTCAGGCAAAACAATCTATCGTGATCCGAGGCTTAGCAGGACATTCTAGGTTGTAGAATAACATTTACAATTTAAGGGGGGGGAATGTTAATTGTAGGCCCCTGTCCAATGAAAGGGTATTTCAGTAATTAGTTGTTACTTCCTGTCCTGAAGAAGTGTCAACAGTACAAAAACATGTTTTAATATCTGTGAACTGCTTCTTATTAAAAAGGCTTTTCGAGGATGTTCAATTTCCCTATCAGGATGTGATTTTCTGGTATCTTCCGCAGTGAGGTGTTACTAAAAACTTCGTACAGTTGTTTAAGTTTAGATCAAAGGTAAAAGAAAAGACAAAAAAGGCAAAGCTGCTTCAACTGAAACACGCACAAACTGAAAACAGAGTTAACTCAGAGGACTGCACAGTAAGGGCCTTCAAATTAAAAAATAAATCACATAATTTAAAAAAAATACATAGAATCATATGAAGCAAAGCACCTTAGGATTCAAATACCAAGTAGCATTTTTGTGTTTACAAAGATCTTACCTTCGACAGTTTAACACATCAAATCCAATAATTGAGGGGTTTTTTTACACAACTGCATGACTGATGCAGCATGCGGTACAGTAGCCACATGTCTAACACCTACAGTACTGTACTGTACAGAACGGCAGCACCACAGAGCCACACCACCACTTACCCACCACACATATAACACGCATGAAATCACAAAAAAGGTGTCAGTGAAAATGATAAACCAAAAATGAAGGTAATAAAACAGTACATTAAACAAAATGAGGAGATGAAGAGTTGAAATAAACCTAATAGTAAGAGAGAGAGAGAGTCATAGATAGATAGATCAATAGATAGAAATTCGTAATATTTCTAGATGACAGATTAGATTGATAGAAACAAAATCAATAAATCGCTGAGAAAAAAACTGTTTAAAAAAAAGAATCACAATAGCCACAGCTACACAAACTATGGGGTCACAGTAAACGGATCACATCAGAGACAACAATTAAATGCACACACGTACACGTACGGACAGTACCTCTGCATGGTACAATACACGGAGCACACACCACAGACATGTAACAGCATGTGTTGGGCGGTGTAACTTACAGGCACGTAAAGTGGTTGGGCAATCATGAACAGAGACAGAGGAAAGTGGGTAGGCCCTCTGAAGGGTGTCCATGTTACTATGTACACTGCCTGACATGCAAGAGCAGTCTTGCTCTGAACGGCCGCAATCAAAACAACATGCCAGTTTCATTCGTTTGTAGACGGACATCTTGGCTACAGTCATGTTTTGGGATGAGAGGAGAGGAAAAGCAGCAGGTTAATGGCAAAAGGAGAAATATTCATCCAGGGGGAGTCGAAAGGTAACTTCATCAGAAAGTGCAAAGCCTTAGACACCTGCTCCCACAGACTTGAGCCCCAGATTGAATTAAAACACTCAAAGCGCATCATTTTAACCTCAACAGGACGCTCAGTATTTTTTTTTTTTTCACATTTCTTGTCCGAAAAATACAAAAATCTTGACATATAACCATACAACAAAATGATTGTCAAGTCTAACATTTTATAATAATCATTTAACATTGTGTGATTTGTTTTAAATATTGACTTATAGTCTGGAGAGGTCAAGCTGTGTGCTAAGGCTGTAACAAGTCAAAAAGGCAAAAATATAACAAGGGAAAGAGGGGTGTGGAGGAAAAGGAGAAAGAAGGCAAGCATTCAGGGGAGAAAGGCATGAGCAATGTCTTCAGCAGCAAACCTCATACAATGTTTCATACATTTGTACATCCTCTATCCATTTGGCTAAAGGAGTGGATCACGTACCTGTATCCCATCATGCAGCTGTAGCGGCTCTGTCCAAGGCATCACACTATTCTACTGGCTAGACTGGCCAAATCATGCTATAGTAAATTAAAACCTGCTGTTTCACTGCTTCACTCCCCAGGGGAAGCTTCACTCTTATGTGCATCTGTGCAAAATGAATATGCATGTTTGATATTTGTCCTCACACTCTTTATCAAGATGTTCTCATCTAGAGGAAACGGTGAATTCATTAGCAGTAAAATGCACCATTGCTCTCTGCATTGCATCAAAGGGATTTCACTTTTACATGGTTTGGTATGAACAGAACCCCCTTGGTGGCTAATGTTAGCATACGTTAGCAAAATTTCAAATATTGCTGTGTAACGAACATTACTCTAACTTGATTATATTTTCTCCCCTTCTGCCACTTTAACCTTTTTACCACTATCTTGTGGTTTTCAGTTGTTAAAAGTCTTTATTCAGTGTGTATATAGAGTGCCATGTATATGTTAGCGGGTGTGCATCGTCATTGTTTTTGTATATTGTAAATCAACACCAATTGCATTATAAGTGTTGTATCAAAGCATTTCAATGATGTTTGTTTACATTTACTGTCATCAGTGCTTGTGTTAGACAGAATATTAAAGCATCATTTAAAACAATTACTCCTTTACTTCTTGTCAATTTGCTGCAAAAATATTATAAGCAGCTACTTTCTGTCTGTGGGTTTGAGTGTGTATGTGTTTGTGTGTGAAGCTCGGAACCCCCAAGGGAAGCAGGAGTGAAAGTCCCCAGAGTAGCACATCTAGATTGCTGTGACTCTGGGCAGAAACAGTCCCTGGTCCCCATTCCCTCATTGCCAAGGTGCAAACAGACAGCAGACTAATACTGTCTGGCACCTTTACAGAGTCCCTTTCAGCATCTTTGACTCCGAGTCACATCGGAAAATAAGGTTTCGAATGAGGTAATATGTTTCAGCTTCTGGCCAAGGAAAGAGTGGGAAACACAGATCATAACCCGTGGAAAGAAGGAATCAGGGACTGTTGTATCCTGCAGCATGCACATGTGCCTTATGAGCATGTAATATGCATGCACAAAATGTGTTTTTGGTCTCAGCAACAAGGGAAGGTACATAGATAACTGTTCACAGTATTGAAACAGTTTTGAAGGCATGGCAGACAAGTGCAGCAAAGCTATCACTTCATGCTGAAAATTCTTACTTCAGAGTTTTTGCTTAGGCATTCGGACCACAGTATATGTATGTTATGTTGTTGATCATTAACACGTGGGAGGGGAGTAATGGAAAACACAAGATACACACACACACACACTGACAATGTCTTTGACTTCTGACAGATACCCAGATTCTTTCCTACAACTATAAGGTGTCCATTTCAGGGCATTCCTGATTGACGATTCAACATGACGGCAGCCCTGATAAACTGTCTGCATGGGTTTTATCAGTCACCATCTCCCATAATCCACCAAGACACCGCAAAAACAGAAGCTATCAGGGCGCTATGTTGAATACAAAGGATGTCCCAGAGAAAGCACCATTCTGATAGATCCCCCTAAAGCCTCCTTGTTCAGCAAGAGTGCAAGGAGAATTGATACTGTAAAGAGTTGAACTTTGAGAAATAACAAAAAGAAAGTGCACAGTAGCCGGTTGCACTGGAGGCATATAGGAGTGCAGATAAATACTTTTTTTCTATGAAAGGCAAAGTTTGTGGAAACACAAACACCCCTCAATGACTTTTAGACTGTAAACACCACCCACTTAGAATCATGAAATGATCAAATAAGTCAGGAGGATAACCTTTTTTTAAAACAAAAAAAGTAGATATTTTCCCAATGCACAGAAAGACAACGTTTTGGTCCTTGCATTTTTACTGAACAGGTTTCAGAGGATTTAAGTTTTCACTGCAGACATCTCCATTCAATGTGGTATTAGTGGACATGACGCTGGCATGGTTCTGCCATCTAGTGGCGATGTAATGCTGTAACAATTTCTTAACTGCATAGTGCTAGTGGACTTTTCATCCAATGCAAAGAGTACAATAGAAGGGCCCAACAACTGTCCGTATTTGAAATGCACAAGCCTGGTGTGGTGACATTTCAACTCCTAGAGGAACTAATGATCTCTGTAACCTCAGTCTGAGAAGGGCAGGGAGTTTATAAAGGGACTGAGATCACAGAGGAAGGGAGGGGAAGGGGGTACCAGATTGTTTTGATTGTGTTTTGGCAACCTAGTTTGTCAGAATATGGAGAACTTCCCACAAGGACATTTACTGCTCTCTGAAAGTACAGCCACACATAAAACTTACTTTGACAGAGAGCAGATCCATTTAAATCTCAGTGGTTCTTGTTAATTTTCTTTTCCTCGTGTTAGCTCTTCTAAATCTATGATTACTGTAAGACATCTCCGATTTTTATTACATTTCTTCTGTACTCTCATGGAGCATGACACTATGTGAAGGTTAATCAAGGGCAATGACATAAGACTTGCAGCAGATTGCCTTCCAAATGCCAAATGTGAGCTTGGTTTGATGATCAAATAGAGAGGAAAAACTGCAGACCTCATCGGCCACATCCGAGTAAGTCACAGTCAATTTAATTGTCATTTCCAACTTGTAGGAGAACCAGCTGACTGAAGGCCTGATGCTTGAGGGAGTTTAAATTCTGCTGTTTTGGTTTTGGTTGGGCCTGACAACAGTGTAGAAATGAGAGGCGAGGAGAAGGATGCAGAAGCTACACTGGTACATGCAACATAGATATAGTATACTATTTGCTGAAGAGGAAAAAAACACTTGCACTGCACTCTGGGTAACTGTACACCCATTTTCTTTTACTCACAATAAATCACTACCAGTGAGAAGTTAAAATAAAGTGGTGTTTTCCAATGGCAGCAGGGAAGGAAATACATCAAAAGTGTGTCACTGGTCATAAAGAAACATGGGAAAAACAACAGAAGAGAACAAAACATGATAGAACAGAACACACTGTAGGACAGACTTCCATTGCACTAATGGAACTGTCTTCTTTCTAAATGCAAAAGTCTTGTTTGCAACCACTGTAATAAGACAAAACATTATGCCATGTCCATCATGGGAGTCTGGGTCATGACAATATAAAGAAAGCAAAGAGAGGTAAACAGTTAATATAAAGGAAGCTACAGTGTGGAAGGCTTTTGATTCTATTGAGCTGGGAATACAAACATTTGTCTTAATAATTGACACGGCACAGACAAAAGAAGGTAATGTTTGTATCTATTTTAAAACCAAGCTTTGTCCGCATCAGGCTGCTTACAGTAAATGTCTGCGAGCTTTAGTGAAAAAGATGGGATATTCACTTCAATTATTTATCCAGAGGCTAACATGTCCTGACAAGTGACTGCTCTACATAGGTCAGGTGAAATTCATGTGCAGTTGCTACCTTAATGGTAATGCTATATTTGCATTAAAAAGGGGGGAAAATATTGATTTGACGTTTTGTCTCGTGTGAAATGTCGTACATTCAAAAATTAACAGCGCCTTACAGTATGTCTATGACTACTCACACTCATGCGTGTGCCTTAGATGAGTGAACTCCTTGAGTTAATTTAATAGCCTGCGACAAGCAGACTGTGTAGTACTTGTAAAATAAATATGATGCACTGGTTCATATTCACTCAAATTTTAAAATGACAGAGAAATGCTCTTATAGGAAGACAACAAATGAAAATTATTTATTGACCTGCAAATGTTTAAAGGGAAATATGGAGTTACTGTATATGATTTTAATTCTGTGTGGTGTACTTTTCCACTTATTTCTACTATTCTACATTTCATTCACTTCAATATTATCCCCACTTTCTGTAGATAAAGTACTGATTTAATGGTTAAACAGAATGAAAAGTAAAATACTTAAAGATGATAATGCCTCCATTTTGACTAGGAAAAAAAAAGAGAAATCAGATACTGACTGATTTTCGTACCATTACAGTATGGATGTTATGGAAGTTCAAATGGGCGCCATAATAAACGCTCTCCTAGAGGTACAATGGTGTGACAATATACAGTATATATATATATATTACCTTTAAAAACACAGAGCAACAGAAGGAAAAACAGTGACACAATGAGAGGTACAATATTAGTGGACACACGAGTATAACCTCAAGTATAATGAGACACACAGATTCACAGGAAGTTTTTTTGGGGGGGGAGAGAGGAAGGGAAGGAGGGGCATCGGTGGGGTAAAATAAGCTACTCACGTCGTTTGCAGCCGCACTTCTTGATCCGCTTAGGGTCCGTGATGTCGTCATGACAAGCTTTGCAGTAGAAAAAAGCTCTAAAAAAAAAAAAAAGTAACAGCAAAATTGTTTACCAATTAAACCATCAAACTTTCCATTTCCCAGTTTTATGTTGTGATTTCCATCTGGTTGGCCACAGGATTACCTCTTCACTTCTTTGGCATCACTGGCAATAAAGAATCCCAGTGTTCCCTCCTGCAACTTGACATGGTTTCCTGGGTTGATGAGGATGCTGGGTAATCAGAGAAATAGACACATCACGCTCATTAACTCCTGGACAACAGTCAGCTCAAGAACACAACATGCTAATCAAGAGGAATGGTACACACACTCATTGAAGCCGAAAATCGGACCTGCACTGCACTTCTGTCGACTGATTTTTTTTTTTGCATCATTCTCAACACATCACTCCTGCTTAAGTTTTGATTGCTGTGTTTTATTGTTTGTGTGATCACTATAACACACACACCAGCTTCTCTGATTTTAGGCAATTTGCTGATGTGATGCTTAAATGGAAGGACAAACTATACAACAGTATGATCTCACATAGATATTGTCATTCTTGTCTTTGCAGAATGATACTGAGAAGGGGACAGAGAGGTACAAAAAAAAGTGAAAAGGGCAGAAAAAATTCAAATGTATGGCCACGGGTTTGTTTTACTGCCAGCAGTCAATGCAGTCATCTAGTCCAAACAAATGTCATGGCCACTTAAACATGGCTGTAGTACGGAGAACGTACAGGAACTGCAACATCTCGGTTAGTATTTGACAGTGAGATGTAAGGGAATGAACAGCTCTTCTTCTTGTCAGTACTAGGCTGATTTTAAATCTACAGGTTTGTTCTAAAAGAAACACAAAGGTAGATTAAGGTGTGAGGCTGGAGAAAGTCCCATTTACATCAGAAGTGACTTTGTACGTGTAGCATGAAAGCTATTTAAATGCTAGTATGCTTGATATTCAGTTACATATTACCTGTGCTTTATATTGAATTACATTTGAATAAAGGTTTTGAAAAATAAGTAACAACATGTTAATAAAAGGCTGCACTAAAATAAATATCAAGGGATGTTTGCGTAAAACTTTATTTTCTTATTGACACCCTGTGACTGGCTGTATCATTCCCCATTAATTAGACTGGGACAAAGAGTAGACAGCACGCACACGTACTGTATGCTCACACGTACTCACACACACACACAAGCACACACACCCCGGTCATTAATGGTTACCTGTGGGCAACAATCATCAATGATGTGAGTGTGGACTAAGAAATCAAACACTGGACCCACAAACCTTAAAGTGTTACACTCCTTCAAAATAAGAGCCCAGATGAAAGATGATGAACTTCAGAATCTTGTATTTAAATGAACTCAATTGAAACCCAATTTTTTTTGGTCTATTTGTGGCCATTATACTGTGGCTAAAAAAAACATTGTCAGTTTCTAGAAACTTCTGGGCAACATCTTACTAAGCAACTTGACTTAATGTATCAAATTCAAGTAGTAGCCATAAAAGTGCTGGAGTACATCTAACAAAGTGTACAACTCCCTTCATCTTTCCTCTGGGCTCTAGAAAAGGCTACATTGGAGAAAACAAATAGAAATACTAAGGGAGCAATTGAATCGATACAAATATAGGGATGTGGTCAAATTGCACTAGTCATGCAGATTGGTAGTTCATTCCACAGATTTCTTGTGCAAGAAGTAAATCAGCATCTAACATTCACTCAGATTGAATGGCCCCCTAGAGAAGTAAACAGGCATAAGGCCTGGCATGCTTTTTAGTGAAAATAAATGAAAGGTACAAATCAAGACATTTCACAAACATTGCTGCCCAAATCTGAGATTTTACAGGTGAATCAATCCAACACATTTTCCTTCTGTCGCGCGCAAACTGGTGAATAGAAGCTTAGGATGCATCAAAACCTCATATTGTGAGCAACAAGGCAAGCAATAAACACCTTTTGTGATAGTGTCATAGCATGCAGTTACCGAACAGCATGAAGAGGACAATAATCAAACAGAACAGCATAGCCACCGCAGTACAGGTATAGAGACAGGTACGTAGATGCAGACGGTTGCAGTAACTTCTGTGCAGTTGGATTGTTTCTCAAACACCAAACTGACAGGAAGTGACCTCACTTAAGAACATCTACTCGAAAGACACACGAGCATGACGTTACATGGTGGCTGAGACCCACAACAATTCACACGCTCAGTCACACACAACCTCTCCCTCTTGAGGTAACCACGCACGCAGACGCACGTACATGCACAGATGATATACATTTAGCACTGAGAACATGATAGGGTGATGGAATGCAAAAGTGAAATGTGGGTCGCTTGTGAACATTATAGCCTTTGGCTATTCAATTTTAGTTTGGATAAACTTAATACTATCCAAGATCAACAGATCCATGCCTGTCCTAGTGTGTAAAATGATGAAGATTGGTGAGGTGCTGCTATGGTAACAAAACCATGAGAGAATACATGCTATTTTATCAGCCACTGCCTTAAGCAATGGCAGATAATCAGTGAAATTATTCCAAGATTAAATTAAAGATTTAGAACAACAGTTTACTAGTTCTTCTCAACACCACATCTGAGGTCTAAATGATGTGTTTACAAACTTCTCAGGGATTTTGAGTCAAAGAACCGTGAAGAACTGTTCTGGCAATGATTAAAAACACCATGAGTGGGATAACCAGCTTGGCAAAGCTCACATACTGAAGGTAACAACTGAGCAACACTGAAAAAGAACTGAAAGTGAGAGAAATAAACTAAGCAAAGGACAAGTAAAGGACAAAACTGAAAAGTTAAAATTAGAGGTAGATATGGAGGGGGTGAGCATTTGGCCTTGGTACACCGACAACAGCAAAGACAAAGAAACAGCACTTCTACAAACATGTCCAATTTATCTATCGTCTCTCTGCCTGCAAAGAAGTTAGTGCATTAAGCACAAGGGACACCATGAAAAGAGTTAGAAAAGAGGCCTGTGAGATAGGGTCTGGAAAAATATCCTTGGGTAAACTCCCAAAGTCAGAAGCTTTAAAGCTGTTGAGATTTGGTGGAACTTTGGGAGTAAGATAAGGTAGAGGGCATACCGCTTTCGGCTTCTGCAAACAACAAGAAAAAAAAATCTCCAATCAAACAGTTATCAGGAACATAAGGGAAGAGGAGAATGTTACGTATGTTCCAATGCATATCAAGAGCCCGCATAGCAACATGTGACACTTCTATGAACAAACACACAATCACTTCTTTCATGCTTGTCCCATGGTGAGGTCCGTGCACCTAAAAAGATTGTGTGTCAAAAATACAACTGATCGGAATAGTGGTTATCTTTCAACAAAGGTAAAATCAAATCAAATGGCACTGAAATTGTGACCATCCATTTTCAAGAAAGGGCTGTTGGTAAGAGGAAAATGATTGGTTTATGTGAAATAATCACAATCATTTTTTTAATTTTTTTTAAGAGATAAAGTAGATGTATATACATTTCCAATAATTCTACTAGCTTGAAAGATTTAAACGTACAGTATGTAAAATCCGCCGCTAGGGGGCTCTCATTTAAAACATAACAAAAGATGACGTTGAGGCTTGTGGTGTATTATGGGAGTAAAAACGAACAAATCAATACGAACGGGCGAAACCGACCTGAGAAAGGCAATATGTGTACTGACGATGTATCCAAGTATAATTTACATGACGTTTTATGTCACAGCAGCACATACAGCAACAGAATGGCAGCTTTCAGTAGCAGCTAGCGCTAGCTTATGCAGCGGTCTTTGACGTAACATCCGGTGTTTCCTTAACAACGATCAACATTTCCTGTCTATCGTGGCGGCTCATCATGGCGGCCGCCTACAAGACACGTACCGTTACAACTATAAAATTACGGATTTCTCTGGCTTTGATAACTTTTGGAAATATTTGAGGTGATGTAAGTACTCAACTAAAAAATATATATAACATGGGTTTAGTCCATTTTTAATTGAAGTTAGATATTTTAATGTAAACATTAGCATGCAATTTTACATACTGTACCTTTAAGAGCTCAGACAAAAATGAGCACACTGGGATACTCTTAAGTACAAGATGAGATAAACAACCAGACATGTTGTAAAGTTAGCATATCTAGACTTTGTACATTTTTACTTTAGCTTCATGCCGAATAATTAGGAATAGTTATGCAGCATTAGAATTAACCAACAACATTTGATGCAGTCAGACGAGGGTGAGTGGGTGGGATTTGGTAATCGAGATTACAAAAGAAGAGTTCTTCATGTTGTTACTGGTTATAACACACTGATGTTAAGTTATGGGTTAAAACAACACATTTAAGAAAATACTAATGTCTATCTTGTCGTGAAAGTATCGCTACATTGACAGCATGACATTTGCCTCGGGAGAGCTGTGTGCTCTCTGATAGCAGTGTTATGGTGTGTGTAGATTATTAAGTTACTGTGCGTTTACCTTTGTAGAAACTACTGTACTCGCCATTTAATTTGTAATAAAGGCATGCTATGGTTCCAATGTCATTCAACAACTTAACGTCCTTAAGTGGAATATGAATATCAGCTGTGATTTAGGCGGCAAAGAGGTTCAACGGGGGAAATATAAAACAACTTAGATATAGGTCAGCTTGAAAAAGTCACACAGTAGTTCAACCTTTACCACAATTATACTTGATTTTAGTGGAAGAAAAGATCTGATATACAAACCTGCTCTCTCTCTGCTCAGACTTGTATTCGATCGCAATAAGCAGCAGCTTCAGCTTCACGTAACACAGCCTGTAAAACATTCACACGCATAGGCGAAAATCAGTATATAAAAATTTATTTTTTTCAAACATCTTTGAAACACACATCCTTGAATTCCCCTGAGTCTTTATGTCTCACATCAGTCTTGTTAGCTACCTACCAGTGAGTTTAAGCTTGCTGAGTGGGGAATGAGTGATACTTACTCACAGACGGTGGGGAAGGTGAGGCCCACAAAGGCACTGGACAAATACTCTGTGTACATCTCATTAGCCACTCCTTCTAGGTAATACTTCTGCCATGTGTCCTCCTCAATCTGACGAAACACAAGCACGGAAATGATACATGTGAGGAAAAGAAAAAGAAAAAAGAAACACTTTCTTCCTTCCAAAAGAGGCTCAATGTGGCCTGCAGATGCTCCGCTACACAACCTCAGTCTGGTCATTATAAGCTGATCCATCATCCTCATGACATGAGAACAGTTCTTTGATAGAGGCAAGCACCTCTTCAATTTTGAGCCACAGAAACACAGAACAGATTCCATATGAAATGTCACATTAAAATATGACGTGCCAGGACAACTGAGCACACTCTGATGGAAGTCTTTCGCTAGACAAAGATGTCAAACTTTCCAGGGGAATGTACTGTGTAACATAGATTTACTCCATCTGTCAGTGGAGAACATACAGTATCCACATACGGTAACCTCATCAACAATTCATGAATAAATCATCTAATTTATTAAAAGTTCTATGTGGAGGATTAATTCATCCATACTATTACAGTACAGTTAACTTAAAATGTGACGTTAATCTTGTCCTCTATGTTACCTCAATGAAAGACCTCATGGAGAAGAGGTTGGCTAGCATGGTGGACAGGCCCTGGGCCAGACAGCTCTGGGCAATGAAGCCGGCTTTCAGCTCTGCCAGGCAGATAGCATCGTCACCCTCCCTCCAGTTCCAGCTTGGAATGTTCAGCAGATGGGCCTTCATCACATGAAAAGTAAAAAAAAAAGGTCACAAGACACACAAAAACCCACTTTTATGGCAAAAACTTCAGCTTTTTTGGAAAATATGCATATTCCCTTTTGGAGAGAAAGTTAGCATTAGTTAAAAGTTAAACATTGCTATCAAAAATGGACGGTGTGTAGAGAGATCCGAAATAGGTGGTAACAGCTAAGGTAAACTCTGGTCAGCTGTCAGGCAGCCAGGAGAGACTTCAATCAATCAGCAGCCCCCCCTTCAATATTTGTAGGCTACTTGTTTTCCACGTTTGTGGCCGTGGAGCTTACTAGAGAAATGCTGAGGCTTTTTAGGTTGTATCTGAACCAGTTCACTTGCCCGCTCGGCAGTCTCATCGCTGCAACACCTGTTTTGTTTTTCCTTTGCCTGACAAACCAAGGGGCGTCCAAAACGGACGTGCAGCGGTGCCTTAAACCGCCTACTTCTCTGGTCAAAACAAATACAGACCATTCTGCACAAGAATCGTTATTTAGTAGAAGGACATAGATATTACCTTAATGTCTAATGATTTAGTAGGGTTATTATATGTAATAATAATAATAATAATAATATTACAGTATGCATTTTTTCCTGGATACTACCTCAGCATAAATATCCCAAATGTGTCCTGATTGTGAAGCATTATATTTTTACAGGGACTGAAATGAGAACAACCCCTCAAACATACAGTAGGCTACATGGAGATTTTTGCATATCATTGAGTGATTTTATTTTGTCTACCCAAGGGTATTTAGGTCAGACAAATTATTATGACATGGACACGTTAATGGGGGCCAATGCCCGTTCACCTAATACTTTTTTTTTCGTGGTTAAACCTCATATAGCCTAAGTATATATACCTATCAGGAACTTACATTATAAAGTGCACTGAAAGGAAGTTTAAAGAACACTATAATATACACTATACAATCGATATAGTTAATTTTATGAGCTTTTAGATGCAGAAAATTGTAAAAAAAAAAACAACAACAACATTGCACTTAGTTTGAGAGAACTAGCAGCTGCTATGTTTAGCTAGCTGAGTTCCATTTTAGCCAAATAGTTTAGAGTTGGGAGACAAGGGGATAAAAATGTCCCGTTACTTATTTCTAGATTATATGTCCAACAATGCAGTTTCAAGTCTATGTGGCTCTATTTTCAATACTTGTACACAACAGTAAAACATTTACAGTAGGCTATCACCTGCACCAAATAGTGACTGGAGAAAGTCTGTGTCGAGTAGAGGGGATTAAGTACTGCGTCACACTTCAGTACATCACAATCAAACTAAGGGGCACCACCTTGTGGCGATATACGGTATTGCAGTAGTGCCACATTTTCCCTCTGTTGCAAAATGACTTTACATGATATTAAGAGTCAGAAAGTAACTTTTGTTTTAACCCAATGACAGTAGTCAATGTAGTTAGGAAAAATAACTATTTTGTGAATGGATTTTCATGTTATGTAAAATCTTTATAACACACACTGGCAGGCCAGCACTTATTATATTACTCTAAAGTTCTTCTGAAGGGACCCATCCTACTAAATCACTGCAAATGTATTCATTGCCAACTGATTATTTTTTCACTCTTAACCATGAGGTCACACACATATGACAGAAACGGTCGCTATGAATTACTGTAGCCTACTTAAAGATAAAACCAACTACAGTGAAATGTAACACATTCAACTCTGTCATAAACTTTCTGACTTGTGAAACATAAAGCATTAGATATTATAGGGAACCAAAACACCTTACCTTGTTGTGATATTGTAGCATTTGTGTAATTATTCTGATCTTAGGACTGTAGTTCTTGATCGAAATAACCCTGATGAGACAAAAACAGGCAGAGAGATAGAACTATGTAAGATGAAGACCTTCTCTTGTCAGTTTCCACTGATATTAAGGCCTCAGGATTCTATACCTCATGATGTTGGAGGCATCTTCAGCATCAGGATCTGCACAATATTTGTTGGCCAGGATTAAGCAGGCATCTGCTGACTCGATCTATGTGTGAAGCATTGGAAAACAGACATGTAAACATAATAGTACATGACAGATTTTTGTTTTTTACATGTGCCACGTGCTTCAGATAAATCGTGGCTGACACATTGACATCAAACTTAACAAACTAGCGTGTTTAACACTGATCAGAAACAATATGTCATACTTCTGATCAACTGCAGGGTTTTTAAGTTTTTATTGTCTGCCACTAGCCATGAAAAGTTATTGTATTTCAAATGTGAAATGTGTATCCTGATACTGTTCTTTCTAAAAGTTTAACCCTTAAAATTATTGGTCTACTGAAAGAACTTTTGAAATGTATTCATTAAATCTAATCCAAAGTGTAAGTTATGTATTTGCTCATTTCATCTCTTCAAGAGTCACTGACTGTACCTTCACTCGGGCTAGATCGTGAGGGTTGAGAACAGATCCCTGGTAGAATTCTACTTGGGTAAAGTGACGTTTGAACAAGGCTTCCAGCTCAAGATTAGGGGAAATACTAGCACACACAGAGAAAAGAGAAGAAGGGTAAGTGCACGTGTGTTTGCTGCATCTTTAAAAAGTCCAACTTGCGCTTTGTATTCTTCTAACCTACAAATGGCGAGGAGGGAAAACAATGAACTTACTTATGGAGAAAAACAATTTCTACATTGACATCATCCCTGTCCTTGTGTAGGAAGTCTTTGAGGAAGTTGGAGACACTTTCGAGGGTAATATGACCACAGACCACAATATGCCTGGAAGGGGGGAAGAAATCATCTTGAGTGGGCGACATAAATCACTGCAGACACTGGCATGTCTCCTAAAGATAATCAGTCAAACCAAAGTACTCTAACATCTAACTCAAATATAGACTGAGAAGAATGTATACATGTCAAGAGATGTCTTTTCAAAGCAAACAAGTAACTGAATTATATCTTTTTGCCATAAAAGTGAATATTTTCCCCAACATAATGAAAGTGGTTAAATTCTGCATGACAAGTGCAATCAAACACTCAACTTTGAACCACTTTAGAAAATCTAAGATATAATCACGCAGCCCACAGTGGTTGGATTGTCATCCGTTCTCAATATAAAAACCGTCCCTTCAGCCAAACCGCCCCTTTGTGAGCTGAATGCATGTTGACAATGACATGTACATCAATATGCTGGTGCTTTTTATACAGAACATTACTGAAAACTTTCAAAGTGATTTGGAGGCCTGTGGTTGACACAAATTCTAAACAGGACCTCCGTATTTGACAAGTCCCCTGGCAAAACATTAGGCTGCATTTGAGCAGAGGGATCTGTCAGATGGTGCACGGGGCTGATTACAGCAGCAAGGACAGATGGATTGGAACAATTTGGGATTGGAGGTTATGTCCTTGTTTGTCCCGTAACTGCACTGGAGACAATAGGAATGAAGGGCAAAGGTCAGCTTCCCAGGTTCTTTGACTATGCGATGATAATCATTTGGGCGGTTTGGCTATTAACTGTACAAGTCTTATCTAAACTTGTTTTTTTTACTGTTTCAACAATAAAACTTGTGGTGCTTCTGTAAATGTTATTTATGTTAAAGTCCCAGAACTCGTTCCGTATACTGCACAATCTCTCAGCCATTCTTATGAACTTTTTCTCTTTCTCTGTTAAGGTTTAATTTTATTTTTCTTACATTTATCCCATTTTTTGTTATTATTATTATTGCACTATTATCTGTCTGCAAATAAAGCATTGCTGCTGTTTTTAACCATATTGTTACAATAGGCAATTCAATCACTAATGATAGGTAATTTAATCTCCTATCGCTATTCTAGTGAATTTCAGACACTTTATATGCTTCATTTGCACTCGGGTAAACTGAGCTACCCTTCCAGAGTTTAAGTTCAATGTCAAGAGTCGTACTGCCAAACCCCTAAATGAGAAATCCAAATATGTTCAGTAGAATCCAGCTTTTATATTGACATGGATTAGTGTGGACACTCTGCAGACACACTAATGACCCTGTAGAGACCTGTAAGGCAATCTGGTTAATGACAATGGCCTTATCCACTATTTAGCAGGATGTGCCAGGAGACAAATGAACCACTTCAGTTTGGAGGGCCTGGGTCTTGGACAGCTTCGTATTTAACATAATGAGTATAATGTTACTTTTTCCTAAAATAAAAGTAAACACTGTGGTCACATTTGTTCACTGTTCAACTTCTTGTCATCAAACTAGATTTGTTTCCTTCAGTCTGTTATAATGCACTTATACAGGAGGAGGATGCTCTGGCTGAAACATTGTCCAATAAAAGTGACTGAGATCTGACTCAGTTTGGCAGTTTTAAAAGAAACAGAGCTATTTATTGATGTCAGACGAGAACCATAGTCCAGATCACTATCTTGTACCAGATGGGCCGGTTAGGGCTGAACTGAAGTGGACTTGGCAAAGTTCTATGACAGACATATTGAGGGAATGGCATTTTGTGGATTTTGCAGGACATAATGGTCTTCGCAGATGTCGCCTCTGTCCTTTAAGAGAATCTAACGAGCAGCCGTGATTGCATGGTTGGCCTGAGTTGAGCAAAAAAAAAAAAAAGGGGCCGTGTGGTCTTACAAGCTGATGAGCTGAGATGTCTGTGGGCAGCCAGCAGTATTTGGCACAAGATGTCTCTCATTGAAAGAGACGAAAAACATCACTCATGTTTTCCTATTCCCAGTATCCAGATGCCCTTTTTTCAAGGGTAGAGGGAATATACAGATTTAAACGTTGTAATACTCATGTGGGTTCAACATTAGGTTATGAATCTCAGACACATACACTCACGTAAGTACAAAGCTGAAGGGGTATAAGCATTGAAACAGAAAACACATACACACACACTATCCCTCACAGAAGCGTACATAATGTGTTGTTTTTTACTTTCTAGCCAACTTTATTTCCTATATTTTATACTTTAATTTGTAGATTGATAAAGACACTAATATAAGTCTCTTTCCGTATTCAAGATGTAAATATTTTCAGTTATAATCATTAAAGTTGACCGGCCTCTCAATTTTCCTCCTTCTGTGGGACAATAGTCACATCACACTGGAGACTGTGATCACTGAATAGTTCAAGAGGACATCATAGATCATTTCACCATTCAGAATTTCATCATGAACACAATATATGTTTCTATTTGCTAACCTGATTGTTCAGTACAGCCTGAGATAAACACATAACTAAAACATGAAACAAAAAATAAAAAAGGAACACTTTTTTGACATCACCCAAGATACTAAACAAATTTTTGGGACACATATCACATTAAATGCAAAAAGGTATAACAGAGCGTGCACACAAATCATGCAGTCAGGGAACATCCTGGGATTACAAAATGAACAAACAAGAGCTCAAACATCAGCAACAGAGGTCACTCACTTTATACTGCTCTAATCCTTAGGTCAGTGATGAAACTTGGTGCAAGAATCATCATCATCAAGCGTCACATTTACCTCCCTTTTCATTTCCATTTGCTCAAACGGAATCCCCTGAAATCCACGTCAAGAATAGCAAAAGCAAGTGCACTTTCTATTTTCAGTACAACAGTCTGCATGTTTCTTTGAGGCTGGTTTTGTATTTGATTGTTATGTTAGTATGGGCCTTTTAATGCCTGATAGTGTAGGAGTCTCTGGGCCTCCACAGCTAACGTTGCTAGTTCCTGCAGAGGGCTTTCAAAGGTGTATGTCAGAGTTCAGCCAGGGTGGAAGCCAGTTTCTATGCCAATTCCTCTGTTCAAGTTGGGGCTAATGGAAACCATGGAGCCATAATGGAAACCACAGAGCCTCCGAGTGCAGTGGGCGCCAACAGAATGCAACACTTGTCATTATTATATCAGCGTGCACAGGCTGAGGGCTGTCACTGCGCTCACGGGTGTATGCTACACTGCACAGAGTACTATAAGCAACACTAGCATCAAACAGAAATGTAGTATGTGGCTCCCTCTCACTTCCAAGTAACCTTCAAGGGCTGTTTGAAATGACAGCGCCCGGGCAAGATCAAATAAGGGTTACATTTGAAATGCTTCATACTGTGTCATGACCTCATTGTTTGGAAGCTCTGTAATCAGTCGATACTTGTAATCTCCTAATCTCATTTCCATGATAGACTTTTTTTATGTTGACAGCTGCTAAATGCATGAACCCTGATGTAAACGCTAAACCCACATGACAAACCGGTTTTGTCTATGTGTCAGGTCCGATACATGTAAACACCAAACGCATACAAATCTAAATGATTATGCAAAGAGCCTGGTGCCTTTTGGAGTGTGTGTGTGTTAAGTGGGCATCTTCTGATTGTTTCCACATGTTTGTACTGTATGTCTAACCAGAGAGAGAAATGGGAGGCGGTGTGGAAGGAGAAAATAAAGTGTGTGGGAGAAACTATCCTCAGTTTTGACAGGGGCTTCTCTCAACACCCATCTGCAAGTCCGAGCTGAGGTCACTGGCCAAACATAACATTTCATCAATCTTATCTCAGTGACAGGCAAACATTATCGAACAAAGGCCTCTTCTTTTTTCTTTACTAATGCTTCGCTCTTGTGCTGACTCCCTAGAATCTGCCCTACTGAATAGAGTGACTGAAACTGATGGGATTACGATTGGAAATGAGAAACCAAGCGAGAAAGAGAAGACAGCATAGTAGTATATGATGAGTGTTACAGAGAAAAATGGGAAGAAAAGAGAAGAAGGGAAACAAAGAATCTCTACCCTGCCTGTTCTGGACACACCACATTTGTGTTTCAATAAATCTGTGTGCTGAATATCAGTAAGGTTTGAGCTACAGGGGAGGAGAACAGTACAGCACTGTGGTAATCTTGGACAAACAGAGAAAATGACCACAGTGTCACACATACTTCACAGTGCACTGGAACCTCTGCTGCGAGAGGCCAATGCAACATAAACATAAATAACAAGAGTATCTGCAGACACACTCCACCACCACACACCATCACACAAAAACCAAGCGAGCACCAAGCAGGCAAAAAGCAAGCCAAAAGCAATTGAGAGCCTCCAATGGGAGCGAGGCATCCAGCATTCAAGGGTGTGGGAGCTGACTGAAGATCAGGGCCAGAGTTATGTCAAGCATTGATGATGCGATGGGCTAGCGGTGACGGACAAGAGGAAGATGGGTTTTTTCATGGAGTTTGCCATCAATGAAAAAAGCCACGAGACTGCAGGTCATAGAGAACATGCCAGAAATTATGCAGAAAAAAAGAAAAGTAATTCCATAAATCATGCAAAACAAACTCAAGCAAAATGAAACAAGAAAAGAAATCATATCCTGCAATGGTCATTGAGATTGATGATGCTTCAAAAAAAAGACCACCAATAATAATGCACTTGCAGATGTTTAAATCTTTCTATTTTCTTGTGGAAAAAATCCTTTAGAAGCGGATAGTAGGGGTTTCATGACTAGTTTTCGATTTGTATTAATTCATCCCTAAAGACAAGGCTGCATTAAGATGAGATTAAAACTGGATATTGTAAGAAAAGGGACAACACATGATGCACAGGTATTCTGCACAGAAGCACCACAGGTTAGTAAACTGTAAGTCTGAAGTGGAGTAGTCATGAAAGCTCTATTTTCCAAATTAAAGTAAATTGAACGCAGGAAGTGGACAAAGAAAGTAAATGAACAGCACACAAATGAGTTCAGGAAAGCTCTGAGCAAAGGACAGAGAGAAGGAGATAAAGTCCGGCAGAGAAAGTAGAAGACTAGGACAGACTGACAGAGAGAAAGAAAAAGTAAAGAAAGAGTAAAGGGGCATGGACGTGTGTCCTAATGGCCAAGGTCTCCAGTCACGCAGTGTGACTTGAGTTATGATATAACTTTACTCTTCTACAAAAAAGTCTAACCCCCAGTAACTCTAAACTTCAGGGGGGTGCACCTGAGTCACACAACCACACCTTGTCTGGATTTCAACTTACTTTCTGCCTCGTGTCGAGTTATAACTCCCTCCGTATTTCTTCCGATTAAGGATGAGAGCAGCAATTTCTGGCACGTAGCGAGCAAACATGGCCTACATGCATGGAACAGAAAAAAGAAAAGGCATGCAGAGAGGGTTCTACCGCACACAGAAAAACAGCAGAACCATCTGGAATACTTACTTTCTCCCATTAACCGCACTATAGGAACCACCATATTTCTTGCGGTTTCCTATTAACTCTATGATTTCAGGGACGTAGCTGGCAAACATGGCCTAAGGAGAAGATAGAAGACAGAAGAAGAGACTAAAAAAGAGACTACTACGCTGCAGAGTGGGTGGTGGAGAAACTAGTGCCTGAATCCAGATTTCTCAGGGGAGAGAATTGTGACTTTGAAATCAAATGAAAAACTCTCTCATTGATGATAGAAATTGCTAAACGTCGTAGACATGAGAGAGATCTTATTACACTGAAAAAAATAAATGTTAGTGCTGTTGAGAAAAAATTGCCCCAGTTTGGTTTTTTTTTTTGAGGATAAAGGAAGATATTTGGTCAGTGGGCGAGAATTTCGTCACAGCTGATTCATACTCAGCCTGTGTTAGCACCCAAAACCTCTCTGGATAGCAGAATGTTAAATAGCTGAGGGAGAATTCAACCTATGTGCCATGTTTTGTCCAACAAACACAGATGATCGGGCAGGTTGATTTGAATAGGCCCACCTGATGGTCCGCAGCTGCAAAACACATTAAGACTCATTTGTTGGGCTGGGAAATGAGCTGGATGCATTTTGCAAAGTTTCACAGCTTGTTTTCCGAGCACAGGGTTGTGTTCGCCAACCAACAACAATGGGGTACTCACTGACACTCCACATCTAGGCTCACAGGGTACAATAAGAAAAGGCCCTAGCTCTTGTAAATACTACTTAAATCATGCTTGGAAAGTGTACCTATACATTACAGAGAATAATGTGATATGATGTGAGTTTAATATGATCCCTGGCTTTAAAAATGTCTCCAGCCTGAAGTCATTATTTAGCCACTGCTGCTGAGAGGAAGCAGGCAGAGGTACTGGCCTAAAGACTTCCAGGGCTCTCAGCACTGAGGAAAACAGACAGCCTATCACCATGGCCACAACACAGAACACATCCACACAGCTGCAGGACATTAGAGTGAAGTGATAGTTGTCCAAATAAGGAGTACAGTAACTGCGATCTGGCTAGATCCTCCAATATTTTTTTTTAAGATGGAGGAGGTAAGGCTTTCAGTATGTGTGTGCAAAGGTGTTTACAGATGTGTGCTAAAACTGTACTAGTGGCAGCCCAACAGGACGCTGGAACAGAGGAAGGTGAGAGGGAGAAAGGGGAGGAGGAGGCTGCTGTTGCTATGGTAACAGTCAGGCTGGCCTAAGCCTCATCTCCCTGCCCCTGTGTTTGTTGGAATTGTGGGAGGAGACACGAGAGGAGGGGTGTCCTGAAACCGCAACTGCTTTTAAGAGAATAGTAACAACATTATCAGACAAAAAGCTTATACTCTAATTAAACAGAGGAGTGACACATAAGGGGAGGGGACGGGGGAGCACATAGTACCGTAACTACGGTAGACAAGATACAGCAGGCTAAACAGAAGGATACAACTACACTATGACAAAGAATTTATAGTTACTGCTGCAGGCATTACAGTTCTAGCATTTAATACAGCTACACATTTGCAACAATATAATAAAATAAACATAATAATCAACATATTTAACTTTATTTTCAATTATTTATCATTCCATGTAGCATTGTCTAACAGTGTTTTTACAGTCTACTGATGGGGACAGGCAGGATTTAGGAGATAATAAGGGGATCAAGGGTGAAAGAAAAGTCTGATTTTACCAAACCACCAAGGATGAAGAAGACCATAAACAGGCGCCCCAAGGTGGTTTTTGCATAGACATCCCCGTAGCCTACTGTGGACATAGTCACCATCAGCAGGTAGACACATTCCCAATAGGAAAGTGACTGGGAATTCTGGAAGTTTTCCCAGGGATCCCCTGAGTTTTCCACCTACAATGAAAGGGAGGGACAGACAATTTGGCATGAACAAAGCACCAATTTTTTAAACAGGGTTTGCATAGAGTAAGTATTTAGTCAAGTTTGAGTTCATCCAGTTAAAGTGAAGATGTGTTTGTCGCTGCCGAGTCAAGCCGTAGAGTCGTCATGTACTGAGCTTAGACTACCATCTAGTGGTCAAACAGTTTGATGCTGCGGTGGGTTGTTGAACAAAGCAACAAATATACAACTACTACTATACAAAATATAATTGTTTTGATTCATTTGACAGTTTTCCTTTTTTTAAGTTAGCTATCTTGTGAGAAGAAGTGAATATTGGGATACTCAAAGGCATTAAAAAACACCTGCTTTAGAGGTAACAGGGGTAAATTACACTTACACTTAAAGCCTTTTAAAGTTTGTTGATATTTTAAATTATGTCAGACTGCCACTCATGGAGCTTGTATGTTGAGATTCAAGGGGATTGAGTAAATTAGGTCACTACTGAGGGGAGGTGACAAAGACATAAAAAAGAGACCTATACTGGATTCATTATCTACAGGCAGAGACTCCTAGCGGGTTAATACCTTGTAATGGAAGATGAACTAAATGTCTTCTGTTGACATAAAACGTCTCCTGTCACAATAGTCAAGAGAATCATTTTTGTAATTAGCGTTGTTTTTTTACCCCTTGTAATTTGTTTTCATTCCTTTTTAAGGATTTATTTTGGGCTTTTTTGTCGTTATTTAGAGACAGGACAGTGGATAGTATCTGAAATAGAGATAGAGATAGTGAGGAATGATATGCGGGAAAGGAGCCACAGGTCAAATTCGAACTCTGGCCGCCCGCTTAGAGAACTGCAGCCCCTGTACATGGGTTGCACGCACTAACCACAAGGCTACCTGCGCCCCTATCCCTCACAATTTCTGCATTTTTTTCACAAACTGCTCTATTTTTTATGTCTTGTTATGGCTTACGGCTGTATGTCTCCCTGTGCTGTTTGTCCCCCCTCCCCTTCTGTTGTCTCCAGCCCAGGTGGAGTTACTAATTGCACAACGAGGCACACCTGGCCTCAGTGCTTAAAAGCCCAGGGTTGGCTTCAGACAAGAGGCTTTTCGAGTTAGGACTGCTGTGCCTCTCAGTCAGGGATTGGCTGTTGTGTTTTGTTATGTTAGTTTCTAAGTTGATCTTTGTTATCATTTAGTTTGTGTGATGATAATAAATCCCTTCGTTTTGACTTTGATAAGGTGTTGTAGTGTGCTTTATTGGGTCAATTTGTGGTTTGTTGTTACCCCTATAGGGCCGCCTTACGGTGGGACGTAACAATCAACGATACTCAATCTTGTTTTTGTTTTTACTGTTGCTCCTAATTTGCTGAATTGATACTTGCATCGTTAGCTTTCATTGTGTCTTATGATCATACAGCCTAAATGTTTTGTGAGGGAAAACATTTTTTGGAAGACGATTTTCTGGAAGAGTTGGCTTTTCATTTGTTGGAGTTGGTAAAGTGCATTCCTTTAAAATTTTGGAAAATGTAAAAAGAATATTGCAATGTATGTTCCTAAAGTGTATTCTGTTGTCAGTTAAGAAGAAACGTAGAACTCGATTTTGAAAATTGCTGCGTGTCACAGATAAATTGTTCCTGTCTGGCTCATAAATCACCAGACCCCACTGGACCCTCACAGCTATCCACTTACCAAGTGTATGAATCCAGCAGCTGTGAGCCATGTGCTTATGAAGATGGAACACAGGTTCACCAGCTTGATAGAATTGCTGCATAGAAGAAGAAAGAGACATAAACCTCTCAAAGACCTTGGACGACAAAGAGAGAAAAACTGAGATCCGGGAGCTCATGAAAGTAACATCAGGGCCTCGCCTGACGTGACCCGTCATTACAGTCAGGATAACTGACTTACTGTAAATAGATTGTCGTAATTACAGTTCACAAAAATGGGAAATTGTGCTATAAAAATGACAAACAGGAACCGAAAATTCAAGCGACACACACACACAGCGGGACTAATTGAAACCCATCTCACCATGGAATACATAATCACTTACTTTAACGTACAATTATAACACATCATACGCTATGGGCTGAAAGCAGTGAAGATGCTGTGGTAGGTAAACGTGTTTTTCTTTTTGTGTGTGAATAAGTCGGTTTCAATCTTACCTTGTTTTCAAGATATTCAAAAACTGTAAGATTTCAGAGAACTGTATCAATCTGAGCGCTCTCAGGAACCTTAAACCTGTGAGGAGAAAGAGAAAGAGACACAGAAAGGGGGAAATCAACATCATACTGTATATATGCAGACAGAGAATATGATGGTTATCTCCCATTAGATTCATCTTCATACATTTATCTTTAGAGGAAATGTTTTCTGAGGTATCATTACAGAAGCAGAAGAGAAATGCGAGAAAGAAAGACAGCTGAATGTAAACATCATGAAGGAGTAAAGCAGTCAGATAGCATGGTCTGAATGATTTTTGTTCAGCACTTAAGCACTGCAGACAGCAGAGCACCCTATGATGCAAAATGTAGTGTGTGAGACACAACAGGATGATACAAAGAGCCAAACCCATGATTTAAGATGATGTGCTGGAATTATTTATGCATCCAAACAAGTTAGGAGGAACGTCATGTGGCCTACTTTTTACGAGCCTCGGTCTGCATCCAAGAGCAGCTCGCTCAGGGATTAGAGAACAAAGAGACACCTGCCTCATTGTCCTTTTACATAACATGATTGATCCCCTGGACCGTGTGTGAACGCATGTCTGCCTACGTGCTTCTGTTAGTGTGACAGAAATTCCTACTTTGACAAACTCTACAACCGATTTTCCATGTAAGATCAAGGGGGTGTTTTGTAGCATGTTTTAAGTGTCTGTCGACGTTCAGATCTGCGTTCATAGGGTGGATGCTAATGATATACAAATTCTGTGACTACTACTGATAATGCAGGCACAACTGCTGCCCTTACCCCAGTTGAAGAGGATGTGTAAACAGGACCACACTGAATGATACACTCCTGTTTGATTCTCTTTATCCTCCCGTCTATGATGTCCCTGTCTCACCCTGTACCCATTCTGAAAAAGATCGCTACAGGACTTCTTTCGCCTCCTCGTCTCTGGAGGGGGATCCAAATTAGCATCAGCATGTGTCCGCCTGTACACAAGCAGCTTAGTAGAAATCATTGTTTTGAACTAAATCGTGTCCAAGGAAATCCTTTTTCCTTCCTCTTTCCAAAATGAGAATTAAAAATCCTGGAGCCAAAAAATATTTACGGCCTGGTATTTCAAAAAGCACCTCAGGGGAAATGATGAGTCCTAGTGGAAGCAGAAAAAGAGTAGAAGACTCGGAAAAAACCTTCCTCAGTACAGCACCGGCAACATTAAATGATCATTTTGAAGTAAAAAAATCTCCAAGTTTTGTTAACAGGAAGGTCAATGTGACAGAGAAACCAGTTGAAAACAGACAGAACTGTATTATCCCGTCAGTCATGCCAGGGACTGTGTGGCTGTGAGAAAAAACGTCAGCTCTAATACAGCCAGGTTTTTTTTTTCCAATTTTCTAACGGTGCCTTTAATCCTCAAAAATCCAAACAGGTTTACCTTTCTCATTTACATTTGAGAGCTTACCTCTGAACTCTTGTGTAACGTTAACGAACAGATGTTTGAAACTAATTTTCTAAAAAGATATGAACAGTATCAATCCATCAAGCTTGATTGATATGGCACCTTCCATACAAATCAAACACGATTTAAAGTGCTTTACAGCGACTGAAAAACAAGAAAGAAAAGACATAAAATAGTGACACAACAAGGAACAAACAAAAACGGATTTAGAAGTAGAGAGAGGTAGAGACTAAAGCACACTAATAGGAAAAAAATATATGTAGTTAAAAAAAATAAAAAGATAAAAAGTCAAAAATAATACAAACTAAACAATAACCAGACTTTATAACTAGTGTGCAGTATCAAAATGCAAGTTTCAGTCATCTTTATGACATTGAGCTGCAGGCAACAGCTGCGGTTATTTCATCCACTGTAAAATTAAATATTATGGGACACTGAAAAACCCCAGATTAGGGATCAAATACTGTAGATTCAATAGGAGGATTGAAAGGTCATTGTAATATGACCCTCACATATTGTTGGTGCAGTAAGTTAAACTTTGTAGTTGCTGATTTATCATATTTGTATTATACTCTTTTGCTTGTATAAGTTCAAATTGAACGCAAACCCTGAAGTACAAATGTGTCACAAAAAACATCTTCTTATGTTGTCAGTATCATCTGAACCCCCTCCCTGAGCCCTTTCTGCAGTTTGTTGGAGGCAGTGTAGAGATTTTTTTTCACACTGGCACTGATCACGTACTGGCACAGATGTGCAAACATGAGAAAGGAGGCAGGGTTTTCAATGTCACTCCTGAGCTCCCTTTGTTTATTCTTCAAAAAATGACTTCTATCAGTTTTTATGCATTAAAAAAAGCAAGGCCATGGAAGCCTTTAAGTTGAGTTTGAAGCAACAGAGACACTTTTCATGTTCACATACACACTGGTATACCTGCTCTGTCCTTGAAGTGTATCCTGTTTGCCTGCACAGTCAGTATAATGATTTAATGAATGCATGGGGACATATTCTTCTAAGTTTCATATTTCAAACAATATACACAAAATCTGTTTACTCAAGTGCAGTACTTAAATGTCACTTTAATGGTCACTCGATTGATGTATTTAACTAAAGACTGAAAACTACTGTATATTAGAAGGATAGACTATGCTGACATATTTTTTTGGAGGGAGGTAGGTCAGATTCTCCTTCACCTTGCACATGTGCAGTTGCTAGTAGTAGAATTTTACTTACATGAGCATTTACAATTTATCCTCACCAAAAATGATATTCAAGTTTTATCTTCATTACAAATAAAATGCATTGAGGGATTAAGCCAATTGAAAAGGCTCACACGGACACACACACACGCAAAAAGGCACACGCACATTTTTTTTGTCTGATTGCTTAGGACACATGAACAGATATAAAGAATACAAAGACAACTTGGATGTTTTAGAATAGAATGGTAACATCTGCAACTGCACATTTTGTATTCATGGGTCAAATATCAGATATTGTACTACTAAAACACACTGGTCCTGTAATAGAGGCTGTTTAAGAGATAATTTTTCCCAATAAATCTGAAACACCCGTGTTTGTGCATCACTGTGCTTCTCTACATGCATGTGTGTATGCCATTTATTCAACAACTAAAGCAAAATAAACATGTTTACATCATCACTTCTCAGGACACAGCTCCCACATGATTAGCAGAATCTGGTCTACCAAAATTAACTACGCATTAATTTCCCCACAGGATGTCCAACGTCCTCACTAGTATAGTATCTCAAGTGTGCCTTTGTGTGTTTGTGCGTGCATGTGCTGAAATCTCTCAATGAAATTCCGCTCCCTTGGACACGTGTCCACGTAGGAGAAAATCTCTTTCCCACACATGCCAAAGCCTCTTGCATACACATACACACATACACACATACACACACGCACACGCACACGCACGCGCACGCACACGCACACGCACACGCACACGCACACACACACACACACACACACACACACACACACACACACACACACAGTGTCAGCTGGCCAGATGCTCATTCAGAATGGTTTTCTACTCTGTGCCCACTCTTACTTCATTGAGGATTTGTGAGCCAGGGTACAGCCTCTGTGTCACATGTTCTGACAGAGAAGCCTAGTGGGACCTTTTATCAATCAGCAGTCTGGGACGTTTCATGTGGGATAATACTGACAGTCAACCCCACCAGGATTAGATTAGAGGATGCTGCGCAGCACACATGCATGTTTTCTGCTTGTGTGTAGAGTTTCTGTTTTGCAGTAAACACATATTACTGTACAAAATGTACCACACATTTAGTTAATTAAAGCCCCTCTGTGCAAAAAAGCAAACAACAATACAACGATATGGACCGGCAGCCAGCTACAGCAAAGAGGCTTAAACTTGCAACAAATTAGTTTCCCATTGTCTGAATGTTCTTTAGGGCTTCTTGTCGGCGACCGAAGGGCCATCTAAGGAAGATGCACTCATACCCATGTCAGGTACTGTAAGCCTCTCTCAACAGGAAAAAACACAAGGGATCAATAAATAGTATACAATTGCACCACTAGGAGGCAGTAGCAGGTAAGAATAAAATCCATCCCTAGAGGCTACAACAGTACTGTACAAACTCAAAGCCAGTGCAGCTTTACATCAACATTTATGAGGCTACAATAAATTAAGAAGGCAAAATAGAATCTATGAAGTCAGCACTTAAGATAGTAAAATCATTTTTGAATTAATCGATTGTGGCTTTTAATGCCGAAAGAGAATTGACGGTATAAGAGTTGGGTCACTTGTAGCCTCAAGAGCATCGTCCAAGCAGCCATATTCTAATCCTACACTGTGCTATGACTCTCCTGGGAGCAATACTCAGCTCAAGTAGTTAAAGGAGATTAATTCCTTTTTCCGGGGAGGAACTCTATGTGCCCTCTTACATTAGCCGCACACCGTTCTCCTCCTCTTAATCAATGTCCAATTTGCAGAGGCAGAGAGAGAGAGCATAAGTTGAAATGCATACAGCATATACTTCCTCAGGTGCTGCAGAGTGGGCGAAACACAGCACCACACAGCGCAGGGCAGAACCCCTATTAGTGGTTCTTTTTATAATGCCGAGTACACCTCCACCGGATCTCCAACAGTCTTCTCATGCAGGACCTGAGCTGAAAGAGTGAAATGAGAGGTACTGATGTATTACACAGGCTGTGGTGTGTATTCCCCTGCAGTAAAAGGAATGAATAGATGAATTAATCCACTGGGAAGGAGGAGCACAATACACTCACTTAACAACACAGCCGGGCTTCCTCTAACAAAGCTTGTTAAGGTGCAGCATATACTCAACTAAATGAAAGAAGCACCAATTATGGATTAGCCTGTCGATTATTAGGGAAACCATTAGCTCTGTCAAGCTGCCTAGTGGAATTACATGAAGTCTTATATAGGAGGCAAAAGTCTTGAGGGAAATGAGACTGCCATTTAAATATCCGTGAATGTTAAATGCTACCATCTGAACATAGAGATATTTTGCCATTTCTACATTGACTACATTGTCCAATTTTCCTGTCACAACACTGAGATGTTCTAAGCTGAAATCAAGACACACACAGCTAATCATGATTCATGTCCTAATTCCTGAGAGCCTAAATATTAACAGAAACGTTTAGTGTCCCAATTTTTATTCTGGAAGCTCTCACCACTCTGTAAGGGTACACCATGTCCTACTGGAGATCTACACACTGTTAATTTTATAACGGAGGCTTTGCAACTAGGCTTTGCAACATAGACTTGAGTCATGCCAGTGGGTGTTATTTTACGATAACACCCTGTGGTTATGTACTGTATGTATGTGCAATGCTGTAAAAATATACATGCTCCAGTGTTTTGAGGAGATTCTTCCAAATGAATCATCGCGACGAGAGAGTCATCAGAAATCTTCTCTTATTAAAATACATTTGACAAAAAATAATGGCAGTTTATTAGCTCTGGAATCTAGGGCATCTCTAAAATATAAATTCACACTCCTGGCTGGTTTAAACACAACAACTCACATAGCTGCTGTAATGTATATAAAATGGCTTTCCTTTCTCCCCAGTTGCAGTATATTAAATGATCACAGGTAATTATCCACTGCAGACTGTGAGGCAGCAGCCAGACCACCGTTTCACACGCTTTCATCATCCTCATCAAGGCCCCTAACACCAACGGGTTTCTGGGGATGATATGAGGACACCTTACATCATGGAACCAGATTACCAGACTCGGCCATATCTAATTCATTACAGAGCTTAAGAAAACTTTGTCACCTCAGGGCTCAGACTTTGACGGATTATTTTACTTCACAGATTTGGTGACTCCACAGATCATGTGAAAAAACAAGAACCCTACACTGCTGGAAAGAAGGCAGACAGTTCCTAATCCCTTAATACAGATGACATCATGGACTTGGATATTTGTTTTTTTACAAGTGCCTGGGATCTTGGGAACTCTTTATTCTCATTATTACGAGTCTGATAATATCAAAACATTATTCCTTCAATAAATGTATAATAGTTTAGTTAATGTTGTGTCAAAAAAATTAAGAAAAATTGTTGTCACAGTTTTCCAGAGCACAAAAGTGTCTGACGAATCAGCTGCCTTCAAAGATATTCAACGTGCATGATGCTAAAAACTCCAGAGAAGCAACATGTTTTTTTTTATATTTGAGCAGATGAAACCAGTAACTGCTTGATAAATACCTAAAATGTTTAATCAGTTAAGAAACCCAGAGGACTTGTAGGATGTACTTGGAACACTTGGAACTTCAAACTGAAGCAGCTAACTTAAAAAACCATTGCTTATTGTTTTAATGCTTGTGCTTTCCCGATGAAGATAAGTCAAGACGTCAACCAGGATATTTAGCCTATTAGCGATAAGAGTGGTGGGCCAAATCAACAAAATAAGAAATATGTCAAATAAAGGAGAGATAAAAATAGAGAAAAGAAAAGAACAAGAATCAACTATGAATAAATCAAACGATGGACTTAGCATTAAGCTGAGTTTTTGAAATAAAGGGCCGTTTGATAAGGGGATAAATGATTATTTTAGAGATTTTTAAAAATGTGTGTAACGCTGCAACCTAGAAAATGTTCAGCTACACAGAAACTCTCTTTACTGCGGTATAATTTTGGCAACAATACTCTGAGAAATCTAGGTCGTTGCATAATGCAGGTTAGGGTGTTTTCCATTCTTCTCATGCTAGAGAGTGTGTTTGTGTGTGTGTGTGTGTGTGTGTGTGTGTGTGTGTGTGTGTGTGTGTGTGTGTGTGCGCGCCTGTGCGTTGTCATGTGTGTCCATGGGGAAAACACATGGTTCTCCGTGTGCATTTTTGGGGGCGATAGTGAGTGAACCCATTAAATGGTAGTTACAGACCGTTGTGAGGGTTTTCCAGGTGCAAGGCCTCAACACGGCTGTTACCAATGAGTCTCATACACACACACTCACACACACACACACACACACACACAGAACAACAGCCTAATTCTGAGTCACTCTCACTAGCTGATCCACTCTGCTGCGTCTGTGTTCCCTGAAACATCAGAGGAACCCAGTCCTGTCACTTTCAATGATGAGGGAAAGTTGACTGCAGCTCAGAGCAAGAGGGCCTCGCAGACACACTCCGAGTAATGGAAAGACAAAAGGGGGACTATAAAGCAGGGGGAGAGATGAGTATTGATAAAAGTCGGGGTGACATGTTAAGATAGAGGGCAAAATAAATAATGGAAAAAGAGAAGTGGTGGGATGGAGGAGCTGAGAAAAAAGGCTATAGTGAGAATGAAATATCAGATCAGGAAACAGGGTGCTAAAACATGATAGTAAAAAACAGAAAGACGTGCAGACTTACCAAGCCAGCTTCTGTTTAAGTAGACAGACACAAACACAGGAGGGACCGTGAAGAAGTCGACCACCGAGTTGACCTCCAGCCAGAACCACAGCTTGTCATTGGCTGCTATAAACTGTCACAAAAAAAGAAAACAGGGATAACACAAAAAAATTACAATTTACTTTATTCAAAACAACAACACTGCACCACAGCGCACCATTCAAGCAGAATGCCTTTTTTTTTTTTTGCATGGTAGACATGCTGTATAGAATGACAAAAAGCTTCACCCCACGTGCTGAGTCATCCGAGTGGTTGGTGTGGTAAGCAGCTTATGAGTTTATTTATTCATTCATTCAGGATGTCAGGCTTGAGTTTGCACCGCTGGAATGCTGCTCTGGCACGACAGTCATATTAGCAACATTATTACAACAGTGTTAGTAATATCTGAAGGCATGCTGTGCGAAGAGGATGTGGAGTCCGTGTAAAATAAAGTTAGAAAAATCAACATACAGGGATTGGCTGCATAAATTAGGGCAAAATAAGCAGGATGAAAGAACATTCTGTACGTTAAACAGTTTTCCCATGTGGCAGTGTGTAATATTGTTTGTGCCAGTTTGCATAACAGCCTGTCTGTGAATCTATGTCAGTTAATGTATGTATGACTGAATGCATGCATGTGTGTATGTGTTTGTGTGGGTGTGTAGTATGTGTGTGTGTGCGTAAGGGTGCATGCACATGTGCCAACTTACCCGCAGGCCAAAGTACAGAAGGAAGAAGACGTTGAAGGCCATATCGATCTGTAACGTGAAATCTTTGTAGAAGTTCTGGCAGGATTCTATAGGACTAGAGAGAGAGAAAAAAAAGAAGTGGAGAAAAAACTTATTAGAAGGTTAAACACTCATGAGCAAATATAGTGTGTAAAGGGGGATCTCTGTCTTTCCTATCATGAACTCACAGGGGCATGGAGACCTTGTCATATTTCCAAGGTAGGAATATTATTGTTTAGGCTTATTATGTATACGTGCTTGTTTTTAAAATAACCTGTTAGAAGTAACTAATTTGCCCAACATAGTTTTTATAAAGCAAAATCTGAATTTGATAACAGTTAACAGCCAGTTTGAAGATCCCATGGTCCAATGATACTTGATCAACCAGTCCCATCCAGTAAATGTTCTCAGTAACTTGGAAAATCCCTGTCTGTGAATGAAACTTCATTTGATCATCATATTGGATTGAAATCACATTCGCCACACTGAATTCAAAACACCATTTTGATTCAAGTTTAATGATTTGCCTTTGAAATTCTCTGACATCCTTCAATTCCTCCACTGAGCCCTAGAGGGGCCCATACTGAGATAAAAGACATTGCTTTAGATGGAACAGCTGAAAATAAACTGAAATTGGTATTTCAGAGCAGTTGCTTTGAAGTGACAGTGCATTCAGCATGCATACATTATTCAGCGTCTGTCAGACACGAAAATTCCAACAGATCTTCCTTCATATGACAGAAACTCCAGAGAGAAAAGAGACTCTCCTTATAACTGAGTGCAGTCCCTAACGGGGTGTTGAACAGAAAAATAGCAGATGATGACAAATGAGTCGTCATTCGTCTGGGCCATCATGTAATCCATCTTCGTGTTTACCTTGTGATGATTAACCATTATCTAGTGGGTGCTCCCAACAAATGCAATGATAGGCAGTGTGCACATCCCATTCTTCACTCAGTCATGGGTCTATTTATAGCATTTTGCTCCTGAGTGATGAGGAATCCCACTGTGGGAAAATCATGAATATGCGCACAGTTTGACAGCCTATAGGCGACCTTTGGGAATGTATAGACTAGCAAGGGAACACACAGGAAGCCATTAAAAGAGTACACAGTTAAGTCCCATACGTTCCAATTAAGACAGTTAAGTAGACATTTGTATGCATGGAGCTCATGAGCCACAGTGTGAGACTCAGAATATATAGCTTACTGCGTAATGAAGACCTCCAGTGAGGCTTAATCATCCTCCAGTAAGCATCAAACGTTTCCTCACATGACGGTCCGGTAGAATGGATGACTGGGTTCAGACATGCAACAGAAGACATATTGCTTCGAGAGGATGATCTAACTCCTAATTCATGAGTGGTCTGTCCCGAGCACGTCCTCAGGACTGTTGTGATCTTTAAGAAGACGTAAAATCTCGGCTCTTGTCCAAGAAGATTAGAATGAGTCTGGCTTATGCAGCTATTGTTGAAGAAAATGGGGACTTTTTTGGTTAAAAGGCATTTTCACATACAGTGCCATCGAATATCAGACAAAAGGTTAATTCGCTTTACGGCCCTTTGAATGTGTTAACATTGATTTGCCCTAAACACTCAATTATTTACTCTCCACCGGTGTCTACATTCTTCAGGCAATGAACTAAACAAGAGTGTTCAAAGAAATCTGTCATGAATCTTGTAAACAGCCTAGGAATTTTCTTTGTTTTTTTGTGAATAAATCTCATTTCATCATTTTTTATCAATTTGGTCTGCAGGCTTAAAACAGGCCTCACAAGAGCTGTACAAGACTCCAAACTCGGGTTGTCAGGATACCAGATTTTTAAACTGGGATACGTTTCTAACATTAGCGATACCTTAACGATACCAAGCCAACAAAAATACAAACCTATGCTCCCAATATTGAGTAATTTCTAGTTTTTAATTGTTATAAGAAATTCAGGAAAACTCCTGTACACCATCTAAATCGTAAAATTGCCAAAGTATTTGTCTCTCTCTTTCGCTTGCAGCAGCTTTTGGTTTGAAATATTGCAGAAGTGTTGGTACTTTTCCATACTATTGATTGTTAAATGACAGAGCAGTATCATTTAAAAAAAACATGTATTGTAAAATATCAAAACGTTTTGAAGTAGAGCAATGGATAGCCTAGCGGTTATGTCGTGTGCACAATGTACGGAGGCTATAGTCCTTGTAGCAGTGGTTGTGGATTTAAATTTGACCTCTGCCCTTTGCTGCATGACACCCCCCACTCTCACATATACTTCCTGTGTCTTTTCAGCTGTCCTATCTAATGAAAGCAAAAAGGCCCAAAAATAACTTTAAAAAAAGGATCAAAGTAGCCAATAGAAATCTTACTCAGAATTTACAAGTAAGAGATTTTTATCAGTCATGTCAGATTAGGCATTTTAAAATGAAGCTATGATCATCCATTACTCAACAGGCCTATGTAAGTCTCATGTTTACCTGTAAGACCCACATTTATGAGAGTTTGATAGGCACTGCCTGTTAACGGGACATTAACAACTTTTCTGTGGATTGCTTAGATGGCTATTAAGACCCTCACCTGTCAATTCAACCAGATAAAAGATTTGAATCAGCTTAGGAGATCAAGTTAGTGCTATCTGGGCTTGCAGCAGCTAGGTCCTGAAACACTGCCAGAGAGCATCTTAAAAACAAGGATTTTTATCTTGAAACAACTTTATTTATTGATTTTTGCTGGTTTAATGACCTAGTCCATTTATTTTGAAGAGGAGGAAACATTTGTACAATTCTTTCTCTGTCAAAAGGATGAACATCGAAGGAATCCTAACCCCCAAAAAAACTGATTAGCACTTTAAAACACACCCGCCTGACATCCAGCATAAGAAGAGTGTCAGAAAGATGCAGATTTTCACAATGATAAACATGTATTCAGGGTTTTTCCCTGTTTTTATCATTGGGTTAAGCCTAGTTTTGAAGAGGAAGAGACCGCTGTGTTTGCTCTGTGTACAATTACGCAACAAAAAAGTGCAGAGACTTCTCTGACAAAATGCGTGCCGACTTGGGGTCTTCTTGAATAGGAAAAGGAATCCTTGACTCTTCGGGGGCAGCCCTGTGCCTCTCATGCACACTGAATCTAACTTGACCTCCCTCCAAAAAAAACTGTTATGAAACCACAACCTTGGCCAACCCTTACAGACCGCTGTGCAGGACAATGCACGCACATTCAAGCAAATAAAAAAATACACTTGTGAGCAGCACATATGAGCACAAACACACACAGATGGTGCACATTGAAGAAGACACCATTAGGAGTGGTCACTGTGGCACTTCCCCTTAGGCTCAGCTCTGGCCTAATTTTGAATATCCGCTCATCTACAATCACGTGACCCAAAGCATTCTTAAAGCACGAAGAAAGCATGGCGGCGCATAGCAGGGGCTGAATGGTGCAATGGATTTGTCTTGATATTGCATTAAAAGGCAACACAATGGCTGCACCCTGAGAGCTTTAATTTAGTCCTAGCTTATAATCATTATTTGATAGTAGAGCTAATCATTAACTTAATTAGTGGGAAGACATTAGGCAGAGCTATGGGTTGTCTATGTGGCTCTAAAACTTCAGTAAGAAAGCAGAGAATAAACTACACACAAAAAAAAGCAAACAGATGGAAAGTGTGACTCACTACCCGAAAACAGACAGCATAATATACTGAGCAACCATACCAACAAATACATAATAATAAAATAATAATAATAGTAATATTTTTTTAATTTTAAAATTATTAAGTATAACTGAACACTGCAGCTCTTCTTAAACCTCATTTTGCTACCTTGCCCCAAATATACAGAGATAATGACTCACTAGAGGCCTCAGGTTGAGTCCTTAACATAACCGTACCTAACTCAAAATCATGGGGTTGCCACATCCACAAATCCAGGTAAACACTTGTATGGCTCTGTGTCTGCAGGATGAGTACATACGCAATGGTTGAATTTTCTTTAACTGCCCCCCAAGTGGCCAAGAACTCATTTAGTGCACGTTAAAAATATGGAATTTTTGTACATCTTTATGTGATGCAATAATTCAACAATAAATATTTCGTAAAATTAAGTCCATTGTCCCTGGCAAATGCGTCTCTATTGTAAGATCCTGCAGAATATGTCTTGACAACCTTCAGTGTCAGTGAAGGACGTGATGTGTCAGGTGTAAGTGATGGGGGTTTCATCCAACTTTCACGTCCACCCACAATATTCTGTATCCGATCACTGAACATAGAGCTTTCTCATCACCTCACTGTATGCTCTATAACAGTATTGGAGGGTTATTGAAGTGGATTTATTGAGTTGTTCCTTATTGTCTTCCACTATCTGTGTCTTTACAAAAAGTGATTCCTGCTTTCAATGTCACTTCACAGTCCACAATCCCAAGGGATTCCTGATCACACGCTGCCAGTGTCCTGCATGCAGAAAATAGATCCACCCACCACAGTTCTTATACTCCTTAAACCCCAGCATAGCCAGGGGTTACACCATCCTGCCTGACAGCAGGAGGAGGAGAGAGGACAGACAGAGCAGGGGAGGGGATTGAAAAAGAAAGACAGACAGCAGCGAGACACGAGGAAATAAAGGAGACAGGGAGAGAAGGGAGATAGTGTCAGTAAGAGGGAGAGGAAGAGGAGGAGATGTGAAAGTGACAGAACAGAAAGGGAGGGGGGCAGAGCTCCCATTGGTACCAAGACAATTTGCCTCATATATATAAATAGCACACAATGGAAGTTTTAGGCCACATGGAAACTGCTTGAGATTCTTACGCTTCTGTTATAAACTGTAGTCCTCTTATTATTAATTATGCAAAATTAACACTAGTCCTCCTCATATCGTTCAAGTATCAAAATCGTATGTTTACCACTCATTGTCAACTTGCACTTTAACATTTTTTTAGGGCTTTTAAGCCTTTATTTCAGCGGAGGAGTTGATTGAGAAGGAAACTGGGATTAGAGAGTGGGGAATGACATGCGGTAAAGTGCTGAGGGTCGGTGTTAAATCCAGGCGGCCTTCTTCAAGGACTATAACCACATGAGGTGTGGGATATAACCGCTAGACTATATCCAGCCCCCAACTTGCGCTTTATAAGATTCAATGTCTATTTTTCTGTTAGGTTTGCAATTGGTTTGGAATCAATTCTAAACCAGTTATAAGTAAATGCCTGTAGTACTACATACTTAACTCCTAGCACCTAGCTAGTATGTATACAAAGTACAAGCTACGCCACGCTTAAAATGTTTTGAGCTATGCTATCCTGTTAACAACACAGCTGTCACTAGCTTGTTATTGAGGCCTGAATACCTGTGCTACTCCTACGAGTTTTGGCAACTAGCTTAGCCCAGCATTACTGATTCCTGAAACATCTGTGCTAATACCAGTATGTTTTTTTTGTTACTAGCTTAGCCTAACCTTTTGTTATTGGGGGCTAAAATACCGGTGCTTATACTAGCATGTCTCCACTACTTAAATGTTATAGTCTTTCATCTCAGAGGACTTTAAGACCTGTGTTAATTGGGTTTTTATTTGGCTACTAATTTAGCAATGCCTCTTGTATTTAAGGCTTGCAAAGCGTACAGACTATATATAAAATGAAACTCATTTGAATAATTATCAATGTATTTTGGGGTTGATTTTATTTGTAACTTTTTGACAAGTTATTGTTTATATTCACTGTTGTTTAAAACCAAGTAAAATAAATGTGCGCACTGACTTTAATCTCATAACTTGATCGTGCAAACTTGTAGTTTCTTTATCTTCCTACAAACAGACCGCCAAGCATATGGAAATGTGCAGTTTTTAATGTTTCTTTTAGTTGTTTTTTTCCTTTACAGCTCTTTTGTTATCTTTTTCAAATTAATGGCTACATAAAGGGAAATCAAACCTTCCCCATTAGTAGAAAATGCTACCTACACACATGTACGCACATTAACATGCAGAAACACACAAATGAACAGTGGTAGCCTGAGGGAAGGCTGCAGGGCAAGTAAGTCAAATTCAGGATATAAAAAGCCTCTGGCACACAGAACCAGAGGTAAAACTCATTTGTTCACAAGGGCAAAGGAGTATGTCGCTGATGTTCTAAAAATAGTCCTAAACACCTTCAGCCAGTCAGCAGGAGCCAGCCCTTTGTTAGCCTGAACATGACCTTGGCTTGCTACAGGAGCAACAGCAAGTTTGCCCCCTCTGAGAAAACAATAACAACATCACAGTGCTGCCAGTTTGACTAATACTCATAAAACAACAAGTCTGAGTCATTCTTCACATATCACAAATGTCTCACTGCTGGAGTAAGCTCAAAAGCATCTCAGAATGTTGTTTACCAAACCAGAGTCTTATTATTTGGTATTCAAGTCATCCCCTGCGATCAATAAACAACCCTAAAGAGAAAAATATGAGTGCATTTAGAAATGGATTCAAGCACATCCACTGACTCCCAAGCTTACGTGCTGCATTTCTCCTGAGGTGTAGTGCGAGTATGTGTAAGGGACAAAGGAGGGAGGGGTCTGTGAAGCTGAAAGAAGGCCAGGTTACTACTTCAATGATTGATTTAGGTCAAGACACTAATATTAAAATAAGACATAGTTGAGCAGCTACAAGGGCAACAGGCAAACAAAAACCCCAGGGAGGCTTAAAATAGATGACTCATTTTTTTCTCATGAATGCAAACGACTTGTTTCTCACTTCAAGCTTTTTCCCCATGAAGAGGTTTTTTTATTTTTAGAATCTAAAGGAGAAGTTTGTGACTGAAAATAGCAGCACAGTAACAGAATAAAAAAGTATGGCAAACAACGTAGCCTATTTAAATTGGAATTAAAATGTAAATGCTTGAAAGTAAAAACACAATGTTAAAAAAGGATTCACATCTTTGCAGGGGAAATGCCATGAAGGGTAATTTATTCCAAAGCTAGTGTTAGAGTACAATAGCTAATTTGCACACATCGCATCACATTCTCTTTGAACAGAAACTAATTAAAAGATAAAAGCTGTGGTTATATGCTACATGCAAAAAGAGAGAGCTCTTATCTACGCCGATTAACATTGCCGGGGAAATAAAAATGTAGGATCTAGCTTTTATTTATTCTTATTTAAGGTAATAATACATAATCAGTGCAAAAAGAATGACCCATAATAACGTAAACAACCCTCTCATCCCCTTTAAGAACAGAAACGTTTCCCTCATGACTCAATAATGTGGAGTGAAGTCCAAATCATTCATTTATAGTACAGCTTAATTATTACTTCTAATTTAAAAATAATCTAGCTAAAAGCATTTTCAAGATTGCTGTTGCATCTATTACAGTACTGCCACTGAAACACTAAAAGGTAAAGGGACTATAAGTGATTTTAATGTTAAAATGATGTTAGTTAAGAAATGAATCAGGTTGGTACTTTAAGGGTCTTATCACGTGGTGTGGTTGATTGGAACTCTTAGCGTTTGTTCTTTTCTGGGGGTCGAAGTTTAGGGTGGTTTATTCTATTTCACATTCAGATTCATCCAATGCAAATACTGTAATAGAAAAACATGTTAACATTTAGACAGAAATGTGTAAGCTAAGCTATATAATGTGCAACATCTATGTTCTTATAATGGGAGCTGTTAACGGAAATGCAACGTATCCAATCATGTAAAATCATTTGGTAAGCGTGGTGAAAAAAACTTAAAATATGCTTTCCAGCTTTGGCTTTCTGTTATTTATTCAAATGGGCATCAATTACAGTCTCATGAATAAACAAAGTGTTGCATGGTTTATTTGGACTTTATTAAGTTAACTGAAGGTTTTGAAAGTGGTTCATGCCTGGGCTCATGCAGTGGTTTAAAAATAGCTCTTCCATCTAGCATAGAGGGATATTAGGCCACTGCTGCAGGACTGGCCTTTATGTTGCCACCGGGACGCCGATAAACAAAGCAATTGGACCAATCACAATTGCAGACAGCCCGGGTTGATTGACCCAGGAAATTATGTCATTGGAACGCAATCCGTATTTCATGCAGTGAATTTGCATTTATCAGATAGAGTGACATCTAGGGTAGCCTTCCTCTCATTAGAAAAATACTTGGGCTTACATTCTCTACGTTCTGTTGATGCTCTTATGTAGAAGTTTACCAGATGTAAACTAGCTTAGCAGGACTTTCTTCTCAGCTTATTATCAGATATATATACAGTTTATACATTTTAATACAATACATATATGTACAATAAGCTTTATTTCTGCACTCTGAAAGAGGCTCCAAAATCATAATACAGTCATATGTTATGTGTTAAAAAATGCTCTAAGAAAATGTGCTGCTGACATTTCACATTCTCTCTTTTCTCATTGGAGATGCTGAAAATAACTTTTACACAATCCGATAACCTGTGGGGAAAAGTGAGTGGAAATGTCATAAAATGGAATTCTTTCTTTGTGTTCGAGCTCATTCTATTGGTATTTTGAGTCACATAAAAGTCCCATACATCTCAGATTGATACAGATCCCCCTCCCCACTTTTCAATTCCCATGTTTCTGCTCCAACAGAGCCAATCCTTTTTATTATACCTGTAACATTTACAACCTAAATTTAATTGATCTGCCTAACAATTACATTTATATGAAAATTAATGCAACAATTAATTCAAGGTGGGACAAAAAAGTATTAAAAATTACAATAAACTGGAGCCTGGATAGCCTAGCTGTCACGCGCCCCATGTACTGTACAGAGGCTGCAGTCCTTGTCGCAGCGGCTGTGGGTGTGTCGAACCTGACTGCGACCCTTTGCTTCATGTCATCCCCGACTTTCTCCCCCCAATATTTCCTGTCTCTCTTCAGCTCCAAGCAGAAATTTTACTCGGGGGGCTGGAGGGCAAAATTCTGGGTAAAGTCAGTAATGTTTAGATGTGTGAAAACATATGTATATTCATGGTTACATGGTCCTTTCTGATCTCCATAAAAAATAATGTCCGCCAACCAGACCTAACAGCCAAGTACTGTCAGCAACCCAAGAAGAGGAGGTCCTTATATAGGTTATCCTTCATCGCCTCAATGTCTGCCAAGCTCGCCACACAGCTCGACCATATTTCTCACCTTACCCTATTAATTAGTCATCAGGCACTGTTTCTTTTTTCAGTGCTGACATAGATCGCATACTCATGATAGAGTTACAGACCAGGGCAGCTGTTTATGAGGCCTCTTAGACAAAGACAAAACCGTGTTGTCTGTACATGTGGGTGCTTTTGCTTGTTAACGTGACTCTGCAACTGTGCGCTTGTAATAATCTGTATGTGTGACAGGGAGGGATCAAGAGAGTAAGGAAATAGAAACAGAAGTGGAGCAGGAACAAGGGCATCCCCTGAAGAGCGGCCTGCGGAGACTTTGTCCTACATTCCTGTCGATTTGTTTCCTGGGAGCACGGAGGAGGGAAAAAAGAAGGGATGAAGGATGAGGGTTGAGCGAAGGTATTAAAGCAGGTTCAGAGGTGGGCGGGAGAGGATGCAGTATATCCTGCCATTTAAAAATCTCCTAAAATAGCATCAGTTTGGCGAGTTAGATATGCTGCAGAGGAACAGAAAAGGTGGTGCCTTAACATTCAAACTGAAGTAAACAATCAATACTTTAAAACAACAGATGGACAGTAGTTCTCAGCTACATTTCCATTCATTCATTAATAAAAAGTCCTCTTGGCAACAACACAGTTGCCAAGTGAATGACTAGTAATCTCTGTGCTCAACTGGGAGGGCAGCCAATTAAAAATTCCCTCCTTTCAAACTCCATCTACATGAAGGGTTTGCAGTGTGCTTTTTTCATGGCTCTCTTTGCTGCAGGACTGGCCAACCGAGCTCCTGCTAGGAAAGCCCACACCTGTCTGAAGCTAGCAACAAAAAAAAGCTCCCTGGAGACTCGTGCCTAGCCACCAAAAACGTGCATTTTACAGACTTCAGTATATTACGCAGTGTGTGTATGTGTGTGAGTCCTCGCTCTAAAAGGACTTCCTCGCTTCACTGAAGTAGGAATAAAAGCAGGGACCCACTTGAATTTTTTCCACCACGTCTTTTTTCGCTCTTACATTAGGGATACTACCATAATCCTGAATATTAAAGTTGTAAAATGGGAGTTAAGAAGGGGGAAATAAAGCCTTGAGCCTTGAATAGTTCAAGAGTCTTTTCCACAAGGCCTTCAATGTTTGGTAGAGAAATCACTACCATTAAAACAGTGACCTATAAATCTCTGCTCATCAGTTTCTCGGTCATTAACATTACGTGGCAAAGAAGTTAGACTGAATAAGGTGATCTTCAGAGGCCACCCATTGGGAGATAACCATGCAGGGAATGAGCTTATTTTAATATTTATGTCTGCGTAACTTATAAACATTCGTATATTGATTTTCTCTTTAAAGTCAAATACATTTATTTTGTTTAAAGTGTATTTCATGTAAGATGCCAAGATGCCATGGATTTTGTCCAAGACTTTGATTCAGTTTATGTTAGTAACACCTGTACAGAATATATCTACATGTCTTTCTCACATTAATGTTTTGAGCCATTATATCCTTACTGATTTTTTTTGCAGGTTTGCTTTTTTCTGACATCATTTCTGACATTTGATCATATGTCATATAGATGTTTGTCCAGAGGAAAACAGGACCTTCCTAAGAGACATTTGAGACAGATGTAGCTGCAGGGCGGCCCGATTAGATGTGACCACGAGTGTAGAGCACATAACAGTTATTGTAGTAAAAGTTTCCTATACTGTAACACAAGCCTGGCCATTTTTAGGTTGTTAAAGCCCCCACAGCCGGCTGAACCTGCTCTGGGTTGATCAGTAGTCCCCCCCTGAGAGGACGTGCACACTCTAGTGACAAGCTTGAGCTAATCATGATGATGAGGGTAGAGAGGGCCTCAGCTTAATGGGAGCACAGAGAGATCAGGGCGATGCCTCAGGGAAGCCAGCTCACATGAAAATACACTCAAAGTGCACTGTAACATACAAAATGAAAAGAGGAAATATGAGAGAAAGTACAGCTCTGCAGCACCTTGTGCTTCCAACCTTCCCCTGTTATTGTCGAGTGGATCTGCTTCAGGCGACTCAGGTGTCAACTTAGCCTCTTAATAATGTCAATGTCACTCTAGACCTCATGGCGATGCATCTCTTACAGATTATTTACAGCCTTTCCAAAATTTAAGTGCACAGTGCAATGCAACATGTAACATCTATAATGTAACATGGAAGGGGTTCATTGTTCAGTAACCTCAAAAGATTTGCACCATTAAAATGAACATTGTGTAACATTAAAACATAGCCTGTCATTAAAAGGTTGCACCATTATATGCAACAATTCGCTGTTTCTGCATCCCATACTTTAGGGCTGCTATTTTCATGAGATTTGAAAGAGTCATTGATTGTTGAACACTCCTGTGGTCAATAATGATTTAGAAACCCACATTAAATGCATGTGCAGAATTGCTGTTTCAAACGAAACTGGCAGCATAAGTTTAATGTTCATCCCAATATTTGTTATCCTCATTTAGTAATTGCTCTTCTTTGTTTCTATGACGATAAAGATGAAGATACTGAACAACCAATCAATCGACATGCCATTCCTATCAGATAAATATTAAAGGGGACTTTTGTAACAAAGAAATTTGTCTCAGATCCATTATTTTTCTTAAAAATATGAACGAGAGAAAGAGAGTCAGTAGAGGTATACAACAAACGAGATTTAATCCTGTACATATGGGTGACGTCATGCCAGGCATAATTCACCATTGCTGCAAAGATAAGGCTTTGTAACTTGGATTTTAGATTAAATCTTTGGCTCCGTTTTAAGACTTTATGTTGCCTCAGGCATCTAAGTCCACAGATACTGTATATAAGTGAAATCAAACTACAGTAAGCTAGCGCATATAGAGATAACACACTGCACTGTAGCTATCAGAGGAAGAAAAATGATATTACCATAGAGTTGTTTGTTTTATATGTCATGGTCGCTTTGAAATAAACATTCCATAACCTCAGGCACCATAAGTAAATATTTGAGACTTAATTTTGGTAAGTCAATGGTGCATGAAATACAGTGCAGTCAAAGTCACACTGAGTCATTTCAGGGAATGGAAACACAGTTTGGTTTGTTCACAGCCAGAGGCAAATGCATCAACTTTTACATAATTGGAAACAATAAATTGCCTCCCTTACTTCTTTTTAAAATCTGAATGTTTGAGCCACTGTGCGACTAGAAGCTAAAGTCAAGAGGTGCAGAGATGCTGCCAAACATTCTGCTTCAAGTTGTAAATTAGAATAAATGAGTCTTGGAAAGATAACACCTTAGACTGTTGTGTTCTGCTGTTTATTGCTAAACTAAAATGATTGGAAAAGTTTTCATGACCAATAGGAATGGTGATTTAAAAAACACCAAACATCACATTTCATGACGGTACCATACGATACTGTAGTGTCTTTTTCTGTAGACATGTGCCCTGTAGATGTGCGTATCTATATTATAATCAATACTTGTATTTGAGTGTTCACAAGAAATCATATGTTGCACAGTAAACTCTATGTCTTATTAAGCCTTCACATTAAATTACAGAGTGAAAACAGTGTGTACAGAACAGTTAACATCTAAGAAATGTAATCTGCACCTATGTGCATGTCAGCAGTTGAGAGCCCTGGGAATATAATTTACAAGCCAAGAAAACAACAACTTGACTTGCCAAGTCACAGGCAAAGATAACAGTTCTGTAGATTCCCAGGTCTGTAAGCATGAGCAGCAAGCGCATCAGAGGACAGCTAGGCTGAAAGTACCTAAGACCCCAAGTAGGACAGTGCAGGCAGAAAGAGAGAGACTGGGAAAACACTGTGTTGAACAAAAACAAGTGAATCCGATGATGGACTGGATTGAGTTCAAAATGGGCATGAACAGTAACTATGAGAAAAACAACTGCCCCTAGGAGGGTCTAATAGCATGACGTCTTTGACCACCAATAAAAATCATGCCAACCACTGAGATAAGGTAAAAAGGCGTAGAGAAGTTTGTTCTCCACGCCTCCATCAAAGGGTTTAAATATCAATGTTTTTGATTATTGTGTCAGTTCCTTCAGCTGAGGGACTCACTGCTTTTGGATTCTGTAAAGATGAATAAAGCTTTTATGATCACAGACTTTGCTGTCTTCTGGTCCTGACTTTGAGGAACACTCTGCAAACTTTAAAGACTCTGACTCTACCTAAATGACAACTCAGACTTAGAGCAACAAAATGTTGTGTTTATATTGGAGTCACAGCTTAGGCTACTTCTGGCCCAGGCCTGAGTACGGGTCTCTCCTAATTTGACACTACATCAATACCGTATGATACCATGCAACAGTTTACGGTATTCTATCGATGCCTACTGTATACTTGATATCAGTATAATGTATAACTTAACTAAACACTGTACTGAACCAATTTCCATCACACAGCCTACCATAGTAAACTAGGATGAGAGAAATGTTTTCCAGCTTCTTTTAGCTGGTGTTCTTTTCAACCTGACAATGAAGCATCTCACAACTATGCTCTGACATTTGGATCCCGGCCAAAGCTAATGAGTCAATACTTCTTCCAGGGAGAAAACTAACAAGACTTCAAAAAACATCAAACTATCCCTTTAAAAGGTGCAGTTTGGGTCTGGATTGTGTGAAAGTAGCTGCAGTGGTTATCGGAGAGATGCCAGGCCTGCAATCTGTCTCTGGGTGACTGCCAGCCAGGGATACGCATAAACTGACAATACACACGCACACACACACACACACACACACACACACACACACACACACACACACACACAAATTGACTTACTCACACAGAGAACAGGCTCCTCAACACTGCCTGTACTGTATCTGCCTGTCTCTGTTACCATGGAAACTGACAGGCCTCCCATTGAAAAATCCTAAGATGCAGATGTACATGTGTGTGTATGCGTGTGTACTGCGTGTGTTCTTGTGAGTACTCGTGGGGGTGTGAATTAGCATTTCAGAGATTGCAGTGTGTGGAGATGAGTAAGGATGCATGCGCTCATATAATTCAGATACAGTATTAAGGCCAATGTAATTGCATGCACCAAATACATTCAAAGTTCATTGTATCTTTATTTCATCATCAGTGTAGCTGCTGGAAAGTTTTTCACTTCTTTCAGAATATAGGTCATGAAATGAATACTTACTCCGAGGAGTCTATAAAGTATATTCCGAGGGCTCCGATGCTGAGCGCAAAGACTAACACCACCTGGGGAGAAAACGAAACAGAGGACACAGAGGAAGACATTAGTTTCATGAACAGAGCTTAAAAAAGAGGCTGCTTACTATGATCATTAATATGCTAAATAAGTCTTGTATTCAGTTGGGGTGTACACAAAAGGCAACAGCAGTTGTTATCCCAATTTCTCAGCCAATCCGGTCATGGCAGGCTGTTGTTCACCAATGAGCCTGGTTCTTCTTCAGGTTTTGGCCTGTTACAAGGAAGTTTTTACTGCAAATGTTGAGATCATCTTCGGTATGATTTGGCAGTATGAATAAAAATGTATTTATTGATTGAATGCTTAATGATGATTGGTTATCTGCCCCCTCAGAGGCGGGTCATTAGTTCAAATCAGCTTCTGTTACATATTCCTTTTATTGGTACTTTATTAATGACTTTTGTAAAAAAACATCTAATTTTTGGGGGCATTAATTTAGTAAGATTTGTGTACTTCTGTAGTACTGTTTTTGTTGTGTTATCTTTTGAATTTAAAAGAAGAATAAATCTAGGGAATAAAAGCTTAATTATACTTGAACGTGAGAAGTTTCACTAGATATGATGAATGGAGGCAGAAATGGTAAATAAATTAGAATAAGAATAAGCGTTATTGGCCAGGTATGCGTACAGATACTAGGAATTTGACTACTGTTTTATATGATCTAAATGCACAAACGCAACAATAGACAAAGGTAACACAAGCATTGAGATAATAAACTGCTTTGTACAAAGTGTACTGGGAGTACAATGGTGCTGAAATAAATATGGCGGTATAAGGTTTCTGTATAAGCACAAGCAGTGTAAATGATGTAGCAGTTACAGTACTTACAGATACCATGGATTCCAATGACAATAAATAATCAACCATTGACAGTTTAATGCCCAAGAAGATATTCGAGTCCTTTGCACATGAATTGTTATTCGACTGTTCATTAATCATAAATAAATACATGCTAACTGGATGTTTGTGTGCTCAGCACACACATTAACGTCATGCCACCCTTGCACAAGTCATGGCCCCCAGTTGGGCCGATGAAGTCAAAAAGTCTGGACACACCCCTGTAAAGGCGGAGTAAAGTCACACCAGCACTATCACCAGGAACATTTGTGAACTAAACCGAACACAAGAGGAGAAACGATGTGTGTCGGGAGTGTTGAGAGGAAGTGCTTAGAGAGGACCACAGTTATCAAGTGTTGACATGCACTCATCAACTTACATACTGAGTCAATGCTTCCATTGTGTGAGATAGTGACCCTGCTGGACTGTGGTCTGTATAATGTTTCGAGGACTCTATATGACTAATAAGGTAAAGTAAGGTAAGGGTACGTGCACCTGAGCCTGGAATCTACACAAGCGTTTGAATCTTTAAGAGAGTCTTAATGCTCGCTTTGAAAAGATTAGGTTGAAAATGTTTAAATGATTTAGTAAAACAACCAAGGGACTTCAATTACGAGATGCATTACCTTACTTTACTTTATCAGCCATACATTGAAATATTACACTTGCCGGTCAATCAATTTAGATTCAATAATAAAATCAAAACCAGGCAATCAATTTCACTATCATTTAAAAAAATAAGGACAAGAAATGCAGAATTCCTTTACCTTGAAAGCCTGAGATTATTTATCAGTATATTCATCTGTAAAAACGTGACATCCCATTGCATTTTATCATTTGTATTTATTTTTGTGCTTAAATTTTAATATACAGTCTGCCTCCAACCAATTCCGACTTGTTGGATGAATTAAGTTGTTTGATAAATTGATTGATACAAAAATATCTTCAAAGTCAATAGCTGATGTAAACATGGTTATTTGTAAAGCGTCAGTGATGGACATTGGACAGTCTGTATCATTGTTCTACGGCACAGTGTATTTCTGCGTCCTCAATATAGGAATGCACCACCTTTGCACCTGAACACACCTCATTTTAAGACAAATACACCCCTTTAAGCTAACTGGGGCTCAAGGTCATTTGCAATTTCAATGACACAGGTGCTGGGTGTGAAAATTAAACCTGTGTCAGGTGAAATGTAGGAGAGACACCTGCGCTTTGCGTCGGGTGCCCCCATAGGGCCCAAAAAACTGTTGACATATTTTTTTCATATTTATGCATGTAGAAAAAAAGTGACCTTTTTGAATAGAAGTCATTGAAAGTAAAATCGGCTTCTTCTTGTTTCTCAGGAAAAAATGGCAACATGATCCAACAAATGCACTCCAGTATGCTGCACTCTCAAACATTACATGATTCACTCTGCTCTCATCATAATAATCATCTTTGCAACAGCTGAACAACATAGTGATGCACAGAAGCTCCTCCCCTGAGATCTTTTCTCCCATTCAGCCTTCCACAATGGGACCCTGCTGATTGTGCCATTCATTATTGATGGTGGGAGCTTGATTACTTTCATGTGATGGTCCTTTAGATTGATTCAGTGCATTGTGGCTGAGGTATTAAGTAAACACCCCCTTCTCCGTGCATCTTTAATGGTTTGCTGCTTGAATGGAGAACGATGGCAATCCTGGCCACAGGGTTGCCAAGGGCTGGAATAACCTTACGAGCTGAAAGCATCAATGATGCTCCACACAAAAGAGACGGGGAGGAGGCTCAAACTGAAACTCTGTGATAACATCAGGCTTTCTGAATGAGAAGCACTCTGCGGGTCTTAATGGGGACGGAAACAGTTGACTGGAGGGCATTATTTGATTCAAACAATGTTGTGTCGTCTATACATGAATTATGTAATTTGCCCACAAGGTGGTTGGTCACTTCAAGTCAACTCGTATTTATTTCTCTAAAATATTAAAATCTCTATCAAGGATAGAAAAGATAGTGAACAGTTAATATAAATAATGAGTCAATGCAAGGAAAACCCAGGCTAGAAATGACAGGTGAAGTAAAACTTTTAAAACAAACTATGGTAAACATATGTAAGCAATTTAAATGTTCCCAAATGCCACAGGGAGGAGATGACATATCTCTGTGTGTCTTTAATGAGCTTTTTGCAAGTGCAAGGTGGCACCAAAGCAAAACCAAGCACAAACTCAAGCAAGCACTTCAACAAATTTAGCCGGGACTTCAACTGCATTCACACATCAAAGTGTGCTGCAGCTCTTATGGAGTTTGAATTACATTTATGTGTGGTCTGAAGTCTATTGACACTTCAGAGGAGGCTGCACAAAGTCTGAGAAATTCCCAGGTTTTGGTTGTACCTGCACTGGACGAGGGAATGTATAAAATCTCGAGGTGAGAAATCAGAAAGAATGGAGCTCACTCACTAGACTTTTTATGTCCAGTCCTCGTGTCTTTTTGGGCTAGTTGTTTGAATGATTAATTTGACAAGCACAGCATGAGATGCCAGAACCACCTGCTGGACTGTTGGTGGTAGGTACTGCACTTTAGATTAGATGTTGTAAGGCATGTAAGAAGAATGCATGGATTAAAAAAGATCTGGTTCTGCTGCAATGCTTTTGATTGTGCCAATCATCACTTTGACAATGTAATAAAAAGACTACATTGCAAAATAGTTCAATACATGCTACTGAATTAGATAAATTGCTCTCCCAACCCTAGATTCTGCAAGCCGAAGTGGAATTTAGAAAAATTATAGACACTGGACTCCTGTTGAAGACATCATTCCCTTTTATTTTACTCTGTGAGCCATTACTGTGGTGGCGTCTCCCTACATCTGTGGTTTTGAATGCGAGCTGTCCTGAGAAGCGAACAATATTCTGTTAACATTACTTACTATGTAATTTCACTTTTGGAAACCATGAAAAGACATTTTTAATCCATATAATCTATGCTGCTGTCACAGTCAGCAGCCTGCAGCTGACGCTGAGATTCCACCACAGTTATGGCGGCCACCGCAAGATGGAGGCGCCCACAAAATTGGTAATAAAATTCCTCTACCTCAATTTGTCCTGAGAGCTGGATTGTGTGACTCTATAAACTAATACTGCCTTAATCTCCAACTGGACTGTTGGTGGATGATGTTTCTTTGTGGCTTTTACCAGACAAATAAGGACATTATATGCATGAATTACAGTATGTCTGCTTCTGCTACATTTATTTGATAAGGTCGATTTGAGTGTAACAACGTGATAGAAAGTAAAGCTTGTTAACTGCATTATTTTTTATGCCTTTATTGAGAGATAGGACATTGCATTGAGTCAGAAATCAGGGGGAGACAGTGAGTTCAGCTCAGTACTCCTGAGCTGGTGGGGGTTGGTGCCTTGCTCATGGGTCCGCACTGGGACATGAACTGGCGACCCTCCGGTTCCCAACCCAAATCCCTACAGACTGAGCTACTGCCTCCCCCTTACAGTCTAATGTCGGATTTCGCTGGCACTGAGTGTTCCTCTAACATGTAGAAGCACCATTATACATTGCACATTATACAAACACAGACATTTCCCTGCAGCTATTTTGTGCTTATGCGGAGTTAAGGGGAAAAAAGGGAAAAAGGAGGACAAGAGAGAAGTATGGCCGAGCAATGGTCGCTGAGCTGAAAAGCCAAACAGTGAACAGTGAACACCCCGCGATGAGCTGAGGAGATCAGAAGCGTCATCATCTTAAACTGACCCAGTTATTCAGCTGTGAAAGCCAGTCCACCCACCACCAACCCTTTCTTTTCCCCTCTCTCTCTCACACACACACACACACACACACACACACACACACACACACACACACACACACACACACACACACACACACACACACACACACACACACACACACACACACACACACACACACACACACACACACACACACACACACACACACACACACACACACACACACACACACACACACACACACACACACACACACACTCTCTTCACACAGTGCCTAAGAGCTGTCAACCTCAAACCCACAATCTACCAAAGACAACCAACCGAGCAGCCGCCACAGCAAATCAGGAGCAAAGTAATAACACTCAGGGGAAACCTACAATAATGGTAATAATAACGAGGGGCATTCCCTCCGCCTACACAACAAAGTGAGAAATTTATAAAAGAAACTCAGCAGCCGGATTGCCCAGTATAGCTGCTGCTGCATCAGTAGTAGTTGTAAAGTACTTAATGAGGTTGTTTATATGCAATTTTCATGATTCATGTTGTGAGATGGCATGAGTGAGTCACATTTGTTAGCAACAGACTGACACACGCCCGATCATGTCAGTCAGACAAGGAGCAGAATTCGGACGTGATGTCTACGTCTTCTCTTTAATAGCCGCGTAGGTTTTCGTTGGTGTAAACCTTTCTAAATTTAAAGTGCAAAGCCAAGTCTGTCAGATGTTTTCCGACGTGCACTGCAGCAGGAGGACTGGAAGACTGGGAGTGTAGAAGAGGGCATAGAGAAACCGTGTATCTATGTGCGTGTGTGTGCTGGTTTCAGGTTCCAGCTCTGCAAGTGGGCTAGGGGTGGCAGCTCTCACATGACACCATCAGAACTGTTAACACATAATAACGCCAACTCCTATGCATAAACACACGTGCAAGTCATAAGCTCTCAGGTTATTTCGCAGTCTGGAGAATTCTGTGAGCTCATCACGGGGGTGGAAGCAATATGAAGTGCCCTAAAGCCAAAATTTCACACAAGACATCCTCCTCTAACAGGGATCCAGTATAATGACTTCCTCTGTCCCCTAAGAGCACCCTGTGACACAGATAGAGCCGAACAAACAGGTGATGTGTGCTGACAAGGTAAGGAATAATCGCCTCATATTAAGGCCAACTACCCAGGTCAAAAGAGCGCTGACTTAAAAGTCTTCACACTCCTCTGCACTTGGGATCTGGATACTCATTCGGATACGGAGGATGACAGTGGTTTATGAGGGGCTTCAAACTGCCTTCAAAGCATATTTGTATCATTGACACAGTGAAGTGGTCTCTGTAGCTTAGACAAAGAGAAGTGTCACCACCTTTATATATAAAAACAAACAAACAACAGCAACCTTCTAAGATATCAAAGACGTGAACTCCTAAGAGCAAGTAACTACAGTTCCTAAGGTGTCCACTTGAGGCTGGTTCTAAAGGGAGTCAAACCCCTATATGTCCCTTGCCAAAATGCGTCTTTTTCCCGCAGAGAAAACAGTGTCCAGGTGATGAGAAGAAGAGATGTTTTAAGTTGTTGGTTCATGTCAGTCCACCCCACTCGCTCTTCCTTTGGAGATCTCGGCAAGCTAGTAGCGAGTCGGCTACATTCCATGAGCTTTGTTAGCTTGATATATCAATTACCACCACAATTTGAATCTCATTCTGCCAGAAACACAATATTCAACTACTTTCGTAAGCGTATACATTTGCATACATTAAGTTATACTGATAATTATACATATAGCTTAAGTCAACCCCTAACTCAGCGCAACCCTCTCGTCCAAAAGGGTGATTCTGTCTACCAAACATCAGTGCCAAAATGGGTCTAAATGGCAACATTGCTTTTTCAAGAAGCAGTCAACAAACCAATGGGTAACATGAAGGTGGCAATGTCAATTCATTCATCTTTAAAACTGTTTTTATGTAGCTTTTATGAAATAATTCTGTTTGTGAGGTCAAAAGAAGGCAATTTAATGATTACACAAACTACACAGGAGAGGATAGAAATCTTCTCGTGTGTCATTGAATGATAATCAAGTATAATTGTATGGGACGATTATTATCCAGTGACATCTTTTAGAGTGTAATTTCCTTCATTTCATCACATTGTTGGCAGATTAGCAACTTTTGAAACTTAGAGCAATTTGCTAACTTCCTGTGTAAACAGGACGTCTACTGCAATAAAAAAAACTGTTCATCGTAAAAAAAAAAAAGAAAGTTTGAACTTTTAGTCTACAGCTTTTTAAGTTAAAATAAGAAACCTACTGGTGCAATATATTCAAAATATCCAAAGCCTGGGGCTAATGAGGCAGCTCGATTGTGAGTTGATTTGCATGCTATTATAAGAGAGCTTCTAGAGGTCGACATCAAAGGCTGGAAAATAAATATCCGTGAGGCAAGTGTAGAGAGGTGAGAAATGAGAGGCAATCTGGACTAGAATAATACCACTATTCCTCCTGTCAAACACTAAAATAAACACTTTCTAAGAATCTTAATGGTTTCCCCAAGATTACATGGGGGAATCCTTGGTGGGGCATCAAGAATGCCCGTCAGTCCTGCATGGTATCAGGATAAGCTTGTTCATTAATCCGGCCTGGCTCGCTGAGCTAACCAGAAAGAGGAGTTCCAAAATGTCCGATTGATGCCACAGCCAGAGAGGATTTCAGAGGTCCACGGCCAAGCAAAAGCTGCCAAACCAGTGTGCTGTTTCTGCTTTCCTTTGGCTTTAATCCCATATTGTATACGTCTGCCTTTTAGAGCAGGTTTCAACACATCAAAGCATCTGCAGTCAGATGAGGTTCATTCATTTTCGTTACAGATTTTCTCAGACTCGCATACGTCACTGAAAGACATAACATTATGCAAATCTATAGCTTTCCCTGCGTGATCAAATTGTCACAATGTTTACACGGCAGAACAAACATTTGCATCCATTATGAAGGTTTGCCTCCATAACAAATTCTCCAATATTCTCAGACACGTGCCTTGTGTCAATGCAGATTTCCAAACAAAAAAAGGAACAGAATCACATGTCATTGCACGAGGCGAGAGTGTGAGCCGCTCACTGGGGGAAACGTCAACAAATAAAACCTCCATTAAACTTTGATGGCATACAACCATACATCAGCACGCATCGTGATCTCCCCTTTCACTCTTCCTCAAATGGCAAGGGGCTGGAGACGGCTCCACTGGTGTAGGCATGATCTGAAATTCTGTCAGAAAAAAAACCACACTCTGTATTCCAGTCACACGCTGGAGCTGCACAACTCAACCCGGACTACTGATTCCCAGTGTGCAACTGAACAGAGGTATACAGGCATACGGATTCATACCAGAGCACTCTTACTGGCTGGACTTACATTTTTCAAACACAGACAGATTTTAAAAGTCAAAGGTTTATAAAAAATGAATACAGCCACCAACAGGTTTGTTCAGAAAATGAGCAAAAGACTTACAAGTAAAATAAACACAGGGTATAGGTTTATGTCATATCTATAAAATCCATTAGCACAAGATCTGTTTTAACATATATATATTTTTGGGGCATTTTAGAGGACATTCTATTCTGAGTCATAACAACCCAGAAAATGCACAGGAATTCATTTAAATAAAACCCTGAGGGCTTGTAAAAATAATCCACCTTAAATTCAGTGAGTTCACATCCGCATTTAAAACAAGCTACAGTTAGAGCTACTGTATATTAGGCTGTTTAACTGGACTACTGTCCTTGTCCCAGTATACAAGCACTGGAGGAGAATCGATTTATTGACTGAAGCTACAGGTGGCAATTTGCCTCCCTTTCAGCTAGTCACTATTGGACCTTGCCACCAAGTAAGCAAGCAGCAAACTGGTTACATGTCGAATGGTGAAAACATGGACAACTTTACAGCTCTGAACATTTTGTTCATACTCCAAGCTTTGGTACAAATCTCATTCACTCAATCCCTCTAGTCTAGATCAATGTTTCCCAACCTTTTTTCCTCAGAGGCCCCATAATGCACTTCCCTTATTGAATTTGGTTTCAAAACAGTCCCTCGTCTTGTGAATAAAAAGGATAAGCTAAATACACAGTAATTAAATTTAAGTCTGTGTTCATAAAACAGCATTTGCCTTTCCACAGAACAGGTCTTATTAGAACCAGACCTTAGATATGCAATTAATAAATCATTGTAGGAAGTTGGAAGGATAAAAATAGGCAGGATACCGTTTGAAGCCTGGGTAAGTTCAGCACTGCTGTTTGTGTTTGTTTTCTAAACCTGCCACACACTCACTGTTTATTTGAGTCAAGTCTAAGGGGGAATATCGTAAGACAGTGTAAGCAATACAAAGGAGATAAGATCAAATAGATACTGAATATATATTTTGATTGATTGAATGATCTTTGAAGATTTATTTTTGGGCTTTATGCATTGATTTGGATTGGACAGTGGATAGAGTAGGAAGTCATCGGGAGAGAAAGTTGGGGATAGACACACATATCTGCTTTTTATTTGTCCTGAGTATTGTTTTTCTGAAAAGACCTGTTCCCCTAAGTTCATATTTTGGATCTCTTTATTTACCATAACCTCTGAATATAGAAATAAAGATACAGTCAGCATATTTGTAAGAAAAGACAGTGATAGCGTTGAGATATATCTTATTTGTGTGGTCAGAGTGAGGGGAAGAAGAGAGGCTTTGTGCGGCACAGTCCTGTCTCTTTTCTCTCTGTCTGTATCTACTCTTAGCCGACCCTTCAATCGCAAAATCGCTCCTTTTGTGTTCCCCTCCAAGGTCATGCAGTGATGGTCTCTGGAGTATGGAACAGGTGAATAGAGGAATGGTAGAAGGATGCAAACCTGGCTTTCATATTCACCACTATTCAACGAGCTATGCTTTACAAAGATATGAACCTGCACATCGTGTACTTAGGTTTAACAAAGATGAGTATGTTTTCTCCTAAAGCCACAGATAGTCAGAATAAAAACATATAATAATAATGAGGAAACAACTGACTGATTAGTCAAATTAGACATTTTCGTCGTCAATACTGTTTCTATTAACGTTTATTTTTTTATGCCACGCCCAACCTGTTTGTATAATGCACTACCTCACCCATTTCTCACTGCATGTAGCACCTCTAGTGAAATCCATCCTCTCTGAAGCAAAAGAGGTTTCATTTAACTGCAAGATAAATACACTTTTCTTTATTTTTTGAGCTGGAACATCTGGAAAATAATCAAATGGTTCTGCGGTTAACTATCGGGGGGCCAGTCACTAAAAGTGAAAAGGTGATTTCTGCATATTGTTTGTCTATATCAGAGGTTGTCTGGAAGCATCTCATTTATTTGAATCAGCCACTGCGCAAAATTGAAAGGCGATACTACTGGGACCGCGCCTGATTTTGATGTGTGAAAATACAATCATGGTGTGAAATGTAACACTTTCAGAGCGCTGACTCAGTCTAAAATGAACTTTGGCATCATCGGCAGGACAGGTGCAAACTTACAAGCTACAACAAGCAGACAAAGATTGTTGTAGAGCAGAGCATGCGTGGACAGCTGTGGTTAATGTTCTGGCATGCGTGTCAGCCATACCTCGCCAAACAGATGCACTCGATTAAAATAACAGTGGAGCTGCAATGATGCAAATTAGAAGATGAACTGATGATATTTTCTGCTCTTCTGAGTCTTAATATTTTGGGGGTTTAGGACTAAAGAAGAATTTTCAAGACATCGAGTGGGGCTTTCAAAATGTGACAAACAACAAGCCAAAGAGTAAGTGAATTTGTTGGGAAAATATTTGTCAAATATAATAAAAGTGACAGAAGAAACTGTCTTCCGACTATGTTATTGTTTTTATTTAACCTTTATTTAACCAGGTAATTAATCTATTGAGATCAAGATCTCTTTAACAAAGGTGACCTGCGGCCAAGAGGGCAGCAGGGCAGCATGTTGTATTTACTGTGATAAAAATACATAGGCTCCATTCCAGATCTCCCAATTGCCCAATTGTAAAGTCTGATAACAAACAGCTTTTTTATATGAACACCATCAATCACACCAAGCCATTTAAGTATAAGCAGTATTTCATGCTACATAACTCCTGGAAATGGCTGTAAAAAAGACCCCCCCCCCCCCCACCAAAACACACACACACACACAATATTTTTGATGTCTGAAAATAAATGAATTCTCATGAATCACACTCCAACCACTGGCTCTGCACCCCTGGAATTGGTTCCATTTAACCCCAGTGGCCCTTGTGAGACGGATGCCCACAAATTTTTGTACCTAGGCAACAGAAAAACAGTGATTGACAGGGGAGAGGGTGTGGAGTGTGTGGGAGGGGGGACGGTATGAAGGAAAGCCTCTCAGGTCTGACAGGATGACAGCTCCTAAAATGAGCATCTGTCAGACAAAGATGAAGAGGAGGCCTGTGGGGATCTGTTACAGACGGGCGGGACAAACGGTCTCTCCTCTAAAAGTTTCTCTGTGGCATCATTAATTCATTAAAAAAAAGGATATTTCACTGCACTTTGAGAGATGTGTCGCAGCAGGATTAAAACATCACAAAAGAGGTGGACTTGTCCACTCTGTAAGATGTACAGTACGCTCTATATACCACAAAGGCAGGTCATCCTTCCTTTGCAGCACCCTGCACCTAATGGAGGCGCCTTCCCCAGAGACAGACAGTGTGATCTTGACCTTGAATGTAAGCAGAGGAATTCAAGAGGGCAAAAAAGAGGAGAGGAGGACACAAGGAAGGAGGAGATAAAAAGACAGAGGAGATGGTGACAGGAGATGAAAGGGAGGAGAGAGAATATAAGAATTAGCCCTCCCTCCCACCCCCTGTGGAACATGAGCAGCATTAAGAGGTGGCAGAAAATGGCTCTGAGACAGAATGAGAGCGAGAGTGAGCGAGCGAGAGAGAGAGATAGAGAGGGCAGCTGAAGAGGAGTGGAGGGAATGGAGAATATTAGAGCACGTCCTCAAGGCACAGCAAGAGCTTAAATGCCACAGCGTGTACACGTCCGTGCATGTTGTATCTTCACCTTTTTGTGTGTCAGTGTGCGCATATATCATGCGAGTCTTCAACCTCTAAATGTGTCCAACCTTTATGTGTGTGTGTGTGTGTGTGTGTGTGTGTGTGTGTGTGTGTGTGTGTGTGTGTGTGTGTGTGTGTGTGTGTGTGTGTGTGTGTGTGTGTGTGTGTGTGTGTGTGTGTGTGTGTGTGTGTGTGGGGCTGTCCATGCGACAGAAGGGAGGACCCATACTGGGATTATGCCGCTGTGGAGAAGATGAGAGGATGCATGTGACCCGCCTGCAAATAGCTTTTGACACATTACAGGAGAACATTTTGCAACTCAAACACCCAAAATCCTCCACATGAGCTTCTTAATGGTTCCTTTTCCATTCTTCAGAATATCATGATGTTACGGTCGCCATAATGTCCACTACGCATATGCACAACATTTAGAAGGACCCATTATTTTTTGTCAAACCGGTTCAGCTGTTCAACAAACGTAGTTATAGGTTAGCCATGTATAAATGTTTAATGTGGGAGTTCAGTGGAAACACTCTGTATGACATAACAGCACACACAGATGAACTCTGGGTAAAAGTGCGGTTTTTGGCTGTTGGATATCACATGTCCACAAACCTGTTCCCAAACCTCGGGGTGATACAGAGTGTCAGTGTGTTTGCCACTGCCCTATTCTGAGCCAATAGCTGCTTGAAATGCAGAAAAACGCGCAAATAATAGACCAGAAAATTCTAAAAGTTGAAACTAATAAAACCTATACAAGAGGGACAGGGAATATATATCTACAACAAATTCAGTATTTTCAAAGACTCATACTGCAAAACGTGCAGAGCTCCTAGTGTCACACTTCAAAGGAAAGGGCTGATGAAATGATTAAGATTTCTTCATATGAGCCCATGCTAGGAAGAATAAATGCTGGGGGTTGGGGGGCGGTGAGATGTGGGGTCAATTAGTTACATGTCAAATTGAATTACAATAGACTAATAATGAGAATGACTGATATTTCTCATGTCTAAGGTTGAATTTTATGTAAAGGACTGGCTGTGATATATTCTGTAGCAATGTCCTGTATGTCTTTATATCCGTGCCATGAAGTCCTGCACTGTACGTTCAATAATGAATAAATACTGAATACAAAAAAGGGCACAGGAAAGTAGAAAATGTGATTTATTTATTTTTTCAAATGACGCCAAATATATATTTGCCCTGGTTTCTGGTTGCATTACTTACAGAGCAGGCATGTGCAAGTAAAATAAAACTACACATCAAACACAGACGATTTGAAAGGCTCTCAAGTCTTCTCTTAAATCCAACATTTTTAAAATGTACCTTTTTTGGCACTAAATTCTCCGACACAGGAGTTTTCAGATCTTGTTTTACTACATGTGCTGCTACACTTTTTATTCAGCTATTTAAAGTGGCCACCACATTGTTCCCTCTGGTCATATTTGTCAGTACAGTAAAGGTAAGTCAAATTAATATCACATAAGAAAGAGGATGTTTTTTTGGTTTGGCTTTTTTTGGTGAATATGAATAGAGAGGCTACATTTTATTTGAAGCTGTTATATTTCCAAATGTTTTGGGAGCAAATCAAGCCATAAGTATTTCTTTTAACCATTAACAGCATTATCTTTGGCTACTAAATCTGGTCACTGCATAGACAGTGTTGTAGACAGGATACAGTCAGAATTGAATGTATACTGTAAGTAGGAGAAGTCACTTATGTCAACATTAAATCAAAAAACAGTGTAAGTGGTAAGATATTTAGGCTCATTGCTATTAAAATATGGATACAGTTCAGCAAAATATAATCTCACATCACCATTAAATAAGGCCCCTACTGCTAATAATTCATGCCCCCCCTGCTGGCTCATGGAATTCAATCTATTCTATTTTTTGCCCTGCATCCCATTAGGCTTCAATTAAACAAAAACTACTTCTCCTCAGACTTCTACCAAACACAGAATCCTTTCAGCCTGACGACATGACACTGAGTGCGACTGCTCCACTCAAGGTATTTGTTCAAAAAACTAATCCATGAAGGAAACATAACTCTGCAGAGAGTCGTCCTGGTTTTGTGAGGATACGTTCAGGAGCACTGCAACGTGTCACCACCTAACATGGATTTATGCCTTTAGAGACATTTGAATGCAACTCAAAGTGGCTGCATGAATGCAGTTTAATAGATGACAGTCCAAGAAAGAAAGTTTTCAAAGGAACGAGTGGGTGGTCTGAGCGAATAAAAGGTCAAAATGTATAATTTCCCACTTGTATTCTCTAAATGCATCATCGTGTTAGTCAGAATCATAATCAGAGTAAATACAGTGATTTATATGCGTGTATTTCTGCTCAGTCTTTCACTTTATTTGGATTTCTAAACACCTTTGGCAACTTTATTTTAGTCCTTCATTTTTTGTTAAGACTGTAATTGCGCCATGTATCAACTAATAGCTAGTTTGACATTTACAAAACTGGTTCAATTTCCAATCAGAACAATGAAAAATGACCGCTTTATTTTACAGTGAGAGAATAAGGGTGTAGAGAGCGTGCTGCGTGATAACTAAAAGGTTGTCTTAAAGTGGCTCATTCGCCATCTGCTCTGCACGTCATAATGTATTCAGGTCACAAACGGTTGTCCGTGCCACACAATTCCATTATGTGCCTTTAATCACAGCATAACTCATCCCTGCCATCGTTAATAATATCAAAACTTTATCACACTGATGCCAATTCTGTTACAATGCATTCAGAGCGATTACTTTGTCTGATGAATATTGCAGAATTCAGCAGAACCTTTCATCCTTCTCCAAAAAGTGTCACACTGCATTTGGCTGCTTGAGGAACAGCCCAGCCCTGCCAAATATGGAATTAAAAAACTTCAGCTTCCCTCCCAATAAGGCAAATGGATCGAGTACCATTTGAATGATAAAACAATATTGCTACAACGAATCCTGCTTTCTCCTTCCAACCACCAAGGGATCCGACCCCCACCCGCGCATCTCAGAGGAGACGCAGCGGTGACATGATCTTTATCTAATTAAATCAAGGTTTCGTTTAATTTCCGGAAGGTTAATGAGAAGTTTATCATCCGCACCAAAGCCCACTTTTTCCGCTCGCTAACAATGTAGCGGCTCCTGATAAGGTAAGGAAGTTCGCTCGCAGCAAGGTGAGAGATGAGACAAGGATCCGCAGGAGGGAAAAGCTGTGTTAGTGTTCTGTTTTTGTTGGCAGGCTATGTGTAAAGCAGCAACAGCCCTCCTCTGTGCTACAGTAGATCAAACCGTGCACAGAGCTGTCCAGCTCGGTCAATATTGTGGGTGGATGCCTGGAACCTGCCATGAATGACCTTAACACGTCTTTAAAATCTTCACCCATCAGCAGGAGGGATGGAGGTGTCACAGAACACACTGTGAGTGCTTTCCTTTTCACCAAACAAGCCTATAATTTACTGTGAGGAGTTAAAGTGTTACATAAAATACTCAATACAAAATATTCTAAATTCAATTTCATTAATACTTACCAGGCCCACAGTATGCTTTGAGATATGGCGAAGGAGAGGAACAGAAGGCTCATTTATTCATGCTTTCTGTTCAGTTGCCTTTTGGGGTATATATTATTAATTCCACTTTATTCTTAAAGTTATTCATTCAGTGGATAATTAATAGTCTCCCTAGCAAGCAGATAGCTAATCCAACTCTCGTCGAGAGGAAAAGTAGTGTGTTTTACCCTCTTGGCTACAGAAAGGTCTCATTTATTTTAAATGTTTCATGTTTAACATCTCAGGGATGCTTTGCATATTTTTTTTTACTATAATCACAACTAAACAAACTCGTAAAAACTGCAAGTATCTTTATATCTTATGGTAATGTGTTTTTATTGTTTCTTCATTTCTGGACTGTCATGTGGTTTTATGTTTTTGAACGCTCTCTATATATTTACGTTGTACGTGTAAAGGCCAAATTGGTGAAGGAGTTTAAAATGAGCAACAGTCCTGTGCAATGCAACAGCTTTGGTATTGGAACTTTGTTCAAATTGAACAATCCCAAATAAAACCAAATCACATGTTTTATTATTCAATGAATCATTTCTGCCCAATAAATGCAAAAGAGGTCAAAAAGTTTCTGTTTGGATTCTCATGAAGCCCTGATCTTTACCGATAATACACTGAGCCAAACTCATCCATGTCCATCACCTCTCACCTTTCCTCTGATCATAGTCAGACGGGTTCCATCGATTGTTCACTAGCACTGACACACATACCAATATTCAGTATCAAACATAGCTCAGCAGCCTGCTGCATAGATAGGCAATCGGCTCCCTTGAGATGCAGGATTTTATGGGTTAACTATTGGACACTAGGCCTTTTATAATTCAGCCCTCCATTCTGATGAGTGATTGAATGTGCAACATAAAGCTGCTGTGTACTCCTATCTCAAGCTGCTGCATATGAACTCCTGACTGCAAATGAGACTGGGAGTGGAACTGTGGTAGGTACCTATAAAATTCAGATGGAAAATATAACGGCAACAAACATTCTTTACTTCTGTGCTAAACAAGCAGCAGCCCTTTAGAGCAGTAAAAAGTGGACGTTTCATTTGTCTTCACTGTTTAGAGGTATAATAAGCAACATTCTGAATGTTAATATAGCAAAACTCAAAATAACGTAAATATATTGTGGAGTAATTACTTCATTTAAAGAGAGTGAAGTCAAACCCCCTGTGGATTTGTTGTTTTCAGCTTTGTGTTTACATAGAAAATGGCGCTGTCTTCAGCTTGTTTTCACTCAGAGGCTCAAACATCTTTTTTAAATGTTTTTTTGAGTGTACAACCATTAGCCCTGCCACCACATTGGAGAAGAGAGAAGGCCCTGCCCACACAGGGACCCTGTTTGTATGACCCAACAGAACTTCCAGACCCAAGAAAAAATAATCTGTCGTCTAAAAATACAAACATAACCAAATCAACTTTGAGATGCTTATCATAACTTGATATTGGTCGTACAATCTTGTTTTTAGATGTTTATTTGCAGTCGTCTGCTGCTCTCATTGCCTCACAGAAACCTGAAAGTGAAACAAGGTGTGAGGGGCAGAAGAAGTGTGGAGAGAGGAAAGGGGGCGGGGGCAGAGGGATGAAGGGGGTGTGTCTAAAGTGAAAAATGTTTAGGTCATAAAATGTGCACTTAAAGTCGAATAGTATGCCTTAAAAGCACAAAGCTTCATGATTCCCTCTGTAAATCTTTTAAAGCTTCGGTGAGGATTTTTTAAGCTTGTTTGAGTTTGGCGCCCCATATGGGAAAAGCTTTACCTCTTATATTTTTGAGATTTTTCAGTTACATTTAAACATAATTCTTCATCTTCAATTATCATGTGATGTTTGTTGAGGGGTTATTTCCTACCCTAAAGTTCATTGCAATTACCCAACAAGTCTTCTAACTTCCCTCTGCACTCTGCTGACTTTATGGCTCTTTAACGACATCAAACTTTTTTCTCCTAAGCAAAGGTTGTATTTGAGGCTTTGATGAAATGACCAAGCTTCGTTTTTTCTCAGGGGTGCAGTCTCAAATTACCAAAAGCACATTCATTATGCAAAGAGAATTGCTTTTACTTCAAATTAAGATGATCTTTTTCCGACATATCTTCTGGCCAACTCCAATAATAATAAAAAAACTGCTTTCATTAATAAAAAATTCCGTGCACTGGCCCTTGGAGCTCATTAAAAGACAAGATGTAATGAATGAAAGCACCCAAGGATGGTGGAGCCAGAGAAAAACAAAAGCGGACACAGAGAGAGGGCACAGGGCTGATTCCTGTGAAAAGGAGATGTGATGTTGCCACGGTGATGGGCCACTTGTGGGAATAACTATGAATGCAATGTCAGAGAGAAACGTACAGGAGCAGCAAAGTGATAAAAGGGGATTGGAAAACCAAGTCACATTCTGTCTTCAGAGGATAGGAGGGTGTAACTCTTAAGCCTCTCTGTCAAACTGGGTTTTATGCTTTCCTCACTGCATCTAAGTAGCCCCATGATGAGGCTGCCCCCACCTTCTGCTATGCAGTCAATCGATCAAAGCAGTTATTCAAAATGACGCTAAAATAGATGGAAGACACAGATCATCCCTCTGAATAAAGAAGGCTGTGCAGATGCAGTGCAAATCATGGAAAGTGAGGTCAGTAGTCTGAATCAATGTTTGTCAACAGGTTTACAAAATTAATCTTGGTTGTTCCCCATCAAAGAAAGTTTTCTATTTATTAGTATTGATTAAATCTGGAAGAGATTTTGTCCCTACCTTAATTTTGCCTGTGCCCAATACCTGCAATAGCAGCAACCATGTGCATGTCACATAATCTCAGAACCGATCAGCTATTATCCAACTATATATGCTTCTGGAACTGATGGACAACTTCTGAGGCATACCAGTGCTCCCAGTGAACTTCCTTTTACATGTGCTGAAATGTTAACTGTCCAATCAGAAACTTCAGAAGCAACTCTGTGTCCAGACCAAACGTGAAGCCAGAGTCACCTCTCCAGATATGTATGCAAAGCAAACGCCAGCATCTCTTGATTTATTACATCTCCTGGAGTAGCATGCATTTATGGTTCTGGTTAGTTTACTTTAAATAATACATAGAGACTTCACTCAGGCTTAATTCAGCCCGATTAAGAAACTCATTTTCTTGTTAATTAGTTGCAAATATTGATAATTTCTGATGCAATCCGAAAAAGTCAGGCAATCTACGTGATTGACTTTTGCACCAAAATGTCTAGCAGATTTGTCCCAGAAGTAGGACATTTTGTTAAAAAACAACAAAAACGCAAAAAACAGATTGTTGCACTTGCATGTAGATATCTCTTTATGTAGATAAATAAAGGGTCGTCAGATAACCGCTGAAGGGAGCCAGATTGTCATTTTGGTGGATTGCGTTGCCTGCTTTTGACACTCTATACTGACTGTTTTTGTCTACACTAAAGCCTGCTGCTACATGATTGGTCAATACTACCCGGGCTTCAAACGTACTACAAACAGAAAGAAAGCACTTCCCAAATGAAATCAAGACCACCCCCCTACAGATATTACATTTGTATGTAGAATCTGTAAACAGAGATAATTCATACATGAAACCAAGATTCAACAACCATATCTATCTCATACAGCTCTGTCCTTGCAAAGAGAAAGTAAAACTCTAAAGTGTTTCCCTTGTGTGTGAGGAGAGTAGAGAGGAGGAGAGGAAGAAGGAAGGGGAGAAAAGTCAAACAGCTTCTGGTCCATCTTTGATGCATTGAGGCTTTGAAGTCAATACTGATGCAATTTAGGGCCAGAGGCGGAGAGAAAGCTACAAACCATTTCATTAGCACCTTCCCTCGGCTTTTAGACGAGACAGCCTCAGTAACAAGGCCAAAAATGTCTCCATTTCTCTGATTTACTCAAAAGCGAGGCAAGACTTTGTTTAAATTTTTACCCTGCAGAGCCTAAGAGAAATGTCTGAAAATATTTGGCATCCTGAAGAAAAATAAATCACAGGATGTTTTTACAAAATGGCAACCTCCAGGGCAAAGAGCCAATTCACAAGTGCCAAAAAATTGCAGTTCAGCAGTTTCTCGCTTGGCCACTTAAGGCTGGCTCCAAATGGCAGTCACTCACCATAAGATCCCATATTAACCAATTCTACAGCCCACTCCTCTATTCTTTACAACTGTCTGTGCTTAATTCACATATAATTTTTAATGAAAAATTGTATCATGGTTTGCGTAATTAGGGGTGTGGTCATTTTGATGAACATATGCATGCTTCTAAAGTGTTCTTGATGTCACCACAGCAAACATAGTCACTTCTTATCTGCTGTGTCGTGTTTGTGTTGTTGCAGAGAGACTTTTTCATAAAAATATAAATAAATCTTATGTTGTGAGGAGTATTGTACCAACAGACCATCCAATGAATTTGTGCTCCTTGTTTTTACTGAGTCAAAATCTAGTATTAATCATTTACATTTAAATAAAAGGTATCAGTGTCTGCCCCCACTATACTTTGCTTGTTAGCTTGTTCCAGTGTTTGTCATACATTGATTTATTTCAAACCAGTCCATGAGAGTCAGGGTTGTTTTGGCTTGAAGAGAAGATGGCAGGCTGTAGTTGTTTTAAGTTACCAGGTTCCTGTATTTTAACCACCAGAGATGTGGGTGAGCCAGTCACGAGTTTGTTACATTCTGCAAGCTTGCTAAGCTTCTTTAGTCATACAAACACACAACTCACAAGAGCTTCCGCCACAAATAGAATCTTGTTATGTGGGAAACAGGATGATAACTAGCTCTTTTGCCAGATAATAAAATAACCAATGGAACAGATTGTGTAAATTAGATAACCTGGTGTTCACCAACCCTTGCCGCACCCAAGCACCGCCCTCATCCAGGTATGGTCACTTCTGGCTCTGATGAACAAAACTGGCAGCAACCAAGATGACAGAGTCAAATCTTTAAATCTGCACTAACCAATGGATGACATCTAATGGTTTATTACTTGAATTAACCAATTACTTTATTAGAATTGTGAAAAATCTTAACTCAGATCGATCCTAATATAAGTTTTAGTGCCCTTGCTACTATTTCATTTCAATCCCTTACCCCCCCCCATCTCTTACTCTCACTCAACCTCTCATACAGTAACCTTTCTCCCTCCCTCCTTTGCTTCCTTCCTGTGCCTCTTACATCACCTGTGATAGTCCCCTAATGATATCATGGAAACAGTGAGCAGTGAGCGGCCGGCTGGTTGAGGTGATGTTTTTTAGGGACACTGTTTGGCCGTCCCATCCCAGGAAACAGAATCCCAGTGGGGGTAAACGGATCTGAAACCTGGCTTAGCAGATGGTCCCCACTGTGCTGACTCCTCTGATAAGCAATTAGAGGCACAAACATGACACTAGTGACAACAGCATATTCAGAACGAACCTGAGACCAAATCTGCGACGCGGTAGATGCCAACACAGAAGCGGTCATAAAAAGACTGAAATATGAAGCATATAATTCAGCAATGCCTACACACAGAAAGCTGGCACTCAATCACCTTCACCTTCAGAGCCTCAGCACAGCACAGTAAGGAGGTGTTTCCCATCGATATAAAACATTATGTGACAGTTGCTTTTTGTTGCCTCTTAGGTCAGTTTTAGGGGGAGTAGAGCCATTCCATCTATCTTCCAGCACCGTGTTGCTGCAATAATAACCTGTCCACCCTATAAAGCAGAGGTAGGGATGCAGTCGGCCCCATCTCCAATGATCCTTTCACTCCCACACCATCTCTTTCTCTCTGTGTGACTCAGTCCTGCTGATGTATAGAAGGTGGAACAGACTGAGAAGAGGAGGCAGTTGCTGCTTCACAGAGCAACTGACATGCAGCATTTAAAGCCTACACCAAAGAAAATACTGAATGTCGGAAAAAATTGTAATACTTCATCAGTTCCGAGGAAGGAGAGATTTTTTCATTGTTCAAGGAGTTTGGAACAGACAAAGATTGAGACAAAGTGTAACACCTACAATTAGGGTTAGCTCAATAAAACACATTATCATCGACATATTGATATGCGCGTGCGCAATAAACAAACTGCTTTAGCCTGCCTGAAATGCAATAAAAAATGAACCCTTTTCATTCATATGTGCCATCCAATCGCAAGCAGCATTGAATCATTTGATCTATTAGATGGAGCCTCAGCTAGCTGTTAGTGAACTTTAATTTAGCAGGTTAGATTGGTAGCAACTAGCTAACACAACGGCTAGGGAAGGAAAGAGGACAGAGGAAAATTAGGGCGACCAAGACCTTGTGGTGAGAAAGAGACACTTCTTCTGTTTCAATCTAGTGTAGATTCTGAAAGGACATCATGTTACGAACACAGGTACAGATAAAACATGCAGAATGTGGAAAAGAAACAGGAACTGTCGGTATTAGCTCATATGCAAGCTTTTTTTTTTTTGCATGCTACATTTTATGTTTTTCTCATATTGTGCTAGACAACCGACAAGATGGAGCTTCGATGTTCCTTCTTTCTCAAGAAACCTTAAGTTAGTCTTTAATCATTCAGTCTGAACCTCCAACAGCAATATAATTTGTCTTCCATTTATGCACAAAAAAATTACGTCATAGACTAAAGATGTTTGGGATATGTACGTAAAATCCTCTATTCTTTGAGCATGAAATTTGATGCTAACATTATTCATATTTGACTGACAGCTGAGCAGCTAGAGCAGAGAAACACAATGTGCACAAACTTGCACAGGCAGGTAGTTTACAAGCTTCAGACACAGAAGTTTGCAGTTATCTTCGGAAAAAGTACAACTTAAAGCAGGAAATAACACTAGTCATCCTTATTTTACTTTTCAAGGAAGGACTCCTGCATCAGCAGGAAAATAAGAGAAAACACATGTTTAATCAGCAGAATTTCAACCAAAGGAATTCTCCGTCTTTAATAATCTTGGTAGAGTCCGCCGCCTCTAATCCTGATTTTGGAAAGCTTTAAGAAAGATGCCTGGCAGCGAAATCCGTTTTAGATGCAGTTGAATCAATGTGATGCTGCAGGTTCTGATCCATTAGGTGTGCGTCATCCGAGAGACACTGAGTCACTCAGCCCTCCTCCCTGAGACCATACCAGGCGGCCATGACAAAGATGAGACAGGGAGAGCGCTGTCTGGGAGGTGACTGGGGGCTCTAAATGACAAACAAGAGAACGTCTGCATCCTCTATGGCTGTGTGCTTAGTCCTCCAAGTGTCTGCATGCAATTTTATTCCTGTCTGTTTGCTCTTGTGTCTGGCAGCTGTTTGGTTTGTGATTTTGTGTCTCTATCTGTCTCCAAATCTGGCTGTCTTTAGCATGCTTTTAATGCACTAGTGACCTTAACCGTAATCTAATTTCTGACTACCCTGTTGCTCCTCAGCCTAAGGTTTTGGCAGAGCACAAATAATTATATTGTAAAAAGGAAAAGGAAAATGCTGAGCAATATTTTAATTATCTAATAGCAATGACTACTTTTTAAAAGCTATGGTGGGCTTGTTGTAATTAGCTAAGTGTTTTTGGACTTTCTCACAAGACACTAAAAGGTTGTTGGCACCTGAGTCGTTCCAACCAATAATAGCTATGTGGAACACATTTTGAAATACAAGACTTAAACTTTTTACCCTATACATTTCAGTTAGAGGGGCATGATTTGATTTGTGAGTATTTTTAGAATGATCATGCTGAGTCTTTTCCTCCAGGCCCAGACTCAAGGAAACAAATGAACAAGCAGTGTCGCCACACTGTCTCAGACACATTGCCTGCTAAGTCACAGGTGACTTTGATCTAATAAGGAGAAGGCCGGGCAGCCAGCTAAGTGAAACATCACTCCTGTGTCTGCTCTCTTGACCTTTTCAGGAGAGGGTGCTTGAGTTTGGGAGGGACAGAGAGAGGCCGAAGGGAGAGCAATAAAGGCCCAGGTGGCAAATGGATGGGTTAATAGATGGGGGAGAAAAAGAACAAGTAATGATGAGTCATCCCACAGACTGGTCCAGAGTTATGACAGGCCTTAAGAGGAGCTGCGGGGGAAATCATTCATGAGGACAAAGTGAGATGAACCATTTCAGGGTTGTAAAAGTCTCCCCTGTGTGCTGCAAATTCTAAAAGCAAAGTAATGCTGATCAATTAAATGGAAAAAACGATATATATATATATATATATTACGTCCATCTAGGTGATAAAAAGTTACAGTTTTCTTGCCCTGGTGTATGGTTCATTCAATTTATTTAATCTTTCAATTCATGTTTATTTCACTGTTGAGGAAGTCAAGCTGTAACTCAAGTTGTTTAACACACTCTGCACTCTTCTACTCTTACTTGACAGAATTTGAAATGAGATGTTTACTGTATAATATAACACAGGACAGTGTGGCTGTATTTATATATGCAAGCTCAGATGTGCAGCACTATCTGACGAATCACTGCGTACATTTCTGCCAGCTGAAACGTACAGCACGGTGACAGTGCTCCCTGTAGCTCGTCTTTCCTGCGACGACATCCTGCTTTCCCTCCCACCCCCCACCCCCCATCCTCCTCCTCCTCCCACTAAACCACTCCACCACTCAGTCAGGACACGACTTGTGTTTCTTATGAAGTTGCTGCCCAGATAAACCACGCCAGCAGGCCTGCAGTTGACCTGTGGCCAAGGTATGAGAATAATCTAAACCACATCCAAAGTTAAATGACATGTAGCACTACATCAGATACTTCTACCGATATATTAAAACATACAAACAGCCATTCGTCACAGAAAATGATTTATGACAAATGGCTATAACTTATTATACACTGAACTTTATTTTAATATGTTGAAAAGATACAGCTCATTTGTGGCAGCTGCACTTGCAGTATAAGATATACTGTATATCTCTAGTTGCTCTAGCTATAATAATTTAGCTATTAAGACAATAAAGCAAAAGTGAATAAAGGATACATCCGACAAAACAATACTCAAAAGCCATGTTTCAAGTCAGCCTTGTCTTGAGCTTAAAACCCCTCTCATCTTGCTGCCATGCAGGTATTATGTTAACCATGTTTACCTTTTACTTAAGCATGTTAGCATTGGACCTTTGCTACGGTTTTGCTTCTAGCACTATACACACAGAACAACTGAGGCTTGAAGGAGCAATATGTAACTCACGACATGTAGCATTTAAAATAGGTACTGCAGTCTAAATTGAAAACATTAGAAGGAGCTGCCTCCCCCCCCGCCCCGTGCTCCCTAGAGTTTTTGTGCACGCAGGTTGCCATGTCGTGGAAACGCAAGCTTCAGTGTCTACTCAGCTCTTTGTTGTTGTTTTGTTTACCTTTCTGTGTCCTGACCTCTCTCCATTTTTCAGAAGCATCTCCAATATTTATCCTAGTTGTCTGGTCTGGTTGTGGAGCTTATTAGAAAAATGCTGAGGCTTTTCAGGTCAGGTAGAATCAGTTATATCTGAACCAGTTCGCTTGCCCGCTTCCATCACTGCAGCACCAAACCGAGGGGCGTCCAAAACGGCTGTGTGGGGGTGCCTTAAAACTGCCTACCTCCTCTGGTCGAAACAAAAACAGACCATTCAGGACCGGAACCTAAACTTTAGACGGAGGACATACTGGCTGCTGCGTTGTTGACAGAGAAGCCGGCACTTCAACATAGCATGTTTCCTTAATGTGGGATGATATACAGTAGTAAGGTCATATTATGAGTTAATTCAGTAGATATCTTACATATCGGTCATTTGAGGAAATGTCTTTAGTTTTGCAGGCAGCTATTTATTTCTTGTTCTATTTCTATGTTCATCAAAGTCAGCAAAATAAATTATTCTCATGTGTAAACTTAGTTGCTAACAAACCTGACTCTGATTCTGATGTGATCCACACCTATTTGATAAATTGCAATTCCAGCTCCTTAATGACTCTACTGATAGAAGTAGGGGATCCCCAAAACAGCTGGGATTCATCTTGTGAGCACCACGATTGCTGTTTAAAATTACTTGGTGATACACTCAATAGCTGTCAAAATAACTCAGGGGCGCTAGTAGCCTAGTGGTTGGAGTGTGCGCCCCATGTATGGAGGCTGTAGTCCTCGAAGTGGGCGTCCCAGGTTCGAGTCCAACCTGTGGCTCCTTTTCCGCATGTCATTTCCCACTCTCTCTGTCCCTGATTACTGACCCTATCCACTGTTCTATCTCTACAATAAACGCATAAAAAGCCTAAAAATAAATCTTTAAAAATATAATAACAATCAATCAGTCGAGACCAAAGTGGGGGACGGACCAGCAGACTGTCACATCAGCTTTTGTATTCTAAATAAACTCTGAATATCTGCCAGGAAGAATTCATATTGAAAGCCAAAATCATCACTGATGGAAAACTTATTTCATGTTTTAAAAGGAATAACACAATCTTCTAAAAAGCCTTTCTCCAGCGTTTGATCCTCACAGTACCTAGCTGTTGTTGATTTTTGTTCTCCTATGTATCGCTGTGTGCATGAGAGACTTTCGCTGGCACCACACCCATGTCTCTCCGTCTGCTCCCTCCATCTCACTCTCTCTGCTGCAGTGCTGGTCCCCCGTGGTCCCTCCAGCACAAACAATAATAATTTATCACCGTACACAGGATTCAAGTCAATGCCAATTGGATAGCCATCGACTGAACTGATGAATTATGGCAAATGAAAAAACAAATAAGCATAGCAGCTCGCTAAACTGTGCTACTGGGGGGGTGGGTGGGGGGGAAATGGGAGAATGGAAAGGATGCAGAAGGCAATGTGATTAAGTTAAAGAAAGAGAAGCAAATTTACTGAGAAATTGAGTTTCATTACAGAGGAACACACAGCAGGAGCAAAGTGTCACCAAACCCTGAACAGAGAGATGAAAAATGTATACGTTTGTCTGTTTCCACCGCCATTCATTTACAAAGAAATTGTTTTGTGAAATGTGTTTGAAGATGCCAGGAGAGATGATATGTGCAGTTATTGATTGATTATTTTTCACATCCACGTGACACACACCTCCTTACTTTTCACTGGCACTATGTGTGAGTGTGTTTGAGTGGATGCATGCGTGTTTACCTGTGCATGTGTCCACACGGGGTTATGTGATGACTCATCAGTCTTTCAAAAGAATCACTTTATGACAATTTGATCATATGGTGTTTTCATTTTCAATTTCTAATGTGTAAACTATTAATGAACAAACTTATTAAAAAGTATATTAAGAGTTTTATCAAAACTGTAATTTAGAATACAGATTGATTATTTTACATGATTTCAAATATTTCGCTGTATCCTGCTAAACACTGATACATACAAATATAAGGACTGTAAGCCCCTAACAGAGTTTTGTTAGTCAAATCAGTGCTTGCTGTTCAATACAACAACAGTCTTTCATAAGCACCAACACTCAGACAGTAATTAAATCAAGATGATGAGTGTTTCAAGTCAGATTTATATTATTCCTAACATAATATTTAATGGAATAAAGAATTGAGTCATCTGAAATCTAGAAACAGAGAAACAGACTGAGCTAAAGTTAGCAGCATCTTAGCTTGCAGTCCCCAAAGCCCAAACGAAAAACATCCACACAAAAAAAAACTAAATTAGATGTGAAATGTGAAACTGCTCTAAATTGGGGTTTTACAGGTTAATATTACCAGATCCATTTTCTAAGAAGAGGACCATTGTGGCAATTTTGGTCCTTTTAAAAAAATTGGAAAAGAAAAAGAATAAAGGTCATTTGAAGACAAGGTTTGTTATATTTACAGACTGCATGCTTTTACTCCTGCGACTGAAAAACAAAGTTCAGAGATCTGACTCAAAAAATGTGAGCAGATGAGGGGTCTTCTTGATTTATGGTTCCAATCTTTGACTCTAAGCATGCTTAAAAAAACAGTATTTATGTCATAATTAAGATTTCTACTACAGTACATAAACGGCAGGCATTGTTCTGTTCTGTTTTTTCTTTTTTTACAAGCCTGTATCTTTACAGGTGGATGTGTTTGTTGTAGTGATTTCTAATTGAGCCTCTTTATGTGTAACACTCACTGCTCCCCATGGATGGATAAGACATAATGTAGTAAAAGCCTTAATGCCTTAATGGAAGCAAGACACCTTAGCGTACTGAACGTAAATGAAGAGGCATATGTTCACCATTACTTTTATGCAAAAGGGGTGGGGCTATTGTATAAGCAGAATGTGATGAAGGCATGTTGACAGCCGTATCCATGCTGAGGAGTTTACCGACAGCTACAAATTAGTTCCACACACTCAACAGGAAAGCGTAATTATCCAGCCTAAACAGACACAGACATACATTAGCACATTCATGCATGCTCATAGGACACATATACACACACAGCATGGAGGGTAAATACTGCATGCACTCAGGCAAACACTCAGACGCACACACACACACACACATACGTTCACGGAATGCAAACAGTCTCTGGCATTACCCAACGGCAGCTGTGAAAAACACTAATATGCAAGCCCAAAAGACTGTCTGTGCAAGAATGTACTTTTATGTGGTTTAACACATACTGCACTCACATAAAAAGTATTGAAAAGTAGAACACTGAATGACAGCTGTTCTCTTTGCAGGCAGGAAGGCAATCACAGGGGGTGTGAGGGAACACATTCACACTTATCTTCTCCCCAACAGGAAGTTTCAGGACACACGGAAACATGGTGGAGTGCACCCACAGTGTGTCCTTACACACTTTGCACAATCTCACCTTGTTTCCTGCCAAGTCACACACACTGTAAGCAACTGCTCTCGCACATAAACTACAGAATAAGGAGAAAGAGATAAGCAAATACACCAAAGTGAGATAGTGTCTGCAAAAAAAAGGGCTTCAAGGCCAAGGCTCTTCTGCAAAATCTGTTCTTGGGCCATAAAGTGTGCCAGATGTGTAACAATCGTCGTTAGAATGCACGTGCTGTTGCAGAGAGGGACAGATGTGTTGTATTCGCAGATGACAGGGGTCAACATGCAGAGTGTGGGTGGATGGGTAAGGCAGAGGGATGACCATAGGGTTTAGGGAGCGGGCCATGTGAACAGATGGTCCCTGGTTGCCACCCAAGATCCCATTAAGAAAGATGGCAGGGCTGACCTATTTCTGGACCCACCATGCCGTGCGAATCCACGGCACATGGAGATAGGGCAGATATCTACATTCAGAGGTTATAATCCTTGCTGTTTTTGTTGGACATTATGGGATTACATACATTGTTTCTGCGGCAGTAATGCAGGAATCAATTAGACAAGATGCTGCGGTAAAGCAGTACAAGAACTCTGCCTGCTCCTATTTGCAGCTGTCCGACTAGTCATTTCCTTGGACGCTGTGCCCTTGAGTGCTTAATGAGGTCTTTCTACACAGCAACTGGGGTGATACGGTTGTCAAGAGACTGATGAGCCGTCCACTGTTGGACCAGAGGTGCTTTGCCTTTCACCTATGCTCCACAAGCAGTGTCTTTGTGTGGACAGCTGTCTCACAGGGCTCAAAGAGACACTTCCTCCATAAGCTGCAGCTGGCACTTCATCGCTTAGTTGCTTCCTACTCTGCATCGCCGGCGTCCCCATCGCCTTATACTTTTCCACCTACCAGTCAAGATTCACAACATTTCTTTGAAGTATTTAGAACTAATAATTGTTCTAAAAATGTGTGTTTCAAGTAATCTTGTTTTGTTTGGAATTAATGGAGTACAAATCTTTTGTAACTGTACTCTTAATTTTCAAGGAAGGCTCATTACCCTAGCTTTAATGTATTTCAGAAAAATCATCAACATTTTCAGTTTTTTGGGACGCAATTTGGTATATTTTTGGGGAAATGTTGCTGTTGACAGGACTGGAAGGACTGGTTTGAGAGAAGGGGAGAAAAGCAAAGGCTCCAGGGATGGAATCAAACCCTGGCCACTGCTAATAGGACTGAGCGCTCTTAAGGTGAGCCTCTACTACGCCCCTAAATTAAACATACTTTTTACATCATTCCTTACATCAAAATTAATTATCCCCTAAAAAAGTCAATCAAAGCTGAAATTTCAGACGATGTCAGTATAGATTCTGAGCAGAGACACATTCCTTAACTAGTTTTTAAATGAAGGCAAACTTAAAGCTTCTGTAAGTTTTTTTTAGCATGTTATAAAACAGCTTAAAATAATGTCAATGTTTCTCTATGACCTACAAAGGCAACAAGACTAAAAGCAACAAGATTGATACTTCCTATATAGTCATTTTTTATGTTTTACTGCAGGGTAGGTGTCAGACAAAGTTGTTAACAGCACACTGCGGAATCCGCTATTTTTTCTACATTTTCCACAGCAAGCATCTTAAAGATTTAAGACATACTTCTCTGTCCACAGGTGTTGCAAAATGCAGCCATCAAGGTTTCCTCACTCTGAAGTTTATTTTCAACATGTTTTTTTTTTTATTTAGCTTAAAATTAGACTCATGAATAGTCTCCCACATATAACGTGAGGTTCAGTTAACTTTGCATGAATCTGGTGTTTTTTACCATAGTCTCTTTTACACAAGTATCTGTATGTGAATTGAGAAATGAATATTTGTGCTCTGGCCTCCTCTGCTATCTTTCGGAGATTACATTACCAGCCGAGGATCATGTTCGATTATGCTTAAGTTCATAACCCCTCATGTCTTTCCTTTTGACCCTGAACTAAGTGTCAACTGAACACTACACTGGAGGCTTATTATGTGAAAATGAAGTGATAAATATTAGATAAGGTGATATTGTAGAGGTGATGGGTGAAACAAAAAGCTAAAGACCCACACGGAGGCGCAATGCTGGCTCATACTTGCATCAATCATTTCCCCCCAGTATTTTATAAGGCACACAAGGTGACACGGCGCCTAATCGAAATTGGATATATGGCCCTGTGTCTGTGTGTATGTGTGTATGCCTGTGTGTGTGTGTGTGTGTGTGTGTGTGTGTGTGTGTGTGTGTGTGTGTGTGTGTGTGTGTGTGTGTGTGTGTGTGTGTGTGTGTGTGTGTGTGATGGTGGCTCATGCATGTCGGTTACAGAGGCTATGATATCACAAAGACAGGAGACTTTGACATACGACCAGTCTGAGGAAACGGCGTATTATCAGCACCTTTGTCTCTGGAAACCCCATAAGGAACCAAGATGTGCTCATCAATTCTCCCCCACACATACACAAGAACGTGTGTGTGCACCTGCTGCTCTTTGTTTACTGTCATTACGTGGCCTGAGCAATGACATGAGCCATAATAGCTTTCTGCTCTGGCAGCCTTTGGCTCAGCGCTGGGAACTCTTTAAAGGCCAGATGCAGCACATGTATGGTCTTAATGGTTATGCAGCGTGGGAGGATATATATTAGTTTAACTCCTTTCTCATCAGAGGAAAGCACAGAGTGTATGAAATGATGGATGACATGATCCAAAAGTGAAGCTAAAGCATTTGGAGCTCATTCTAATGACTCGCTGCAATAAATGCCATAAGCCCCACTTCCTCCATGTTAACAGATGGTACATGGGTCAAACTATTCATAAAAAGACCACATCAGATCATTTTTTCTCAAACAAATTTTAGATCTTTATAGTTCATTCTTATCACACTTATTTATGTCTAAGTGTTAGCTCATCTGAGAAGTTAAGTTTCAATTAGTTATTTGATGCTATGTCTCAGTTGAAAAAATGCAGCTTTTGCAGCGCAATGTACACTGGATTAGCGGAGTAAATGAGGAACTGTGACAGGGCAGGTCATGAACCCTTACGCAAGGGTGATTGAACTGACTATAATCACCAGTGTCTGCTTCATATGGACACAAGAATCTGTTGATCTGAGAGATCTTTGCCAAGTGAATTGTGTGCTTTGGTTGGCAGAAGGGGCAGGACATCAGTATTGTAGTTCCTCTAGCCAATCCCTATAATGCACAGACTCCATCACCAAATGCACATTTTCAGCGGATCGAGAAGGGGTTATTTTGGCTTAACTTTTGTACAACTGGAGGAAGGTGGACACAAGCCATCCATCTCAATACTGTCAATGCCGTAAAGTAGTTTGGCAAAGTCACATAAGGCACCGCTGATATTCAAGTCCTTGTTCTCTTCGCCAAGGTACTTCCAACGTATACAGAGGAATATCATGAGGAACACCTGGGCCAAGCCGCTGCCACGAGTGGATTTAGATTTGTCTGGTTATTCAATCAGCCTGGGGGCACACTTGATCTTTCCCTTGCAGTGAAGTCATCAAGATAGACAAATGAACGGGGGATGGAGTGCTCTGCCTTCCTGCCTATCAGAGGCTATCGGTCTCAATCTGCTTTGGCTCCGGCTCTTCCACCTGAATAGAGAGAAGCCTGCATCACGCTTAAATCCAACCTGTGCATGTGTGTGTGTGTGAGTATTATTTCTGCTCTGCTCAGCCCAAGCAGACACCCCCCTAATGTCAGATGACTGAGAGCCACTACACGGCAGTTGCTATGGTTACCAGCCAGGTTCTGTGTACACGGATCCTCACCGCGATTTTGATCTGCAGTGATGGGTGCGCATAGTCCTACAAAATCACCCACCCACACACACACACATATATACATTGCACATACATACCTGGATAAACAAGCTAACAAGCATGACTGTTTATGCAGAGAAATACTAGCAAACAAGCATCCACATATATACACATTCCACCCACATGAGGAGATGCTCATTCACCTCCACCTAGCGCTCGTCAGTATATATTGTGCTGCATATCATTAGGCCAAGCACGTAAGCAAACACAGCCTGCTGGGCACAATTATCAGCCCCAACAGAAGTAGCACAAATCACAGTAGGTAATACACTGAGATATCTCTACACCGAGAAACACCTTTAAAGCAACCAGTGCGTTATTTCTCACAAACTCGTTTTAACTCTTCTGCCAGCCTATCTCTGCAGTTTGTCCCTAACACATGCATACATACATATTTACGCACACACATACATACAGGGCAGATTGGAAGCGCTCAGTCAGAGCAGAAGATGAAAGCGAGAGGGAGCTGTGTCCGTGCCAGCCAAGCAGTGCGAGAGGGGAACTGATGAAAGAGAGGCTCATTTAGTAAATTGACAGCTCCCTTCAGGATTCTTCATCTTCTACACCATGAAAGGCTCCAATTCCGTCTCAACTCCCAGCTATTCTCACCAGGGCATGAAAAAACTGTCACATTCCAGCAAACTTTAACAATGACAGTGTTAGTTTGGATCCATCTAGCTCCAAACTCCCACTGCTGCTCCAGTCAAGGCACAGATGCAAAGAGGATGTCAACGCAAGACACACACACACACACACACACACACACACTGCTGATAAAACTCTGATGCAAGTTAAGACTCTAAAATGAAAGCTAGGCAAGACCGAGTTAAGAATAGAATAGAAAGATTGTTTTCATTTCAATTTCACATACTTAAGGGTGATGGATTCACTTACACAATGCATAAACCCTGTAAACACACTGAGAGTATCTTCTGGCACAATCCATACGCTCTATTTCACAGCACTAACAGAATGTTTTCAAGATAAAAGCTGCTGTTGTGCAGCAGCTGATGCAGAAACCCTGAATTTCTCATCTCTAAGAATTATTAAATGCACATCTATTTTCTGCATGGAAACTTGTATCCTTGTTTAAGGAACCTGGATACACCCTTATCCTGCTTTTGCAACAACTGGATATGCTACCTGGAGCTATCCGAAAGAAAGCAGAAGATTTCTCACACCTTGACCAGTAGTTTGAGTATTCTTTTGTGAAAATTGAGCAATGAAATTAAGAGAAATAAAGACACAACTGCACACAGGTAATCAGAAATCTGGACATTGACATGATATTCTTTCTCAATCCATGTCATCAGAATATCCTGGCCTTATAAATAATGTGCATGAAAACACACTTTACCAGCCACAAAGGATAAGAAGGTGTGAACTTGAACAGGCCCCAGTTCTCATCAGACACTGTGAAGTCTTTTCATAATCAGGGCAGCTAACAGAATGAGGCTAGCAGTTAGAGGCAGCATGCTGCTCGTAGCTAACTGCCTGCCGCTCAGTGGAGCTAAGTGGCAGACGTCTTGTTAAGCTGAGGGGAGGAGCACAAGAGAAATGCTGCTGATGAAAAGGCAGGTTTGGATACGTAATGTGAAGCAGCACAGTACAGATGAGACACTTTGAGAAGAAACCACATGTTCACAATATGTTTTGTATAACATCAAACTGTATACTTTCCAACAAGCAGTACATACTTTAAGTTGTTTAATGTTTTTTATTTATTAATGCTTCTGGAAAGGCAGCTCAATGTGGGCAGCACTTGAGTCAGAGACAAATGTCTCTTAAGTGGCAGACAGTAAAGTGTATCATATCGTATTGTATCGTATCGTACTTGGCACTACAAATAGCAACTTGTTTTTTTCATTAATTACGTTTAAATCAAATAATGTAAAAACTTCCTGGCTTATCAAAACATACATCTTAGGTGCTCTTTGAAAAGAAGAATGCAGAACATTTCAAGACACCCTTTTTTATTTATTAAAATGCCATAAAAGGAAAGGCACGGTCAAACTCCGTTAGTGGTTGACATCGAGGGAGTCAAAATGATTGACTGGAAAAATCTCAGGAATCCCCCGGCTACAGGCTTGATGCTGATATGAAACTAATTCTCATTTAAGTTCTCCATGACCTTATCCTGGTCATTAAAGGCATTCTGATTGTTTGTAAAGACAGGGAGTTTATGGTTTGATAACTTATGTTGAAATCTGAAAATGTAGGAACAGGCTGGATAGCAGCCAAGCATCTTATATACGAGTATGTTCTTTGGTCATAGATCAGGATTTGGGGAACAGTTACAGAGTGCAGGAGAGATTCTGGAGGCAGACCGAGGGATGAAGCTAAAGAGGAGAGGGTCAGCAAGGGGAGAGAGGGACTGTAATTTATACCAAAAGAAAAGCCACAGTGACAGCCTCTTACTTCCTGCACAAACACCACATATGCTACCCTAGTACTTGACAAATAAATCTCTCTCTGCACACAAGCACGCACGAATACACAGACACACAGACACACACTCATCAGTTAAGCTGGCAGAGGCTCAGCGGAGTGAGTTACAGCGTGCCTCACATAGGTCATCGCAGCAGAAAGAAGACTGGACAGTGCCAGCCAAATATCCATCTGAGATTCAGCGAGAAATCTGCATCCGCTTGCATCTGCGGGGATCAAATTAATTGCCCCACAGTATGTCTCCAGTGGGACCTGTGTAAAACAGGTGAGGTAATGTGGACATGGAAGTGGATTAAACAGTGGATTAATTCTGAAGCCGACTTGGGTGTGAAAGCAAGTTCCAGTCTGTTTGCTTGAGGAAACGGCTGCACTTATCTAATTGTGGGCCAGGCAAATGATTAGTGTCAAAAAACTAATGAATCGGATCGTGGATTTAGGGTTTGAGACGTTTACATCCCATTAAAGAGTGAAAAACCTACCAGAACTCTGCCAGTGAGTGTCTGAGCGGAGATCATGACACCGGCCCAGTCTTTGACGGAAGTCATCCATCCCACCTCGCTGGCAGGAACCTCCTCCTTCTCATCAGTACCCTTTGGTCTGTCTGCTGCCTGATTGTTGGCCGGGTTGTTCACCTTCTGAGCCTCCTGCAAGACAAAGCAATAATCTGTGTGAGGAAATGGAGCATGGTAAAGATAGAAACAGGGATGTGGCCTGCTTTAGGGATTAGGAGAGTTTACAAGGGTGAAATAAAAGACACAAACTTGTAATGAGACCTCACAGAGAGGATAGAAGACATTATAAACTGTTGGAAAATACATTGCTTTTCCAACTGGAAACCATGTACAGTGTACTGGCAGCAATAGCCGTAACAATAGGCCAGTTGTTGATTACAAACAAGAGGACTTCTCTTGTACGGTACATGATCCATATAATATGAATATTAGATGTATCTAATACACAAATGCTTTACACAGCTGACAACGGGAAAGTATATTTTGAACTGTTGACGATGATAACTAAATAACAATTAAGTGAAAATCTAAAAGGAGTTTAAACAAACCTCATGTAATTAATAAGCCCATACTAAAACAACTATCCAGTAAAATATAAGAATACAGCTTCTGTTCTCATGATCATATGCACTTCCACATTCATGACAGGCGACAACCTCTGAGGTCAAGAATAAGAACTATGATTGGAGTGATCATGGAGGCGTCCCTCTGCTTTAAGTTGAAAATATGTGGGTTTGAATGTGTAATAGAAAGCAAAAGAATAAGTATGTGTCGACCGTCTGTCTTTTGAGCTCATACGGCTCTTTGGTTTAATTGTTCCTCCGGGTAGAGCGAGTAAGACCGTTGTTCTCATGCAGGCCTTTCAGAGTTCTTTCTTGTGTCTGACTGAGTGAGCAGAGTTGCATGGCAGTTCATTGACATGCTTTGCTTGACATAGTCACTGTATGCAGCTGTTCCTCCCCAGTCATTCTCTCTCTCTCTCTCTCTCTCTCTCTCTCTCTCTCTTTGTCCCTCTGGCACAAAAAAGGGAATAAAGAAGATTTCCCTGTGTTTTATATCCTTCGAGGCAGCAAACTCCTACACTATAACGCAATACAGAGACATTCTCAAAGACTAAGAGTAAAGTTTTGTGCACTCATAAATCCATGGGATAAGGCCCAGCAAATGGCGTCCACAGGGAATCCCTGGAATTGCAATAACTTTCAACCTCCTGATGGCAGCCCATTGCTCCTTTCCAAGAAGTCATGCTCACGTTACCACAGGGTACGCATGCAGCACTTTACAGAGTCCTTCCTCACACTGACATCTGACAAGTAGCCATCAAAGCAGATTATGGGCCATGTCAACAAAGAAAAATGTGTTTCCCAGCACTTTACCTGTCACATAGCAACATTTTATTTGAATGACCCCATAACGTTCAAAAATGATGACGTAAATAAAAAGAGATTTGTTTCTAAAGTGAGTTTGTTTTTGCTGTTACAGCTGACACATTCCATTCCTGGAAGAGTGTGGAGCAATAACGAGCAGCAAACTCCAAAGGCAGGGGTCACCGATCCTGTATGTGTGCCCACACGTAACAACAAAACAAACCCACTCTGCAACTCCTGCATGGCTAAAGAGCAGTCCCACATCTGATGAGCCCGAGAGAGGGCTCTGTCCATTTCAAGAGGATTGTCTGGTCAAAATTGGATTACATTTCATAATGATATGTCATGGACACAGCTGCCATTTTCCTAATTTGATTCAAACTCCATAACAATGCCAATAAACTGGCCCTAAAAAAGCCTGGCTAAGTCATAAGATCATTATCTGCTCCTGCTGTTGGGCCTCTGAGTACTACCGTGGATAATACAGTGACTCATGCTTTATATCCTCATTAAAGGGCTTAGTATTAAGAGACTAACAAACTTTTACAGTACCTATCATGAGGGTAATTTCAAGTATTTAGTGTTAAAGCATTACTGAGAGCAGACTTATCCTCTGATATTTGGGGATTAAATTATAAAACCCTTATGTAAACAACATCTACAAGTTCAAACACAGTTCCCGAAACCTTATATATGATCCTGTTGCCTGGAAGCAGAGGGATATTTTAAGCTGTAAATAGTTCAATATGCAAATCTAACTGAAAATGCAGACTGAATGACTAAATCTTCTCATAAACTTCCAATGACCCACCAACCCTTGTCTTTACTTTTCTCAGTACTCACTCGACTACGTAGCCGAAATGCGTCTCGCCTGTCACATGCTCTGAATATTCAGCGCAGTGTGTGTTTGTGTGCATTTGGGGGTCACCGTGCACAGGGATTTCTAAGGTTTCACTCTGATTGGCTGTGTGCCTGCTCGATAGCACTCCAGGCATGTTGTGGTGGCATAGTATGTGCAAGTCTGTGCTCAGCGCTGTTGGCTACAGGGCCCCATCAGCCTCGCACTCCACATTTATCACAGTTTGAACACACCGCATCACAGTAGAACTACTGTATCACACAAGTCACGTCTCACAGAAGCACTACCTGCTTCTGGCTACTGTTTCCTGCAGATCTGTTTTCAAGCATGCTGGAAATGCCTTCAGACATAAATCATGTCACAGCAAATTTTTTGTGGTAAATACTGCTCGCTGACTGACAGCTTCGCTAATGCAGCATCATGTCATGAAAAGACATAACAATGACTCCACAAATAGTTTGACAGAAAAAGGACAAACTGCAGCAGATTTAGAGCTCAGTTGTACGGGTACGATTTAAAATAATTACTTTGTATTGTTTGTACTGAATTATAAGATAATTTAAAGGCCTACTGTGTGTGAACAATTAGTACCCCCTTTACACACTTAGGGGATAGGTGCTGAAGGTACATGTAGCAATTTATCTCAGAGTAGCATGTTCTTGCATCAACCTTCTAGGACCGTTTTTTTACCATGAAAGAAATGCTTTTGGACATAAATACGATCGCAGCAATTTTCTGGTACATACTGCTCGCTAATAGACAGTTCTGCTAACACTGTGTTCCATTATGAAACATCAAACAAAAAGTTTTATTAAATAAGACAAACTGCAGCACATTTAAAGGTGGTTTGTACAATGAAGATTTTGAATCATTATTTTGCATGTTAAGCGTTTTTTATAGATTTGTTCTCTGTGTGTCCAGTTAACGTCACTGGTACACACCTTAATAAAGGGGCTAATAGGACATGTAGCGAGTCACCTCCCAAAGTAGCAGCTCTTACTTTAAGCTATACTGTTTCACACACATTTTTGTTAAGAATGGCCGAAACTCGTTAGGACACAAACCCTATCAAAGCATTGTTTGTGGTGAACTGCTAGCTGATCGCCAGGTTTGCTAACGCTGCATACCTTTATGAAATACACAAAATATGTCTTAATGGCTTTTTTTGAAACACACACAACCTCACAAGGAGACAGGGATTGAATGAAAAGATGTCAAAGTATTATTGTGTATTGTTAGGTATCGTTTAGAGCATTTTTATTATGTGCTAATGTTAGCATTATGGGTATAAACCTGAAGATGGGGGATTACACTTTTTTTTTATCTCTTAAAGATGCTATACCTGTTTCTTGCTTGGGTTTCCTCTGTATATGTTTTCGAACATGCTGTAAATGCTTTCCAACATAATTCATATTGTAGCATTTTTATGGTAAATACTGTAAGCTTATTAGCAGGTTTGCTAACACTGCATCATGTCATGAAAACCAAAAGACTCTTGAAATAGTTTTCTAAAAAGACAAACTACATCATGATTAGACGAAGACAGTAAAAGGCTGATTTTTCTCCAATCTTTTTTGTTTTGTATATCTTTCTAAGATAATGTGGCTCCTCCACTGATACACACATTAACATGGAGGCTAGACGACATTAAGTAGCAGTAATGGTCTGCCGTGTGTCCATGTGAGCATGTGTGTGGCGAAGGGGAACACATGAATAATGGATGGGGATGTAGTCATAAACTGATGGTTGGGCAGATCAGAAGAGACAGTGTAAACAAGGAATTGCTTCTAGTTCATTTGAGAGGCCGGGGGTAGGCCTGAGCCGAGGGAGAGAGGAGCAGCGAAGCGGGCTGCCACGGGAGAATCCATCTGCTGGCTATATATAACACACCTGTGATGTCAAACTGAGAGAGAGACAGGGAGACAGACAGGGAGAGGGAAGGGGGAGAGGGAGCAGTAAGAGTGTGTATGAGCTTACTCAGAAGGGGAAAGATTTTCTAAAATAAATATCACACTATGTTTATACCTTAAGTGCCTCTCTATGTAATATTTGCCTTTGTTAGTGGTGGACTTTGCCACACCCAGGCTAGATTTAATTTTCCTGTCTACACTTGGTGAATTCAGAGGAAGAAGCCAACTTTCTTATTGTCCAGTCCTCCACTTCAATCTGAGAGCTCTATCCAGTTACTGCCAGCAGCCAAACATTTTCTTAATTATCAAAAAAACTAAACACTAATGGATTGTTTAAAGTTCTTAATAGCGTTCACCAAACTTCAATTTTCATTTTAATCATTTTAGTCATTAATGTGAGAAGTAATGATGTAACACCTGCTAACATTTATTCTTTCAAAGGTATTTAGTTCATCTGCCTACTTCAAGAAACCTTTTTATAACAAGCAGACGAACAGTGTTAATATTAGGATTGTACCAATTAACGAGTACACAGGGGAGGCCTGGTAATAATGAGCAAGAAAAAGATGACACAGGAAAAAGATAAAGGGAGAGACTGACAGAGATAAAACAGGACAGGGACAAAGAGACAGGCGGGGAGACAAAGGACACCCACTCAAACCAGGAGTCAGGGGGGAGGAAAAAAGATCTACTGACAGACAACAAAGCAAAGAGGGCAGAGATAATGACAGAGACACACAAATTACATGACATCAAGAGAGTCAGGAAACTGAGCAAACACAGGACTGACAGATAGGAAGAAAGAGGGATATAACGAGTGGATAAAAGACACACAGCAGGACAGATTAGGGGTTAAAGAAATAGGAAGTAAGAGTGAGGAACCAGAGACAGCTAGAGAAGACAAGAGAGAGACAGAAACATGCCCATGTGACTCCGCTGATCTAACCGGACTTGGCTTAAGCGCAGCTGTTCCTCTGGCTTTAGTCCGCATCACTGGGGAAAACTCTATTCCAGTGTGAGCAGCTATTTATAGCCTCACCCAGGGAGACGTGAAACTAGTGAATCTCATAATGTGCTCTGTTCCCCCCCTGTTTGCTATTTTTAATGCCAGTACAGTTACCCTGTGTCCCTGGGTTACAGACCTACACTGGGTCACAGCAAAAGGGAAGAGGAAGGCAGAAAAAGTAGACTTTATACATACTAATGTGGGTGCACACACAAGGCAGGAGGGAATCTGACAACCCTGCACAGAGGAAAGCTGTTGTTGTGTTTAGGTCATGCCTGCTTAATCGTATGGAACTAAGGGGGCCAAATGTGAAAGGCTAATTATCATTAGGCCATGAATGTGACTTGCAGCTTGAGTTTTTCTGCAACCATAACAAAAAATACTATAGCAGTGTAGTTATCAGTGATGGACCAACTCCTCACAGTTACTACTATCAAAAAGTATCTGTCTTACTTCATTATAAAAGTAATTAGTTACTTAGGAAAGTAACTTTAGCTTTATTTTTATGATTCAATACTGATATTATTTTACAGATTATTTAGTGTTGCTGTGAGAGTGTGACATTGTAGCCATTTTATAGCTATATTGCTAATTAGATAGCTGAAGGTTATTGACTCAACAGTAGACATGGGAAGCATGTGGTGAACGACATACCTTGCTCACAGTCTGTTTAGTCCTGGCTTACAGATCATGGAGTTGGCAGTGAGTTAACACTAACAGTAGTGGCGTTACAGTCATGTTTTACTTAGTACCTGTATCAGAAAGATACATGGAATCGTCCAATATAAAATCTATTTTGATAACTAGATTTTGTATTGGACAATACCTCTTACCCCTAATATACAAGTGTGCCAATTGAATATTTGTTATCATCCAGAACCTCAAAGACAACATCAACATGTTGACATTGGTCCAAGTAAAGATACAAGATCCATATAAAATATTGCCCATCTCCTGAATCACAGCAGCCCTGTGCTGTCCCTTAGTGCCAGGCATTTGGAGCACTGCAAGCCAGAGGAGGATTAGACGATTTGTGGACACTGAACTAACTGGATGACATTACCAATGTAAGCAAACAGGAGAACAGGCCAAAAGGTTTACATCTCTCTGCATCACCTCTGGACAGCACACTCATACACACAACAGGACTGGAAGTGATTCCTCAAAATGGCAGCACTCCAAGTAAGCTTTTTTTTTGTCCACGTTGTGACGTCTCTTTGGTTGGCAATGAGAAAAAATAAGACAGTGATATGGAAGAGAATAATGTACGCCTGGCAGCACATGCTGTCTAAGATGTACGCTATTTCATGTATTTGCTCAAACACAAGGGGACAGAATAAAAACACTTCCGCTACAGATGTTACTTCTCTGCGACTGAGGGGGAACGATAGAATAAAAATCTTCAATGTATTGTGTTGTTGATTCGTTATGCTGTAGTCCACCTCTTTCATTGATACGTTTCAAGCCCCAGTGGTCCAGAATAAAAATAGATGATGCAGTGAATTGTGGAAAATGAAAGGTCAGCACTTGTCATCTGTAACGGCTTTGAGTTTCACCATCTTAATGTCAGTAGATAATAGACAGCCGATGCTTAAAAGAGGGCAAGTTTAAGTAGTAAGCTATAATAAAAGTACCCAAATATAAGCCTTTAATGGCAACATCTTTGGTGTGAAAACCCTGGCTAAGGGCGAGTAAATGTTAATGTTGGGTGTTATCTCTAGATGTAATGGTTTGGCTGCAGCTTAGAGGAAAACCAACCAGAACTGGAGTTTCCACTTAGTTTAAAATGTAACGGAGCAATAAGTACGACCTCAGCATTTTCCAACCCAAAAAAAATCAATACCATAATTTTCTTTGCACTCTCTATAACCCCTACAAACCCAGAGATGCTGGCTGAATACACATGATAGGAATTTGAACCAAACTACCACCTCTGTGCTCCTGTCTGAGAACTCATAATTCGCACTAAACAAGGTAAGAAGCTGTCAATCACACTCTCCGCCTCCGATGGAAATCTTGTCGCCTCTTCAGCTTATCTTTGCTTCTACCGTATTTGACTGCAAGGACAGATAATTTCCCCTGTAATCAAAATGGAAATCGGACATTAAAAAGGTTGATTCCCCTTAGAAATGAAGACAATGAAAACAAATAAGAGGCAACATAATTACGCCATTGTATATAAAGGATTGTCCATTTCACTAATGACTAAGTATAAGAAAAAAGTCCCATTAATGCAACATGCCACACAAATCATTTTCTTCTCCATGTGCCCATATAATTATTGGCCATTTAATCTTTGACAGATGTAATTCATCATTAATTCATGTTGTTTTTCTAATCTAGAGATGGCTTGTTCCTATGGTGATATATAGTCTCACATTCTTGTTTTGTATGCAAAATATGCACGACTTGAAAGTCAACGCTTCACATTCTTCCATTTAATGAACCACACAAAAGCTTTTCAATGTGATTGCTGACATGTGAAGAATTGAGAAGCAGTGGTAATCTTGCCAAGGACGGAAATCACAGTTTTACATACATAAAGCCTTTGATTTTTCATACAAAGAGAACATTCAGTAAATAGTACAGTAATTTTACAAGATGTGTTCTGACCCAGACTTCGACCTACAATATTTTCCCAGAGGGAGCTGCATACCATTTTATCCTATCAGAAAGTAGGTGGAATGGAAAAAAAAAACATGCTTGAATGACATCAGCTTTTATCCTACTATAGCCATCAATGGCTCAATAACCTGAGGCTAATGTCCACCATTTTGTACAACAGCCCAATATACATGTAAATTGTTGTTACAGGATGAATACTCATTTGGAGAGCTGCGAGACGGAGCCTTAAAATGGCCAAAAAGCTCCTACGGCATTTATACTTCACAAAAAAAATATACGTCCAATTTCCAGGTATTGTCACGCTGTGCAATTCTCCGGAAAAAATCAATTTCTAAATGTTAGAAATTAGAAATGTTGGTGTTGCTACTAAATGTCGTCTTCCTTGGGATGTTCTTGTTGCTTATAACCACCAACCTCTATCTCTTCAGCAATAACCTGAAGGTTGACTCTATTTTCTATTATTGCTCCAACAAACAGCAATTTCAGAGGTGCTGGACCATTTTGTGTGTCTGTGTGTTTGTATACCAAATATGTGTGTGTGTGTTAAGGGCAGTGATTGATTTCTATTTCATCTGGGTCTAGGTTTGTGTCCGTATCACTTACCACACCTATGAATCAGGAGGTAATATTGTGCCTCCAAGCTCGCAGCCTGTCTGGACCTCCTTGCAGAGGAACTCATATCTCAACTAACAGAGCTTCATCAGCAGCAGGACAGTCGCAGCTGCACACAGCACTGCTGAGGCAAAGGTGGGGTCTTTTTTGTGCAACAGCATGTGTTTTAGAAATCACCAAAAGGTAGGCAGCCTTATGAGGTGATATGCTTCTACTATTGAGTAGAGCATATAAGATAAAAATGTATTGTAGCATGAACACGTGCAGTTATTTGATGGAATAACTTAAGATCTGTAATACTTGACACAATTGTGTGGGCTAATAAACTGTTCAATAATATGTTTCTTTTTTTAAACCTTGCAGCAAACTAGCTAGCTATCAACTAGCTTCCACCAATCTGCAACCTTCAGTGTTGAGAAATGAAGCCAATGTGGAAGTGCAAATTAAATCTTGCAGTTTGTCAAGGGGTTTGCTTGAGGCTGGCTGCAAGAGCCCCGGAAGTCACATACACACCTCAATTTAAAAAAAAACAGTTTTTACAGCAGAAATTAACATTTTTACAGCCTGGTACAAAAAACAATACTGGTCTAATTAGTTATTGTCCTCATGGGCACACACTGTACGTGGGTAGAATTTTTCATAACGCATCTGTTTTCATTTTATGAACAATACATGTTATCCGTATTTAGGCGCGTAGCTGACCTGTGTGACAGGTGGGCGCTGTGTAACAGTTTGTAAGGAGGCTTAAAACCCGCCTCAGCTCCAGCTCTCAGACTGTCATTGGGTTGACCTAAAGTTAGGCTGAGACAGGATTTCCAGCTGACGCCGTTAAGCCTCCGGAGCCCAATGCAGTAACAGATGGGTGACATCACTCAGGCTTCGTCCATTTATATACTGTATACGGTCTCTGGCTTCAACACATTGATTCAGGTGTTTTTTAGTTTAAAAACTAGCTAGCTAGCAAGTATCTAGTACTGACACGTTGCCAGTCATTCTTTGATTTTGAAACCTGTAGAGACATAAAGTAGCTACCAGTAGTTAGTTTGTGTTTGTCAGCCACACATTGTTACTCATTTAACATTTAAACCTGTAGACAATAGTTAGCTTTTGTTTAGCATTGCCTCACTGCTGCAGTTTCTTGGTTTATCACTGTCACTCCTTAACCTGGGGTAGTGAAAGCTCTTTTTCTATTTCAAAAGCCCTTGAATGTCACTTTTTCTACTATTCAAACATGGTATTTGAGAGCATTTGGTTATGGATATCCATCTATAAAAGACAAGCCTTTGCAAAAACTAGCCTTCACCAAACATTAATAATTTCTGCTTGACAGAGTGACCTGGGTATGCACTTTAGAATGACTTTCCATATCAAACTGACTGACTCTTTAATTTAAGAAATTAAGGACCACTTTAAGAAGTGCCCTCCCTCAAGAACAGCCTCAGTCATTGAGAGTTTCATAGGTTATTTGTAAGAGCTTATTAGCTATTAATCCCTAACTTGCAATTCTTCTGAAAGCCTTATTATGATTTACTGTATCAAAACATTTCATAATGCTTAATATATTAAAGCATTTATAAAAGTTTTAAAATCACATGCTCATCATGAAAATAATCTTCACAGATATGGCATTTGGGGATATCACTTTAAAAATCTGAATTGCATACATTTTAGCTGAAGTGATCATCATCTGTAGATGTCCTGATAGTATTAAATGTTTGAATTAATTCAAAATAGTTTAAAAACGCTTCTTTTGATCAGTAAGTTATGAAGCAGGAATACTATTTTTTTTTTTTTTAGTTGTTCGATCATGCTGCATCACATCAAATATGCTTCTGTTAGTCATTTTTCCAACCCTGCTAATGAACTGAAAGTATGAACCTTTCTTCTCTTGTTTCTTCCATTTCCCCACTAAAATTACAAAACAGCAACAGCAAACAGGAGCAAAAACAACAACAAGCCCACAGCAACAGTCTTATCAAGCAGTCACCTGTCTGAGCCCTGATCCGCTATTGCCCTCAGAACACTTTAATGAGCTTTCCTCCTAAATACAGACAGACAGAGAGCCCTCCGTCAGTAAGCGACTCAGCATACAACAGGCGGATGAAATGCAGGGCCTATTACCTTCTGCAGAACAGAAGAGCAGAAAAAGACCAAGAAGGTAGCATTTGCCCTAATTGGCTCCCTGCTGTCAACCTGCATTGATCAATGAGCCCCGCTCTGTAAAGAGCAACACCGATGACTGGCAGATAGATTTCTTAACAGCCAACAGCTTCTGAAATGCAGTCTTGAACGCGAACAACAAACAATCATCAACTACTATGATGGAAGAAAGAGTTGATGTATGTTCTGCTTGACGCAATGTGAGTCCGCAAAGGCAACAAAAAAAGGTTTTTGTGTGACAAGCAATTGTACATTAAAAAAAAACTGAAAACCAATTCCAATACGAATACAATATATACAGTACAGTACAACCAATACAGTATAACCAATTCTTACAGATACAAGGAAAAGCATTTCCCAGCACTGGACATCAACAACTCTGCTTGAAACTGCATCCAAGCAATGGGAATTACAGTGTAAAATGTAACTTGCCAAAGCAAATCAGCACCTTGGCTCCTCTTGAAGTTTTAATTGACCACTGCATCACATTCCCACCGTTTATTCAGACAGAATACAGCAGCTTGTCCTGGGGCCTTAAGCTTTATAATAAGACTACTTATATATGGTAGCATCTGTTTGCCACGTGCAAGGCTCAGTAAACAACTTTGATAACTATGTAACCTTCTGTTGTGTTTTTAAAGCAAAACCTTCCAATCAACGTTTCCCATTTGACGTTTATTTTACCTGCAAAAATCATAACCACTGGGTTGAAATTGTGAAAGGGCATTGGTTAAAAACAATCGCCTTTGAACACTTTCAACTCAGAAATGTTATGTATTTATGGCTGTTACATTTTGGATAGAGCCAACAAGATAACAGTTCTGTTATTCAATGATTCACTCCCACCAGAAAATGTGTAACCACAAAACAACTGATGAGTGGGAGCATGATGCATGATGGGACACATTCTTTTTGAGCCTCGTCCATGCATAAGATATGAATGACTATATATGAGCGAGGTCTTTCAACATGCCAAGCTAGCAGGTGTATGTAACAGAACGTCCAAATGTTTGGTTTTTGAGCAGCTTTGATTCACAAAGATACGTGGAAAAGGAATACTCTGTCCTCTGGTGTGATGCCTTCTGACAATTATAATGGGCGTACATCTTCCACTACTACCTTCAGAGCTCTCTCACTGGTTTAACTCTCTTTATATTCCCTTTTCATTTGTCACCTCCTCCCTATCAAAGCAAACCACTATTATTCACAGTCACAGTTCACTGGCCATAAATCAACCCCTGAGGTACACTTTGAGGTAAACTGGTATAACCACGTACAGTATCCCTCAATCTTCCCTTTCTGCTTTTCTTTCCTTCTACCTTCATTGTCATCTCTCTTTTTCATCAGTTCCTCTCCGTTTCTTTTTGCCCTCGCCTCTCTTTTCCACTCCACTCCACTTCAGCAGCTTAAGAGAAGCCTGAAGAGACCAAGGCGATTAGGCTCTCTCTGCTTGAGAGACAGGTCTCATTACCTTTATCATCTCCTGATACAATAATTCGCTCAAAACTCTCGCTGATGGCAGCCGATGCGCAGGACTACGTGAATTTATTAAGCCTCAAATTTGATGGGGGACAATAAGGAAAGCAGTACAGATTGGAATTTCAAACCACAGTTCCCTCGGTTAATTGTTGTGATTCACACAGTTTAGATTCAATAAAAGACATTTTGCTAATAGGCAGAGCTGGATTGAAATTATTCCCCTTTCTGAAATGTGTCAATTAGGTTCTTTAATTTGTATTGCACAATATAGGGGTCAACAATGCTATTTGGGAAATGTTCTTGTTAAAAGGCTGCAAAGAAAGGCAGTCAACTGAGCCTAATGATTCAGAGTCTTGCCCTTGATTTGAGAACAGCTTAGAGGCTAACAAATGGAAGTGCAAATGATTTTCTAACTCTAGGCTCATTTAATCAGTTTAAATTTAGATCTTTTGCCTCCCACCGGGTAAAATAAATCAGCTTCCTTCATACAGAATTTGCATGTTTTAACCCTGGAGTAAGAATGAGGAAACTGGGAGAGAAAACAAAGCGGATTGTTTTGGCTTGTTTCCCCTATCAACCAACACCAAGGCCCCGCAGTGTGTTCCACAGGGAAGGTTGTGTTTCTTTACTGTGACCCTAGACAGATAGGACTTTGACCTCAGCTAACAAGATCCATTAGGAGGGACTGGAGTCTGCAGCAAGTGCAGCTACACGTTCCCAAGCCTACAGAGAACCAGTGTAATTATGCAAGATGGCAGCTCGGCAAACCAATCTGTGTGTTTATGGGAAAGGTCATTGCCTTCAGAGGAAAACTGAACCGTATTGCACAGCATTAAGCCTCTATGTGATGTGGAGTGGAAAGTGGGCTGCTAGGGTCTTCCTTTCACTGTTTGTTGCTCAAGGTTACAACATCAAAGGCTTTTTAATGTAGAAAGAAACGTCCACAGACAAGGCAAACAGAGCTCAGAGGAAGCATTCTGCATCCAAGTCAAAGTGTGTTTATTTGTGTTCAGTGTAAGATGAGCGTCAGCTTTAGTTTCCGCTATGATCTGCCCGTTTCGGTTAGTGGTAATGTTGTTGTGTTTGGAACAGGTTTGGGGATTTTACAGAAAGCATTGCGGGATTGCCTTTTGCCTGAGGTCGCAGGAGGCATTCCCTGTGATGGCGCCGAAGCGTGGGGGTGGCTTGCGCGGGTAAGGGGGTGGGAGGGAAAACCACCTCCCTGGAGTCAGCAATTTGACCCTACAGGCTTTACTGTTAAGCTCAAGTAAACAACATGGAATATTCAGCACAAAAATAAAAAGTGTTGTCAGGGTGTGTTAGGGATACAGAGTTGGCAAGAGCTTTCACATGAGATGATATGAACACTGAATCAGCTCTTTTCTAGTGTCAACATAGCGGGCACTTGATCACTGCAGCTTGGTACAAAACCCAAGGACAAGTCAGTGGAGGTGACACCCAGAATGTGTTGTTGCTGCATTTGCATAAAGGGAGACACATACTGTATGAAATTATACTGAACTGCAAATACAATGATTTAGCTACTTACAATGAGGCTGATACCACCATTAGTATCAGACTCTGATATTGCCTAAAATGTGTTTTCAAATATTGGGTATTGGGTAGTGAGTATCGATTATTATGCCAGTCAATGAACAGATATGATCCCATCAAGTAGCCCCGCTAAAAAAGTATTTCTGGTAAGTCATCGGTTAACAATGACAAACACAAACATTGTGATGCTAGGGGAGAGTGTTACGATACTAAAAGCAAGCAAAATGACAACATCCCAGGGTTTTCCTCCATGATGATGCTTTTTTTCATGCTAGTATCTGAGATATTAAGAAGTAATCAAGTTTTGATATCAGCACCTGGAAGGAAATATGGTCTGGGAACATCTCTACAAGTAGAACTCTGCATTGTTTTGATTTGTGTAACAAGAAAGGGGCGACTATTTCCAGGCCTGAAACCTAAAATAAAGCTTAAGTACATAGTTTGCAAATATATACATTGAATTAACAGCATTTCCTCTTTCTGTAAAATGAATAGCCATCAAAGGTTTAAAGAGATAATATGCGACTTTCAGAAAAGGTTTTTTCTTTGGTTTGGAACTTCTGATTATTCTCCTTCAGTTGTACTTTTGCGACAACACTTCTCCTCTACAAAGGGGCCTTCTCTCTTTCTCCATGTGGCGGCAAGGCTATTGGTTTTAGAGGGAGAGTTTCATTTATGAAACATGTTTGAGCTTTTGAGTGAAAAATAAACTAGCTTCCCATCGGTGCAAACAAAGAGCTAAGAACAACAGATTCAAAAAGTCATTTCTTAATTATGTATTTTAATGTAGATACATTTGATACATGCTGTATTAATGTTTAAAATGTGGTCTTATACCTTAATGTGCATGACACAATGTATGTTACGATGCTGGTTTACATTACCACTTCATCATTGGTTTTAAAAAGCTAAGTGTGAGCCACGCTAATCCACTCATCTGGATGCATTACGACTGGTGCAGCAACGTAACCTCCAGCTCATGAGCTTCTCTTCAAACGCAGCAGTGAGGAAAGCCATATTACTAATCCCCCAGCCTTAGTGCATCTATTTAACAAGCTCTGGACGGCCAGTCAAGGTTTACCGTATGGACGTCTTCCTTTCCTCTCCACTAGCTAATAGCCACTGTTAATCAATACAAGTGTAAGTGCTTTTTAGCGCTCAGCACCAGGCTCATTTGTCAAAATAAAAGCCGTCAGGGCCCTAGGGTCTAATCAAAAGGCATGAAGCAACAGGGAAATGTGCAGCTTGGTAACATGAGAAGGAGTCAGGGCGTAGTGGGGAGGGCAATGGTAGTTCAAGCATTTTTCAGCTGCAGTTTAAGATTACAGTATATTGTAAAACTTACTACAATTTCTCTGAAGATTGATTTGACACCTCCAAGTGTAACATCTTTTTTTTGTACCAGGCTGTAAACATGTTTATTTTTGCTGTCAAAAGGGGCATTTTAACATTGGGTGTGTGTGGGACTTCCAGGTCTTTTCAAGAGGACACTTGAGTAACTGCAGTTTTTTTTGCAATTCAGGATTTGCTTCCTTTGTCAAAACCCGAGGTGTCGCTTGGTTATTTTTATTTTTTTTAAATAAAGAAAAAACATTTATATATGAAGTTTTATATATAACATAATTAACTGATATTTAAGGTTCAACATTTGCCCCAAATATAGCAAGCCACTGCGCTTATTTAGTTAAAGAAAATGGAAAATGACCAACCCCAGTGGAAGCTACAATTCTATAATTCTTTATACTAAACCACTGAGGTTAGTGAAGTAAACTTGAAGATGAAGTTACTACGTTAAAGCTGAGACGCCATCAAACCACACTCTTGTCATATTGCAGGGTTTATTGTTTTTTCGGTACATTACCCCCAAAATTTGGCGCCTATTCTTAAATCAAGGTGTACACAAAGAATAAGTGAAATGTTGACATTTAATAAGTTTAATTAATACAGGCATCACATTACAAACACGTGTAAATCATTGGCACTTATTCCTTTCGAAGGAATCTGCTACTACAGAATCAAGGAAGATCTAGTGCATGTGCATAGTGCACAGGCAAGAAAAAGATCATGATGGACAAACGTCGCTCTCATAAGAGCAGTCCATCGTTCATTGCTTGTCGCTTAGCAACAGAGACCTGGCGGGCAGACAGTAGGTGTGTGAGACAGAGTGTGTGGGAGGGGAGGTTTTTGAGGACGGGGGTAGAGAGAGGGACAGAGGCAGGAAGAAAAAGACACAGAGGCAGGCCAGGAAGGAGAGCAGTGATTGTGTAGAGTAATCAGAAAAGTGACGGTTTGTATGGATCACATTTACATAATTTGTCAAATAATAAACACCGGGGGGACATGTGTGAAGATAAACAATAGGAGAAGATCCTTTTTCCCTGGTGATATATTTGCAGACGGGTCGTCCGCACACAAGTCCCAATACTCAATTGTTACATGAGAGGTGATTTGTTGTTGCCTGGAAATATAAATTGCTTTTTTCCACCCCAGAACGTGCTGCTGTTTATAGATACTCAGTTCACACTGTAAATATCCTGGTGTGTGTGAGAATCAAAGCGCTGAGAGTAATGAAAGTGAGACATAACACCACAGTACTGTAATCCAAAAGACTGATAAATCATGCACCGTAGGTTTGTCGATCAGATTAGGTCTGCTCTAATTTTAGCCTTGGAATAATCTAGTTAAGAAAAAGACACAGCAGCTAGAACAGTCAGAGAGTAACTTTAATCCTGTCAATATCACATTTACAGTTTGCAAATAAATGCACTGCATGTGTTGTACAGTATAGTTAGCATGCCCAGAGTTTCACAACCTACAAACCAATAATCCGATCTCCATCTTCAGGAGCCTTAATCCTAGAAATAAACCACGTATAGAACATTTCCTATTGACAGGTGGTCTTTTACAGCCAGACTTCCACCTCTCCATGAGCAAATGTAAAAATACCACTCTTTGATTGGGAAAAAATACATGAAAATAAAAACATACTGTACATTTGCCTCAATTAAATCATTCAGATGACTATAACCATCCTCATCTGCAAGATTCTTAATTTGAACTATAGGTCACTGGTGCACATGTGCAAAGCTCTGACTGAAATATGCAACATAAGTGACTCGAGCTGCACAGATACTGTTGGACATTTCTTAAAAAGGTAGTGGTTTACTATAAGATAAATTTACTCTTAAATAGTTAACTCGAGGTAAAAAATGACAGCTTTTCGGGGCTGTTTTTGGCCTCTGTGAAGCTTGTAGATATAAGCTACAGTTCATGTTGGCTTGTTCTGTAACTATAACACATTGTTTTTAAAAGCTGATAAGCAAGAACATGTCATCAAAGCATGACAGCACAAAGCAGCTTAGCAGTTGGCTTCGCCTTTCTACGAGGGAAACTTTGTGCCAAAGGGAGGCAAAAAGCTGGACGCTGATTAAAGAAGAGGAAATTTGAACATAGAAAATAATAAACTAGGCTAATTACATCTTTTCAAGTGCAGATACACACAATTCTAAGAATAGATTTATAAGTCAAGATTCACTATTGCGCACAAATAAATGGACACTTTTTCTAATACAAGTGAACATGTCAAGGTGACACATTTCTAATCCTTTATTTTTCACATTAAAGGTGTAGAGGTAGGCAAAGGAAGGGCGTTCTAATAACGCAGGTGGCAAAATACCAAAATACCATCACATTATTTTTAGCCCAGTAGAGGGTGAAAAATAGCCCAAGTGCAACCTTGGTACACACTCAATCCCTGCGGCCTGGGCTTTGCAAGACATATATTCTCCTGCAATGGTCTAATGTCACCAACAGCAGCCAAGTCTCAAGGAAACCTCAATGACAAGGACAGAGCGGTGCGACGGTAACTTAAGAATGCCACTATTCGCACCAAGCTTTAATGTGATCACATACCGCAGCTAGTGGCCAATGTCTGCTATACCTCTTGAGCCGATATAGCCCCGTCGCATGCTTCACACCCTCGGTCATTCATGCTTAGGGTCTTTCCGTTGTTGATCTCTTAAACATGCTGTCAGTCAAAATGCAGTCCTGGCTTTTCCGAAAGGATGACCTGCTTGGAAATTCTCCAAACAACACCCTTGATGTACACTAAACATGGTCTACAGTACAGTTTCATTACACCCATTACTGTAGACTTTTACGTCAAACAGCAGACTTTATTAAGTTATCAGTAAGCATCTGCCAATCGATCAGCATAGCATGGATAAACTCCCCAGAGAACGAATTGTAACAGGAGGAGATACCCTCTTGACCAACTTGCTGATGGAAAATATCCAAAGGATCTCTATAATGGACCCAACTGACAGCACTCTAATTCAATCACGTGTGTTGCAGTTGCGACTAAGCTGCTTCCAAATACCCCCCAGTCTATTTTAAACACTGTTCAACAATGACAGACCAAGAAGACTACAGCCTGAAAAAACATTACGCAAAAGGGAAGAAACCAAACACCCCAGGCTACCTCTGTCAACCATGTGTAAATATGTATGTGTGTGTACATGTACACCATGTGACGAGAACATATCTCTGTACAGGCTCAGTGTGCATTGAAGAGCCATTTATGTGCTTGTACTATTACGTATAGCAAGTCTATCAAGAAGAGTAATGGGGTCACTATAAAATGTGATACAGAGAATGTCATCATATAGCTATGGTAGACACTAGACATGGTTCATTACCCAGTGGGCAGTAGACAGGAAACAACCACATTACAGATAAGTTGTGTTTTTCTTTACTTTTTTTCAGTGTGCGTATGATGAAAAAAAAGCTTGTACCTAAAGCTCCTTGAGGAACTTTTGGTTTGTGTTGATTTTGGCACTCCCTGTGGACAGAGTGGTACCTCTCATCTCTTTGCTGTTCTGTCCTGCACATGTGAATGCAGTGTTTTTTAACAAACAAAAAATTATCCTGCTGTCTTATAACAATCAAATGTACTATTTATCGAGAATCTTTGCAATGAAAAATGTCAAAAAAAGATTGTTTGTAAAATGTTCTGTCGATTAATGTTGATTACTATGTACCCTGTGGAAGCAGTTCCAGGCTGTAAAATCCACTGTAGAGAAACAGTCATTCTTTGTGCTTATGGTCTCGTTGGCTCTTTTATGGAATAAAGAATCATCTATTTTAATTTTGGTCTGTTTCATAAACCCCCCAAAAGTCCTCAAAGGAGCTTTAAGTTAGGCTATGTACGATGGCCTTTTAAAAGATAATGGGTAAGTGTGTGTGATAAGTGTGTCAGATCGGGGTTTGACTTTCGTGTGATAAGAGAAGGGAGGAGATGAGGACCTTGATCAGATGATGTCTTTCTGGTTGGGCCCAACAATAGCAGTCACGATCTGTTAGCAGGTTATCATAGACAGCTATAAACATGGGCATATGGCTTGATCCAGCCAGGCAGGATGACGTTACATTATTCTAGCCCCATGACGACAGAAATATCTCGCCACACGTTCTTGATTTTCCTCAGTAGCAAACATGTACGAAAGATTTGGGAGACATATTTGAATCAATATACAGCATTACACTGGTTGAACGTTACGTTGAGTTTATTTCATTTCCTTCTCAATCAGAGAACGCTGCCGCCCTACAGCTGTTGTTTACTATTAAAACAGGATTACAGCCAAGTTTTGGCGAGTAGTTCCAGGTGACTCCACTGATCACATGGTTGTTCCCAGAATGCCTGGGACTTTGAGATCATTTCCTACAGAGTATCGGGCAAGTGGGGACAGTCTTTATTTCTCTGCTCTCTAGTCATCAAACTAAACAAACAGTTCAGCACAAGAAAAGGAAAAAAACAAGCGCAACTAATCCTTGGAGCAACCAAAAGTGAATGCTATTGCCCTGGGATGCAGAGAACTCGAAGATATAATGCTCTGCATAACTTTTAAAACAGCGTGATGGATTTTTTTCGTATTGATTTATGAATATCAGGATAAAGAATTCCACCTCCTTGCTGAGCCTTGGTGCCATCAATAATTCAGCTTCAGTATCTGTGTCCATGCAACAAATGAACAACACACTGCGTCTCCATTATTCATGAGGGGTTCCACCTGTAGCACCTTGGCTGTATTATATGTTTCCCATAGGAAGGTCTGCAGGAGCTCTGCTTTGCAAATTAAACACTACATTTTTAGGTGCAAGACGTTGTTATTATGTTTTAGCAAAGGAGCCACGACACTCCAGTGCTGCAGAACAGATAAGACGTTTTCTAAATACAACTGGGAGGAAATCATCCACACAATCCATGACTAAATGGAAATGTGTCTTTGTAAAGACATTTATATACTTTATCAGCATAAGGATGTAAATCACGTTTAAAAGAAATTCACAAATGTTGAGCCAAAGAGAAAGAAATATATTTTCTGGTAACAACAACAACAATATCTGGTACAAACAAGACCAGAGTCGCATCTCAAACCTAAAAGAGCTCGCAGCACTTTTGTGTCAGTTTTGTTTTCCTTGAACAGAGAGACTCATAGAAAGCATCTATCCCCGGCAGTAATTGGAATGGCAAAACAAGCCATGCAATTTGCCAGTGAACGCTGTTGACACAGACAGGGACAACGTCTGAGCCCCAGATGCTTTGGTTGGGGAAATTTAATTGCCTTTGTTTTCTTCCTTCACTCTAAAAACCAGGAATCCTAAAAGCCATAGACGTATAAAGATGCATATATGCATATAAGTTGTCTATTCTGGTATGTGACAAAAGTGCTTTGACTCTTTGAATTCTGTACGTTTTAAATCAAACTGTTTGACTATTAAATCAATGAACCATCATTCTCCATTGTTAGCGCTCCAGCATGGCAGGGCTATTACTTTCACGGAGTCACAATAAATAACCCGCTTCTCATATGAACTGACAACCAGGAGGTCAAGGCTTCCTTATGACAGAGAGATGGCCACAAACATGTGGAAATAAAGTAGGCCAACTACCATGATTTAAACTGATAGAATATAAATGCTGAATATATTTGACTTATTTACCCATCTACTGTATTTATTGAATCAGGAGTTTGATCAACCTATGAGCATTATGCATCAGCGTAAGTACACCAGAATAATCATAATAGCTTCATTTCATCCGTCATCAAGGCAGGTAAAAAAATTAAACATATTTTACAGTTACAGATCACCTCTCTGCAAGTCCATAAAATAGCTCAGAGAAAAGCTCAAAATATGATTTAACATACAAATGGGAGGGGTCTGCAATAACAGAAATAACACATTTATCAATATAAATACTTAAGTGTCAGTAAGCATGTTGAGGACAGCACCACGAGTCCACGGGTCCACGAGCAGCTCTGTTCTATAAACTGAGGTTTGTTTTAAAGCAGTTATACAAGTCAAGTTCATTATTCTGGTTAAGGATTACGTTAATTCTTATACTTCTCTTTGGTACCGAATAAATAACAGAACCAGAATATATATGGTAAAAAATATTGTAAGACTTTTGCTTGGTGTCCTTCAGTCTGTATTCCAGAGTAAAGTTCCTATTCAAATACCTGTATCAGTATCAGCCTCAGGTACATCCTTAGTGACAGAATTGTTATGGGCTAGTACGCAAATCAACAGATTCATTTAACACCCTCATTTATTTTCCCACCAAAAATCAACGAGGGACAAAAGTGCTAACCTAGTGAAGAGTGCAACGTAAGTCATGGGTAGCAAAGTTACAGCAATCAGTGTTTTTCACCACTGAAATCAACTATTTTGAATCAAACTGGGATCAGAGGGTTACTTTATTACTGGTCAACACTCAAGTCTAGGTATTTGGAAAGAAAAAGTTGTATTAGTTCGTGTCTACTTTCTTTATCCACTGGGGTTAGCTTCACTATTTACATTCCAGACATGAGCGTGGAATCCATCTTCTTATCTAAGCCTTGGCAAGAACTGGAAGAAACACATTTCCAAAACTTTCCCTTTAAAACTGCCCTTTTGACTACTTTCTGGATCCAAAGTTCCCACCAGTTCCTTTCAAGCCGTCTTACATCTCCTCCATGTATGCATACTCCGCTGTAGAAGCTGCACAGATAAGCAAACCCCCACCTGTGTGTCATCCACAGCCTAAATGTCAGACTACTAATGCTTTTAACGGTGTGTGTGTGTGTGTGTGTGTGTGTGTGTGTGTGTGTGTGTGTGTGTGTGTGTGTGTGTGTGTGTGTGTGTGTGTGTGTGTGTGTGTGTGTGTGTGTGGGGAGGCTGAGGTGTATCTGTTTGTGTGTTCTGTATGTGTGAATAAAAAGAGCAGGGCCAAGGCTGGCCTGCAGACAGCACTAAATCACATTATGCATTGCGATCTCTATACATCAAAGCCACTGCCATCCTGCTCGCTGGCTTCCCACTGCTGTACCAAGTCTTCTCTGCGTATTTCACTTTGGTTCGGGGAAAATAAATGCTTTTGTTTGAAATGTCTTCATCAAAAGCAGCGGTGTAACAAGAAGGCTCTGTGTCTATTATTGGACAGAAGTGTGGAAATGGACGTAATGACTAGACTGTGTAAGGCCAAACAAGGCTAAGAAAGATCCTCTTTATCTATTTATAACGAGGCAGATGTATTTCCCGACTTGTGTGTCTTTGTTCTTATCTGCTGAGCATGCATTTTTAAATCGCATAAACCCCGCATTTCTCACACCCACACGTACGCCTTTGCCAACAACATGCTCGCTTTGATCGACAGGGAGCGTGGCAGCAATGGTCAGAGGCTGAGTGTCAGAGTAATTACAGAGCAGCCATGTTAGCAGGCCAGGACTGGTCCCAAAGGTAGAGGAAACAGCAGAGGTGCAGCGTGCATAGGTAGGGTTTCAACTCAAAAGACAAATTCCCCCAGCCTTTGTTCCATCCACCGAGGCTGCCATGTGAGAACAGGCAGACGGCTGATTTCTCCTGTGACCCTCGTCATCTTTGACCTCGACCCGCTGTTTGAGGCTCCTTCTCCTGGCGAGCTCAGGTCACACTTTTCCATTTATGATCTCCTAAGCAGGGGTCAACTCACTAAAGGGGAATGGTAAATCACCATGTAATAAAAAAAGAACACACTTTTAATGCTCTCGTAAATCGTCAAAAAAAGTGACAGGAGGACAGCAGGGGATTGCATCTGTTTCCTGCTGTCCGTCTCCCCTCACTTCAACCCTTTCTTGTCATGCTCTCTAATTCTGAGTGACTCGTAAGGGCAAGTCTTTTCCAATGTTTTAACATGTCATTTTTTAAACTTGTCATTTGTGATACCTCTTATGATCTGCCCCTCCCCTCTCCTACGACTTGAGGGTGGTGCCAAATGAACAAAAAGGGGGCCTTCCCAGCAGACACCAGTTTTGTCTGGCTGCCAGGCCGAGGCTCCTTTGGGGGGACAAGAGGGAGAAGTGAAGGACAATGACAGATGAAGAGATAGGAGCAGAGGAGAGGGAACAATGGGGGAAATAGGCAAGCGATAAAGGGGGACATATAGAGAGGGATTTTCCAACTAATGGAAAATAATGGGGATGAACAGAAACAAAGGATAGAAATTCAACAAATGGGCAAATTAAAGAAGATAAACAGATGGTGAGAAAGAAGGTGAGATCCTGTAGCTTTCTGAAAACTTGCCAGCATACTTCTGTTGCTGCTACCCTTCACTTGAGACAATGTGCAGCAGACCAGCTGCCCAGCTCAGCAGTCTCAATTATTCCAGATCAGAGCACAGCGCAGCAAAATCATTCAGAACAAAATCACATGTGCCATACAAATAGTGACCATTAGGGCTGGGTATTGTCGAGAAACTCACAATTAAATTTGATTCTTTGGGTCATCTATATCGATTGGAATCGATATTGATCAATATACTTCGATATCAATTCAATAATACGAATAGATGACAGAAATACCCAGATAATTCATTACAGTACCTTCTGGTATTTGTTAAATAATAATGTGTGCATTATGTCGTGGTGTTACGAACGGATCACACATCCCACGGTTCAGATGGGGTCAAGGATTTTGATTGATCAACCAAAAAAAAACACATTTGTATTAAAACTTCTTAATAAAGGATCACATCCTCTATTTGTGTTCACTATATGTTATAGATATTAGATTATGCAGGTAGATAAGCATGAGCTCCCTCTTTATTTAGAACGTGCTTTTAAAATCTGAGAACAGACTGTAATACAAAAAACTGCATCCTTTTAAAAAAGGTGTGTTTAACCCCTCATCAGGGGCATGAAAGAAAAGTAACCATAAACAAATCTTAAGGATGGTCCTTTAAAGGGTAAGGTCACTCCAAAGTGTCTCAAGTAAATGCCATTACTCGTACTTTACAGACCTATAAACCCAGACTCCTTACTCAACCTGTTGATAATTGGTATTGATGATAAGCTGTATTGAAACTGTTTCCTATATATGTTGACATACATTTTTTCTGACTACACCATACAACTGTATTTGCAGTCACGATTTTGAAACAGTAATGGTTCTGAGTGCAGTGTTTTTTATCACTTTTTGTCAAAACAAAACAAATCCATGCACTCCACTGTGTGTTTGGAAGTCTTAATGCTCCTTTAAAGTCCCCATTAGAGGTCTGCGTGGGATTGTTCTTTCAAACTCAAATCCTCCCACTCCCTCAAGATTTTTAAACCATTACTGCCTTTTCCTGCAGATGTGCCAACCCACTCCTCCCGCCTGAGACAATGACCACTCCAGATGGCAAAAATGTTTTTTATTATCATTTACTTCTCAGGTATTTGAATATTCTCCAATTCGATCAACATGTTTCGTCCTGTGACCTTCATCATTGTCATCCAGGCAATAAGCCGAAAGGAGTCAGTCTAATTAAGTTAATTAAGTTGATCCTCATACTACAGGTGTTGCTGGAGCTTTTTTGACCTCTTCATGCAGCTTGGTAGTTGGTGAAGTTGTGTCAGGAAATCTTACTCTGCTTCTCCCATATTCTCCAATTCTACTGATTGTATGAAGACCATCATTTACAATCAATCTGTGATGATTGAAATGATGACCATGATGAGAAGGCATTGAAATTGTAATTAAAGTAAAGATATAAAGTAATAAAACCAAAGTTATGAGTGATAGTTTTCATTTGATCATTTTCCATTTAATCATCTGCAAACAGTGGATCCAGCAGTTTTCTGGTTGGCTTTGTTTACAGGTGACAATTTGACTCTTCTTGGCAAGAAAGCACACGTAGAACAAATTGTATTAATTGTATCTCTGTCCCAGTGAGCCACAGTGAGCCAGAATTTAAATAGAATTCAGCCTTGACTTGTGTTATCAATTACACCAGTGGTTTTTCATGATGTGGCTAATCAAAATGCTGTGAAGAAGGCCTAAGGCCAAAGCCTGGACTGGCCCCAGAATTTACAGTGATAGGATTTGGTGCCAGACTGATACACCGAGCTGATATAATTACGGTAGGTGAAATTCATTTATTATACATATAGTTTAATGTTAGTACAGCAATACTAAATATGTGTCTTTGTAAAGGTAGAGTTAAGTTAAGTCCCTCAACCAGGCAGCACTGACTATATGCAGATCTCACATTAGCGTGTCCAAGCATGTGTTATAAGGCTGAAAGCTTTCCTTGGCTTTTTTCTCTTATTCAGCCGCATACTCGGACAGAAAGGAAAGATTTTCCCTGATTGTTGAACTTTGTGCTAAAAACATTTTTAAAAAGAAAAAAAAAGATGCCTCACACACAGTATGTTTTGGCAGCTTAATTTGAGTTGACATTTTATATCCATGACATTTACAGAGTGCATTAAGGCTCCCCAAAGAATGAGTCCTGTCAATTCTGAACACTCAGCTTCTCCCCAGTGGCAGTCCTAAGGCCAAAATGTCATCTTTGCACAAAACGTAATCTAATATGCATAATCTAATAAACAGTTTGCCATGAAATCTGATCAGAATAGCCTTTTCCTTTAGCCTTATCTCTTGTGACAAATGTTACATTTTTATCACGACAGCTGGTTAACACTGAAGAGAGGCATTGTTGTCAGTATGTTTGTTACATACAACACTTGAACTTGTATGTCTTTGGACTTATTGTCCTTGGATTGATATTAAATTTAGATTTGAATGCATATTTTCTTTAACTCAGTGTTATTCTACTCCAACTCCATCGGATTTTAGGAAGAATACAAATGACCACACTGTGGTTTTCAAGCCCTGAAGGTACAGTGCGTGCAGGGAATGATGAAAAGCCCTCACTTTGATCTTAAACCACCAAATGCTGCAGTCTTTATCACAATCTGTGCAACGCAGAGATGATGGGTGTTTGGAAATGCACTACCACCACTCCCCTGCTTACCAACCTCTTCACATCCCTGCTAAGTTTCGTTTCAACCAGCCGAACTCTGCCTTTAACACGTAACGACTCGGACTAATTGTTCATTTTCTGAGCATTAGTTAAAGAGCTGGGTGGTACGCTGTGAAATGAGTTGTGTCGAGTCAATTATTCCGTCAAAGTCTACTGCAACAGAACAATTAATGTCCAAAACAGTAAAGATAAAACTTTTACTGTTGCACACAAATAAATGAATTATTTCTTCAAATGTATTCTACTGAAATAAAGCAACCTCAATCATACCAGATTCCAAAACATGAAAAGGCCGTTCCATTATTTTAAGCTGTAATTTAAAGGTAGATTACTCTCTCTGATGATTATTTTGAGTAACAATGCGGTGCTAGATTATGTATTCAAAGATTTAAAATATGTAACAACCACTTTGAACACTTGACAGTGCTGCAATATCCACACTTGTGGAGGAGAAGCCTTCCTCAGGCCCTTTCCTACGCTCTCCATGGTGCTGAAAAGCCTCACTTGTGCAGAATAGCTGAGGCATGTGGCCTTTATGTTTAATACATTATGCCAAAACTCAGAGATGGAGCACGACTGCCGCGTGTCACTATGGCCAATGGATTCCAGTGTTGCAGAGACAGCATTGCATCGCCTGAATATTAAAAGTAATCCCGGCAGCTGCCCTGGTCAAAAGCATTATTGAACCACACATTTCAACACAAGCCACAAACTCTCCAGAAGCATTTAGAGCGTGAAACCGCATTAAGAGTGGTGAAGAAAACAACATAGTGAGAAGTAATGAAAATCAGTGTTGGAACAATATTACAAATGAGTTTCTTATCAAGCGTATGTACATCTGCTGACCATTCAGAATCAATTGTGTTCTCAAATTTGCACATTTCTACTCAAACTGACAACAATGGTGCAATCTGTTTTGGATTCCAATGCCTGAAAAAACTAATCATGTAGGCACACGTCTCTATGTTAACCCCCCAAGCTATTCACCTTATAACATAGGACATAAAACCTTCACTGATCAGTATACATATTGAGTGCAGCTATGGAAGAGAAAGGGAGTGAATGTGATAACAGGCGACATGCACAGTTCCAAGTATTATGCAAGTCCATCTGACAAGATAGGAACGAGAGAATGAGACATCACATCTGGCACTGAAGCAATAACAAGCGGCTTCATAACAGACACCTGTTGCAAAAACATGAAGCGTGAGTCCAGCCCAAAGGATGACAACAATAGTAGATTGATCGTAAATGTACATGCTTACTGAAATTACAAACAATAAAGATGCATATGATTTATAAACCATAAGACTGTGTGAATGGGCATGTGTGCAGTCAAGTGTATGCATTTTATTAGCGTCTAAGGAGGCTAATAAACAGTTATCACTGACATAAACAGCTACAACACATCATCAGTGGAGAGGATAATGAGTTTTATTTGTATGTGCACAGTTTGTCATTTATGTTTAAGTTCAGCCATGATGTTCAAAACGGCCTCAACTCAGGAGAATGACACTTATCAATGCAGATTAAGAGTATCTGCTGCTCCAATGGTCCCCATGAGAGCAGCAAGGCAACATAATAGTCACACAACTGCTGACCAATTAAAGCGTTGCTTATTCTGAATGGCATAGAGCTGTCAGTGAGGAGGAAGGCAGCTCTACATTATCATCCATCTTTAATGAGGCATTCGACGATGAACCCATACACTCTGTGCATCATCTGTACATGATGTCTACACATGCTGTCATTCGGGGCTCAACACCAGGCGCATCGTCTTACAAAGCTCATGTCACTCTGAAATGGGCCTCGCTCGCTTCGCTCGCTTCACGTCTAGATACAGCTTTCAGAGCAACAGCGGGCAGCAGAGGGAACCTGAGTGAGACAGCACCTTCTGGGAGATCACTTTAGTGAGCTTGAAACAAGGCTGTAATTGACAGCTGGGCTATTCATTCTGCAGAAGCACGCTGGAAAATGTCAGAAGAAGTCAAGAGGTAAAATCATTGTGTAGCTATGCCCTCACTTTGGCCTAACAGGGCGCAGCTTGTAGGCTGCCCTTCACTGTCAGTCTGACTTGTATTTCCCCATAAAAAACATTCTATTTTATTAGTGAATAGTGCCCAGTTGACTTATAGGTGCTGACTGGGATGCTGCCAAATGGGGTGCAATCTTAGCATTGTAGCATGGCAGCTATGTATGCACATTGCTGGCACTCACAGAGAAACCTGAGCCTGCTGTTAGCCTGCTAGAATGGCAATTAGCATATTAGCTTAGCCCCCTTGGAGGTTAATTGAGACAGGTTGCTAAGGGCAGTGGCTGTGTTCGTGGTGATGTGGAATCCTAACACTTTCCTATCCATTTCTAAGAATTGAAGCCTGTTTGTGTTTGTCTGTTTACAGAGACATGTTTGTTGCTAAGAGAGAGAGCAGGTCTGTAAATAGGAAGCAGAATCACCGCCTGCCGAGATCTTTGAAGGTCACTGCCGTGTCCTCTACACACTGTCTCCATCTCTCTTTTTGTGCATGAGTGCACACAGCTCAAAGCACCAATTATAACGTTGGGGCACATGATAGTGTTTCACTGGCAACCCTGATTTCTGAGTCGTGGTGGTGGGCTGAGCAGAGTGGAGGGAAGATGAGGGAGAGATTCTGGGAGATGATTCAGTGTGCCTGATAATCAGCAACATAAAAGACTATTTCTGACAGTTTTGATTCCATGAAATCAAACAGAGGGATGGGAAATGTTGGGTATTTGAATATTTTTGCATGACAATATACAAAATAAATCCAACTTTGATGTGTTACTGCGCTCATTTCTGCATCTTATTTTTCTTTCTATCAATAGAATCTGTACAACATAATCATTACGTTTAGTAAAGTCTATAAATCATAATAATTCAGAAATGTATTAAAATGATGTCATCAAAAAAAAGAAAAACTCTGGTAACGTAGTCATCAAAATAATTAAAAATGATTAACATGATCAAACTCGTTCTTGCAAACTGTTTTTCTTAAAGCAGAGCAAAAATGTTCTTTGATCATTTCATTTGAGAATAAAATAAGATGCCTATATTGGTATAAATGTACGGATAATGATGCAATATCTTGCAATACATACTAATTTATCGAATCCCTAACATCTGCACTTTCTAAAGGTGATGTTTTTAACTTGTGCTCCAGCTATTATGGTGCTTATTTAAGATTATTTTAAACAGGATTAGACAAACAACAATCTCTCAGTGCAAGAATGTGGCTGCCCCCCTTTATAACAGCCATTCACTATGATTTACACACATAACTTTACCTACTGACATCCTCGATCAGCTGACGAATACATGACGTGAAAGATGGTTCGCTGCAAAAAGGAATGAAGGCTTAAGCTAGGATAGTGTAATAGGATAGTGTAATGAGCGTATCCTTTTATATGATGTAAAGAGTGGACAACTTGGAGCCTATACAGGGAGGTCAGTTTTCAAATAGTTGTTAAAAATGTGCAAAACGTTGAAAGAGTCCCAGCAGTGTTCGACTGTCAACCATTATTATTAAGTGAATGTGAATTCCACACAATATTTAACAATTCAATGGTAAAAGCATGCTTCTCACGTCAGTGAAAATGTTAGGCTGATATGCACTACAGAGCACAGAACAGATAAAGGAAAAACATGTTGCTCTCGTTTTTTTAGACACAGCTTTAATACCCATTAAAACACACCGAACCAAGACAAATCTATATGTTGTGACAAACACCTTTTCAAAATAACATCGGCTAAAGCCTTCTCTCTCTCACTCAAATGCTACACTAGCAAACACTTGATTTCTACGGCCTAGCTATGGTGGGAGCAATCAACCCACACACACACACACACACACATACACACTTCCTCTGATGTTAAGCAGTTTAAGGACAACAACAGCTGAGGAAGAAAGCTGGTAGACTAGAAACCATAAGCCATGATCCCGCTGGCTAGCCTGGCACTAGCTAGCTATCTCCCTCCTGCAGGCCTCAGCTTAGCCCAGGCGGTCTCAACCAGAAGATCTATATGCAAATGGTTTTCCGCTGCCAGCTTGACTAGGCAGGGATCAGGTGACTTAGACCATTTCACATATTTCCAATGATAGGAAGCCTGTCTCACACTCTCCCCCCATGTGGAGCCAGGTATACCCTTCCCCTCTGAAACTTTGACCTCCGAATAGTTCCCGGGGCGTGGAAGTCCTTTTAATAGTGCGGTGACTGGCCGAAGAAGACATAACAGCATGACAGCAGGGGAGTGCAGTTTGGGTACAGGGGGGTTGACCTCTGTGTCTGCCTCATGATATACATAGTCCTGCCTGATATATAGCCTCTCCTTGTCTGTGGATTACCATACATCAGCATGGCACACTACAGTTGTCCCTAGATGGCCATCAAATCAGGGCTGGAGAATTAGGGATTAGGGGCGAGAAATCTGCACTGAAGAATAACTCGTGAGTCACACATTCCACATTAGAGGAGTGTGAGAGAAGAAAGTTACTCAGTAGAGCAGAAAAAGCTGATTATTATATTAATGTACCTGTTGCTGCAGTATAATATACGAATATACACGAGAGGAAAATGCAAGGATACAAAAAGACCATGCAAACCATTTTAAACTGCATCCAAACCAACTGTACAATGAGGAATTATAATCCAATTTAGGTTGTAAAACTTCTTCGATACTTTTTTCTTCCAACACATGTTTTAAAATAATGTTATAATAAATCATATTTTCAACACAAAGCTGCTGCCAGCAAAAGAGAGTGTTGTCAAGTCCTTTTGGCATCTCATAAAGACACAAAATCTGAAACAAAAAGACACCGAGCAGGGGAGGTGACACTGTCTAAACTGCACAAATCTCTGACAGAACGTTTGCTAATGTATTTATGCCGTGTGCAGGAGTTGGCTTGCACTATTGCTTCGAGGACTACACCCTCTGTACATAGGGAGGGCAAACTAACCTCTCGGCCACCGGCTCCCCTTCTCAATTCAAGCAGTAAACATTATCCAAAATTCTATTTCTGCTGCACCTTAAGCTTATAGTGATGAAGGCATCGTGCATTTTAGTATTGACAGCTTCAATGACAAAAAAAAAAATACGTTTTTGCCTTTTTTGTAAGAAATAATATTAAGAAAAATGAATAACATAAAAATAAAATTTGATGTTTGAACTTGGGTAAAATTAAGCTTGGGTATACTTTCGACTGTGCATAAAACTGCAAAATATGCATAAATCATCCTTAATCAAACTTGTGCTGTTTTATGGGATCTTAAAATCAGTTTGCCCTTTCAGTCACATACAAAGAAATTTTCCTTTTACATGTAAATCAAAACCTTTAGAAATGTCAAACTTGAAACATTTGCACACTTCACCTTGTGCGTGGTTGTCAACTTGCGAGTCAGGACTGTAAGGTTGATCGTGGAGCTGTTTTAAGTGGGTCGCAAATGTGCGCCTAGAAAAAAAGTCTGTGGCAAAAAGTGTTTGCAGCACGATTTATTTTAAAGGACATGTCCCTCATCTTTATCCCTTCACATGTTGTGTAACGTATCAGGTCCAAATTGCATTATTTCTTCATTACAAACGTATCAGGGTTGAAAGATTTCAGAAGTTTAGGTTGTGATTTGCCATTAAGGAGCTGGAAGTAGGTCGATAATCACTGCTTTAGGAGACATTTATGGACAATTTAAACATTTTTTAGGACATTTAATAGAATCGATAAATCATTAATTACTTGACAGTCTAGTGATAATGGAAATAATCATTAGTTATAGCCCTGCCTCTGATTAAAATAAAAGGCTGAGGGAAGGCATGCAAGCTGTGTCGGAAACTGATCACGCTTTGCCCCGGGACAGCTGAGAGGCACGCTCGCTCCCAGCAAGTGTCAACAACAAATGACAAGACACATGCAAGCCAACCACTGGCTGCAGGAACATACTCCACATATACACACATTCCTGAGATGACATCCAGAATATAAAAAAAAGAAGTGTGTATAAATACAGCCATTAGTGTACAGTGAGTACTTAGACAGTGAGTGTTTGGGGTTATCCAGTTTAATCAGGTTTTCACTTTGCACATTTCATTTCTTCAATTAGCTCTGAATTTCAATGAGCTAGAGTGGGAAGGCAAGCCGGGCGAAGTTAGAGCTAGTGAGAGCGACAGCTGATCTCGGGGTGTGTGCTCTATGCTGCTTTGGCAAAATGCAGCTGGTCGGTTGCCAAGCACAAAGGAATACACAGGCTCACAACAGTTCCTCTCTGCAGGCACCTCCGCAATCCAGTCCTGTTAAAGGTAAGAGTGGCCCGGCATAACGCACTCACTGGGCCAGAGATTTGGATTTTTGCCTTAGCACATATACCAATTTAAATGTGGACAAAGACTTAGAGAGATGCAACGGTGAGGTGGTTTAAAAATCCGGTTTGATGAATTGCTCTGTAGCAAAGCTTTATAGCATAAAAATCAATAACAAACTTCAATTATGGAAATGCACTGTAATGATTTAAACTCACCAAGCTGCCATATCGTGTTTGAAGTCTGATCATAAGATGGATTCTCCAGTTTCACCTTTCAACCCTCAAACTTAAAGCTATGAAGTCTGTTATAGATAATAAGTTTTCTTTATCAGGAACCCTCTAACTACTGACTGATAAAGGTCAGAATAAGTGGAGCTTAGACACCAGATGTGTCCTCGCTTCACCCTCTCTTCTTTATTAGTCACATCACAGCAGCAGAGTCTGCCCTTCAGTGAGGAGAACCAACACAGCACATCAAACTCTCATTAAATAAGATGAAACTTTAATGATCCCATGATTGCCACGGGGACACTGAGCTGGTGCAGCAGCAAACAAACATGAGGAAAAAGCACGAGCTCAATACAGATCATCCAGGATGAAAGGGGCAAAATTGCTTTTTCAATTATTTATACTAAAAATTAGAAATAAATGAGTTGAAAACAGAACAATATGGTGTCTACACAGAGGGGGACACCATCAGATATCAGACCAAGAGGCAGAATGGACACATCAGATTCACGCTCAAAACAAGAATGTGATTCATGGGAAATATGAGATAAGATAAACGTGTTGTATCGCAATTAGATGTTGTAAAACACAGATTGATTAACAGTTGATTTAAATCAGGAAATAGTATCTCAATGCCAATAGAATGCAAGTGCAAATATCAAACATTATTAACAGAAATAAATTTGTATTCAGGTAGCGAAACTAAAGAAGTCTTAGCGGACTTCAGCCATATATTTTTTATCTTACTCCATTTTTGGTCCACCCTCGGTTGTTTTCTCGAGATTGTCACTTATTGATCTTGTTTTCTTGAGATAACACAACGCTGGTTTTCCCATGACAACAAGTTAATTCCTCAAGATCTCGAGAAAGCAACCGAAAGTGAAGTCGTTATCACTGGAAAACTAGAATGAAACCTCAAAATAAATAAGCTGAGATGTGGAGATAAACAACCAGGAATGACTGTTTATCATGGGACAAATGAGTAAAATAAAATGTATTATGCATGTCCTCTTAGGGCTTCCGTACTAAACAAATGTGTTTCATAATCTTGTGTTGTCTTTTCTTATTATTTGTGGAGAGAAAAACCATCAGGGTTTTTTTGGGTACTATTTCACATGCAGAAATATTCAGATCAAAGATGATCTAGATTTTTTTTTTTGTTTACAGCTAAACGACAATAGAGATTGTAAAGGTGGAGCATGTATAATGCTCTATCATCCCTCTCCTTTAGCCGGTTGGACATGCTCTATCATCCCTCTCCTTTAGCCGGTTGGACAGAAACAACAGCACTCTCCTGTCGGCTGTTGGCTCTAAAATGCACATAAAACACTCCACGTTGCACCTCGGGGGGATGAGGGGGAGGCTGTTGTACTGAGGTGAGGTGGGAGGCGTATTTTTGTAGTCCTGTTTTATCTCACCAGGAGCGATACAGTGTGCAGTTTGGTGCTTGGATTGACAGTGAACTCCGTGTTGTCAGTTCAGCTGATGTGTAAACACTGCAGGTACTTTTAATAGCAAACCATCTCCGTCTTTACTTACTTGTGACAGGTGTGTGAGTGGCTGTACTTTATCGCACATTACATGATACTATCAGCTCCTCCTTTTACTGATGCAGGGCTGCAGATTGTATTTCCCGACACCTTGGGATGAAGAATCTTTCTTAACACCTGTAGGGGATTTCGTGTGTGTAGTAACACTAACGCTAGCAACTGTAGTGGAAGCCTTCAGCTGCAGGTTAACAGCCATGGTGAAAAGAAGATTTCATGAAGTTTGTTGCTGGCAAAAATATTTTGTTCTTCATAAATGATAACAATATAACAGCTTCAATTATTCAGAACCAACATTAGCTCATACTGCATATGACTTACTGTTAACAGCAACAGGTGACATTAACCTGCAGCCTTATTGTCCAGCTCACAAAGCTTGAATTGTATCAATCAATCAATCTTTATTTGTATAGTGCCAATTCAGGACAAATGTTATCTCAAGACACTTTACAAACAGAGCAGTTCCAGACCGTACTCTTTGTAATATTATTACAAAGACTCAACATTTATCCAACATGAGCACAGTGCTAAGAACCATTTAGGAAAGTTACAGTGGTGAGACAAAACTGCCTTTTTTTCTTTGTTATCAGGATTTATTTTGGGGCTTTTTGTGCCTTTATTTAGAGCTAAGACAGTGGATAGAGTCAGAAATCAGGGAGAGAGAGAGAGTGGGGAATGACATGCGGGAAAGGAGCCACAGGTCGGCTTCGAACCCAGGCTGCTTTCCCGCATGGAAGACTAATAGTCTTCATACATCAGGTGCACACACTAAACCACTAGGATACAGGAGTCCCTAAAACTGCCTTTCAACAGGCAGAAACCTCAAACAGAACCAGAGTCATGTCTGTCTGCCATAACTGTGTTGGAGTTGAGAGGGAGATCCAGACAGAGAGGCCATAAGGCCATAAATAAAGGCTGAAACAGAAATAAAAGGCTGACTATCTTTAATGATGCAAACTGTCAAATTAAATATTTTGTTCAATAATTGCTAAAAAAAAAAAAACATCTTCACAACCCGACCAAAAACCCAAATATATTCTTTTCAGCTATCTGTTCAAGTCTTCACAATTAAGAAGCTCAAACCAAAGAATGGTTAAAAAAAAATTATGTCCCAAAAATGTTCTTCAATTATTTGTTTATTAAACTAGTTTCTGTAAAGACAGATCATTTGACAAATAGACCAATCAACTTTAGCAAAAGGAAATGTTTAGGGTCCCCGCTTTTGTTTCTTGTGTACAAATACATTATGACCACCCGGCTTCACAATTCACTTTCATAAGACAAACAAAACACCCTTAAACTAGTTATAGGCAATTTCCACCACAACTACTTAACAAGATCAATAAGTGTTATCTTGTTATTTGTTTTAAATAAATCAGCACATATCTCTTCTTTCTCATGTTGAAGCGCCTGTGTGGAGTTTTCAACTAGTAATGAAAAAGTCTAAGTTTCAAACTAATGCCTCTTTACGAGCTACAAAAGCAAGCCAGACCATCAGCATAAAGATGAATTATAGATATACAGTTATTTTTAGTGCCTGTAAATGATGCAGCGGGGTAGGTGTCATACGAGGAGATTAACAGCATGCTGCAGGCCGACTTTGTTTCATTTCTTCACAGCAAATATTTACAATGAGTGATACATTTGGCTGTTAAAAGTTAGCCTGAGGAGATGTTTTGTTAATAAAAAAAACAGCTTACAGGATACAGGATAAGATCAGCTAAGAGATAAGATGCACTGCTTTGTCCACAGGGGGCGCTAAAATCAACACAGACTGAAAGATCCTCACAGGAGTCTTAACTTCTGTTACCTATTGTCCATTTTAATTCCAGTATATTGAGAATAAGATACGTAGCTGCTGGCTGGTTGTTTGGTTGAACTTATTAATGGGGTTCAAAAAATTGGAGACTATAATTTAGTTTGATGGTTTAGTTTCATAGAAGACTTATGATATCAGTAGTTTGAATGATTAAGTTGATTCTCCAGCTTAAAAACAGATCATGTCAGGTATTTCTAATTATTTAGTTGAGCCGTGTTTTTTTTTTGCACAGAATCATTTCTAGAGTATGATGTCACCATTTATGTTTGAACAGAAGTTGGAGCCACAAACGCAAAGCCTCTATACTCCTCCCCACGCAGGCTGAATAACAGAGGCGTCATATAAGAACTCCTGGAGGTGGCATGACGCAGAGTGGATAACTACACCATTAGATAACAATACAGCAGTAAAGCAGCAGAGCACACAAACCTGCACACACACTCTTCAATATCAGCAAGACAAGAGCAAACGGAAGAGAAAATTAAAGCATGCTGAAATGCAAATAAGCAGTGGATTCCTCTACTTCAGTATCTCTGAGTGGTTGTGCTGATACTTCAGTCATGCATATGCATCAGCGTTGTCTTAAGTGAGGTAGGATACCCCTTATTTAGGATAAGTGAAGTCTTGAACCGCACTGTAAAAAGATTATAGAACAATGAAGCTCACGCAGCCAGAGAAGAGGTGTTTGCAGCGGGACTTAGGGTATCATCTCATACAAATGTGGTTGATTTTTGGTTTAAAAATGGCCTGAAAACTCAGCAGATAAATGATGCTATAAATGTTTCCATTACCAGCGCTGTGTTGGACAAAAATCAATATGGGTTGGCTTTCTTATTTCATGTGTTTTTTTCGTATTCTTGTTGCTTTCTAGTCCACCCTTGAGACAGCAAAAAAACTATAAAACATTATTATGTTGTCTGTAATACAATTGTGCTGTCTTGTTAGGGAAAGATAGCAGCAAAATAGAGATTATACATGGTTCCTCTCTGCAGTAACAAGAACACTACAATGCAACAGCATGTCCACAAGAAAAGCTGTTAGGCCTGGTAGCAATGCTTTTTTTTTAAGGTTTAATTTGGAGCTTTCTGTGCCTTTATTTAGAGATCGGACAGTGGATAGTGTCAGAAAACAGGGAGAGAGAGAGAGAGAGAGAGAGAGAGAGAGAGAGAGAGAGAGAGAGAGAGAGAGAGAGAGAGAGAGAGAGAGAAAGTGGGAAATGACATGTGGGAAAGGAGTCACAGGTTGGATTCGAATCCAGGCCATCCACGTAAGAGGACTACAGCCTCTGTACATGGGCCACACTGTATCAAATGTTGATGAGTTTTTGGTTTTAGCCTAACTGTTACTGACTATTTTTCTGAGGTTACTATTAGTCCTACAACATTGACTAATGAAGGAACGTCACTTAATAAGGTGAAAACATTTGGATAGTAGACCTTCTGTTATCAAATAAGTTATTCTTGTTTCTTTGTGAGCTCATCCATCAATTGTTTCCAACTGAGCAGCACGATTGTTACTGTAGCTTTAAAAAAACACCTTAAATGCACAGAAGAAGGCTTAAAATCAAGATTCTCAGACCCTGTGGTTTGTTTCAACATAGACCCAGCATTCCACAAGGCTTGTAGTAAACTGGAGAAAACCCTGATACAAATCACCATCAGGCCCTAATCTCAACGATTCAAATGGTTGCGATTCAAATTAGCTTTCCATCTTCCAGTTTGCTCTCTACGACCCTTTACTTCTGCTTTATAATAATCCCAACAGAGAAGAGGGACTTTTAAAAGAATTAGGGCACAGCTGTGAGTAAACGGCAGAGCGCAGGTTGACAACAAGCAATGCAACAACCCCTCTGTCAAACCCCTCGTCACCCTTACACCCCCTGTTTTCACTTCCTCCTGTGTCTCCCTCAGAGTTTCCACCTCTATTTCTCCGCCTTTGACTACAGGTTCCCAGTACTGCCAGAGAAAGCCTCCCGGCCCCCACTGCGCCAACTATGCATCCTGTTTCTGACACATGCCAACGTGGCCGGCCGGTACTAGTCAGCTGAACACAGATCCAGTTTCCCTCCTTCTTAATACTCCTAACAAGCCTTTTCCCTCTGCAGCCAAGTGTCAACCCCAAGCAAAGTCACCTAACCCCATGGCTCTGCTGCTCATAGACGGCAACACAACAACACAAGAGAGCAGACGAGAACAGAAACATGCTTTCATTTTCCTCATGTACTAGAGATGAGATGCAACCAGATACCCACCAGCAGCCACAAGATGGTTCCCTCATTATATTTGCATGGTTTATTTTCAACACTTTCCAAGCAAGACGGTGAGAAGTTTGAAGGACGGCATATGGTTTGGTGTCGTTTCTGATACGGGGGATCCATTGGGAACAACAAATTGACAGGAGGCTGACAGCCAAGTAATGGCCTCAAGTAACACACTGGGAAGTATTATCTCTCAGTGTACGTGAAAGCAGCGAAGATGGGACACATTTTTAGCAAGAAAAAATAAAAAAATCTGAATTCTCAGATTGCATTTATAACTCTGTCTGCTTGTGCTTTTTGATAAGAAAAATAACCTAGTGTAGCTAAGCCTGATTTTAAGATTATTTGTGTTTGTTTGTTTTTTACATACGCCCTACACAAAATGTAGCTCTAACACAACTAGATTTATCATATTAGAAATGATTTATGCTGAGCTAGGAAAAAGGACTGAAATCAATATCAGAACATGATTTTTATAGAAAGATGTACGCAAATCTCAATTGATATCTTCTTACTTGTCTTCAGTCCTTCAAAAAACGTTTTCCCAACGTTATAGAAAATCTGCATCAACCTACTTTGTAAATTTAAATGTAAACATTGTGTTGAAATAATTTAATTGACAACAGATGCTATGTTAATATCCTCACGATATGATTCCACTGATCCTTCATGAATGAACATTATAAATTACTAAGTTTTTTCCCCCCAACAAAACAAGCAGTGTAGACACAAATCAGCCAACAAGAGAATATGACGCAAAAAGATGGAACAAAAATCACACCGCTTGTTTTGCTTCTTTCAACTCTCAGCATACCAGAACAATGAATGTCAATTTTTTTGCTATTTATGCAGTAAATGATGCTGACTCTGTGCCCTGTCTCCCACCTGTCATAATACCAGAAAGACATGAGCAGAAAAGGACAAAGGCCACCAAAAAGACATGACAGAGGAGCTGCAGAAGGGGCGCGGGGTGTGCATATGAAGTGGACACAACCAAAACAAAGACAAATAAGATTCCTGTCACTTTCTCTCTGCTGTCAATGATTGTCACTACCTGGATTCTATTTTTCTAACCTTTTGAGACACATCAGCACTCTCAAAACTCATAAGACGTTAGCTGATTTTATCATTTAAATATTGTGTTGTTCTAGGCATTATGAATCTAAGACATTGCAAGGCCATGTTTTGCCCACTCTGAGCAATATTACCTTCTCACTGCCCCTCTCTTCTGCCAAGGGACCCCTCGCGCTACAGTGAGTGAGTCACGTATGAAGCAGGCTTTAATACACATGTGAATCAGCTATGATTCATCCTTGATGCAGGCCACCCCAAGCAAAGTAACGGCCAGTTGCCCTTTTTATCCTGTTTCTATATTGGTGCTGCAGACAGGCTACCACATCATTCCACAAAGACATTTTACACACATTCAAGCCAGCTCTGACTTTAAAGATTTAAGAGAGTAACAGCAATCTGACAAAAGAACGATAGATGTTTTCTAGGGATTTATCATTGCAGGGTTGTTGCACAATAAGGGACGGGATGTCTTTGGGCATAATGAGAGGTCTCAGTGGACATCATTAGGTCTCACTGGTGGAATGTGCAGGATCATGTGTTTGGTTAAATGAAACTCATGCATGACCCTCAAGAAACGCTCACTTTGAAAATAAGAGTTTGAAATAATGGGACATGAAGATATTAAGGTTGAGCACAATCAAATGAAGGAAATTGCCTTCCTCTTATCTAACCCATATCTGTCATGCACCACCACCACCACCCTTCACTCATGAGTGGGAGTTGGTAAACACAGCCAACAGATAATAACAATCAATCTTCAAGGCATGCATTCATTATAAAAGGCATTGCAATGGGCACTTGATATCTGCTTAGTGGGTGCAGATGAGGAGGAAATCCAGCCTGTCAGCCTAGCAAAATGAAGGCCATACTGAACAAGAGGTCAGGTCAGTGTCATGTAGAAAAATACAGAATTATATGTGCATCATTAGCTGTTTAAAGAAATGTGTGCATGTACCTTGGGTTTGATGTTGCAATGACAGCAAACCGTCCACAGATATTTGAGCGTCCTCCATAGCAGGATGATGAAGAGACCCCCAAAAAACGTCACCATGGAGGAGGCGAGGAATGCCCACCACATGCGCTGTCCATTATTGTCGCAGGGCACCTCAGACGAGAACGGGATGACAACGTCTTCCATCTTGGATATTAAGATTGAAGAGTCCGGATTTATATTATTATTGATATTGCTTGTCCTCATAGAGCTGTCGCTTCCATGGGGAACGGTGCCATCCGCCTCAGCTAGCATTTAGGAGCCTTGGAGAGCCTGTGCCAGCGTCCCCAGCCCCACTCACCAGCCATATTGCTTAGGAAAAAAATCCCCCTCTTCGCTGTAGATTATGTGCACCCACCCGATGGAGTCTCTTTCTGTGTTTTAGAAGCCTATGAATTGTTTATTCGTGACAGCGTGCGACACTGCACACGCGAACTGGAGCAAAAAAGCGGGTCGGTGGCCCTTGGAGAGAGGCATTTAAATCCGCAAAAAAAGAATGACGAATCTGCTCAATCTGAGGGCTTTTCTGGCGCTTTCACGCCAAAAGCCATGGCGAAGGCGGCGTCGTTTGCAGCCGTCGAGACTGCCAATGATAGCTGTGGTGGTGGTGAACACAACACGACAGTGAAAAATGTTACAGTCTGTTCTCGGCGAGGCGACTTCTCTAGCCGTCTTCCATTCAGGGATCCTGTCGATGAGCAGGTGGAGAATCGATTTCACTTTCCTTAAGCGTCAGTCGACTGTGAACGGTCCGCAACAACAAAAACACACACAGGGATAGAAGTAATTGATTCTACGATTGGTTAGCCGTCAGTGAAATATCGAAGACTACATATTCTTGCGGACGTTTTCGCTGTCAATTCTGCGTAAAAAGGACAAGCGCTCGGGTGGATGTCACTGTCTCCATTCGGGTCCCCTGCAGCCCTGGCACGGAGCAGCCAGCTGAGAGCGCCTGTCAGATCCGTTCCAGAGGAGAGTGGGGAGATTTACAGGTAGGAGGGCGGAGCGAAGCGCTAATAATAAAGATGGACAGAGGGCAGCAATAGCGCGACGATGTTTATTCCAAGTGCCGAGCGCTCTACGCTGCTTGGGTGTATTAAAGAGGTTGGCTACACAATTGCGCCTTTGCGTCTTTATGCGCGCCATTGACGCACGTCGCAATAACAAGGAGGCTTCGGAAAGGAACTATATCGATTCATAATCAATTCAAGGGTTATGACTTCGAATATAAACATCACAGGAAATGATGAGTCCCCTCAGGATTGTTGCATTGATCTAAACGATAATAAAGTGAGGTTACTTATCATTGACAAACCACAGCACTTTCCGTCCCTGGCTGTAGACATAAAGAGATGTCATTGTACTGGATTTTCATTAGGCATAGTGCTCCCCTCTTTCAGTGACTGATTCTGTGGCTTTTCATCCATGGGTGTCCCTGTTCTCATTTTGTGTAATGAACTCCATGAAATGAAAAAAACAACAACTCCCATACAGACACATAAAGGGAGAGTGTTATGAATGTCCTGTCCCGGTCAATTACTGTAATATGCTCACACTTTTAGCTCATATACTGGGACAAAAACAGGTGTGGATTGGTGATGACGGTGAGGCATGGCAGGCAGTAGTTTATTGCTACACATGGATGTCCCTCAAGGATAGCCAGCCAGACCAGAGGATATGGGGAAACAGCTGGCTTGACCTGGGCCCTGAATAACCACTGACCCCTGAGCACCATGTGAAGGCAGGTGCACACAGACACCTGTGACACAAGGCTCCAGACTTCTTGGAGATGGTTTGTAATAAATAATCAATAATATGTCCCCATTTAAAGACCATTTAAATGCTCTGGGTGAAAGTGCAATGAAAGGGTCCTTTCACTTCTGCTAATTCACATAAAAAACAAATTTAGGCTCCTGAGAGGAACTTTTGTTTTTTTCTGATTTTGTCATTTACATTTTTAAGTGAAAGATTTCACTCACTGTGAATCCTCGCTGTGAAAAATGTACACAAAAGCTGTTTCAGTGTGTGCTGTTAATCACTTACTCTTCTTCTGACACCTACCCCGCAGCAGCACTTTCCGGTATTACAAACAGCAACATAAAATTCATCAATCTTGTCCATTTTGTTCTTGCTTGATCGTGAAAGTCACACAGAGGCATTAGTATTCATTTCAGTGCGTTTCATGAGCAGTGAAAAACTCCTCACAGCAGCTTTAAGATAAGTTACCTCAATAAATGTCACATGAAGAGTGCACCATCATGACACTGGTCATTTGAAAAGTAAACATGCTTAAGAATGGCGTGAATAACATGTGGGATATATGTTGTGTGTGGATAATTTATGTCTGGGAAATATCGGTGTTTACACCAGAAATAGCTGCTGTAATAGAATCTTTCAACCTATGTAAGGGAGGAGGAGGAGGCTATAAAACATGAGAGACAGGGAGACATGCAAATTGTGCACTTTAAAGTTCTAGCAAGCATATTATGACTTCACATAAGACAGAGGCCATGCAAGAAAACCTCGGTTAATTTATATTCATAAAGTGAATAAAATAAAAAACAAGAGGCTACAAGTTGTAAATGTTTGAAACATGTCAATGTGTTTTGTTATTATATCTTGAATGTTATTATAACTTGAATTTCCCTCGGGATCAATAAAGTATCTATCTATCTATCTATCTATCTATCTCTTTCACAACATTTTCACTCTGCAGCATAACCCTGTTAGACTGGCAAAAAATACGATTTATTTTTACATTGTCAATAAACCTGTATGGCCACAAAGCTTACTTCCTTTTTTAGTGTTACTCCTGCACAGCATCAGATCAGCCTGTGTTCAGGCAGCAGCATGTCAGACCCTGATCAGCAGCTCTGAAGCGGTCCTCCTGCTGGTAAAATGGTGAACTGTCCCATTAAAAGCAATTATTGCAGCTACACAGCAGCTTAATGGGAAGCTCCTCTGCTAATATCTTTTTATAAATCTTACAATGTTGTAATTAAACATTTAAATTCTTGCAAACACCGAGAAGAAATAATAAAACCCAGGTTCTCCAATGCATCATGGTGGAGAAATCTTTTTTTTAATTCCCATCTTGTTGAGTTAGCGATGGAGTTTTCAGTGAGGTGTAAATCACAATAGATCATTAATGGAAGGGTTTTATATTGCAAGCACTAATGTTTATTAATGTTGTGAATTTACACATTATTACAAATACAATATCATATAATTTATATGCATGTACGTTTCTTTTGACAAATGTTTTAAGTAAGCAGAAACACAGTGGAACATTATTACAACCATAAATACTCGAGCCCATTGAGATACATTTACCACAACAAGAATAAGAGCCCTCCGAGGTCACAGAAAGTGAGAGCATCAGCAGCATGCTCCACACATAATGTGTCCTATAAATCCTGCTGGTGTTTATTGCAGGCTACAGGAGAGGGGGCTTGAATTGATCATCCCTTATGAAAGGCCAGCTGTTGGGCGAGCGGTTTCTGCGGGCCAGCAGAACTTTAGCCAAAGGGTCTCAGTGCTGACAGATGAGGAGAATAACATTAGAGCTGGCAGGTGGTAATCCCAGAAGACATTTGGAGATGCTGGAGATAAAGTGCCTGAGAAAAAGCAAAAGGCCGAACAGGATGATTCCAGCCCATCATGCAGGGAGATGGGAGAGGCCGCGGCTTGCCAGCGAGGACTACAAAGATCATCTGCTGTCAGACTTAAGACTTCTCAAGTTCAGTTGAGCTGTCAGCAGCTGTCTTGAAACAGACACCTCAGCAGGAGGGCTGGAGACCCTACCCATTTCTAAAACAGGCAGGAGGACACTTGGAGGACATTAAGAATTTGGGCAGAGCAAACTAGACTTGCACTTAGAGTATTTGAGAGGTAGTTTGAAGTAAGTAACATTCTCCAGAGACCAATTAGTAAGAGCTCTGTGGCTTTTCTGAACAATTCCATTTCCCACCATTATACAACCATGAGGCCTTGTTTGCAGGCAGTACACATGCTGGATGTTGGTGCTCTCTTGCCCCACTGAACCTGACAGACAGCTGGAGGGAAGACATTCGCTGTGACATCATTGGTCAGAGGACCATGTGACTTTGAATGCAGAGCTGTGAGGAAACAGCCTGGAGGTAGAGGCACCCAATCCACCAGTTAAATGTGGTGTGTAGCTACAGGCTGTCCAATTACATGGAAAACGAGTCTAACAGAAAGCTACAGAAATATGAGTTTTTCCTGGAGTGCAGACCCAGTTTATGTTAATCATGTTTCAAAGTCTGGGCCCATATTTATCAAAGTCTGAAGACTTGGTGTGCCAGCTTATGGAGAAAAAAGTCTATTAGTGAATCTGAAAAATAAAACAACATTTATCGTGAGATATTTGGCCTCCTATAACTGTTACTCTGAAGTAATGACAGGAATGATTGCATGTGTGCTCTAAACAGGAAAAGCTCACTCTTCATGTTTTTTAATGGAATATTCAGTTTACTCTGGGATATGTTTTTTTTTGTCTGCATAAATATGTATGTACAGTAGCCCTGAAGGCCAAAACAGCACATTTCACACAAAAAAATTCTTTTCTGAAATCATGTCGGGTTTTGACCTTCAGGGCCACCATATTACCTGAATTTGAATTTTGAAAAAGTTAGTTGTTTTTGTAGGAAGTCCTTGAAATCTCCACCATGGATTATTATGTAGAAATTACAACGATAACCATCTACACAAATAGTAATAAAAAAAAGTTAAATACCAGAAATTGAAACAAAAAAAACAACTATATAAAGTCTGTTGCAGGTAGAGAACTTGTTTTTAAGAAATCCTGCAGGTAATGAGTAAATGAAGAATGTGTTAAGAGTCATTGTAAATAAAGGAAGGCCAGCTTTAATTAAAAGTGTTTTTACCCTTAATGAATGCAAAAGAAGGAAAGATTGCAGAAACAGCTGATCAAATTTATGGAAGCCCTAAGCAGACATTCATATTTTTACTCAATGTTTTTCTATTATACTGAGTCACTACGGTTGTTTTCTTGTGATCTCCACATATCTCAAATCCATTGGGTTGCAAACACACAAAAGGACATAAGAAATTGGCTTAACTTACCTCACTAGTGTGGACAATGGCAGTATGGCATGTCATGATCTGGCCAATCACGGTGACCAGCTTTATGTTTGGTTATTTAGATTTCTGGGAAATGATTCTTTCATCACGTGATAATGAGATGAGATAATGAGATTAATAAGACGATGAGATGTTGAGGTAACCACCATAAATTAATCGTTATCATAGGAAAATTGAGTAAATAAAATGTACAGTATGAACGCATGTCTGCTTAGGGCATCCATACCAATATTCAGATCAGGTCATATAAAATATGCAATGCTTAATTAAGACATTTTCCATGACGTAATGTTCTATGAAGACAGCACAACATCAACCTGTCTCCTTCAAAATGAAAAACCTGATGTATGGGCAAGTCCTGCTGAGGAACATGTAGAACGTCGGTGTGTTTCAACATGCTTTAAAAAAAGAGAGGATGAAGCTACTTCTTTAATAATGAAGCCAGGCCACGTCTTTATCTCCCTCTCAGATACCGTCACTCCACCTTATCTCAACTCAACTCATGGCCGTGTCATCCGCCTCTTTTTCATTTGCTGCTTTTCAGTGAAATGGATTGCCTTCATCCTCACACATCTCTGAAGGACACGGTCACATTTCAGCCGGACATGAACACAGAAGAGTGTGAACAGCATCTTGACATGACTAAACAGGGTGTGGGATTCAAGCATTTTATTCCCCCAAAAATGAAGAAAAACTCAGCCCGAGTCCATGTAGTGATACAGAAAATGAGTTTTATTCTCATGTTAATGTCTCAACATACAAATCACATTCTTTTTTAATAAAAAGAAAAGTTCAATCAGTACCTGGTAACTAGACCCTCTCTAAAAATACAACCACTTCACGTTGTATCCCACTCTCACTAACATACACTATCTACTCAGAAAAATAGTAACGTTACACTTTACTTCTGCTTTGAGCCCCATAAGTCAAACTTTTGGACTCTTTTTCCTTTGAAAAACTGTGCAAGAATAGATCCCTTTTTAAGAATTCAAATAAGAAGTGATCCTTTTTTTTCTAATCCAAAAAATAAAATAAAAGGCCATCAATGAAATGTAAGGAACTGATGTAAGAGATAAAAAGGAGAATTAGTTTCAGTAGAAATCATAGTACCTATTCATAGTCTACCAGAAACCTAGACAACAGTGACATGTTTCAGGTTAACAGATAAACAAGTGCAAAACAGAAATCAGAAGGATAAAGTCGCCTCAGTGGAGTTTGGCACAATAAAGATTCAGGATATGGTTTTTTTTCGAGGAAGGGCTGAATATTTGCGTTGATATTTTTCACCTCCTGAATAAAAAAATACAATTAAATAACAATGAAAAAGTCACTAACTTTAAACAGATCAGAGGAAAATCCTGCAAAAGATAATACCCTGCAAATGTTGCTTCATAGTGTCTCTTTGAACGAGTACATCAATAGGTGACTGACAACCGACCACGAGAAAAACAAAATAAATTCTTTAGAAAAAAAACATGCTAATACTTGCTAAGACATGACTTGACTGTCAGACAATCCTAGGCGTATAACCTAGTGAAAATACATGTAATATATTTATATATATATATATATTTATAGATGCTTTTTTTTCTCAGCTGTATCTGCATACTGTTTATGTTATACTCTATATTGTTGTTAAATATATGTTAAGATAGAATGATAGTTACACAGTGGTCTGTCTAGCCCTGGAGTGCATTCTGAGGAGTTAACCCGTTGGCCGCCGCTTCGACCTACCCTCAAAACCTCGCCATTGTCATGCGCTCTACACAGAACTGATCTCAAAACAGCCCCCCGACTCATCTAGTCCATGATTGGTCAAAATGTGCATAGCATCCTGAAGTGAGGCCTTCAAAAATCCTCCCAATGTTCTGGCTTTAAGTGACCAGGGGCTGGTCTGAGATCAGGCTTCTTCTCCGAAGGCACTTCCGAAAGGCCCATGAACTGTCCACACGCCCGGCTACTATAGAAACAAAATGCATAGAGCAAACATCGATGTGTTTAATGAGTTTTCATGGCCGTCACTGCTGGCAGTCGGGTTCAGTAAAGAACACAGCTACATACTTCAAGAGGTCTGATGCTGTTTGCAAAGTTTTTTTTGTGATGAAATGCCACAAGAGGAATGTGATGTCTGATCCTGGCACTCCATTTCTATAGCATCATTTTCATGCTAACAAAGAACTGGGATTAAACGTGACTGACGTGGTCAGTTTCAATATTTTCTCTCTCTCTCTCTCTCTCTCTCTCTCACACACACACACACACAAACACACGCACTATAACAAACTCACATAATTAGTTGTCATCTGGGTGCATAATCGTAGGGGAACCACAAATATCATCTGGCACACGAATGGGTCACGGTGGCTGAACTTCATTAGTGTTGAGGTGTGGGTTCACATGGGGGAGGGACACGCATTCAAGCTAATATTGAACACCGATAGTTAGACTCATCTTTTACTGTAAACGGACGCTTACAATGCAGCATTACAAACACACCACCAGAAACCCTTAGGGAAGACTGAATGAACTTTTAACGTCGAGATCCAGTGCTACGAAACCTGCTCCGGAGTTCATCAGAAATAACAGGAGGCTGTGAATATGAACCATTACAAAGACAAAATAAAAAATATCTATAATTTACATTACTAGCTCGCTGCAGTGTACCTATTGGTGTAGTGTGAAAGGGTTCATTAGTGTTCGCGGGGGAATGGAGATGAAAGCCGCAGCTTCCTGTAGTGGCAGCCAGCCTCCTCTAGGGGCAGCCGAGTGGAGTCCACAGGACTTTACTTTGTTCTTGATCAACTATAGTCATGATCTGAGTGCAAATGTAAGGGAGGGTGCCGCCCTGGACAATACCTGTGAAGACAGGAGGAAAACAGAGGGAGCGTGAGACAGTGCAGAGACTGAAATATAGAAATTGTGTTTGTACCATGGTCTGTAAAGAAGAAGTGGGTGTGGCCTCTGAATATGAAATTAAAGCTAATTCAGATGTGTCATCAATCTTAATTGTTCTTAACGGCCCTGCTGGTTGTGTAGAGAATTACAAAGTAGGAAACCAGATAGGATATATAAGCATCATTACTACTTGATTAAACGTACAGTATGTAAAATCCACAGCTAGGGAGCTCTCAATCAAAACAATAACAAAAGATGACGTCGAGGCTCGCGGCGTATCATGGGAGTGATTCTCTCTGCTCTCATTTGCAATTTTCAAGACTTCCTCAATATAGTATGATTTAATTTTGTACAACTGTTCCCAATTAGACTAACATAGATGATAAAGCTCGGTATGCTCTCATCTGTGATTTACTTGTGCTACTTTAAACCAGATAGAGAAGTTACGATGCACCTTGTAATCCAAATATTGTAAATCCTAGCTTTACAAAAAAAGATGGCGACTACCAACATGTCAAACCAGAGGCTCAAAAGGGGAGTTCACCAACCAATGGGTGAAATTCTGAAGTCTACGCCCCCTTCTTTAATACAGTCAATCTTTTTTACTGTAGGCCTTTAAGGGGCTCATTATTGTGTGTTTTTAAAAGTGTCTTAATGTTGAACAGACCTGTGAAGAACTTGCTGTACTCTTGTTCGATCTTCTGTGCATTTTCAAATTGCTCCTTGGAATGTTTTTGAGACACTTTGTCCCTCAGATAAACAGGATCTTTCTGCTCCCTGTGGGGGGGGACAAAAAAATCCCTCGTTACTTATTTGCCAGGGAGGGCTGTGGAAGAAACATCCTTTCAGAAATTAAGTCACAAAGAAGGAAAAACGTAATTTTAATGCTGAGAAAAGAAATAGTGACAACTCTTTCTGATCAATCCTTCCAAACTCCCCACACACGAGGAGAGGGAATGATTGGACAGTCTGTGTGGTTTAACTAAACTTTCAGTGAAGCAGTCGTTTGTTATTAGAAAGCAGGTTTCTACTTACTTTATCTGCTTGGCATTTTTGTAGCGGACAAAGACAACTATTGGATAAATGTGAACACTGTGGAGCCTTTCGATGGCGTGCGGTGCTATGTCCAGCAAGCAGTGACAGCCCTTTGTTGGAAAGAGAAAGAAAACGGTTACTTCAACAGGCAGAAAGGTGTCGTGATAAAAATATATATATTTTGAGGGGGATCTGGATTTTTATTCATTTTGTTCCAAGATTAAAGATGATCTTGAACAAATGCAGAGATACAAGTTGTATTGAACCAACGTTTTTTCTTTTTCCTGATAAAATCTGATGAGACAGCAAATCTCTGACTTTTACCTTTTCTGTTATTTCCTTTATTGAAGCAACAGTGGTCACATCAAAATGGCCACTTCTGCGCTTGTAGTCGATGAAGAGGCAGTCCTTGACTCCCCGCTCGATTGCCTGCTGGGATGCCTTCATCACCTCTGCAGACATGAGAGGAAGAGTCAAACAAGTAAAAGGCTTAGAAACTGCTCAACATGGTGGTGATAACAAGTCCAGAAATGTCAAACAACTTCTGAGAAAGTACATGTACTAATCACACCCCTAAAAAAACACATCAGGAGGAGGTTAACTCACCCAGTACACATCTGCAGAACTTTCCAGGGGACTCTTTGACCAGCATCTCCTTGACGGGGTCAGTGAGTGGCCCAATGACGAGGACCGGCCGGGGAGAAGTGCACTCCACCTTCTGGACTCGCTGGTATGCCAGGCTCACGCAGTCTGATATAAACAACACACACAGATCAATCAATTTGTTTTCCATTAGAGACTTTGAGGTGTTTACTGTTTTATCCATCCGAAACGTCTACATCTTTTGTCTCACCGTCAAGGAATGGGATGGAGTCTGTGCTGATGGCGTCCAGAGCCACCGTTTCTTTGCTGTCTTTGGAGCTGCTGCGTTTGTGTTTCTGTTTCCTCCTGAAGAAGGACCTGCGTGCCGCTGCAGACAAAGTCTTACCGGAGTCTTCCTTCATATCAGTCACACTGTGTCTGCGGTAAAACTCTTGGTCCATCCTACAACACAAACACACACGGAAAAATTAGGAGGAACATTTATGCATCGGTGTATGAAAGCAAGACTTTCTATATTTAAACAGTGAATGTAGTTAAAAGAGAAAATAAAGAAAGATTTTCTCTTGTGAGGATTGTGTTCAGGTGTCAGGAAGGTTTTTTTTCCTTTAAGGTTAGAGCAAATGTTTTCCTCTGAAAAAGTTTGAAGGCCCAGTGACAAGTATGCTTTGAAAGCAGCTGCACAGAGCAGTTGTTCCATAGCTCAGGGTCCTATATCGAGTCAGTGCTTAGAATCTATCTGGAGTTTCCATATTCTGATTACATACTGCGCTTATAATAAATGTTGTGTTCTCAAAAACACAACATTTCTGTTGCCTTTCTGCAATAAAGAAAAGATCCGATATGCTACAGATTGTCAGAGCCTTATAGCGATAAAAAATCATCCAAACTATAGTGTCAAAGGTTTGAGTTCTTTTTACTTTAGCAAAACCCAAGGAAAGGTGTAGAAGCCAATTTTAGATAATTGTTCATAGTCACCATCGTCTGCCATTTTTAGCCATATTCAAACAAATGTCTTCACAGTGTTTCCCTCATCTATGTTACTGACTCATCAGCAGGTGAGCTTTTCATCCATCTATGTTTCAAACTAAAGAAACATCCTGAAACTTTTATTTTCTTGATGGCCTGAAGCTAATGTCCCTGTGGAGGTCAAATAAGGTCCAGCGGGCCACTGGGCATTGAAAAACACTGGAGCAAACCCTGCTGAGGTTTGACTTGTAGTTCTCAGATTTTGGATAAAAACAAATCTGTGTGATTTTCAGAATTCTTAAGAACTTCTTGTGACCGGCTCTTTTCCCCTCAGGCTTCGTGTAAGAACAGAACAAAACAACTTTTAACATCAACTGACATAAAAAAGAGATTTTCTTTTGTCTAGAGACAAACAGGAAGAGAACAACAGGACCTTACATTAAAATGTGAGGGGACCGTCTGAAACACACTGAAGAGATGTGACAATACAAACAGGTCCTACATTGTATCAGTGTGGTGCAGATTGTTTTCACAGTTGTTTCAAAGTGTCCACCAGCTCAGAAATGTACGTGTTTAAGCGTGCGCAGCATTCTCCACCCACATGTACTTGCTGGGGATCTGCCCCCTCTGGATCTGCTGTGCGTTCTCATCTAGCTGCCAGGCCATCCAGGTCCCGAAGCTGCCCTTTGGTAAAGACTCATCCACGTACAGGATGTCATCCTTCTTAAAACTGAGGTCCCCCTCGGCCTCCCCCACCCGGTCGTAAAGTGCTCTGGTTGGGAGAGAGAGAGACAAGGATAGATGGTGGGAGTTACAAAGAGCGGGGCGGAACGAGAGAGCGGAAGAGTTGGTGAGGTGAGTATCAGACAAGAAGAGCACAAGATAAAGAATCAGAGATATAAAGAGGGGAAGATAGGAAGTGTGGAGAATCTTTGGACAGCGTAGGCCTTTTTTTTTTTTTTAGCCTGCTGTTGGTTGGAGTCAAATAAGTAATTCCGGAGCAGCCTATCTGTGACAGCCAGCCAGTCTGAGTGTATTTACTGTCGATGACATCACAAGCCCACTTGCCTATATGACAAGTGACTGCGGCAGCTGCGGCGACAGACTCGCAACAATAAAGCGAGACTATTTTAGAGCTTCATTTTCCATCCATATGCAATGTTTTTCTAACGGCTTGAAAAACTCCGAGCACTAAAAATGGATACGTGTGCAGAGAGATTAGATCACCTAAATATGTAGAGTGATTAGCATCACCGCGGTCACACAGTGGATCTGGGACATAATTGGTTAGATGAGAAAGATTGTCCAAGAGGCACTCCAGTGGTGCTTCTATATATAGCAGCACGGACAAGAGAGGAGGCTGCTCGGGGAAGATTAGTGTGATCCTTTTAGCAGAGCTGAAACGTATAATTGTTGCAAAACGATCCGTGTGCATGTACCTAATATAAAAGCCGTCTCCTGGGACATCTTTGAGCATGCTGAAGTCATCCGGCCGATGCTGCACCTTGATTGCGACCGTCTCTGCGGGCTTCAGCATCTCCACGTACACCTCTTCTGCCGTCTTATTCTTCATATTCACCGAGTTATACTGAAAAACAAGGGGTGGTGATGGGAGAAAAAAAACACTGAAGTGAACTTCACACATCAAGGAAAATGAGACAAACTGAGGGTGAAGAGCTGAGAAATGTGGTCGGTGTTTACACTCATCTGTGAAATCATTTGCCGCGCCTGTGAAGGCTCCTCTAGTAAACAGCTACATTTCCTCCAAGCTTTCAGCTGTATTAAAGTGTCGCAGTATTGATTCGTGCCATGTACGGGGGAAGGAAAAACAAACAAGATGGGAGATTGAAGGACACACTGATGCTGTGCGGCCCCGATGACAACGCTGCATAGCAATTCAAAGAGCAGAGCCTTTGTGGCGGAGAGCTAAGTGGGAGCATGCCAGGAATTGTCTATTATGAGTTTGCGGCGCTCTGGATGGATCGCCAGCGTGGAGTGCGAGAGAATGCAGACAAGGAGATCAATGGAGAATAATGACAGGCAGCAGAGAAGTGCCAGCTCCTTCTGGCAGTGCTCGAGTGTAAAGCAACAACAGCACACAAAGCTTCACAACAGATTATACAGGAAGAGTTCAGCTTTGAGATTAGTCCAAAAAAACTGATAGAACGCCTACAAGTCTTTACTGTCTTACAAAATCTACAGCACGTCCATTTAGGACACTGAACACAACGCCTACTTCAAAAAGATCTTTCTCCCAGCTACCAATCAGCATAAAATAAAAGTATCTGAAAAATGGAACTTACAACAAAGTTAAACCTTCAAAACTCTTTTTTCACATTTCAATTTGTAAATAATTTGAATACACTGTGATATTTCCCAATTTCTTCTCAATTCTTTTCAAATTCTGAACCTTCTTTCGTTCGTCTGTGACATAAACCACAATAATAATTCATTTTGATTTCTGTAGTAACAAAAACAAATTAAGGAAAAGTTCAGATGAAAGGCAAGAGAAGATCCTGTTATACGTGGAGAATGTCGTTTACGCATACGAGTTTGAGTAAAAGTGTTCATACCTCCAGGATAAGGTCCCCAGGGAGCAGCCCATCAGGCCCTCTGGCTGGACTGTCCTCATCAAGGCTGTCTATGTAGACGCCCCGCAGGTTCCCTCCACAGAGCGTGACTCCCACCTCCACCCCCGGCCTGCGCACCGTCACAAGCCGAGGCTCAGCCACCTTCCTGCTGCCCTCAGATGGCATTCTGTAGAACAAAGGGAAAGTTACTGAAGTGCAACCTCAAGGCATGGAGGAAGCGTTTCTCTCACCCCCAACATATTATCAATGAGCTGTTTTTTTCCCGTGGTTAAATGGTTGTGATACCTGATGAAATTGTTTGGGCTGGTGGTGGGCGTGGTCTGCTTGGAGGAGGGGGTGAGCGTGCCCTCGTCCTGCTCGCTGAGTGTATCGATGGTGGAGTGATTGTCGGGCGTGGCAGCGCCGCTCCCCTGGGGGGTCGACTGAGTGCTGACTGGCTCCAGGCGGGAGCTGCACAAAATTTCACAAGACATGAAAAGGGATGTGTTAGTTCCATTAGTAAAATGACATTACACGAGGTCTTCGGCTTTATGTTCTAGGGTTAGCGCCACGGTTAAGACAAGAAATGTTTAGACAAAATAAGAGAAGGCTGTCTTGCAGTAATGATAACTTATTTTCTTACCAAGACAAGCACTTAAAATGTAAAAACCTGGAATACTTTCTTCAAAAGCACACAGTTAGCCTTTGTTTTTCCCACTACATCACACACGTTTACAGCTAGCTAGAGCATATTGACATTGATGCTGATAAATGTGCACTGTAACATATACACAAGAACATTTTTGAGACAAACAGCTTTACAGTTAACATTTAGCACCTACGTATCTGAACAGCTGCTGTTCCACAGATTCTGTTGTGTTAACTCAGCTACAAGTAAGAGTGCTTAAGCAATGAAAATATATCATCGAGCCTCACTGGTTCTACACCTGGCCATGTAAAGAAATATGAATGTGCAAGTCATGCTAAACTGAAACACTTAATGGAGCTGACTCATGAATCAGCAGAGCAGCACCCCCTGGGACACTAAGCCCACACTGAACATCGTGAGAGCAAAACCTTTGAGAAACCTCCATGTTACCTGGAGCGTGAGTGGTTGCCCAGCTGATACATGTGCGGGTTGTACTGGGCCATGATGGTGATGGTGTCACACTGCTGGCCGATGATGAGACGAGCCTGCTGCTCCGTAGCGTTCCGCAGATTGATGCCGTTAAACTAGTAAAAAAATAAAAAGGAAAAGTGGGATAAGGGAGAAAGTTTCAGGAAAGATGAGATTACTAACAGATCATAGATGTGTGTGTTTAGTCTGTTACTGGTTTTAAGTCATGAGCACTGGTTAGTAATGAAGATAATCATTTCAGTTAACTGAGGATTCGTTTTGCATCCATTTTTCAACACTTAAAAAAGTGCAACATTTTCCCCACTGCAATATCTGCAGTCTGACTTAAATGCTGCCTTAACTCAATCGTAGCTATGTGAAGCCATTCATTCATGTTCATGATTTTTCTTTTATCTCTCGACAGGATGCTTTTTAGTCCATTCAAACATATCATGATTATACTGGATAGTCACAGATCTCAAACCTTCTGTGAACTTGCAAACTACTGAGTTGAACATCTGTCGTCTTTTTTTATCTCTTTCTAACGTTTAGTGTTCCATTTGCTCCGGTGATAAGAAAAGTGTCAGAAATAACGTACACTTGTGAGGTGGCTTTTCAACACAGAAGCACGAGTAATGGAGAGCCATCACCTTGGCAACCAAACAATCACGCTGCAGAACTCCTCAGTGGCACCAGACACAAACTTTGCTTCTCTGTGTTGTCGTCCATTACACTCTACTAGTAGAAGCACTGGTACAATCTGGTATTTTACGTAAGCTGGATTTAGTATGTTGGAAAAGTGAGTGACGCAAAAGACACTTTGAAATCAGATTTTTGTTGGCAAAGCTTACTGATTGAGACAGATGTTTTGATTTCAGGTTTCAACCACATTTCCTTCAGAGTACAAATATGTCTTTCAGTGTCAAAAACATTCAAACTGTGTACCATCCAAAGAAAAAGTACATGTCATCTTGATCTGACATTGCACCAGAAATTCAATTTGCTCAGCCATTTCTTTCAGTGAATGCGTTTCAGCAAGAATTTAAATACTGGGAACTGTGACAACACTAATGAATGCAGTCTTCTAGGAAGTGAAGCTGCACATATATATGTATAGTAGGCAGCAGCCTTTGAAGCCACATTATAAAAGAAGTATTAGTCTTTGACTTCTCCAGCGTTTTGCTGCTCTCTGACGTGCATCTACACTGCTTCTACTTCTTTCTTTCCATGCAGTTTGAAGCTCTAACCTTTCTCGACATACAGTAGGAGGCTCATACCTCCAGTAATTGGTCTCCATACTCCAATCCGGCCTGGTGGGCGATGCTACCTCCAGTAACTTTAGACACAAAGATCCCTCCGTTCTCCCCGCCGACGATGGAGATGCCCAGCGGCTCTGCACCTTTGTGCACAATGACATTGCGGGGTTCCTCCAAGTACGGCCTTGTGGGAAAGAGAAATGTGTATGAATGAAGAGCATCATAGAGGAGCAGTTAACATGATACCACACAGGAGCAGGTTGATGTTTTATTTACAGCTCTGGAGAGTTGCCAAAAAAATCCCTGGATTTTTCTCTGGTTGTAAAAATTAAAACATTTATCTGACTGAAGATATACTCTGATTTAAAGAAATGTTCAACCCTGATCTCACATTTCCCCCCAGGCCTGTAAACTGATCATCTCTCACCACTTTTCGCCTGCTTACAGAAGAAAGACAGACTGAAGGTTCATAGGAGTGTGTGTGTGTGTGTGTGTGTGTGTGTGTGTGTGTGTGTGTGTGTGTGTGTGTGTGTGTGTGTGTGTGTGTGTGTGTGTGTGTGTGTGTGTGTGGACTTCCTAAAAGCACAAGCAAGTGAATCCCTTTTCCATGAAGGAGATTTGCATGGACTTTGTGAGTCTTCAAAACAAGTTGGCTTTGGACATGGAATACAAATCCATGATGGCAGATCAGAGGAATGGATTAGCAGCCAGAGACGGGGGTAAACAGAGTGGTGGTGTACAAACAAGACCATGACCCTGAAGCTCGTTGCTGAATAATAATACCATTGCATAACATACATACTGCAGACTAAAGGGTGACTTGGCTCGAGGCCAAAACAAATGCATGCATATTGTCCATGTCATGATAGAGCATGGACCCTGCATGCAATATCTATGTTTCGAGAGGGTTTCCGGCATGGAGGGAGTCGAATGCGGTAATGTCAACATAACACTGAAACTTCTCATTTCAGCAAAGGGAAGCTAATCAGGTCTATCTCTATCAGCGCTAATACTGTAGCATGCAAAGAAGTAGCCATCTGGGACTTCAAAAAAAAACTCATAAGAGGGGAAAAACATCACAAATCCTAATTTTGCAATATAAGGTATTAAAACTGCACAAGACTATTCTGCTCCTTTGTGTTATGTCCTCGACAGCACTGAAGCATGACAACGACGTGAACTTGGAGGAAAAGGTAGGGGAGCATTCCCTTGATTTTAGCACTTTGATGGATAACGAACCTGAGGCTCCTGAGAGAGGAGAACCTCGGCCTTGCAGCCAGAGGAATCCTTAGAAAAGATCTGTTACGGTAAAGAGATCTGGAAGCGGAGAAGTTGCAGAGAGGAAAGCGGGAAGGAGATAAAAGAGAACCAGGGGGGGGACAGATATCATACAGAGACAGTAACAGCGTCAAAGACAACGAGGTGTCGGTGATACAAAATGGGACAGAAACGTTGGAGGACAGAACAAAATAAAACTCCAACATACTGACAGATCACTGCGAAAAACAGCAAGAGGCTTCCGTGAAATTATAACTTGAGTTTTAATAGGATTTCATTCTGAATTTCAATGAGGGCTTGCACAGCTCAGGCAGCGATAGACCTGTTGCCTGGCAACGCCTTTTCAAATAGCCTAGGATGATCCCTAAGGGCAGACGTAGGCCATATAGTATCCGCCTCTGAAGTGATCCTTATAATCATACTCTACATCATTGACACAACATCTGCACCCTCTGTAAAGCAGATGTGTGGTTATTAATGTGAACAGAAACAGAAAACAGAAAGCTCTAACTACTATTATTCTGCCAAAGAAAGTGTCTGAAATTCCAGCAACAAGTCTATTTGATGCAGCAACATCAAAAAAGTGAAGATATATCCTCCAATTAGTCATTTTCTATATTGCCTTTAAAAAAAAAAAGTCAATCTGTGATTACCCTTTTCCATCATACCTGTCTTTCCTGCGCTCCCCTATCGGCACGGGGCTGACCGAGATCCGAGGTAAAGTGGAAATGGAGCCTTGCGATTGGCTGCTGGCAAACGAGGAGGTCTCCAGATTGAGTGGTGATTGTGGTGGAGTGATGAGACTGGGACTGCTACACTCAGAGTGTGAGAGGGAGCCTGGAGTGAAGGAGCAGAAAGAGAGAGAGAGAAGTGTGGTGTAAGACTACATTGACATCTCTCAAGAAAATTTAGAGCTGGAAAACCAGTTGAAACATTAGACAGTTGCTTGTAGAAGGAAGGCAAACACCAGATCTCATCCAATTGAAAAATGAAGAGGCAGGATATTTGCAGATATTACTACCTGAGCCTACTGCATGGAAGCTTGGTTTCATAATGGATGATCAAAAGATCGCCTACTTATAGTTAATGTAAAATAAAATAGGGTCCCAAAAATATGTAACGACAAATATGGCTTTAGATGAAGGTTTGGGTTTGAAGTTTCCAGGGGTCTTTTTTCAAAGGGTCACATAAGTTTCATTTCTGTCTTCCACAGTCATATCCATAATTACAGAAGGGGTAAATGGTATTACTGTGGAGGTAACCAGAGACTTAAAAAAGATGAAGAGGGTAAAAGTAGTTGACTAAGATAACTTTTCATCAAGCTTCTCTTTCATTCTATTCATCAGTATTCATTTTGGACCCTTTTCCACATTTGAGCTCTTTGCAAAAGTAATACCTTTGTGATTTACATATTGTTATGTTTTTATGTACAAGCCACAACAAATCCATTGCCCCTGTTGGGATGAAAAAAGTTGTTTGAAAACTGCCTGATTCAGTTGTTTATAAGAGGATGAACTTTAATGTGGCTCCTGTTCACCGTCTGCCAGCGCCGTAAAACCTTAATCTGAAGTTTAAAAAAAGACACACATGTTTATACTCATCACCCCTGACAAAGTCAAACCAGGCCTGGAAGTTAAGACACATACTCAAAGGAGCACAGTACCTCTGTCTGACCCCAGCATGGAGCGAGGGTAGCGTGGAGTGGAAGGGATTTTGATCCTCTCTGTGCGGTACTGGACATTATTGGAAGAACCTGACAGATGGACGAGAAGAAAAAGAAATGAATTCTATGACGTAATATCAAAAAAAAGGACGACATAGGGACATCCATTCTGTGACCTTTGATGTGTGCGAGCATGTGTGTGCGTGCGTGCGTGTCGGACTGACCGAGTCGAGCGCTGGAGGGCAGTGAGTTTGTACCGTGTGACGCTCTGCTGCTGCGTGACGACGAGGACTCAGAGTAGTCGCCCGCACGCTTCTGCTGGCTCAGGTCCAGGCTCAGACGACCCTGGTGCTGTGGGCTGCAAACGGCAGAAAAAGGGGATTTATTGAGAAAACATTTAAATAATTATGTTTACAGAATTAATGGAACGTGCAGGATATTTCATAGCTCAGAATTAATTGAAATGTTGGACAGAGCAAAATCACAGCACAGCAATATTTAGGAAAAGCAACTGCAGCAACCAAATTTAATGATGACATTTTGCAATTGGGAAACAGACTGATCAAAAAGTCTTCATAATAATAACGGGCTCTGTGTAGTGTGAGTGCAAAAGGAGCTAACCTGGTGTGGGAGTGCTGGTGACAGATCTGCGAGGCGACAGATGGACAGTTGCTGGTGTGAACGCGGTGGCTGCGCACGGTGTACACTGGATTCCTCATCACGGCCGTCACAGCGGGGCACGGAGCCAGACCCCTGTGGGCTGAATCTGATAAAGCACAGACACACCGCCATGTTAGGAGAGCTGGGAATCTATGATTGCTCTGAGTGCATTTAAGTGTGTTTTTATGAAAGCATTTGACAAAACTCACTGGGAGGTAGGGAGCCGTTGTAGACGGTGGGGACGAAGCCGACGCTGTGCCTGTGGGAGCGGCTAGGGGAGGAACGCAGCATGTCCCTGGGCTCCGGCGAATGCTCGTCGTTAGAGTAGCTCTGTGATGAATGACAGAAACAGTTACCATCTCCCCCTGCAGGGTCACAAAACACCATTATGTCTAAGGAAGAACACTTCACCCCTTTACTGGAGACAAGTACCATATGAGAAAAATGACAGCATGAACATCCCGCTACAGTCAAATGAACATTTATCCCCCACTGCTTTCTGCTGTGTGCTTCACGGCCTGGAGAGGTAGCCAGGCATGGCTGTCTGAGCCCCAGGCACTGACTCAGCTCCTGGGCTGTGTGGCTGTACCAGTGCAGAAGCATCAATCACTCCGACACACTGGCTAAGAGGCAAGTCCCAGAGGCACAACTCTGACAAGGCTGTAAATTCTATTACAAAATGGATTCTTTGGCCCACTGGGATGATTTGAAATGTTGGGGCCATTTTAAATTCAAACACTTGTGAAATGGATCGTGTTCTCTTTAGGAAAGCTTCTAATAAAGCTGCTTGAATTGGTGCAGGGATAAAAAAGTTTTACATTTTCAGAGGAGGAATTGCGACGCGTTAAGCCTAAGGTTTAATAATAGAAGGCAGTCATTTTGCTTAAAGAATTCAAGTTTATAACTGTTAATTTACTCACTTGGAAGGTGGGAAGCGTGATGGTCTGCGGGGTCATCCTACGACGAAGGGCAGGGGCAGATTTAGGGCGGGGCCTCTTCACCTCTGGTTCCTCCCCCCTGGTTCGGCCAATGTCCTCGTCACATGACTTCCTCGAGGTCAGCACCTTGCCATCCAGAAAATAGTGGTTTCCGTTCCTGTCTCTTTCTCGCTCGCTCCTCTCTCTGCTCTCTCCCGCTGCCATGGAGATGGCGGCCTCTCCCTTGCCATCTGATGTGATGGTGCAGTCGGAGGCGGAGCTGCTCTGATGCTTGTGTTTGAACCTAAAGGAGTCACTGCGAGTGGGCGGGGTCGGAGGGGTCGGGGTAGGGGTGGATGACGAGGAGAGGGACTCTGTCTTTGAAGGCTGAGGGGAGTGTGAGGCTGCAGCAGCTGCGGCTACTGCTGCGATCTGATTTGCTGCCATGTACTCCATCTTAGAGGAAGGTGTTTCGGGGCGTTTGAAAGTGTCCGGGTCAAAGATGGACTTCCTCTGTTTGGGTGATTTGTAGATGGAGAGTTGGGCTGCTACTGTGATTGGGCTGGTGTTGTCTGGTGCAACTGACATACCTCCAACGATCATTTTGGGCCATGTTCCCCCACTGTGCTTCTTCTCCAGAGTCGTCTCCACGGTGATGCAGTCTGAGGCAGAGACAGGATCAAAGGGCAGGGAGGAAGGCGCCTTAGTGTAGGGGAAGCACTCTTGGAAAGCGCTAGGCCCATAGCGGCCGGTGCCCAAGTCAGAGGCCGGTCGCAGGCTAGTGGCGTGGAGGGAACCCGTGGAGAACGGCTTGCTGATGTCGCTGTACGCCTCGTCTGATTCTCCTCTGACCTTCCTCCTCTCCCCGGAGATGCTACTTGTGCTGGTGCTTCCAACGTCCGGGCAGAAGATGTCAGTCTGCGTCGAGCTGTTGTGTTTGAGGTTGCGGCTGTTCCGGGAGTGAATCTCTGACGGGTGAAGGCGCCCGTTGGACTTCTCTGATGAATCCCGCAGACTCTCAAAGATGTTCTGGCCTGATGTGCTATGAGGGAAGAACTGCGGGGAGGATGGATGAAGGAATTAGCAACAGTTTAATGGACATCATTTTAAATGATACTCTGGAAAATTAACTGGTAATGACTCAGATCATTTACTTCTCCAAAACCTTAAAGTGGAAGTTTTAAAACTGCAATGTAGGGTATGCAAAATTAGAGGGCGAGCTTTTAAAGATTTCTAGCATAGTTGCAGTAAAAAAGGAGCTCAAAAGCAAAGAGGTGGCCCACCTTCATGAGAGAGAGGCTGAGAGAGTCCCTGCAGCTCCTCAACAACGCCTCGCACTCTGTCACAGATTTGTTATCAAGGGCGATGCCATTTATCTGGGGAGAAAGACATCGGAAATAAGGACAGGTCCTTCAACGCTAAAACAAAGCAAGTTCAACTTTTGATACTTCTCTGAGGCTCGAGGCGGTTCTACCTGTCACCTCTATGTGTTTGTAGATGTGTCAGATGCACGCCCACGAACACATACAGGTGACATATCTCCTGATCAGGAGTGAGCCTGGGGCCTCGCTCCGCTGCCGTGTGGAAACCACTCAAAAAAATCTAGGCCAGCACTTTTAAGTCTGAAGAACACTGCAATCTGCACATTTCCATCACAATGGGCTCTGCATATGAGACTTTTTTTTAACGGTCAGAGATATGAAGGCGCAAAGTGAGTAATGTATTAAAGCTATCTGAAAATAGGTTCAGGAGAGAACTTTCTGCCCTTACTGAGAACATGTCTGATACATTTTATTTAGCCTCTCTGAGCCGTTGACTTCAACTACCGACATCCAGTTGCATGCGATGCATATTTCAGTGCAGATTCAGCTCTCTGGACTTTTTAAACGCATATTAGCATTTAGTAAGTGTTACATAATCTGATAGGGTGATGTGATTCACAACCACAGGAGCATGAAAAACCACAATACTCATGATTAAGATCTCCTTACACGTCATCTGTACTTAGAATTGCTGATTGTGGTTGCAGCAGAACTATCATGTTAACTGTATCTGACTCTGTTAATTGGGGAGCAGAGATATGGAAGTTCTTTGGGATTTAAAGGTCATGCACGGGTTTCATGCTTAATTTAAACTAACAAGGGAGTTAAGATTCTGAAGCTACAGGCAGATTAACTTTATAAAGGTGACCTCGTCTCTCTCTTGCTCACGACAAAGCTGTGTAGCTCCATTACTGTTTCTTCCATCCCTTCATGTATGAGTGTGTTGCACTTGTGTGTGTGAAGCAGCAGCTCCACCTAGGCCTCTGCAGACTTTTTTTGAGAATTTAATCAAAGCAGGAGACTTTACTCCTCGACTTCACACACTCAACCAAATCCCACCTTATCTGAGGGGTTTGGGGTGTGGATACTTGAAAGGAGCGAGGCTTGGATTAGAAAGCCAAAGGAGCCTGTGTGAGCTGATGTGGAAGAAGGGGGTATCAAATATAGATATATATATAATTAAAGAGGATTTTCATGAAAAGTGAAACAAGACTCACAGCGATCAGTCTGTCTCCAACTGTGAGAGCACCTTCCCTGGCTGCTGGGCTGCCCTGGGCGAGGGCGGTGACAAACACGCCGCTTTCCAGACCGATTCCACTGTCTGAGGCACCGAGGAGAAAATGGGTTAAGATACGTAAAACAACAACAACAACAAAGTAATGAGACAAATGTCTTCACAACTTAGCACCAGAATATACCTTTGTGTCCCACCAGGTTGATGTGAACCGGAGTGACCAGCCTTCCTCCTAGAGACTTCCTCCTTCGTACCACCATGTTGATCAAACCTCCAACATTAAGGACCGCCTTCACCACCTGCTTCCTGTCCTTATTGGTCAGGTCCATGTCATTGATCTTCAACAACCAATCATTAACTCTGGAAACAAATCAGAGTGCACAGTGAGACTTTTATTAATTCACTTTTAAAGGTCCTGTGATGAGCTTTTGGTTGTGGACAAAGTGTGGACAAAGTGTTCACTTTTGATTTTGTGCAGTACATGAGTAGGTAGTGTTTCTTAACATAAAGCCTCCTGCTTTCTTCTGACAGTCAAATTTATCACTCATCAAGAATCCTCGACATGGGTCATTCAAAAGCAGGCTGTAATAAATAACATTATAGAAAAAGCTCATATATATGCCGGTGGCATCACTATTCATTTGATTCTGTTTCACAATCAGGTAAAAACTCCTCACATTAGCGTTAAGTGAAGAAAAGGAGAAATGAGGCTGCTCTTAATAAAGGTTATAATAGTTGATGGTTAACTTACAAACCAGCATTAAAAACTAATTCAAACTAAACTGGAATTGAAAACAACAACAAATGAAAAATTCTAAACTATATTAAACCTTGGCTCGTACCTTAACCTTCCATCTGCGATACTTCCTTTGTCCACCCTCGTAACAAATATTCCACAATCTCCTGGTAAATAAGGATCATTTACCCCCTCTGCAATATCAAACCCAAGTGCCTTCAAATCCATGTCCTCCTGCAAAGGACGAGAATATAAACGTCAGGACATATCCATTCATTTTGACAACCTCATTTTAATATCATCAACTTTTGGCAGTGTTTAAAGCTCTTCTGGCTCTAAGGAGACGTGGCGTCTCCCTCAGTAATAAGAGCTGAGCTTCTGCTCTTACCCTGTCTTTCTCAAACTCCACCACCTCTGTCTCCCACTCCAGGGAGTCCGTGTCGATGGCCGAGTCGTGCGAGCTGTGGGCCATAAGCTGACAGAACCGGGCCTCCTTTTCCAGCTGGCTCTCCATCTTCTCCCTAAACAAAGAGAGACATGGCACACGGGGGTTCTAAGGTTAGTCACTCAGATAGGAGGAGACAACACAGAGAAAGGATCGCACTACCAGTCTGAACACTGGAAACTTTAAATGTTTTTACTAAAACCACAATTTACTTCTGTATGTTATATAATCCCAGCATTTTAGCACTGCTGTAGAATCTAAAATAATTTATCTCAAGGGGTTAATTACATGCAAACATTTGGAAAGTATAAATCTTTAGACACAAAATGTCTGCAGGTCGTATTTAGCCCCATGGATTAAAACCTTCATTTACAGATTTTGTATCCATAAAAACTGATCTATTCTGCCTGGAATAAATTGAATGGAGTTTTAAAGTAATAATTATACATTGTTTTGTCCGTGCTCCTTAACGTCTTTGTGTAATTGTATTCCTGTTGATTCATTCCTTTATTCTGGATGGAATGTGCATGATCAAATATGCACACTGTGATTTTCTTCTGCGTGGAAATAAAATAACCTGCAGACATGTGGAGAGTTTGACTTGTGTGGAGACTTTTGACCTTCATTTTTTTTTTTTGGGCCCCTCCCTCCACGAAAACTTTCTGTATTCTAGTAAAGGGAATCATATTGATATTGACTAAGAAAGCTAAAAGTAGAACACACACAATGCCCCACTGTCAGGAAGATATATGGTGTCCTACTGAGGCATGCCTTGAGGGTACCTGTGACTTTAAAACCCCAATCTAATATTGTCCTTTACAGGATGTGGGGGGGGGAAACTCTTAAAGTCACGGCAAACTTAATCCAAAGCTTTGACTCCAAAATTAGTTGTAGTATACACTTTAGCCAGCAGAGGGAGCTTTTGCATACAATATGAACACGTTAAAAGGCAGAGAGGGTAAAGAGAGTGAGAAACAGAGTATGTGTGTCCATAACAGTGCTGCTTCTCCGGATTACACTTTTAATCCGGGCATGCAGAAATAGTGCCAGGCAAACAACTAAGAAGTCTCCGAAGGCAGAATATCACAGTTTTACGCCCTGCCACACACTGAGTACAACGGCTCGAATGGACAAAGACGGTGCAGCACAAGATGTTGGCTGAGCAGAGGCAATGTGCTCGGTGCATTGCAAAAGAACTGTCCTTGGATTCCTTGTAAATAAGCGTTTCCTTTACATTTTAAACCTTCTATGGCTTCATACTCACTTCAGTTCTTTGAGCTCTCGCAGCCCATCGTTCTTCTGTTTCCTCATATCATCCAGATTACGCAGGGCATCTGCCAAATCGCTTACTGCCCTATCTCGCTCCCGCCGCAGGTTATCACACAGAGTCCTGAAGATGAAGCGGAGAGAGGTGGAGAGACGATAAGAGAATCAGGGATCCAGTGTATGAGCAGGAGCAGTTATAAGCCAGTGATTGTGTGAGATCTATAACACAGTACGTGCCTTCAATTTCTGTCAGGAGTCATAACCGAACAGACTCGCACACTGACCTTATGCTCTCCCTCTCTGCCACTATTTTGTCCCTCTCCTGAAAGGCCCAGTCCCGTCGACATTTGGCCACCTCCGCCTCCTGCGTGGCCTCCTTCAGTTCCTGCGACATGGCCTCGTACTGTTTCCTCAGCATCTCGATCTCCTTATTGGCTCGTTCCATGTCCAGGGTGGCCGAGTCTTGTTTCTTAGGACAAAGAGCATACATGAATGAGATCATTAATGACTCACTGCAGTACCATTTTCAGGATACTCGTTTTCACAGTGTTTACAGGGTGAAAAAAAAGCTCATACTAAACCTTTGGTCCTATGCTAATTGCACATGAACCAGCATCAGTCTCTCGAAGTTACAGCTGGATTAATTATGATTATTTAAAATGATTACGAGCCAAAACCTTGGATTGGATCAAAGCTATGAATGTATTTTCTATGTTTTGATACACTAAGAGAGAAGTAAAAATGGCCAGGTCCCAGGAAAGTTTTTTAAAGGTTGAACAACATTTGAGCTGAAGCTTTTTTTAAGAAGGGCTATCTTGTGGGCCAACGCAGGTCCAGGCAGAGGTGTGACCAAAATCCGCTTAAGTGTCAGACCCCTGACATCCTGTAATCCACTGACTGACAGCTTCGTGGATGCACTAAGCTCCACGTCATGTGATTAACCTCTGACTTTACGCTGTCAATTCTAAGGTGCAGTGCATTTGTTACCTGTCTGGCCTGGTAGTACTCTCTGAGCAGCTGATCCCTTTGAATGATGGCCTCCGTCCTCTCCTTGCGAGCCACGTCCCTCTCCTCCCGGACCATCTCGATGTCCTTGCAGGCCTGGCTCAGCTCCTTCTGGGCCTCGGCCTTGTCCTTCACCTCGTGGCAGTACTTCTCCAGAAGCTCGTTCCTCTCGCAGATGGCCCGGTCGCGGTCCACAAGTGACGAGTTCAACTCCTGCCACAGAACAAAGGGGGTGAAATGGAAGGAGGGCATCTCGGAACTGTGAGTCATTAATGCAATGTGAAGAAACTATCCGAGGGCCAATGCAGAGTGATCCAACATGAGTTAGGAATATCTTTTGTCTGTCAACCAGAGTGTGCAGTAATATTCTTCAAAAAGGGCTGGTGGAGTTGAGCTGTTTTATGCAGTGTCCTTGGTGAATATGGCCTTTGATCCACTGACTAAAGAGTAGATGTCTGGCTCAAGTTGTGAACAGACGCACTAAAAACCTGACAGGTTGATATAAAATTCTCACAGAGGAAATAGTTAACTCAGTATCTGTCAGTAAGACGGGTCTCTTGGGGAATCTGGGAGGGATTAAAAATGTCAAGAAAAGTTTTGTGTGAAACTTTCGATCATTTAATTATGACTCAGATATGGAAAAACTTTAGACATCGGGTGAAGTAAGTTTATGTGACATCAGTTTATGTGTTGTGTTGTGTTGCTGTGAGTTCATTGAAAAGAATGATACTTCTAATGACTCCACAGTAAATACGTAGCTTGAGCCAGTAGCTGGTTAGCTTAGCTCACTATAACCAATGAAAGCGGGGGGTAAAAAGCTAGCTTGGCTTGGTAATGGATCAAAAAGAAATCTACATACCAGAACCTCTGAAGCTAACTCAATAATTTGTCGTACTAAAAAGTCATTCTGGTGACAGAATGAGACAATGGATACTGACATATAATAAAAGGTTACTTTTATATTTAAAGTCTAAGATGTTTAGATCACTTTGGGTAAATTGGTTGCAATATGTCAAACCTCTGAGACCTAAATTTGTTAACACAGAACATCCATCATGTTTAATCCACTTCATTTATTCCTTTTAGGTCTAAATTGCTCATTGCTATTTGAAAAAGGTTGAAGCAAGTGCTGCACTGAGTCAGAAAAAATCATGTGCTCTTTAAGGATAGGGGACAGAGACAAAACAGATGTCATGATGGCGTTTTGTATTTGTCTTTTATGTCCTGACAAAGACTCAGTTGAGTCGAAACGCGTAGACACATCCCTGTTTAATAAACAATTTGTGATACTGCATCAGATTGCCTCGGACTTTCCGCTTAGACTGCCTTTTCTTCACAATGAACTTTGTTTGGAACCAGGACAGTCATGTATGCCTGTTCATTGTTCATGTTCGCTTCTTTTATTTACTGTATGTCCAGGGAAACTTTATCTTAATTCCCAAAAAAAGAATGTCCCATCTTTTTAACTAGGAAAAATGTGAGAACTTGAAAACAAATATGTTCGCCTACATAATCTTAAACTAAAAACAAGGCAGAGAAAACTATTTAGATTTCACTTAGAGAGCAGATGACTAGATTTATGCTCCTCCTTGTTTTCTCATGCTTGTATGCCTCTATACATAAATGGTCTAAATATATGATAGTTGTTGTTTTCTTTCTTATTATATATTATGACTGAATTGGCTTTGACTAATCAGTTCTCTTAAGTCGTGTTCATTCTCAAGCCTGATACCTGTCGCAGTGCCTCCAACTCTTCACTGGCCACCACTCTCTCTGAAGACGTGTTTTTCAGTCGAGCTTCAGCAGCCTCCAGCTCTGTCTGCAGCTTGTCCAGCTCCTTGATCACCTGGTCCCTCTCGCTCATAATGAGACGGTACTCATTGAACACAGAGTCCCTCTCCTCTTTGAACTTATCGCAGTCCTTGGATGCCTTCAGCTGCAGGTTCTTGTAGCGCGTCACCTCCGACTGCAGGCGCTCCATCTCTCTCTGAAGCTCCTTGTTCTGAGCCGAGGATTTGTTCAGCTCTTGTTGCACGGAATCGAACCTGTGAGAGCGGAGACCAATTAAAAAAATGTATTATTCCGGCAGCAGCTTGAGTGTGGCTCCTTTCGGCATCTGTTTTTTCGGCACGTGTGCAGGTGAGAAATGCTCCTACCTCCGCATCGAGGTGGAGTACTGCTGCTGGTAGTGCATAGCAGAGTCTCGCTGTTTGAGCAGTGCATCCATCTGCTTCTGCAGCCTCCGGTTCTCCTCCTCGGCCTGCTCCAGGCGGCTCAGGTCCGTGTTATGGTTAGCCACCTTCTCGCTGTAGCGCTTGCTCAGAGCGTCATACTCCTTCTTTACACCCTCCAGCTTGTCCATAGCTGTGTCGTACAGTTTGTTCAACACCTCGGACGAGCCCTTCTCTCTCATTACCTGAGAACGACAACAAAAGTTATATGAAACAACTTTTAAGGGGGTTCAAAATGTTGATGCCATTCCAGCAATTTTGTGCTTAGCCTGTTTTTGCTGTGCCCCACCCAAAGCAGCAGATGGCATCAAAGTGTAGACAGGATTCTATTTTTACAGTGCAAGCAAATCCTTTGCCAGCATCTACAAAGTCTTTTTTTGCATTTAAGCACAGAAAATAAGTGAATCAGCTGCACAATTATCTGTTTTATGTGTAGAGAGTGTCCTTCAGACTGCATTATTCATCCCCTGTGGGACTGGATGTCTCATTACTGCGGGTCTAGCTGATGTAGCCGTCCTGCTGCTGTGACCCGAGGGCTGTGTTGACCTCGTCTACGCAGCAACACACTGCGTATTCACGGATCTTATAACTACACGGTTCGGGTCAGTGTGCCCTTTGCCCAAGCAGAAGCCCTTTTCTTCTCAGCCTGCCCTTTTCAGAAATGCTCTGTATGCACTTCCCTCTGCTTGGCTGCCCTGTGCTTTTAAGCACTGCAGTGTTCCCATGGGTGCTGTGTGAGACAGTACTGCACAGTTGTCCAATACGGGTCAGAGCACCCTTGGTACTGTTCAGAACAAAGTATTCAGTGGATTAAAGACAACAGGCAATATTGTTTTGGGTTCTGAAATGCATGACTTCAAAATATAAAGAGTCAGAAAATAAGTTTGATTTTGTTTTTATGGCTGTAGCACCTGTGCCATACGAGTAAATATCTGAAGGCAATTCATGCCCTTATAACATCTGGTCAGATATAGCGCACACCCACATGTCAGTGTGGGTGTGTGCGCACGTGTTTGTGTGGATTGTTTACCTGCTGTTGCTGCAGCCGAAGGTCTGCCAACTCTTTCTGGTCTTGACCGTGCAGTCGTTTGAGCTCCTCGCAGTTCTGTTTCACGTGGTTGTGCTCTCGGACAAGCTGGGTGTTGTCCCTTCTGAGTGTCTCCATCTCCTCCTTCAGCTGCGTTTGTTCACCCAACACACGGCTGTGCAGCATGCTGGGAAGAGGAAACGCACAAGTGTACATAAGGGGAGACGGATTACAAATGCAAATAAAGATAACAGACAGAGAGCTGATTATACCAAGTAAACAGCGGCTTTGAAGCCAGCATAGTGCAACATGTAAATTAGAGGCAATTTATTTTATGGACATTATTTAAAAGGGAGATACTATTAGAGTATTTAACGCTACAGAAAGGCAAATCTCCATCTTTGAAAAGAGTTAAAATTCCTCTTATTTTGTTCTTCCTGACTGATGGTAAATATTAAAACTCCTGTGAGGAACTTTAGGTTTCTATCAGCTTTGGCGCCCCCTGTAGGAAAAGGGGTACATTTAAACTCTTTACTGTTTTTGCATTATGCATGTTTAAGTAGTGCTCTTTAACACACACAAAAAAACTCACCCTCTTTTCTTTTAACAGTCAATTGTATCACTCTTTGCTAATCTTTGCTGTGTAGACTGTAAGGTTATTTCTGCAGTGTGCTGTTAATAACTTAATCTGACACCTACCCTGTGGCAGTCGCTTCAGACATTTTAAAAAACCGTATAGAACTGTAAATCTTTATGCTGATTGTCTGGTTTGCTTAAGCAGGACATAAAGAGACATTGACATTAATTTGAGTCTGTTTCAGGATCAGCTAAAAACGCCTCTCAGGAGCTTTAAGAGGCCAAAACACAAGCTAACGAAACTTGCCTAGATTTACTGTTTTGATTTAACTTGAGTGGAGGCAAACTTGTTACCCAAGTTCAATACAAAATATCTACTTAAGTAGAATTTAATTCAACTTCATTTTACAAGTCATTGTCTGCTTCTTCTTCATGCTAAACAATATGCTAACTAGCTACAGTCTCAAACAGCTAATACAGTGTATGATCAGCCTGAGCCTCTGCAGCAGAATTTTAGCTGCAGCTTATATGAGCTGTTAGATTGAATGACTCAATCACATAAATGACTCCATTTCCAGGTTTTTTTTAAATCATGTACTTCTGTTTTTTTTTTTTTTTTTTGTGTTGCCAATTCTCTCTCAATGTGAGAGCCAGCTGTAGCTCCAAGGGATGTTCTTTCAATTAGGTTAATTGTAACACCATGCCAGTGCTCGCTACAATTCCAGTAAAATAATGCAATAAAACGTAATTGTTTCTGGGCTGAAAAGCAGCAGGTGGCTAGTGACAGAATGCTCATCCTACGCTTGCAACATTTGCACACACAAAAAAAACAAAAAACTTCGGACCTGCGTTCATTACTGCCTTCAGGCACATTGCAATAAGACTAGAATTGATAGACTATTAAGAGCTCTTCTTTTGCAACAAGACAGAGAGAAAAGGTAGCATAGCACTTGGAATACTTACTGGTAGAAGTCGGCCTCTTTCACGGCCTCCTCGCACCTCTTTAGTGTTTTGGTATGCTGGTTCTGGAGAGACTGCAGATCTGCCATGGCTCTCATGCATTGACTTTTCAGACGCTCATAGTCATGACTGGGTTTCGAATTGGGCCTTTAGGATAAAAAAAAAAAGAATGAGCGCTCTAGCCAGCAGCCTTGTATGACAATGAGGCCAAACAAAGCTCAGATAGCAGGGTATTTCATACATTGTTGGTCTTAGCCTTGCATACAAATGTAAAAGATAGGAATAAAATCTTAGACTAAATGTGAACAGTAAAAAAAGCATGCTCTGATGTCAGCAATGCACCAGTGTGTCAACTTTTACAAAATAAACATCTGGTAAGTGGAGCACATGAAGTTTAATTAAGCAGACAGTGTCAGTGCCCTATTTCTGCAAGGTAGAGTCAACATTATTCCAGTCCACAGAGAATTAGGAGATATAAACATGTCAGCCAGAGCTTAAGTCACTTACAGCACAATGACTTAAATCATCTAGTGGGAGTAAATATCACCAAAGGTAAACTATGCTGCTCTGAAATCCTCGAATCTCAGGTCAGAGTCACCAGTCGGGCCAGATAGATTTCATTTAAGCATAAAAATACCCAATAATATTTACTGTAGACATATTCATAGACAGCAGCCAAATATTAAAGTGACACCAGAAGGAAAATACAGTAATAATGACTCGGCAGGCCTGCCAGGATTTTGCACCTGCAGTCGTCGAAGGTGGTCCCAGGCGATGCCAACGCCAGACGCTTACGGAGCTCATCCCTCTCCCTGGTCACCTGGCGGAGCTGGAACAAGATGGTGTCCAGGTTGTCGCCGGATGGTCGGTTGTCGTTGATAGCTGGGGGCGGGGAGGACGCTTCGCCGTTAACAGGCGAACCTGTGACAGTGAGCACAAGGAATATTGATCAGGACACGCTGGGAAAAAAGGCTCCTCAGAATGCAAATGATCATAATCACTTGAAAAAAGACAAGATGAAAATCCAGTTTAGATAAATTCATCTCCTTTGCTTTTCTGACTTGTAAATATAGGCTTATACCTTTATTGTGCTTTTACACGTACATGAAACTCCTCAAAATGTTCCAACGATTTCAGGATGAGCTGCACGTGTGAACATAAGACGTTACCTGGATTTTCCTGCCAGCCCCTTAGAAAACTGTCCGTGTGAAGTCGGGGTGAGTCGATGTGTGGACGCAGCACGAAGAACTCAGGAAAATTAACCAAAAGCGAAGAGGCAGGGGCGATGAAAATGACATCACGCCACTGAAGAGCAACCAGTGCAATGGTCTAGTACTTAGTGACGCTCACAAGAATGTTCTTCACCACTCATTTGTTGATAATGTAGCTTTGATATAAAAGCAAAAACTGACATCATAGTGTTTACTGTTTTCTTTGTCTGCCATTAGCACGTCGTCTTTTTTAACGTCATGCCCTGCCTCATCAGACGCCCTCTAACACGATCCACAGGGAAAGTCTCCTGCTGAGAGGTGTATATGTGAACAGGCAACTCAAGTAGTGCATATTTGAAAAAGGCTTTAGAAAGCAAATGGAACAAGGACAAAAGAATGATGATGACCCTGAGGCATCAGGCAGCAAAAAAGAAAGAAGTTTAGTGCTAGCCAGCAGTTAAGGCAGCAACCGCCTGCCATGGATTTCTGGGACATGGACTTCTGCGTGAGAATTTTCCTGCACATTTGCAGAAATGTATCTTGGATTTACAAGACTACACACCAAATGGTAATCTCCCACGTGAAGAAGTAAGACAGAAAGCACAGATTGGATTTGGTGATGTAATGTAACTCTGGTACTGTATGTGTGGTTTTTACCAAATGTGTCCATATAGACTTAGATCGTACTTAAGGACTTGTGTTTGGAGTGCCATGGAGGTATTTGTAGAATAATGACACTCATGGAAATGAATCATTTATTTATTTTGACCTAATTTGACCTTTTTTAGTCTTACTCTTCTTTTACAAAATGTGGTCGTTCCATTTGTGTCCCACATTAACATTCACCTGATTGATCTTAACAGAGAAAGAGCTTCTTTGAAAAAACAAGGTCGTTCTTTTTCAATGCAAAAAACACGTTTATCACAAAGGACTCATTTTCAGAGTTGTTTTCTTCATTGCAAAGTACACATATGGCTAGAAATCGGAGGATTATGTCCATCTTTGGCTCAACATTTGGCTCTTTTGGAGGTTTATGTAACACGGCTGAGTCATTTGGACCTTTGTCAAAACTCGGGAAAGGCAAGCATGGCTTTCTTTAAGGACAGAGGGAGATGTTGGGAGGGTGTTTTAGCTTGGTTTAAAAGAAAAAGTGAAAACACTTGTCTTTCTAAAGTCTGTAACCTCAATCAAATATGAGGCTATTCTCAGCCTAAACATCCTACAGGTTATAAAAGAGGAATGCTGATGTTGTTTTGTGCACTGTTTTGGTGATTTTCGTCGTGCTGTAGACCCTCTTTGACCTGCCTTGACACACACACAACATGAAAAGGCATCTTGGATCATTGTACGTACCGACGCTACTGAGGGAGCTGCTGCTTTCTGAGTCAGAGGGCATCGTGGAGAGAACACTGTATGTGGAACCTGCCAGGAGACAAAAACAAAGAGGAAAAAAAGTCATGCAGATTAAAGCACCGATAGATTGATTAACAAGTTCACACACGGCAGAGTTAATCACCGGAACAATGTAGAAAGAAATGACTATTACACAGTGGGTTTCATATTCCCTGCACACTTGTAAAAGAAGAGTGGCGCAGGGTTTATACTTGGAATAATAACTTGAGCGCTCCCTCTAAGCAGCTCTATATTATCACTCCAGACTGCAGTCGTCATTAAACCTCCTTTCCCTCACTGTGCACTCTGCCTCGCTTTGATGTATAGTCTCTGTATGTTTCTGCTACACAGGCAGAATGTCACGGCTGAAATGGGATTTTCTCTTTTTATTTCAAGCACATGGAGAGAGAGAGAGAGAGAGAGAGAGAGAGAGAGAGAGAGAGAGAGAGAGAGAGAGAGAGAGAGAGAGAGAGAGAGAGAGTGAGGGAGAGAGAGAGACACAGAGGGAAAATGGTTCTGCGTCTGAATAGCTGTGCACACTGTTAAGCTGGGGGATATTTCACACAGGCGACACAATCCATAGGAGAGAGACTATGCAGATCCTCATTATACTGCAGAGCCCCCCGCTCCAAAGGGCAACATAAACATGGCTGACAAGAAGGATAAAATTTCTTTAAGGACACATCTCAGATTTGGCGCTTACTGAAGTCCTTTTTTCTATTGTATCCTACCCCTAAAATACCCTCTTCGCCCCCAAACCCACATTTTCCGAGAGGAGTAGAAAGGTTTAAACTGATTTCTACCCACCTCTTACACCTACACATATATCTTAAGTTGTTGTTTTAGCTGCTGCAAGGCAACACTGATCACCTCACCTCAAAAGTCCTCTTAATCTGGAAAGTTTGGTTGGTGATAAAAAAAAAAACTGAAGAGAAAAATTTGGAGAAGACACAAATGAGCTGCGAGTGCACGTCAGAGTCGATCAAAGCGAGTTACATCAATAAATAATGTAGTAGTAGGACTTAAAACTGATTTTTTTTTCTTTTAAATCACATTGGATTGATTTTGATCTTTAAATTAAATTAAAATGTTTCATACTGGGGCCCCAGGGGCCGAGCGGTTAGGGCTGCAGTCTTTTTCTGGATGAAATCACACAAAAAAAAAAGGAAAAAAAGGAAAAGCGACATCTTGAAATGACCAAAACCCAAAAAAGGTTGTTTTCATTCAATAAAACAGATGACGACAGCACCTTTTCACTTTACAGAAGCTGAAACCAGAGAAATGTTTAGCATTTTTATTTGAAATATTACTTAAAATAATTAATAATCCAAAAAGCTTTTTTTTGTGTCCACACATTCACTGTCCCATCCTTTCAGCTAGAAATGACGACACTACATTATTCCTGTACACAGCGATAAACAACAGACAAATCCAAACCTGCATAAAACAGCAGAGTGAGGCACCTTTCATACTAATCTTATGAGATTAACATGCTCCACAAACATGGGCCGAGAGTCTGTGTGCAGGGAGGGCAGGGGAATGGTCTCTGAGCTTTGTCAGCAGCAGGCAATAGATTGACGCCAACTGTTCCAGATCTCCATCTCTGTCCCTGCCTCCCCACTGGGTTTAGCAACAACTCTGGCTCCAGCCCTCAATGTGTGACACGGCCAAGCCTAATTAACTATGAGCTCTGTGAGACGGAGCCACTCCATCTTAGGGCCCCGCAGACAGAAGGGAGGAGAGGAGAGAGAAGAGCTGAGAGGCAGGCAAGAGGGGAAACCAGGGGAAGGCATGGGGCAGAGGAGGACAGATGAAAGGAGATAGCATTACTAAGTAGAAAAAAAGTGTGTTTGAGTAACAAAGACGCAAAGAAGGAAGGGGGAAAAGAGAGAGAGAGGAGCTGGGTGGAAAGGCTTTTAATCTGTTCTGACGTTCCCTGATGCTCAACACTTTTACTCCACGAAATGCTCCGAGCACGCGGCTTTGATTTCATATTGTTCCATCAGACACGATGAGAACCACTCAGGGGCTGCAGAGCATTAAGTCCTCTCAAAAAAAACTGCATTTAAAGGCAACTCTTGAACCCAGCATCTGAGTGATGCGGAGCTCTGGTAAAAGACGTGTGCCACTGAGAGGTATAATGCCATCTCAGCTGAGGGATTAAGTCTTTTCAAAATACCGTACAGAGTCAGTTAAGCTCTGAGCCCCCCCCCCCCCCCCCCCAAAAAAAAGAGCTGTAAAAATGTAGCTTCTTAAATGTTGTGTGATTTGCGAACCAAAAACACTCAGACAAATTAAAATTCTGGTAATCTCTAACGACAGAGGACGCTCGCAAATCATCTGACAGCTTTAACTCCCACAAACAGGGCACTTCAGGGACAATCCTCCGTGTTGGATTTGGCTGCAATGACAAATATGTGCACAAAAAACTTCCAGTGTTTAGATCAGTGTCATTGGAGGATTAGTTCACGTTGTAAGCACAGCAATGAATGCAGTAGTATGGATGTGTTATAAGAGCCAGCTATCTGCTGGTCGATGGGTCAGCTGTATTAGCCTTTTTCCAACAGGCTTTTAATCATCGATAGCAATTAGCAGCAGCCACAGTCGGTGAGGCTGATCATTTGAAAAGAGGTTTAGAGCATCAATAAAGTAGGAATCCAATAGGGAAGCATGGATCTGATGGTCTATGGTGGGACAATCCACAAGTCTCAGGTCAATCAGGATGGATCAGACCTTAGAAATCACACTGACTTCAATAAGAGACTTATCGGGACGAGATGTTCTCATTTCAACGTTTCCCTTCCTGAAACCTGAATTTGTGACTCAGCAGACGCTGAATACTGCTCCGATTCTAAAACCAGACTGAAGAGACATTTATTGATTTGGATATGACTGCTGTCATTTTGTGTTGGCATGCTCAAAGCATGTATGTGAGAAAATGTTCTGGTATTTGGAGGTTTGACAGTCAGTGAGAACTGAGGATAAACATGAATAAATAAAGCTTGGAATAAATAAAGATTGTTTAACTGTTTGGAGATTTGTTTGACACATCTGTCCTTTGAGTCTTTATGTTGGAGGGATGCTGATTTATTTCTGAAATCAAGTTTTTTTTTGTAATCTTTATTTAGAGATAGGACAGTGGATAGAGTCAGAGCTCAGGGAGAGAGTGGAGAATGACATGCGGGAAAGAAGCCACATGGAGCTGCATGAAGGACTATAGCCTCTGTGCATGTGGCTCATGCACTAACCACAAGGCTACCAGTGCCTCCCAATTCTATATTATCTGATGGCCTGCACTTTTGATGTTTGTCACATAAAAAAATGCATTAAAATGTATGAAAATAAATGCTTCTTTGCTGCTCTTAAAGAGCAACAACTGGGCATTATACATCCATAGTGGGAGTATCCATAGTGGGAGCATCCATAGTGGGAGCAACCATAGTGGGAGCACAGTGCAGGTATATAAAATTGCAGCAGTAGTAAAAATGTTAAAGAAGATAATGGAAGTTGAACTTCCAAATATGGTTCTTTGGCTGGGTACGTATCAGATGAAGATGATTTTTTTCCAGGCTTAAAAATTCCAGCATTAGATGAACAGGCTATCTGAGGCATGATACTTATAGCTGTATCAGAGCAACCCTAATCAAGGTTTCAACAGCAGCAACTACATTAGGTACAGTAAAAGCAGCAGCAGGGCATCTGCAGCTGATTCCTACAAAGAGGCACACTCAAAAAGGTGAGAGATTTTCCAGTGGAAGACCTGAGGCGACCGTAACAAAGGCCTGTCGCTGTGATCTAAATAGGTCAGAGGGAGTGCTCTCCATACCTAAGGGGTTCCACATCCCCCACTCCTCTCCCCCTCTGCTTTCCCTCCCAATCAACCAACAGTTGCTCCAGACAACCAGATTATGTTCTCCAGCCCATGAAGCAAGATGACACACGTTGCCATGGTGAAGCTGGATGAGAGGAATGGTGGAATCTGCAGCATGGTGGAGAAGAAGAAGAGCATGAGAGTTTTTGAGGCTGGCTGAGGAGAGCCATATCAAAGAAAGATGCAAAGTCTGGCTCCCACCAACGAGTGGGACTAAATTATTCAGCACTTCCAGAAAATTCTCTTATCTGACAATGAGATGCTTCCAAAAATGATAAAACGAATGATTATGATCCAATTGCACAACGATGCTGCGCCAAACTCCTTTTTTATCAGGAAACGATGGTTGATGAGGCGAGGAGTCTGTTCTGTTCCTAAGCACTCGTTTAAACACATTTTTCTCAGGGCCACTTGTTAAAAGAGCAGCATTAGCATTCCCAAAATAATACTGTGCGCTTTTCTTTCTAAGCCGCTGTCAGCTTTTCTCACCGTCAATGAGCAACAGTGCTTAAAAGTAAAGAAATAAATAAGTAGATCACACACCAAGAAATTAGCAGAGCCTTAATAGTCTTCTTTCTTTTTTTCTTCTTTTTTTCTTCCTTTTCTGTCCTCGGCTGCACTTTCATAAAACAAGAAGAAAATAATAGCAACACTAATAACACGGTTGAAAACTACTCAGTCATTTACAGCGTGCTTAAGTGAGGCTGAGGGGTGGGTCAGAGAGCAGAAAGCATCTTTTTTTTTTAAACTAGCAGCCCGGACCGCTGAATCCTGTACACACAGTATATAGAGGATGTCGTGTCAGTGAGGGATGCACACACCCAACCTGCTCTCTCAATAATAGCTGCTCACAGACACTGGAGAGGTGAGAAAGGAGAGGTGACAGGGAACGTGTGGACAGAAGGGGATTGTCATGCAACAAAAGGTCCCCAGCTGGAAGTGAACCAGGGACAGAGTAATCACAATTTACGTCATGAGTCCTTTTTATGCAAAAAAAAAATGTTGGAGGGTGTAGGAAGGATACTTCCTACTAATGCAAACAACACCGTCAACACGGCAGATGGAGATTTTTTTTTGTTAGAAACCTTATACATGCATAGGGCAAAACAACTGAATGCACCATCTCTTTTTGGCTTGGCACCTAGAATGGCCAATCAGATTTCGAGGGGGGCCCGGGCCACCCATCCAGCCATACCCCCGGCCTGCATCCCACTGTTTGAGAAGCACTGCCTCAACAAGTAAGCATGAATTCAATGTTGTAGCTGGTCAAGTGTTTCGAATATCACATATTTCTACATAATTGTTTTGATGTATATTTTTTACACTTTTTTTGATATTTTTTATTTAACTTATTTTTGCACTGTGTGCTTTTTTTCTTCTGCTGACTATCCTGCTTTGCTGCTGTAACACTGTAAATTTCTCCGTTCGTGAGATGAATAAAGGATTATCTTATCTTATACTTTTTGTATGTGAAACCCTAACCCTACCCTACAATGATCAGCTGTCAAGTTTCAAATTAAAAATAAATAAAGTATAATAATTTTCTTTGAAATGGGAGATTGTAAAGTAGCAGAAAGTTTTGAAAATGTTATTGTTAGAGCTTCATAAAATCATATTTTTACCAAAAACAGTGACTAAGAAACAGTATGAAAAGTGGACTAGACCTAGAAGAATCATAGCAGTATCATTACCAATCCAGCAGACTGGCTGGAGCATCTTTCTCATTCCACTGTCACCTCTCAGACACAAACCTAATCCTTCTCAAAATGAGTTGTTACATGTGTAAATCTGCACAGAAACCCTCCCTGTACTCTAGGATGTCCAGTAAGCCGTGTAGTGGGTCGGACTTCTGCAGAAGACGGTGACACCATGGACAAAGATTCTGGGCAGTGTGCCAGTGAAGCCTCTCTACCGGGGCGAAGGATTGATCTTCTGATGTAAGGAGTCCACACTAAGCATAAACATGAAGACATCTAACATGATGACTCCATGAGGCAGGATTACTCCACTGCACGCACATCGCCTGACTCACTGCTTGGTCAAACCCACCCACCCTGTTCACTCATAGGTCCAAATCTGCCCCGTGGCGTGTCTCAAAATAAGATCTGTTTGACCGCTGATTGAAATCTCCCTCAGATTCAGCCTTACGTAGATTTGAGATCTGTGTTGGGACATGAAGTGAAAAAACAAGTAGAATACTTTAAAAAAAGAAAGAAAAAAAAAAGTCCTGAGCCTTCTGCACCAAAGTCAGAACAAAAAGCCCCTGAGTGCGATCCAGCCCTACCGATTATCAGCAAGCCATAATGGGTTTTTATTCCCGTGCAAAGAGCCCTTGCTCAGCATAAATGAGACATCATTTCTATTTTGAACAGCTTGCCTGTGCCAAGGGTTGGGTCAAAAACAAAAAGGTGAAAGATGTCTGCAACATGTCCTCCAAAGTGCTCCAAAACATTCTGCAGCGAGTACAAATATGAGCCAAAACGCCTGTCTGTGTGGAATTAGCCCACTGCTGGAATTTAAGCTATCTTTGTGACATTCCTTGCATGTTTAATCACAGTGGAGAGAATATGTTGATTCAGAAAGCATTTTCATACAGAGTAGAGAGAAATCAGTAATTAAACTGCACTATCATTTTTTTGGAAGATTGCCAAGAAAAAGGAGTCTTACGTATAAAGAGCATAACCAACGTGTGTTAGGCTGCAGACACCAGGCAGGTTCTCTATTGTATTACGAGCTGCAGAAACGTTGCACTGCCTCAATGCCTTTTGATCTCTCTGTGCAAAGGACATGATCCTAAAACTTGGTGACACATTTAGCTCTTTTAAGCGATTAAATTATTGCAGTTTTTTAATGACGTATGTGCACCATTGAACCCCCCTCTCGGCATTAAAGTTGTATGTCATTTGTCGAAGTGAATCACTGTGATGCACCAAAACAGCCCAGCAGACCAAAAAATAATCATCATAGTCAGTCTCATTTGGGAATTGGCTCCAACTCAGACCATTATTATTAGAAAAAAAAAGACATCTACACTAATTGCACCTCAGGGCGTTCGTAGTGCAAAAATATAAAGTTCAAGCTCAGTGTGAAATGCAATATTAGGCATCAACTTTATCTTTGTTTACGGGTGATTAAAGGTTGAATTTGACCTGATGCCAGAAATTGAAGAGACAAACGACAGCATGTGAAGGCAGGAGAGATGAAGAAAGAGAGGTAGAGAATTAAACAGATGGTGAGACGAGGAAAGTAGTGAGCGGTAGGGAGAGCTAGGACACCATGATCGCAGCAGAGGAAAGAGGGGTAGATAGAAAAGGCAACAAAACAACGAATAGTAGTACCACAGAAGAAGAAGAGAGTAGTAGAGGTATAGGGGAGAGAAGCGGTTTATTTCCATGACTTCATTGCACTGGTAAACACTTAGACGCTGGCATTTCCTCTACCTCGCAGGGTAATTAGGAAGCGGAGGAACATGTGTAAAATGGTAATGAAGTCCTCTTCCACAGTACAGCCTCCTGGCTTTGGCTCGCACATTCACAGATGATCCTTCATTTGGATATTTATGCTTAATAGAAAGTTTTATACTGATGAGTCGTTTGAATCAGCTGAATTAAACTGAAACACTTTCACAATGGACCAATGTGAAAGTGTTGAGGTCACACTCTCATTAGCCAGGCCTTGATGAGATGGATTTATCGAGCAACATTACTGACGAAACGATCTATACTGTTAACACGGCTAACTACGACTCTACTTAGATTTAAACTGGTGATCATTTCATTCCCTTTTCAATCTATCTTCATTTTTTCTTTACATTTTAATAATCTGGTAAATAAAACGTCCAACCAATTTCTTCAATTTGATTGGTTTTGTTTGCTCAATTTGCCAGAAATGTAAAAAGAAAAAGAATTTTTATTTATTTATTTATATACAGTTTATTGTAGCATCCTTTCATGATTTGGAATTTATTTTACAGCCTCATTTAGATTTTAAAAAAAAAAATGTATTTGGCACATGCTCATACAGATGTGCAGTGAAACATCATACAGATGTGCAGTGAAATGTAACACAGGTGATGGTGATGACGATAGATCGATACATGGCCCCAGATAACAACGGTTCTACGATAATGGACGTATCAAGATATCCGATTAACTGAAGAATATGAAATGGTAAAGTGCAGGAGTAATGTGTCTATTCAATGCCATTTGGTGTCAGTTACACCTCTTATCACACTCAATCCTTTAACTTCTTTAACCCCTCTCAGACATGCTTTCTTCTTCTTTTAATCCCGCAGTCAACTCCTTCATTGGCAAATCAACTTTGTTTTTTGTGACCCTCATCCATGTCACACGTGCGACCAGGAGGAGTCATGAAGAAGTGACGCAGTGACTCAAATTTGCATGCAAATATGTTCGGAATATTACACAAGTCAGGGCAACAGTATTTTGCCGTATCGAATTTTTGTCCCGCCCCTAACTAATTTAAACCTGTAATCCACGACAACATAATGATCAAAAACTATCCAGATACAATCCAGCACAAGAGTTAGGACAGAAATCCATACAAGTACAATTTTCTTAAGCCATTACTTGGTCCATTTCAACTAAAGCCTGCACTGCCAGTTGTACAGAGACACTACAATGCAATAAAAGTCACGCCGACTACTCGTGTAAAATGTGATCTTCTCAAATGTCATCAATCACAGCTAAGCAGAAACTGCAGCTTACAGCAGATGAATTATTGCCTTCCTCTGCTGCAAACGGAAGATGGGGATGAAGTCTGGCTGAGGTACAGAGAGTGCTGCAGGTGAGTGACAGTGTGTGTCACTGAGTGATAGACAGAGAGAGAGAGAGAGAGAGAGAGAGGGGAAGAAAGCAAGTCCAGGTTAAGCCCATGGGAGATATTTAAGAGCAGCGGTGGTGACAAGAGCGTCAGGGTCATAACTCATTACTTCTGTCCACTGTGGTTTATGGACCGGGACAGAAACTGGATGACAGAAAGGAGAACAACCCCTCCAATGACACACACACACACACACACACACACACACACTGGCCTATGTCCTAGTACACAGAGCAAGCTGCTGACTGGGCACTTTGGGTCTGCTCAACTTCTCAACAAAAGGCCTGTTGTCTCCCCCTCTTTCTATCACCCTCCTCTGTCTCTCTGTGCCGTGTCCCCCTTTTTAAGTGTGCAGAAAAATTAAGCCACTCAGAAATATAATGAGTCAAAGAATAAATCAATAAAAGAGAGTTTAAAAAAAAAAAGATGGATGGTGATACATAGAATAGAGCACAAGAATGAGAGAGCAGGACAACAAGAAAATGAAGTCAAGCCGACAGTGGAGGATTGTGGACGCTGCATCCTGTCAGGGGGAATTGTGTTGCCCTCCTCTCAGAGTGAGTTTAAATCACTGTAACAGGCCTTTGAGCCTGAAAAAAAGCACATGGGGGGGGATGTGCAGGTACATCTCTTCTTCTGCTATTTTCTTCAAGTGGAATATTGTCCAAGCAGTGCACAAGGACAAGCACACAACCCGAGGCATGACATCAGCTTGATTGCAGCCACTTGGATTCATGAAATTAACTCAATTTGGTTTGAGAATGCAGAAATGTGCTCGGCCATTTTGCGACAAAACTTCTGTCAAAGTATAAGTGAATGTTCTGCTCTGAATCAGAGTTAGAGAATTTGTCAGCCATGGTCTCTCGGCACACTGATGCTCAAAACAGGCTAAATAATGAATGATTTGTTTGGAAGTTCTCCACAGCAAATGTGTTGCTAGCAAAACAGTAATAATTTACAGAGCACGAGTTTGAAACAACCGAGAATTTTGTGAGTGCATCTTTATGTATGCCTTTCCTCTGGGTTGAAGATGTCTCTTTGGAGTGTGGATGATTTAGCAAGGGTGCGTGTAGGGAGGCTCAGCTGGCAAAGGAGAGGCACGTCTGAGAACAAAAGCAGGCGGGCGGCATGAGAAGAGGACGACTTGAGAGCAGGTTGCTATCAGCAAGACTCATCACACACTCATATTCACCCCTCTTCACACACGCTGTTGTTGTTCGCAGCCACACCGGGGCTCTGACAGAAGATTTCCTCTCTCCCTCGCTGCTTTCTTATGTGCTTTTCCTACCAGCCGCTTTGCCTGGAGGTGCTATGTGACTGGCTTTGGCTTTGGTTTCAAGCAAGTGTGGTTAAAATGTGGTAATCCCATCAGCTGGATCACTAACACTGAAGATAATGAAAAAGCACATGAAAAAAGGGAACGCAACGACACTTGAGTGGAAACAGAACAAGTCCGATAGCGTGGCGGCTAATATGGGGGACTGTAGAGGCACGATTAAGCGTGTCTTTGCTCAGAGAGGAGAGGGAGCAGGGGCCCTAATCCTTGGTTGAATATCCACAGGCTGACTCACTACTAGTGCTCACTATTTTCTCGTACAGGGTAGGTCAACTCTGAAGCCGAAAAATAGACAAGGTGTGCGAGGAAAAACCCAAATCCACATTGTCAAGTCCAGCCAAAGTCAAGGTGGCAAACACAGGGACCAGGTTTGCAGCTGCTGGCATGTAAACAACTGAGTGCAATTCAGGATGAGTGTGATCCTGCTGCAGCAATACAAGGAAGTAATAAAGCTTAAAGTACCTTCAGCAGGTCCAGTCAGTGGAGCAGCAAGAGATCAACTCAGCATTACCTGCTACGGTCTGCTTCCTCGTAGTACACAGAAACACGCTACAACTTGACAGGTACAAACTATGGATCAAAGTGTGGATTCAAAAGCGGGGGGGGGGGAAACACGCCCTTTTAGTATAAATTCTCCAGCTATGTCCGAAAGATGTCGTACATGCAAACATACCAAAGAGACGCATTACTCTGCATCTCCTCCCATCTTTTAAATCTAAAGGCTCATTCTGCATGCAGGCCCTCAGGGTATTACGCTGGTTGTGAGTAAGCTACTGGCTTCAGTCAATCAAACAAAGCAAAACAGGCAAAACTAGACAAGGCTTCTACACACGAATGCCCTTTGTGTCTGTGCAACTGCAACAACATATGCTCAAGTGGAGGCAGTTGCTGTGAGGACACGGTGAATGAATATGTTGGATAAAGTGCCGTTAAAAATATTACATTAATGCACCACTGGAGAAAAATCTGGATGCATTGGTTATTGGTGGCAGGCCAGCGTGGTTTTCTCTCCACATGGGTAGGTGAACTGAGGTTTGTAAGTATGCATGAGAAGGCTGCAAAACACAGGCATGCACAGGTCGATATGGACCAACATGTCACCCGTTGTCATGGAAACAAATCAGGCTACCTAATATACCACAAGCATATCATGCCACTGATAACAAATTGGGGTTGGTGGTGGATATCAATGCATTGATCTTGTTTATTTGCTTACATTTGGTAGAATTACACCAAGCCTTGACAAAAAAAATAACTCTACCTCATGGAGGTGTACTAATCTGAGTAATAGGCTACAGAAGCATTTCAGGGACGAATGACTGAGCATATTGCAAAATAGTCCAAAAGCTGTGCATTTGTTCGGCAGGGCATTGCATATATTTATTTTAGAGAGACATGCGAGAGCATTTAACAAAGTATTCTATTAAATTAAAGTCACAGTCCTGATTATAAATGTGTAACAACGTTGAACGGAACACGCAGTGGTGCCTTTACTTGCAACCTTCGCATGAACCTTTATTATCATACAGATTTCGGTTAATAATAAATCTAACTCCAGACTGCTGTGCAGCTTTCCACACATGGTTTTCTTACGCCAGACCACCCAGATAGCAGCAACACGCGTTGAGGTTTACTATGCAGAGGCTGCTCCACTGTTTTTTAGCTGTAAGTGAATCACGTTTATGAGTAGCTCTGGTTTCAGTTCTTACCGGTGGAGTGGTCCACAGGTCCCCCGCCGTTGTTGCTGAACAGGGCAGTATACAGGTCAGGGTATGTCTTCTCCAGGGCCACACACAGGTCGAGGAAATGGTCGCTCTCCTTGTTCATCAGCATCTTCAAAAGGTGATCCACTTTCTCGGCGCTGGACGAACAGTTCTGGTCCAGCTCGAACCTATCGAGTTGACTCAAGGTACCAGAGACTATCAGCAGCTCTATGACTCGGTCCGCATCTGTTATGGACTCCAGTAAGTTCTGGTGGCACTGGTCTAGCAACTCTTTGTGCTTTGGCTCCATTGCTATCCGCTGTAGTTCCTTAGCTTCCCAGCTAACCTCAGACGGCCAAGTGGATGTAAAATCCTTAGCGATCAAAAGTACCGAGCGACTACTGAACTTAACTTATCGCGGCTTGCAGAAGTTAGCCGGAGCCACCACGGCATTAGGTTGCACGGGAGATCAATTTTTATAGCATAATGAAAAAGGCACAAGAAGCCATATTTGTTGCCCAAGGCTGTTGACTGCACTAAACAGCGATACATTTTTCCATCTTACTCGTACGTGGCAGTTCGGGTCGTTTTTTTGCTTCCCCTCAGTGTACGCTTCAGCCGAACACATTGTCCTCTCCTTATGTATCATTTAATGCGCCCGTAGACGACTGAACTGCTGGGAAAACTCACGTAACTCCGCCGCTGATACTCAGTTACACTGTATCCTCCGCCATGTCTGAGCAACTCAGCAGCTGCTGCCCGCTGTCAATCAACGTGCCGTTCACTGACCATATAAGGTAAAATAGGGCGGGCTTTAGCAAAACACACCTATTTTTTTTCTTGCAATGGGCGTAAACATCAGCCCGTAGTACGTCCAACATCCCAGGCGGAAAAAATGAGAATGGAGAGAATTTGCATGAAAATTTTGAGATGTATTAAAAATATCAAAGTGGTAAAGGAAGGTTTAGTCTAAGTAATGTCCACATCCTTAGAGGACAGCTGACAATAACTTGTACTGTACTGTCATTTGAAGATAAATATTTTTGCTGCATACTCTTCTTCGTCTATTGAAAAATGATATGATAATACTCGTGATATTTTCTTTTGTTGATGTATGTATTGTTTTATTTTATATTTAAGATATATTAGTTAGCTTAAAATAAAATAGAATGACTACAGACTAAATAAATAACAATATACTTTATAATACCAAACAAATAGCTCCACCCACACCAACTAGTCCAAAACAGTATAAAGTTAAAAATAGACTTATGCAATATTTAAAATGGATTGAATAATATGTTTTTGCAATTTTCTGCACCATGATTCGTTTGGTTTGAATCACATTTATTTAAGAAAGACAGAAGATTTTTTTTGCACCAGATTTACCCTCAAGCTCTGAGTAAAGGTTGAATTGTTCTTCCACAACTGGTTATCTGCTCACCTGCTGATCAGTGTGACGAAACTCAGAATAAACCCACAGTGCAAAGGATTAAAAGTTCCTTCAGCCTAAAGTACTTGATTAACCAGGTTGTATTGATCCATTTATCCTAACCTTTTAATGAAACACATGACACGTAAAATCATCAAATCCCCATTCAATATTTGTCTTTACAGACTAGTTTAAATATTTTATTTCAGAAAAATGCCAATGCAGTGAAATCAAATATGATGGTTTAATTCGGTCCTGCAAAATCCTGTTGAAGTAGCCACAGGCTTATGTTTTTTTGTTTCTATATGCAAGCTGCACTGCAACCATTTTTAGCATCTGCTCTGTCTGTCCTCTGGATACGATAGAAGAGGGCAGCGAGCCATATGTGAACATATAAGCAATATGTGAGAGTGGCAAATGAAATGTGCTTTTGAGTAGGATTTGTGAAATACAATATGATGATGATGGATGCACTCCCGCTTCCAGTCTGCAGCTGAATAAAGATTGTTGGCACAGAGGCAGGCGTCTGCAGGCATACCTCTCAAACCGTGACCTTATTCATGCATGCACTGAATCTCATTGTGACATCTACAACCCACTGCCTCTCTCTCCCTCTCTCTGTTTCCCTGCCATGCTGGCTCCAGAGCTTGTGCAACTATGTGCTATCCCTCTAGATGAAAAATTAATTATAATTCATTCATATCAAAGGGATGCAGGTCCCCATAGCTGAGACAGATTGGATGGTTGTGTCTGTACCCTACTTCTGAGCGGTGAATGCATTAGAATAGAAAAGACAGGCTGATGCTTTTTATCTTTTGGGTATAAACAAGTTCATTATTTAGACAACAGGGCTGGTGTTTAGCTGTCTGATTGTTTACTGAAATATTATTATACAGATTTGTTTATCAGACAGCCTGGATCAAGGCAGATAATAGCCTTATCTTTTATGGAAGAGGCTGTCAGCTAGCATTGCCATCATTTATCCCGGTCTAATTGTCTCAAACTGAAATTTTTATGGATTTTTTTGGTTTGTTTTTTCTTTGCCAGTCTGAAAAGAGATCGAGCTAATGGAAAGCTGTCTGTGATGAGAATAGCCCAACAATAACTTCATCATCCTCACCCTCTTTTATTCACCGCATCCATACACAATTCCTTCTCACGGTGTATTTATTTTATCTTCATCTTGTGTGATGAAGATTGACACAAATAGTGTTTCTAGGGTGTGGAATAAACAGAAACAACTCAAAAAGGAGCCAGTGGAGACATTTTAGAAGAGAGTATGTTTCTTCTTTATCATCATACTTACACTCTTTAAGAGATTTTGAATGTAGGGCATCATTTCCCACAATATCTCAGACTTCAAGGAGCTATAAGAGGTTTCCTGAAGTATTAGATCCTTTATAAATAGACATTACATTTAGCATTTTGTGGTTTTTAATTAACGGTGAATTACACAACCTTCAGCTTGATGCCTGCAACAGATGGGAGGTTTCTGATCATAATGACATCAAAACTCGTCGTTGGCACAGACATGCTTATATAACTCATATAGCCTTGTCCAAATTATCTTCCTCAAAACGGATCTAATCGCATTTAACCATCATTAAAATTCTAGTTATTCAAATCTAAACATCCATCTACAGCCCCTCAAGCTTTTCCTGCCATCTCTAGTCAATTCTAACATGATTCTTCCAGCAGGGCTGCTACCCAAGGGTACCCCCTCCCCAACAGCACTGCAGACATGCTTGACTTTTTTTATGTGGCCAAAGCAGCTTTATGGATGCCATTAATTCCACGGGCTCCCCCCTCCTCACCTCACCGAGCTATTGATCGCAGTGCAGTTAACTCACACTCAAACACTACTGTGGCCAGCTGAGCAGAGCCACATCTCTACAGTCAAGTGCATTCAGCGGTATTTTAAGTGAAGCCAACAGGATGTAATAAGGTATCTAGAGCTCCGTGTGCAGTAGTGCACGGTGGCCTCACACCCCTCGAGGGAACAGAGGGGTATGTATCTGTATTGATTAAGTGAAATTCAGTGTATTTAAGAGTCAAAACCAATTTGTTTTGATGTGACTGAGTCTTTCGACTATATTTAGTGTCAGATAACTAGGTCACTTGTTCTCTTGCCTTGAATTGTGAATGAATTGTGCCTTTAGTTATTGAGCCAATGCCATCATATAGTGATTTATCCTAAACTGGCAAGAATTTGTGAGGAGCTCTGCTTGTTGATTTTCCCAGTTTTCTTGTAGTTCTTGAAGTCATTACTGCCCTCTACTGGAAAAAGAAATGTAATACTACGTAAAGAGATTCACAGCAGTCATGACGAGGTCAAAACACTTTTTAAAGATACTGATGGGCATGAGTTTCATATAAATAAACAAATGTAACTTAATAAGGCCTGTTATAGGATGCTTGCAGTATTTAACAAGTTCAATGTATGTTGCATAATGAACCGCAATTTCCAATGTGCATTTTCAACATTTATTGTCTGAGATTCATGCAGAAAAAGTCACCAACAAATTATGAAATGTAATGCTTGAGTTTCACAATGGCAGGTTTACAAAATAATGCATCTCATAATGTTTCACGTGCTGCACAAAATAAAGAAGAGAGTAAACAACTGAAAACATTAACAGACAACTTTGGTACTTAGCTGCTATGTATTCTATCTCATGCATTATTCAGCTATGCTGAACAGTAGAGATGAGCTGGTAAAAGTTACAGACATTAGAGATCTGTTTATATTGGCACGATTACAATAATACATCTTAAAATTATAAAGCTCTTAAAATTCATGTCATCTGTTGCACATTGATAGTATGACCTGGAGATGAATATCAAACGAAATATGAAAATATAAAACTTTGAGTGCATTTGTATATAGAAAAGAATCAAACTGTAGCGAACGTGATATTCTTAAAACAAGGTAAACATTGCATTGATAGAACTGGCATGGCATGCAGGTTTGCAGTTTGTGTATAGTGCATAGAGATAAGCAAGAAATGGATATATATATAGAACGTTTCTATAATGTAGTAGACACCATTCCCTTTTCAGTCACTGCCCCCGCAGAACTTCAGTAGGAGCTTCTTGTAATCTCCTGATGTGTCTCCCTGTCAATAACACAAATAGTAATTAGACCTGTCACACAAAATCATGTGTACGTGTTGCTTTTAAATGATCAATAATCCATTTCATGAAGAAGATACTTACAGAGATGTGTGTGTACAGCGACTTGCCGTAGTTTTTGACATATTCCTGGCGGATATCCAGCATGTCAACTTCAGAACGGGAGACCATGATACGGATCAGAGTTCTGTCTTTGGTTCCAGCTCCCTGAACACGTGTGCACACACATAAGTATGATCAGACACTGAGGCTGACATAATTACTATGTAGCACTACGACTACAGTAGAACATTTACATGACACGAGTCAGGGTGCCTCACCTTCATGGCCTTGTAGAGTCTCTCAGCAAAGTAGGCAGGTGTGTTCTTAATACACTTCACTGAACGAGAGAACATGGTTATTACAAACACGAGCTCAAAGTACACATTCATTGTGTCTATGTTCAACAAAAAGATCACTGGATTGCTGTTGTAAAGGTCACATTCTAAATGCGCCCCTGCACAGTGAGGATGATGAACACAGCAACACAGCATCGATGTGGAGTGTGGAGTTTGAAAAGTCATACTGCACACATCAAAGAATAATTACAGATGGCAACAAGAACAATCCAAGCTGCATTAATCAATATGTTTTACATTTAACTGAAGCACTATTACGACTCTGAAGGGAAGTCACATGTAATAACAGACCTGTCTGAAGCTCTACTGAGTTGAAAGCATTTACGAGGCGAGTTCGTTTACCATCGAGTTCCCCCCATTTCATCCAAACAACTACAACACTGCCAGCAGCAGCTGCTCTAATAAACTGATTGTATTCCAGCTGTACAGCACAAAACGGAGCCAATATTATGCCAAGGTATTAGTGGAGACCAAAATCAGAACTATGAGGAGAGTAAATATTAGATATTCATTTAGCATGTGGCAGAAAACATGACCAACTAGGTTATAGTGCTGCATTCTGTCTGACAGATGTGCAGGCAAATGTTTTCTATTATAAACAGTATTTTTTTTAAAAGCACATAAAGCCAGGGCTGTTTTTGTTCCAGCAGCAGAATATTGATTGACACAGCTTTAAAGAAAATTGTGGTTTGAAATGATAGAAATGTAAAATAATTTACAAAAACATGGCACACTGACTTAAAGACTGAAATGAAACACAGCATCTGAACAACTGCACACACCCAACACTGCAGTGCACACCAGCTCACAATGAAAACAAATGGAGAGTCAAAAACAAAACACATCTATAAACAGGTTACTGTACCATAACCCTGAGCAAAGTGGGACAAAAAAGGGAAAAACAGAGATTATGCATTAAGCAGCAACACTTAGTTCAGAGCTACAACTACGTCTCAAGGTCAAGTAGCTTTAATACTGCGTCACATAAAGAGCATGGAAATGTTTAAGGGTTACATTTTGAAGTCAAACTCGTAATGCACTTAAGCACGCTCTACCCTCGTCATCGGTAATCATGTGGAGCAGACTCTGTCTGGAACAATGCATGGGTGTGACCCTTGAATAGTTGTGTGTGTATTCTTACCGACTGCCAACATGCCACTCTCAAGGTCTCCTGACATCTCCCTGTCGATGCTCTTCTCGATATCTCTGCCACACATGCGCTGGTACTCAAGGAACACTACACACACACAAACATACCCATAAACAATTAGTCATGAAGTAAATAAAGGAATACACTCTTTGTGTAACTTTGTTCTCAGTTTTCAATGGATAGTTTCAAATGCTGAAACTGAAGTTAGCTTATTTGTTTCTTATTCAGGTTACCTGCTCTGAGGTGGGGTTTGCTCCTGGCACACAAGATTGCATTGAATTTGGACTCATCTGTTCCCAGCTTGTTCTCTCCAGCAGCGTACAGGCTCTGTAAGGAACGAGCACAAACGAACACGCATTGGTCAACATATGAACAATTAGGTTCAAGGTAAATCATCAAACGATGAATTATCAGCCTTTACCTGAGCGTCTTGTTTAGCCACAGAGATGTCAACATGTTCTCGTTCGTCACGATTGCCCTACAAAATAAGGAAGCAAATATCTGTTGTTTAATATGAGAGTAATGCTGATGGACTTAAGGTATACAGCTCAGTCATTTGTATCCAATCTGTACCTGTGCAAGAGAGACCAGGAGCCTGCGGAAGTGTCCTGAGGTATCTCCAGTAATGTGATCCTCCAGTTTCTTCTTGTATTCTGAAATGGCAAAAAAAATAAAAATCAATAACTATTTGACACAGACTCAAAAAATGTCAGGACTATATTTACTTCAAAGGGGTGAAACTTATATTGTAGATCAATATGTATGCATTAAAAATGACCTTCACATAACATCATAATGTATAAATGGGGGTAGTGAGGTGAAGCTACATGGAGCTAATTCGTCTTCGAATAAAAGTCTTTCCACACAGGGTTGGATGCTGTCTGATGAAGGAGTATCGAGCTGTAGGGGAAAGTAGTGCATTCAAAGCCTCGAGGTATCTCACCTTGTTTGTAAATACGGTTTATCTCCTTGATTTCAGCGTTGGAGCGGGAGGACAGGATCTCTATCAGGCAGGCTTCATCAGTTCCGGCTCCCTGTTAGGAAGTCAGAACAATGATTACCTAAAAAAACCACCATCCTCTGGCCATGGAGCAGCCAAAAGGCATCCTGTTCATTTTCTGTTCGTGAATCTTCATTCAAACCTCAAAATAAAGCACATCTTAACAGTATACACTTTTTAATTACAACATCTTAAGATGCCTACCTTTATGGCACTGTTGAGCTCGTAGGCATCAAACTCAGCTGGGTTCTTCAATGTGGCCATGACGAGGTTCCTGAAGTCTCCAGACAGTTCTGAATGCAGGTCCTTAATCAGATCCTGAAAATGGAAACATGCTTGGAATAACTCTAAACCCCCATTAACTGCTGCTGTGAAATGTGTACTGCAGCTCTGTGGTATAGCTATAATGAGCTCTGAGCCTGAGGACATCCAATCCCTGCTCTGTAACTGGCAGCACCACCACCTGTTGTCTGCTTGTCATCATTATACACTTCAGCTTTATGTAAACTAAGCCACCGACGGTTCTATATCTGAAATGTTTTTTTGATTTTCAATCTTTTACTGATAATATGTCATCAGGTGTCAGACAAAAAGCATATCATCTTTAATAATCGGAGCAGAACTGTCACCTTTCCATAGGAGGTTTTGTAGGAGCGCAGCAGAGGCACACGCTGCCTGTTGGAGCGACTCCCCAGTAAAGTGATGATGGCTTGCTCATCAGTTCCTGAACAGACAAGGTCAAATGATGAAGTCAGTCAGAGAGTACAGACAAAGAAAAGGTCTTCTTCTCCCATCTAAACATTTAAAAATATACTGATAAATAATATATCAACTTTAAGCTGCATGATTTCCGATCTCTCCCTCTTGATCTTTCAATGCAAGCTCTGACCTTCACCAGCAGTAAGCCCCACCGCCACCACCAACTATGTTCTGCAATACATATTTTAAACAATTACAAATGATTTATGTCCCTTAACTTTGAATAATCCAAAACTACTTTTCACCAACTATCCTGAGAGAAAGAAGAGGTCAATAAAAGAAAACAACTGTAATATTTGTTTAGTTCACTATGTTCCCTACAAAAAATGATGCAACTAAAAAAAGAAGGTCGTAGTAAGAAACTACTTGCCAAGTGGTCAACATTTGGTGCATCGTGTAAAGTTAAGAAACTATTAAAATGACATAATAACAAGCCCCCCCGATTACTTTCTCTGTCTGCAGCACTCACCGAAGCCCTTCATGGCCTTCCGCAGAACCTCCACGTCTTTGAGTGGATCCGCTCCAGGAAAGTCCTTGATTGTTCCTCTGAATCCTCTCTGATAACAACAAAGCAATGTGCAAAACGTTAAGTCTGTTTTACATGACATTGTAAAAGTATAAATAATTGGTGTGTGCTTATTGAACACATCATAACAAGAGACAAAAGATAAGATAACATAAGATATATTTATTGTCCCCAAAGGGAAATTATTCTTGGACTCTGTCCTGCAGTTACAAGACAATAAAAAATAATATATATACATAATAAGTCGTATAGTTAATAATTTAACCTAGAAGCCAAACTAAGTATTTCCAGTGTTTCTTACATTGATAGCTGGAGCCACTGGCATGGCTCCTCCTCCGTAGGCTGGCATGGATGGATTTGATGAAGGGACTTGAGGGTATCCTGGCACGGGAGCTGGTGCTGCTCCATAACCAGCCATGGGCGGATTGGGTGATGGTGCCTGTGGGTATCCGGGCATTGGCTGCCCAGGCTGACCTGGGTATCCCATCCCTGGGCCTTGGTGTTGAGGCATGGTCCCTCCTGGCTGTGGGTACAGGCCAAATGACTGTTGGTTAGGGACGGGGGCACCATACCCGCTAGGCTGAGGGGCGGATGGGTACCCCCCAGGGGTTTGGGTGAACATGGATGGGTTTGGGGGATGACCCCCCATCCCTGCAGAGATCTGGTTGGCCTGTGATTCGGAAAGATTGGAATCTCATATTTTGTGTACAACTCATTGAAGAGTTTTGAATGCAAAGCACAGATAGCTGGTCACACCTTGTTTGGATTTTAGATTTTCTATGGAAATTGTCAATGTTTGTCAAACGTCAAAGAAAATGCACCTTAATCCTGAATCTTACTTCAGTACAGATACTGAAGTTCAGGTTCTGATGTTTTTGAGTTTCTTTTAGGTGGAATTGTGTTCAAGCAGTATCCAAACAAAGTGTGGCCATTCTTGAATATTCAGATGGAAATGAACATTTATGACGACACAGATAAAAGTACATGATAGACAAGACAATGAATCAGGAAACTAAAAAGAGTTGCATGCGAATTGAAAGGTTTAAGCAGTGTAGACAAGGATGAAATGTGTGACTGTTCTTCTCATGCAAAGACCTTCACGGAGAAGCTGACAAAGAAAATTGCAATGAAGAGGATTTTAAGACGCAGACTTTGGAAAAGTCTTACCGTAAATGATAGGATGCAATATTCCATGAATGGCTGTGTAACTCATTTTAACTGGATTATTCAACGCATTAATCTCATGTGGTTTTATCACATTTTAAAACAAATTTTCTCGGTGTAAGTTAATAGGATTGTAGGTTCAGCTTACCATGCCAGCATTGTATCCAGGGTTAGATAAATTGTCCAGACCAATTGTGGGATATCCACCAGTAGGGCCACCTCCCCAGCCGCCTGCAGCAGACAACAAAGACAAAGCTGTTCAGAGGAGTTGAGGATGTAAATGCCTGAAAGATTTGGGAATATTTGACCAGGACGGGAGCGACCCTTTTTCATGGAATTTCCTTTTTCTCACATTCAAACTAGTTTACATATAGGTGAAGAAGTGCTGGACAGAGAATGAGGGTATTATGTTGAAGAAGGGTTGTGGGACTTGCCTCTCTTAGCAACAGCAGAGGTTTGTTTGTTTTTAAGGGAAAAAAATTCCACTCTGTTAAGCATAAGTCCCATGATCGCTGCTGCCTACCAACACTAAATTACTGACTCACTATTCCTAAAATAGGGACCAGAAAACCTTGACCAAAGCACAGCATTTCACTTCATCTGAATTTTTCTAGTAGTACTTTTAAATCATCTTAATGGGATGCTTGAGTCTCTCTTTATCTACTCCATGTGAAAGTAGGCATTATTTGCCTGTTTTATACCTTTAAAACTCTATCATGTAACCTGTCTATTTTCTTCTATTTCTAGACTTCCATGAACACTTGTGACTTATTGCAACTCTAACAACAAACTCTAATTTGACATTTGCAGAATCACAAGTATCCCGCTTCAGTGACAGTGACCACGTGATCAGAGGAAGTCTCTGCATGAGGCCTTGTTAAAGCCGTAAGGAGATGTTGAGAGAAGAGAGTGGGGGTTTACATGCTGCAAAGGGCAGAGGTCAAATTGAAACCCATGGCCACTGCGACTACAGCCTCTGTACACGGGGCACACGACATAACCGCTAGGCTATCCCACGCCAAAATAAATAATTTGAGAGTTTATATTTTGAACAAGACAAAAAGTACAAGTAAACTTTACAAATGGTAACCGGCTGATGTTGTAACTTTTTGGCAGAGCCAGGCTATTTGTCTCCAACCACTACGAGACTTCATATTGCCTGTACAATGTTTGATGCATTTTCAATTTCTTTAACGGTGTGAAAAAATGGCTTACCTGGTGGTAGTGCCTGCGGGTAGCCCCCTGCCTGTGGCGGGTAGCCCCCTGCCTGTGGTGGATAGCCTCCTGCCTGTGGTGGATACCCTCCTGCTTGTGGTGGATAGCCACCAGCTTGTGGAGGATAGCCACCAGCTTGAGGGGGGTAGCCACTTGGCTGCGGTGGGTAGCCTCCTGCTTGAGGAGGGTAAGCTCCAGGCTGAGGTGGATAGGCACCAGGCTGTTGAGGGTAGGCCCCAGGCTGTGGTGGGTATCCGCCTGCCTGAGGGGGGTATCCAGGGTAGCTCATGGCTGTAAACATCAAAATTATGAATCATTCTAATAGCTCCCATCATAACCTATAATTAACCATGTTAGAACCATTCTGTATCAAAGAATACTAAGACAGAACACAACACGGTTAAAGCAACCTGAAAAGACATATTGAATGCATGAGACAGCAAAAAGAGAGTTAAGACACACCCTGCTATAAACCTGTCCCTCCTCGGCTTTCCCACTGCACAGAATCTTCCACTGACTAAGACATAAGCAATCTGAATTTTCCAGATCTACAGTAGAGTAACATGTCTTGTCATATGGTTGGTTGTGATATAAGACGTCACAGCTTAGCTTCTTAAAGATAGATTCTTTCACTCAGTGTAATTCTTCTAAATACACTTAAAAGCAAACTGCAGGCTCCTTTTTAATAGACTCTCCTGCCTGTCCCTGCTATTTCCTCAGTATGAGCTTCTTTAGTTATCTATTCTTTACTTTGAGTTTAGCAATATAGGAGTCACTGTCAGAGCAACGTAATGAAGGGAAACTTCCTTATTACAAGGCTGTTGGGATTACATACATTGAGCTGAGAATTGGTGAGAGAATTTTACTTTTACTTTAAGCTTGAATAAAAAAAGCGTGTTTAAACATGTCCACTGGTTTTGTGGTAAAACTGACTTCAGTGGACCTGAATGAAACATTAGTCTTGGTTGATTGATACAATGAACTTATCCTACTCATGGATTATAGTAGGGAAAAGTTATCCACAGTCACAGTCCGTAGTTGTGTGTCAAGTAAACACTTCTAACTTCTTACACACTGCCCCTTCAGGCACTGCTGCTGATGGCAAACACAGTAGTGCTGATGCTGACTCAAAGTACCAATATTTAATACTACATCATCAACAGCTATAGCACATTTGGTCAGGACAAATGACACTTAAAAATGTCAGTTAATTGTGTAGGTTTAAACATATCACATTCAATTTCTGTTCAAGTGAAGATACACCACAACGGCCTGTTTCAACACTTCAAACTGTGAGAAAACTCTGACTTGATGAAACCACAGTCCACAGATGCAAAACCTAACCTAACACCTATGTACAGTCATGTTTGCTTAGGGAGTAAGGGTGCTAACAAAGATCGATATCTCTTCTGAAATGAAGTCACCAGTATGAGGTAATAACCTTCGCTGAAGTGACACAATGCAGAGACAGTTCAAAAATGTACTCTAGCAGGATTTCAAGAAAGATCAGTAATGATTTGATCAAAATGTTTGTGTTGTTTCCTTGCCCTCATTCATTGAATCTTTTTATCCTTGCTCCAGGTTTTTGTCTAATTTGAATTGCCTTATTTATTATTTGTGAAAAGTTGCTGTTGTTAAAAAAAAGTTTTAAGTAAAATCCCCCACTGTCTTATTTTGTTGAACTTAACTTTTCCTTTGTCTTTCTTTGTATTCTGCTGTTTGTATGTTTATCCTCTACGAGATTTTGTAAGGATATTATGTTGTAGGTTCTTAAAGGTGCACTGTGGAGATTTGGTAGTGACATTTGAAAGTTGAAGTAGTGAAACAGTCCTATGCTATATTTTCTGAACTGAATACACAAACTTTATTCAAAGAGAAAAATGTGTCCCTGAACACTGTTTGGAGCTCAAAAGCTACCAGGAGAGTTATGGTGTCACTGTTGAGGACCCCCCACCACAACTTCCCCTTTATCATTTTATCTTCAAGCAGTGATGCAGAGACTACATTTTCCTCTGAAAGTATAGAGTTATGAACATAAACCACATAATCTGTACATTTCTCCAACTTTCACATTTCTCTACCAAACATAGTGCACCTTTAAAGTGTCAACATTCAAAGGGGAACAAAAATACAGTGACCATTACTACACCTTAGCATCCTATGAATATTGTAGCTTCTTTTTTCCCTATATGTGTCTCACTCAATGTTTTTAACTCATGGAGGTTAAAAGCTAGTTCTGTTGTAAACAAGACGTAATAAGATAAGTAAGCTAGAGGCTAATAGCTAGTGAGTAAACTGCACGGATTAGTTTAAAACTGAGGGATTCAGAACATGAAAAGTTTAGCTAAACACGAGCTGAAGTTCCGTTTTGTGCTGGATAACACAAGGCTGTTTCAGGCCTGTACAAGTCAGGCTCCCAGCACCATTTACATAATCCGCCAAGATAAACCCTGTCATGTAAACCCTGCCCTACCTAAAACTGAAAGCTAAAGCCACTTAGCTAACCATAAATAAACGAAACGAGCTCACAACATTTTGCTAGCAGTAGGAAGCTTTGAGCATTTTGTAGCCTTGCATGATTACTTTAGCATTGGTAAACCTGTAAAAACTTAAGGTTGGCATGCTAACGACAGCGCCGAAGACAGCAGAGTTCGTAAAGCCACACAAATACTTCATAAACAGTCGCTACTTATCGAAACGTAACTTATTACGTTAGCTTATAGCATTTCTGGATCATAGTTTGGTGTTGTTTTAGTCGTTGTAAGGATTTTAACACTTACTTTAGTCTGCTCGCTGTCTCTTCCTGGAAGAAGTATTTCTTTTCCAGTCTCGGTATTGACTGTATTTAACTGGTGTGGGTGGGACTCGTATTTTCCATTTAAGGAACCCACCCATCTATCTGCCCGTCACTGACATACAGAGCGGCTATCCTTTGACCATGTGACAACAGTCAATACAGGACACAAACATTCATGAATATCAATGACATGATGGAAAATGTGACCGATCGACGTCACACATGTACACAATAGGTAGCCTACATATTTTCACAGGTGTGTTGTCTAAAACAAACTATATCTCCTGTCCAAGTTAGCTTTACCTTAAATAATGCTAGGAGAGGCGTTAAAGGTGCACTATGTAGATTTGCTAGTGAAATGTGAAAGTTGGAGAAGTGAAATAATTGTATTCTGTATTTTCTGAACTAAATACACAAACTTTATTCAAGGAAAAAATGGGTCCCTGGAAAACTAAAAAGCTACCAGGAGTGTTACGGTTTCATTGTTGCGGGCCCACCACCACAAATTCTCCAGGACATTTTATCTTGAAACAGTGTTACAGCGACCACATTTTCCTCTGAGGACTGTTTGTGTATAGAGTTGTGAACATATACCACAGAATCTGTAAATTTCTCCAACTTTCACATTTCTCTACCAAAACTCCATAGTGCACCTTTAATTTTGTGTTTGATGACATGCAGATACAAAGGCTAATTACTACTTATAACAATAATTGTAGAACATAAAGTGCTAAAACTATTTAGATAGTAAGAACACATTGTTGAATTGTATTTACTGGAAAACTAAGACAATGCAATCAAAATTTGAATTTATAAAGAAAAGCTAGGCCTATATGACTGTTAATAAATACTAGAAAAAAGGTGTGATGTCGTCTTGTGATTACTCAAACTACTACATGACTGAGTCAAAAAGCAGATAAATGGAGTGCTGCATGGATGTTAAGAAAAATGTTTGATATTTTTTTGAAAAGAATGAGTTCCTCTGGTGCTCTTCAGTGTAGGGATCCAACTTAGAGGCTATACTGTAGAGGTCTGAGGCACTAAGAGGGTTATGCATAAAAAGCCTTTAATTCATCAGGGCTACATTTTGTACCTGCCCTGATGAAGGCCTGTATGGCTGAAACATGTTGGCATGTTTTTTATGAATCTGTAGCCCTGAAGTATTAAAGGCTTTTTATACATAACCCTCTGAGTGCCTCAGACCTCTTCAATATACTACATGACTAATTTTTGTTTATGAAGGTGATTGCAATTTGGTGAAACTCGCCAACAGGGAAGTGTTATTTATATCCGCATACACCACGTCACTGTTGTACCTTGCTGCGTAACGCTTTTGATTGTTTGGGATATAATTTTGAATGTGTGATACTGATATTTACCACAAGAGGGAGCCATTTTTCAAGCTTTCCAACTTACATTTAGATTGTCTTGCAGCCTGCCAGTGGAGTGCATATAGGCACTATAGGGGGGAAAGTGGAGGAAAAGGCTTGGGCTAGTGGTTGTGAATATAATGATTGATCATCCTATTTTTTTTCTCCAGTATTATTTTTTTTTTCAGAATCAGAATCGTGTTTATTGCCAAGTACATTTACACATACAAGGAATTTGTCTTTTCTGTTGGTGCTGTTTTACCAATAATAGTTTGTTCCATCTCTAAATGTTTTTGAGATAACTTAATTTCAAATATGCCTCTATCAAACCAATAAAAGTTAGGGCAAGACGATACATCACACAAAAGATTAGTGAGTTAAGTTCAACTAAAAAACTTTTGTTCCTGAATAAACAAAACACCTATCCCCACCCCCTCTCTCACTTACAAACACGCACACGCACACGCACACACACACACACACACACACACACACACACACACACACACACACACACACACACACACACACACACACACGATACACGATTCCTCCTCACTCCCACTCCTTAACACCTACTGACAAAACAAATGTTAGTGATACATTTTACAAGCAAGTGGTCTAGGTAGGCACCTTGGATTAAACACAATGCTTCAGAAATAGTTTGTAAACCTATGAAAAAAATATTCTAGGCTACCTTTGTGTCACAACATGTATAAAGTTGACGGTGAAGCTGGACAGTTTGTATTATCAGAATGGGCAGGGGAACAGTTTGTCTCATCCAGTAAGATTAGAATGAATATTCACACAAGCCGGGCGCTGATTGGCTAGCGTCTTCGATGACGCAGAGCCGTTCTCATTACATATTCAAAACCTCTCTCTCTGCCTCTCTGCAATAAAGGCAGATAGCGGGCCATGGGGAGTAGGGGAAAACTTTTTATACTGACATGTTAGCGCAATGACTTTTGAGTAACATCAAACTGGGACGAGGCTCCCGGCGCGAGGAGGACAGGGCCCTGTACGGCAAGAGAAAAGGAGCACTTGCCATCTGCCGGGGTACAGGAACGGAAAAGCAAGACGGCAAAAGAGTTGAGACCAGTCCAAGAATCAGCGGTGGAAAATCCAGTTTAGCCATTTGAATTGAAAGATGAGCTTGTTGTCTGCCATAGACACGAGTGCCTCCGTGTACCAGCCTGCCCAACTTCTCAACTGGGTCTATCTCTCCTTGCAAGACCCCCACCAGACCAGCGCTTTTGACGCGTTCAGACCCGAACCCAACTCTTCCCACCCGGATCTCAATTTCAGCAAGACTCCCGCAGCGGCGGACTTGAGCTCTTCCCTGAACTCCAACTATCTCAACAACTTCTTTCAGCTGCAGCGGAATGAGGTGAAAGATGGCATGCATGTGGCAAACCTATCAGGGGTAACTGTCATTGTGGGATGGTGGTTTTATCTGCTTCAGTAAGAAACCGGCATGATTGATTTGTTGACTGTTCCGCGTCTTTGCAGCAAATGGTTTAACATGTACAGCATGGGCTGTTCTGGTAGAATAAACAGTGCCAACATGCTGTGTCTTATATAACTTCAAATGGTCTGAAAACATCGACATTATAAGAAATTAAACTTTTGTATTATTTTTAAAAGCTCCTGTTAGACCAAATGGCATCATATTTAATGAACCAAGTAATAGCCTATGATTTTTTTTGACACAGGAATTATACTAATGTAAATATCACTTAACAATTGTAAGTCCTAAATAAATCATAGGAATATTATTATTCCCCAGGATTTAGTCTTTAGTGTAACTAAAAACTTGGTTTTCAGTACCCTAGTTGTCCTCTAAGTGCTGGGATGTGATAGGAGTTTTTTTGTATCTACAATTTTAGTTGGCAAAGCTCATTAAAAGCCATAATAAAGTTTAATAGATGAATATTACAACTTAGTTTATATATACTGACAATTTAATATCCATTAACATCTCAGTGTTTAATTTCTTTTTAACCAGGTTTGTCCCGCCCCAAGATCAGAGATATATTTTTGGGAGGGATAACTGGACTAAAATAGTCGGGAAAAAAAAGTTTCAACTGCATGTGAACATGTTATCGAATACAGAATAGGTTAAGAAAATATCAGAATGATCAGATAAAACACAGGCAGTTTGGACATAACAGATTTCCCCAAAGACTTAAAAACATTCAGGACAACTGAGTTTGTCATTTAATCGAAAGGTCGCAGCATACTAAGGTGAGTTCAAATTGAAGATGAAACTCTGCTTTTATCAGATATGTTCTAATCAGAGAGGTAAGGAGGTAGACATTCTTCTGCACACCTCTGTCTGCAGAGAGCAGGCCTTCTCTGCAACCTCCTGCTGGGCTCTGCCGTTTCCAAGTAGACCTGGTTGTGCAAACAAAATCAATCCTTGTTTACATATTGTCTATTCCTGTAGCTCTGTGTAATTTTAGGGACATACATGTTGGTAATGTATGCATGGTGCAAACCTGATACTGCCGACCATACAGTGCAAAAAGGACCCCACCACCACACCCCTTCAACATAACCCACACAGACATACAGCACACACAGAAAAACGAATCACATACTGCAGGAAAAGTGGCAGTGTAAAGAAAATACAAGCTTCCTAGTGTGTGTTGATTATGCTGCAGTTTAGTTTCTTAGATCTATGTTACTGTGATGTGATGTGTTGGAAACACTCGTCATGAAGGGACGGTGTATATTCACCCATCTAGAGCTGGTGTCCATTATTATGCTGGTAACCATAGAGGCCTTTTGAAGTAGTTTAACATGAAACAGTCCTCTGAAAAATGGGGTGTGCACATTATACATTACACGCAATTGTGTAATGCCATTCAATCCGCATGAGTATAAAGAGTTTCAAACCAAGAGAACATAAGCAGTCTGGAAACGGTTTAAGGGGTGGGGTTGTGGGGGGGGGGGATTTTGCAACTTACTCTACAGGCTAAGCCAAGTAAAATAAACCACTGCAGAGATTTGTTGATGAGATGAGTAATGCATAATGTGGTTGTTCTTTGCAATGAGGATCACACAACAGACTAATTGAAGTAGAATTGTGATAAAAACTCAAATTTGTTGTTCATCCTGGGACAAGTCAAGAATGCTAACCACAATCTCAGTTTGCTGACAGCTTTTTGAAAATACTTGTTACTTTTTCTCTCTCTTTATTGACTTTTATGATAAAAAGAAAAAACCTTAAATGTGAATTAGAAACATTAATAATCCTCATGGACTCATGCACCTTATTGCAATTTCTTATGGAATTTATTCTGCATCCAATCAGTCACCTTTTTAACTTTCCACTATAAACCACAGCCCTGGTGTGTGATTGCATTGTGAAACCTCTTCCCTGGACCTCAGATCTTTGATAATTGATCTACTGCAATTGCCCAACCTCAACTTGGACACACATGATTGGTAATGGAACAAGCTTGATCCTCATTGTTTAAGCCAATGCATACAAATCAATCGCCATGCAAGTAAACACAAACTCTCCTTGTTCACTCACTCGCTGACTCTCTTCTTCACTCTCACAGACACACAAAATAAACAGTCTCTCCTGGCCATTAGCAGATGTGTGTGAAAATCAGTTTCCTTTGGCCTGACACAAGAAGAAATACTGAAGAACCGTGAGGAACATCAACTTTGTGTTTGTTCCAGTTTAACAATGTCCACACAGACTAATGTTTAGCATCACACAAACATCTTCATTTCCATCAGCAGTGATAATACACAGAGCTGGAAACACATTGCTGAAGGAAAACTTGAGAAACTTCAGAGCCTGGCCGTTTGATTTACGATGACTACATGTAATAAATGAACATGAGTCTTAAAGCTGTAGCTGGTTAGCAAGACAATCTCACAGGCTGCAGATAAAGATTTGGCTTTCTGCCTCGGTCAGGTTGCCAAGCCTTAAGTTTCTGTGCTGTGCAACATTAAACATCAACAGAAACATCATTTCCCAGACACAAACATGTGCCTTAAAAAGAAACTGTAAGGGATGAGAAAGAGGTTATCTGTGGATTTCATCATGTCACACACTTAGTGAGTGCTGCTTAAACATTTATTAGTGCATTTAAACTGTTATATTTCAAGACCGATGACTATATTAGACTGTTAATCATCTTGTCCACATTGTTGTTGTTTTTTATAACCAGATCTTCAAATATAAACATCTGCCCTTAAATCAGTATAATTTAACCCAGAGGTCAATTCCTTTCTGTCGTTTCCGGACTGAATTTTGAGCAGAAGACGACATGAATGAGAAGGGAAATAAGTGACTGCAGGCAATGCTCTCCCTGTTATTAATATTCAGACGGCATCATCCATGGATTCACTGGGCCCTGTGGCATGCACCGCCGCGTTCTGTGGCTCCCAGCATGCTGCAAACACTGACCATGGTTAGTTTACCGCTAACAGTGCATGGTGACACTGCTGATGTTCCACAGGCTGGCGAGGGAACATGCCTCCCATCTTGTTTACAATGAGTCATCCTCTGTAAAGTCCTGTCTTTTTCTCTGTGGACATGCTCAGTACTTTTCCAGCTCATGAGCACAGCTGGGCCTTTCGCCAGATGTTCTGAATTTAATGAGAGAAATGATCTTGGACGTGTTTTTTTCCCCTTCATATTCTTTTTTTTTTTTGTGTAACAGAAAAATAGGATGGAAAGAGCTCAGCGGAAATTGGTGATTTATCTCAAGATTTTAACACTCCAAACTGGGAATGCAACATTTTATGTGATACTGTCTTGTATTTAATGATGTCCCAGCATGCTCTATGTCAATAAATCCCACCTGTGGGTTGTCAGTATATAAAGTGTGAAGGCTCCAAGATTGCAGTTTACATTAAATGCAATACATACGAATTTGTAGAATTATATCTTTAAATTGACCCCTGTCTAATCTTTTTCTCATCTCCCAGGCCTTAAACAACAACGTCTATAAGAATGTATCTCCCTATGGCTCCCTGAACAACATTGTGGATGGACTCAACTCCCTGACAGACCATTTCTCAGACCTTTCCCTTTCTTCAGAGCCCAGAAAACCCAACAAAAGACCCCCACCCAACTACCTGTGCCACCTGTGCTTCAACAAGGGCCATTACATCAAAGACTGCCCCCAGGTAAGACACGTGAAACACATAATCCAGTCTGTTTACATAGCATTAACATCATAAAACCTCTTATTTTTGACTCTACATGCCTTGCACTTGTTTAATATCTTTATGTTTTGCATGCCTCTTTAGACAGTTTCAGTGAGTTATCATTTTGTTAATTAAAGCCAATGATGGCACTAAAAGCAGTGCCTGCTCCAGCCAATGTTCGTCTCTCTGTCTTTCTCTCCCTCACTCTCCCTCTCTCTCGCTCTCTCTCTCTATTTGGCTGTGGTCTGACCTACTTGTTAAACAGGCTGGCCTCTGTCTTCCGTAGTCATGTGTGTGAGTGTGTGTATAAAAGCGCTTGTGTGCATCTTAACTACCACATCATTACAGTACAACAAGCCATCCGTTTTAGCCATGATATATAAACTTTGTTGGGCTAATTCAAGAGTCAAAGGTGCAGCAGATTACGTTAGCCCTGATAGCCTCATAGCGTATTTTGAACAATCATGAGCAAATTCTAGAGCAGCCATCTTCTTTGACATGTAGCTAAAAGAAAAGTCACAGTGGCATCCTCTGCCTTCCAGTTTCTGATTCAGTCAGATGGGATGTAGGTTCTATGTGAGGCACCATGAATAATCCATCCTGAGGTCTAGCATGGAGGTTAGGAGCGCTAATGTGCAACTAATGTGGTCTCAGCTGCTGTCATCTCCCAAAATATAAACATCATCAGGGCTAGGGCAAGGAGAATTATGGGTTTTAAACGATTTCCGACACTTAACATAATGAAGTGTGGGCAGAAGTGTCTGTTTTGAAGAAAAAATGCCCCTGGGTGGACGCCAGACTAGACATTAAAGGTTTGTGCAGGAGTGCAAACCACTTGATATCTACACATAAAACAGGGAAAACTGAATTTAAGAGATAGTTTGTGGAGTCTGCAGGAGTTGTTGGTGAGGAATGGAGTATGAAATTGCTGTGGTGGATCTGTCATTGTGGTGTTATATAGTGCCTTGTAAAACAAACTCCATTGCTGGGACTGCGGCCTGGAAGTGATCTGGTTTCATGACAGGAACACAATGGCACCCTCCCTTGGAAATATGGACATTTTAGGAGTTTTTTTAAGTTTATTCTTTTGGACTTGTGGTGCCTAATATTCTTTTCTCTCTCTTTCTGTCTCTCTCTCGTTTTGCCTCTCCCTTCCCCTGGGTGAGGTGCAACAGCCTAACCCCAGCCCCGAGTTTCTTTTTGCATGGAATGGTAATGAGGAGCAGATGTGAGATTAAAATGCTTTGACTCGCTTTATGACATATGATGACTGGTCTCTGGAGGTCTGTAAAAGACCTGTGTACTGATGAAATATCTCCTGGACAGCTCCAAACTGCAAAGTGTGGGAATTAGATCATCTATTGACAACTCTGAAGGGAATCTTGGGCCTTAGTATACCATGCATCATGTAACTTTTGTCTTCATTTTTCCTTTAAGTAATGCTATGGCTGTTAATGTGACCATAGATCACAAGAAACTGATGCTCAAGATTGGATCAAGTGTGCCTGAAGTAATACATGATCTAATGTGTTTATTTTCCTTAAGAAAAAATAAGGAAACCGACATGCTGAGCACATTGAACGCATCACCTTCATCTTTTTAAATGAAAAATCCCATAGAAAGTAAACACTGTGAAATCAATCTTAGTTGTAAGCTTTCAGGAGTGGACCTCAATCTCACACTCAGCCGTCTTCTGGTTTATATTTCAACTCTTAGTTAAACTGCCAACAGTAACTCAAAAAGCAGCTACAGCCTCCGCACCTACACAGTTCAACACCACCGAAGTTATTTAGGTCTCTCATGGGCTTTTTTTTTTTCCTCCATAAATTGACCTTCCATTTGTGCTACATCACTTATACACTATTGCCCAGTCACCTGTCATTGCCTGCCTGGCCAAAGATAGTTCTGCCTAAACTTAACCAGCTGGAGACCAAAATAACAGATGTGACACAAGAGTGTTCGACTTAGCCAAGAGTTTTCCGACTGTTTTCATTTAATAACTACGTTTCACAAGGTGTAGTGATTCATTTTGTGCCCATAACGCTGCTGGTATGTGCTCACACAGGAATGCATGTGTCCCTACTAATAGTTTGTCCCTTCAGCCAATGAAAACAAAGCGCTTTGAATGTGTCATCCTGATCCAGCATGGAGAATTACATTCTGATGACATGTACAGTCTTCCTTGTTAGTCCACCTCAACATGTTTTAATGTGCTGGTTTGTTCTGCAACTTCTATCATTCAGTTTACACGAGGATAAATATTATTAGTGTTTAAAGGATATTGCTAGTGATTTATGTTCATTTGCTTTGTAGCGACTGTTATGAACAGAGAAAAGTCGCCCACAATTTAAGTGGGTACTTAAAGCAACATGATGGAGGAATTCAGTTTGGAGCGCTGTGGAGCCCACTGAAGGTCTTTGAGTGCAACTGCACTGTCGTAAAACACACACCGCGTATTGACACAGCCAGCTCGGCATCAGAGTTGCAGGCTACTGTTTGACAAAGCTCTCGCCAACGTGTAATAGCCTGTCCAATATTTACTCTAGTCTGGCTTCTTGCTCAGTCACTCTCTTTCTTTCTCTTCTTAGCTTCATCTATCAGGGTGCTCTTCATCTCTCACCCTCAGCCATTGCATCAAAGAGTACTGATATGGCTTCTTTGTAGCTGAAGGCTGGTTTGTAAACTAGTGCCTTAATGCTGCATGCACTTCTTGCAAGAGAACCGCGGCCTGCTGACAAAGTTACACAGTGCTGAAAGCAGGCAACCAGGGGCACTCTGTGAAAATGGGATCGACGCCATTCTGTTGAAAGTTATTGTACTATGAGGTCGACTTTAAAACTACTTTTTCAAGGTGGGAATGCCACAAATTGTTGCTTTAACTGTAACAGATGTGTATAAAAAACATGTTTATCCTGTTAATAAAACTAAAGCCACCATACAAAAAAAGCTTAATATAATGGTCAACAACTAAAAAAATCAGAGCACTAGTCACAGAGTCCTGCCATGGGAACAGACAGGTTATTAATGTGAAACCACTCGCAGGTACAAATTACCAGAAGTTATAGTAGACTAGAAAGCAGTGCAGCCTTTAAAAAATTCATCACAAGCATAGTGCACATTTGGGTTTCTTCAGTCCTTTTGTCAGAAAACTTCATAAAAATACCAACTATTACAATGAATGAAGTGGGCCACATTTCTGCCTTTAATACTCATTATAGAGCCAAATTCATTTTTAATACACAGCTGCAAATAGTCCCAAACAAATCCAATTATGTTCACCTGTTATAAAGATTTACATCAGCAGGGACCATAGACGCGGGGCCAAATGCCACAATCAGGGTAAGCAATTCAGATAATATTAAGAGCCTCACCAATGCTTTGTTTGTTTGTTTCTTTTTCATAAGATTGACAAAGAATATATAGAGTAGCATCTGCCTACTTATTCATGTACTAGAGCAGACTACTGTATACCTGCTTTACCATTTGATGATCTGAAAATTCTTAGGCAATTAAAGGTGAGGTCAACAACGTTCCTATGTAATGTATGTTTGTTGTTGTAACATGATAATACTGTAAACACTGCACAGGCTGGAGAAAGATTTTTTCAGGGACCTCGAGTCGGTAGTTGAATGAAAGCCACAGGCCTGGCAGCAGCTGCCCAGTGCTCCCTGTCATGGGGACAGAGGTGTTATGTAAACTGGCTTTTATTCGGAAAATGAGGTCGCTCCCCCAGTTATGAGCAGAATGCCCCTCACTGCCACACTCTGGCCCCCGTCCAAGATGTCTTCCACTTGCACTCATGATTTGGTTCTGTTCGGCGGACTTAATCCTCTCAACAGTTGGCTCCACCTCTGATCAAAATGATGCATTGAACGGCATCTTCTTGCTACGTCTCTCTGAAGATGAACTCATGGAAAATGTCTCTGCAGGAATGCAGGTTTGTGGGTATGTGGGGGTGGTTGCTGCTGGTGGTGTGTGTGTGTGTTTTACGTGTTCCTCTGAGTTACTCCTGACTTACTGTTCCCTATTCCTGGTCTCAATGCATTCCCCATTCTGCTTCAGACCTTCAGAGTTATAGTTTCCTGGGAATGTTATTTTATTCTTCAGAGATATTTCAGATACTTTGCCGCTGGTAGAACACTTATTTTTTCATAAACACGTAAAAGCCAGAAATAACCTACACAACATTTTTCAGCCTTTATGCCTATTTCTGCTGGAATGAAAAATGTCAAACTACGTTAAACATTCTTAATATGGAAACTTTGCCAATCTGTTCAATCAGGGCAACCTCCATTTGACTGATTGAAATATAACACGCTGATTGGAGGAAAGAGATGCATTTGGTGCATTTAGTGCATTAGATTATCAAATTAGTCCCGCCCACTTGAAAGCAGTTACGAAAGCACAGGGGGAAGCGGACACGAAATGTCTCTCTTATGAAAGATGTTCAAACTCTGGCGTTTGATTTTCCAAATGAGTCATTTCTACTTCAAAACAGATAATAGAGCGAAGAAAAAAACAAACTAAAAAGTCTTGTATGGAAGCTGTTCATAATCTGCCAAAGATAATCTTTCTGGATCTTATTGAAGAAATCAGAAGCTTTCAGAGCCTTCTCAGCAGCAGTTTTAAGAACTGTGTTTATTTGATTTTCTGCCATAGAGCAGAACACTTTCTTAAGACCCTAAAAAAACGAGATACAACATGCTGAAACGTTTGCTTTTTATAACAAGCGCTAGACGGCTGTATCCCATTTGTGCTAAGCTAAGCTAACCAGCTACTGCCTGTAGCCTTGTGTTTAATGGGCAGACATTAAAATGGTATCAGTGTTCTCATCTAACACAAGTTGTGCTAAAATTGAGCTTTAAGGGCCACTGTAGCAATGAAAAGCTCTTTTATGAGACATCTTTAGCATATTATGTGGGTTTTATAAGCTGGATTACATGCACACAGATGGATAAAATTCATCTCTTATGCCAGCTGTAATATACACTCAATTTATAACATATAAAGCCAAGACTATACTTAAACATGGATGTTCTGGATGTTTCTGTGTCCCTGTTAGCAGAGCAGGAAGCGCAGATAGAAAAGAAGCATCACAGTGTTGATCAGAAACACATGGAGCTCATTGATCCTTAAACAGAGACGTCTTTATCACACCAGTATAATGGGCCTTCTGTTTTAATCGTTATGGTGTCTGATGAACGGGGTATATATAGCATAAAAGTCTCTTCTCTTGATCTATAGCGATATCAGACTTGGCACGATCTTAACAGTGTGTTGACATGGGCCAAAATGTGTCCATCAATCCAACCATTATCTATACCTCTTCTCCCGTTTTGGGGTCGTGGTGGGCGGGAGCCAATCCCAGCTGTCATTGGGCTAGAGGCGGGGTACACCCTGGACTGGTCGCCAGTCAATCACTGGGGCCGAAATGTGTCCCATATGTTAATGTTTAAGTTACTATACTGAATTGAACTAGCTTCTGTTCCTTTTTTCTAAGTGCAAGTGATGACATTTTCCCCTCTTCCAAGTCCCTGTCAATCAGTCAAGCCCTTCATTTGTTCATGCCCGTATCTCTCCACCAAGCACATATCCGATCTCTATCTGTGACCATATGCCAATTACTGTGATGGACCTCACACCTCATCCGGCAGGTGATTTCAGCAGCAGTCTGTGCTTTGTGACAAATGGTCCCCATAATCTCCCATTACAGTGTCAACATGGAGACCTGAGGCGAGCTTTGAAGTGAGGTGCTCTTCACACCTGAGGAAGATCACACTTTTAGAGTAACGTGTGATCTGCTTTTTCCGTCAGTCGCGGTGATAAAAATGAATGACTTCATTACCGCTGCCCACTTTGTCTGTCATAACAAACATGGACGGTTGTTGGTTTGAGTCTTTTCGGAGCAGCAATGTTTTTTCAAATTGGTAAGCAGTCCTGCTGGGATAATTGTGCAACCCTTTTTTTTGATGCTGCAACTTGCTGTTTGTTTGTGAGACGGTGTTAGAGTAGGGGGTGATAAGGTGTCAAATACACAAAGCAAGTTTAGAATTAACTGTTGTGTTTTCTCTATGCACAGGGCTATCTGTGTGCTCCTCTTTGGAAAGTACTCTAGCCCAGTTGGGGCACACCCAATTTCCTGCTGTGTGTCTGCCTAATATTCAAGTTCTTTAAAATACGGGTAGAACTCTCTGCATGAGTTCTGCTTTTACTTTGGAGGCAGCTAAATGTGTGCAGCACTGGAGTCCAAGACAACAGCACTGGAGTCCAAGACGGTGTGACAACAATCATATCGCATGCTATCCTATCGTATCCTATCCTATGCTATTGAATCCTATCGTATCGCATGCTATCCTATCGTATCACATCGTATCTCATCGTATTGCATCCTATCCTATCGTATTGATGCTATCGTATCGTATTCATTCATCTCACACTGTTTTTAGGACACTTGTTAAAGGAATAAACCTTTCTTGAGTCAAGATCTTTAGACTGGTCCTCTTAAGAGTACAAATGCATTTAACTGTAACTAAAACTATTTTTTATTTCATGTATTTTACCAGCTAACAAGGACTTTGGGTATGATTGTTTTTTCTTCTTATAAAGGTCCCAGGTGAATATTTGCAAATGTAGGGTAGTCGACCACATTCACATCTGGAAGCTAGAGCGCTCTCATGGCGTTATGGAGTTGGAATTTCAGCTTTAACACTTAATCAGAAACAGTGTAAGTGCCTTACTTGTGGGTAACTCTAGCTGGTCCTGGGATTTAAACCCACTTCTTTTTTTCTGTCCCTTTTCACCCCACTTCTTCCTCTCTTCGGTAGCTTCCTGTTAAATTCAAATGTTCCATTCAAACTGAAGATTCCAGCTCTATCTGAAGTCCAGCTTAGTATTCCTACATGCATGCATTGCCTCGAGCTTCTGGCCAAACATTTGTCCCCTCCTGTATTGGAACAATGCTGTTAAACTGTCTACAGTAAGCTTTCTAACTGTCATCAATAGTTAGTTCAGTGCTGATTATTCAATAGTTCAACAGATTATGTGGGCTTAACGTGGCTGCAGACGTTAACAGTCCCCCGGGGGCTAATGTTCCTGGGAAGGGAAGGAACATAGATCCATCCTACATCTGTCCTTTAGCTTTTCCAATCTCCATTTTACCACCTATTGCCTGTACTGCAAGATATCTGCAGGGAAATCGTGTATTTACATTTTCCTCTGCCTCAACCAGCTGTTTTCTCTCTTCTTGTCTCTCTTGTAATCTCTTGGTCCTTATGCATCCTGCAGTTTGTTAACCCTGTCGATAAACAATCTTTCAACACTGCAGTCACACTTAAACATTTTGTCAATAGAGAATGATTCAAATTTTGCCCTCATGATCTCCATAGCCCAAGGCACGCAGATTGGATGTGTTACTGTCATGGTAAGAAGAAGGTCCATGTCATACACAGGGAAGGTACGCTTCGAAGGGCAGGCAAGTGGAGAGACAGCTAGCGGGCTAGAGAGGACTGAGGGCACTTCCTCTGAAAGGAAATCAAAGTTAAAAGAATGATAAAAGCGCAGTTTCCTGCCAGCTGGTTTGTGTTCTGTACAGAAATCCCTGTCTTCCTCTCAATTTTTGCTGACACAACAATCACACTACTTCCTGTTTTGGTAACCATGACACCTCTAACCCCATCTCTGGGAGGCGGGGATGTGATGTTAGATTTTGTCAGGTAGTCTTACAGCTGATTTGATTGCAGACATATGGTGAAATAACAACATAAACTAAGACAATAAACCATCTACTTACTGAAGCTGTTTTCAGGACAGCCTGCCCCTGAAATCTTCTTGAGTCGCTCATTCACACACGTCTCTCACAGTGGGAAGATTTACCTGTCAGACGAGGGGGGTCTCAGAAGGCAAGCTGTGACATAAGAAAGAAGCAGCAAAAAAGGAAAAGGCGGACTAAGCAACACTTGACACTTGATCGTTTTTTTGCCTTTATATCAATCCTACATGTAACTGAATTTATTCACAGTACCAACTAATGAGTGGGACAGAACATACTGGCGGATGCAGCTTTATTATATATGCCATCGATTGATATAAACATCATTACCCCCGCCTGTTGCTCATAGTGAATTGTCCTGAATATTTTCTGCTGCGTTCAAATACCAGCACATGTGGATATTTTACTAAGGGGCTGGCAGAAAAAAATCCAGCTCAAGTGGGGGCAAAAAATGCTACTGTTTAGGTTCACACAAGCAGCTCAACCTGAAAATGTTATTTTCAGCAGTGCATGTGTGAAAACAGCTAATGAAAGCTCTGACAATATATCAGCTACTTACTAAGTGTCAGCTTATCCTACAAGCTACGCTGATACTAATTCCATCAGTTGTCTCATCTCAAAACGATTTTGTACCTTAAGTTTTACACATTGACTAAGGTAGTTTTGTTTGAACATTCTCACAAGAATTTCTAATGTAAATCTTTTTTCCTGTCACACTTTTTGAGCCACTTTTGTGAAATGAAGGTTGGAGTTAATACAAGAAAATAAATCATAAAGTAAGCTTGTCTCTGCAGGGCCAGAATTAAACAGGTCAACACTCTTTTTTTATAGCCTCCTTATGCTGTTTGTCTTTTGTTTTTGAGTCTTTAAGTACCCAAACCAAAAAAGACCTTTAAAATTATAAGATTTCTACAGCCAAAATGTCTACAGTACATGAGGATAAAAGAAAATGCACCAGAGTAAGGCAGTGAGTTCTGCCGTTACTCGTACAGTTACACACTCGTTTCACACTTGTTTTCTTAGCACAGCTTCAGTGTTATGGGGGTCAGCAGCCACACGGTGAGGCCTCAGGAACCAGAACAGGATGGTTCTTCTTTCACTGAGGGCGGAGGGAGGGATCACAGAGTCAAAGGTCAGATTTTCACTGCAGCATGATGTCCTGTAAGCTCACCCGGACCAGAGGACTTTGTAAACTCATACTAAATGCTAATTTTGTGTCATGTAACTCATTTAGCACATCCTGACAGCGACCATAACCTTCTCTCTCTCTCTCTACTCTTAGCATTACAGGCCACAATATATATCTAAGTCAATATCATCACAGCCTCATATATACTTGAAATAGGAATCCTCTACAGTGTGCAATAGACTGTGTATCACTAATCAGGCTCTGCTTGTTTGAAAATGTTGATTTTGAGATAGTTGTTGCTTTAATTTTGATCGTTGCAAGTCGTTTTTTGCTTTTTTTTGACCATCCAAGTCAAAATATTGAATTTTAATGGTTTCAGATGAGAAATTTGAGAAATGATCACATTTACTCATCCTTTAACGTAGTCAATTGGATGTATTCACGGCGTTCTGACTTATTTTTGGCCATTTTGGCCTTTATTTAAGACGGAACAGTGGATAGAGTAGGAAATTGGGAGAGAGATTTGGGACGGACATGTGGGTAAAGGAGCCACAGGTTGGACTTGAACCCGGGTTGCCCGCTTGGAGGACTATATCATCTGTACATGGGGCACGATTTAACCGCATGGCCATCTGCGCCCCAACCCACAGATTTTCAAAAACTGTGATGTGTTTTCTAGACTACTTTCTGATGTTTTATGATACAAAGAAAGGAATAACAGAAAAACTAAGAACAACATTCAGTGGATGTGTACATAATGATAGTTTCTTATTTATAGGCCTTTGCACCTATACAATGTTTTGTCGTGCAACACATTTTATAACATGTGCATTGTAAGGTTGTGAAGATAGATGAAAACCAAGTTGAACATCATCTGATCGTGCCATTACTGCAGATTGACAGACTTAATAGACCCTTCACATGAGCCGCTTACATCATTTTCTACATCCTGACAACCTTGTCTCTCTCCTCTCACATTTGCATAGAAAAGGTCGAGGTTGAGAAAAATGACTTTGGAAAGACCGAAGCAGAGCACCAGACATAAAACATCCACATCAGACAGGACACTTCTTTCGCACTTATCCACTATTTGATCGGTATTTGGTTGAACTTATTGCTTTTCACTGCAGAACCGATTCTTGTCACATGTGGATGACAGAGATTCCTGCGTGATACGAGACAGCCTGACAGAGAGGATGGACAGAATGACAGACAGACAGAGACACTGTGAAGCTGCAAGTGCTGGCACACAGTACCGGGTTTGGTGTCAAGAGATCAGGGACCGACACTGCTGGCTTTGTGTCGTGCCTGAATGGGCACCTTAGGGAGAGACTGCGGTTGTGAATGGGCACCATTGGGGAAAGCCCAAGTGGTGGGAATGGAGGCTGGTAATTAAGGCAGTCATTGTATGTCTGTAGGATCTGTTGGACAGAGAGGTCAGGAAGGCATGCCCGTATTGTTCCCCCAGCAGGGTCTTCGCTGCATCACAGTGGTGCGTCAGACTCAAGTTTGTTTGGACAGAGCCTTGGATCTTACAGAGAAAAAAAAGAACTACAACAACAAACCACGCAGGCGGTCCTATACAGTCTGCTTGTCTATATGTCAACATATAGACTATGGGGGCCTCTTCTGTGGTTTTGAGTTTGTTGCAGTTTTTCTCTATCCTATTATTTGAAGGAACTTAAAGTCCTGATCTGGCAGGCTACCCAGAATCCCTAGCTCTCCCTAAGCTCTCGTAGGGATCAGTTCTGTGTAAACCATAGATTAAGACACAGTTGTGGCCAGTATGTAAAGTCAAATTGTCAGTATATATCGGGGGAGTGGTGAGTTTTAATTATTCGCGCTGGTATAAATAAATCAAATCAGATAAAAATAGTAGGGGAAAGTTATGTGCAGTGAGAGGAAAACAGCCCACAAGGGGCTTATTCATTCAACCAGTTTTTAAATATTTCTCTGTTTTTTTCCAACCAAAACAAGTCTTGCATAATACTGTAAGAATGTATTTGAAAACAAGGCATGACATGTCCTGAATGGTCTGAATGTTGAGATTCTCTTATATTAGAGCACTTATTAGAAAACGGAGGGATGAGCACAAAGTAGAAAATATAGCCTTGAATGCCAATGCAGATTGAAAAAAAAAGTGCCTTGTCAACAGATATAGAAATCAGTTCCTATCTTCATTCAATCAGCCACACACACGCACGCACGCACGCACACACACACACACACACTCACGCACGCACGCACGCACGCACGCACGCACACACACACCCACACACACACACACACGCACGCACGCACACACACACACACACTCACGCACACACACACACACGCACACACACACACACTCACGCACGCACGCACACACACACATACGCACACACACACACACACACACACACACATAGGCACGATGACAACATCAACATGTCTTACATGTTTTATGACTTTTTTAGATCTAATTGCAGATTCTGAAGATATTTTTGGACATTAAATCTTAATGCACAAGAGATATTATTTAACTGACCTCTTTATTATTTATGATTCCCTTGTTTATATGTTAATACTGTTCAGTTGTAAGGTCTGTTGTGAGGTGATGTGGCTGAAAAAATGCAGCTGTTTCCAAAGTGTAAAAATATTTAATGGGGTTTTAAAATCAAACGCTTTTCAAAAATATTGACATCAGTTTGAAATGACACTGTAAAAGATTTTATTTTTTTGTCAGCCGTACATAATATTTTTTGTTGCGTCAACAAAAAAAAGATTTTTGTCAAAGGGTCTTGAAACATTCAGTGTCTCCCTTTTGTCAAGTTTTCACATATCATGGGGTGTGAAAATGATTAACAGCCCCTGCAGTCGAACCCGTGTGTGGACAGCCCCTGCTGGTTGAACCTGTGCATCAAAGCATTGACATGCAGTACACACAGTACATCAATAGCCCCGTTTCGACCAAAGGCCCCCAGAACTAAAAGGTTCAGGGACTTCTCTTCAAGGAACTAAAAGGTTCCTGTGGCCAATGGTTGTCTGCGTTTCCACCGCTGCCTGAAGTTCTGGGAAGTTTATGCAAATCAGGCTGTATTGCTTTGCAAATGACTTCATTGATTAACAATGGAAAGAAGATGAGTGCTGTGTTTAGTGTCATTAAAGGAAAGAGTACTCTAATCAAAATGTTAGTAGAATGAACACTGGATACCTCAATCCCCTCATTTCACCAAGACACACCTTTTAGGAAGAGAAATGGTTTTAACCCCTGCAATGAATTTCTTAAAGTTAATATTAGGGTAAAGTATTTTATTTTTAGTATCTTCTGTTGTTTGCTTTTCTATTTATTTTGAGTTTAGTTAATTTGTTCTTAAAGTCATACTTAGTCTAATCTATAATAATGTGTTTTGTACCTTTTTATAATTATAACAGTCAAACTTTGATTAAAATAAAGGTAGGGTAAAAACAATGGGCTCTCAGCTGCAGTCTTTCAAACACAGTGGGTGATATAACACCCTGCTGTGACTGACCAATCAGAGCTATTCAGCTCTGCAGGGGCTGCATGCCCTATTGTCAAAAGTCCCTGGACCTTCAGAAAGTACATAACCCCTATCAGGGTCTTTTTTAGGGGTAAACTTCCACCCCAGAACTACATTTCTACCCTGGTAGATCTGGTGGAAACGCACGTAGTTCCTCAAAAAGACCATAGTTCTGGGGGATAGTTCCTCCGGTCGAAACGGGGCTATACTTTTACCTCAGTCTCTCATTCAGACTTACAGTAATGTTAAGATGTAAGCGTGCTGCTTGATGACTTGGATTTTGAGATCATCTGTGTAACATTTTAGTTTGCTTTTCTTTTCTTGTTTTGTTTTCCTCTTTTTTGACACAGTTATGAATTTGGGACTTTTTTCCTTTTGTACCGAACTCGTACAGAACCGTGACCTCTGTGCACCGTTTCATTCCTGCTATGAACTGATTATAAGATATGATAAGAACGTAGGCATGCCAAATTCAAACAGCAAAATAAAATAAAAAGACATTGTATTAAGATTTTTTTAGTAGTTTGGGTTTGTTGCTATCCTGGTTCATAAAGTATAAAGACTATGTTTGCTGAGGAAATAACATACTTAACTTTGGGTTCTCTTACTTTTTTACTGCCACAATTTGTTCTCTCTAACTCAAGCTTAATTTCAGGTCTTTCCACAGAACACATGTGTTTATATGGGTAAATGTTCGTTTTGAAAATAGATGTTTGTGACTGACCCTTTACTTACTGAAAAAAAATAACCTACACTTCTTTTTAGATTTCTGTCTCTCCTCTCTAACTGTACACACTGCCCTGTAGTATGTCGGGAAGTTTCTGGCAGGGGATGAGGGTGAGGGGGAGGTGCGCCATGGGAATGTTTTCACAGGCTGACCCCTGATCTTCCTTCCAGTCGCAGCGAAAGGCTCTGAAGGCCCTGCGTCTGTCTCTGCTCTAACACTCACTCAATCAGGTTAGCAAAGAGAGAGAGAGAGAGAGAGAGTGAGAGCGAGTGGAGGCTGTAAACAGATAAGGCTTATCAGGGATGCTAGAGACAAGCTACTTCTCCCTTTCTAGTGTCACGGCCGACAGACAACCACTTTTAAACACAGATACAGTATGTCAACTTCATGTAAACTTATTTTATTTTTGAGGAGTTATACAAAGAAAGAGCCTTTATAGCAAGAGAATTTAGGGACCATATAGGGCCATAGGTCGGATATAGCATCAACACCAAGCGTCACCGAGATTAGTAACACACGTGTACAGTATATCCGGCAGGGAGACTTACAGAAATATACAGACACTCACAAATACATCTGCCCACGTAACACACAGGCATCGCATTCAAAGATAGACAGCAGCAGAATGATCTTCCTGTGGCAGATGACAAGATGTTTTGTGCACCTCTGTATGCCCCAGTCTGTCACCCAACCTGCTCTTGTCATTCACGAGCTGGGTAACCCAACGCGGCTGTGCAGCTGCACAACTTTTCAGGCTTAGTGGGACCGTGGCTAAGTCCAGGGCTAGGAGAGGGCAAGGGGGGAGGAAATTCACACCCACGGCCCCACTTAGCTTTAGCCCTTAACGCCCTGTAAATATGGTAAGTGTAGGACTACGTTAAACGGAACCTACGTCTGTGAAAAGCTGGTGAGTTGATGGATCTCAGCTCCTCCTGGGTTCAACCAGGACAGATTCCAAGGCCCAGTTGGCCTGCGCTAGAGTTTTCTATGAATGAAGCATGAGGAGTGAGAACGTTTTCTGTCAAAAACATCAGTTTTTAAAACAAGAGATTGTTATTGGTATGAAGGAAAACACCCACACGCTTGACTCTCAGGGGTATCCATCAGTCATCCAAGAACATGACACTGAGATCCGTGAACGATTAGGAAGCTGGGTTGTGGAAATCTAGGAATCTGGGAATAGGGTTCTGGCAAAGAAAGTGCTGGCATGGTGGATATGCCTCTGCAGCTGTCTCGGACACAAATGACGTGGGTCTGTTACTAAGGAAAAAACACTTTGACACACACATGACCATGTACACACGTGCATACTGCCTTCATGCATTGTCGAGTTAGGCAAGAATTAGGGTTTTATTCTGACCAATGAAACTGGATAATAATAATTAGATTAACATAATAAAAGAAGAATCCTCTCATATACTGGTGGGAAAACAATAATATCTGTCATAACATTGAAATCAGCCACTTACACCAACTCATAACACACGACCTCCACCTCCAGTTTATCAAAACAAGCAGAAATTGCAGGTCACCAAATTTCATTTGTAAGCAATAACATCATTAAAGAAGACTTAGCTGAGATATGTTTTGATCTAAATCAACAGATAAGCATATTACGACGTCAACGTTTCATTTTTCAGAGCAACTGACTGCTGCATTTACATCCTGCTGCTCAGTTAGGACACAGACAGAAAACCTGTTTTTTTTAAGTCAGAAAGGCATGGAAAAGCTAATCTTGTGTAAATATAAAAAAAAACCTTTGGGGACATTTCTGTGGTTTTTAAGGGAGGTTGGAAAAACTTGTGTTTAAAATGCAGCTGTTCTGCCAGCATTATTTGCTCTTGGCTTTATTTTGTGATGTACCAATCCAGTTATAGTGCATTCACAATTGCACAAAAATCCTCACTGACACATTTCTTCACTCGTAGTTTGTCCTGTCAGCCCCCAATTGAGAACGCAGCAGGATATAATCAGGAGAATTCACCTTGAGAGTCATGCAGTCGGTGCACGACCAGTACAATCTCTGTGGTGTGCACATATTTCAGCTGCTGCATTACATTTTCTGTTTGCCACCATGTTTTTCTCTGCTCTTCTGTTGATATTGTGATTCTGTTAAACTACACATAGCACTGATATAAAGGCAAATATTCTCAATATAGCGTCATATTGCAGACTCTGTAATAAACTGGTGCGCCACTTTCACACTGTTTTTTTTTACGTCATGTCTTGCCTCAGGAGACACGCCCCCTCTTCTGTCCGACCGGGATAGTCTACCGCTGTTAAGTGCGTGTGTGAATGAACAGATCAGGAGGATTTCAGGGACAGTCCTCCTAAAATTCTCGAGACATTTTCAAGAGTGCATCATGTGGAAATCCATATGATCCAGTATTCTCTTAAACAGTTTCTCAGTGGGCATCCATGACATTTAAAAGCCCCGAAAACATTTTTTCCGATACTTTCTGGCAGAACCTCTCCACTTATCAACCTGACTGACAGCTGCGGGATGTTTTATCTTTGGAACAGCTGTCTTGATTTACCTTTTCCCTGTGTGATATCTCAGCATGTCAAAGAACAGACTAAACACAAGTGATATGCCCAGAACTGTTACAGGACTTTGATAGAGAAAATGTTCGACCTTGTTCTGTTTTAGGATCATTTCAGGAAGCTTTTTTTTTGTGTGAGTGTGTTTGCTGTGACACACTATCACTCTTGTCCAGTAGAAACACACATATACACACACATACACACACACAGTGCACTTATGCTGCCAAGCAGAGGCCATTTCCTAGAATGAACTTTTTTTTGGCGTCACCATGGAGCTGGAAATGGACTTGTGGTTATTTTTTAAAACAGTTGGAGTGGTTGTCCTCTTGAAATCTTCCCTTCTGTATCACAGTGAGATAACCCATTTATAAAAACGTGTAACCTCAGGAGTTGATCCCACAAAACCACAAGGAGAAAATGTGCAACCCTGAGTATGCAGCAGTCTTAAAAATATTTACATTTAAATGCATGTCTGTCCCCCTTAAATAGATTACACGGGTGATTTTGTGTTGGGTTTGTGATCCCTCCATGAAATGTTGCCTGTTTGCCAGCTTGATTATATACTAGGATTGTTATGGTTCCTTTCCACATCACACGTTTGTCTCTCTCTTCCACACAATACACTGAAAAGATGTGAAACGCTGCAAAAGACTTCATGACAGCACAAATACCTGCTGAGCATATTTAGACCTGGAAACAAGTGGGATGTGCTAGTAAACTGCTTTTTATAGTGTTATGAAATGTCAAGCACATTTGAAAAAAGCTAAAATAAAAAGGCTTCCATAATATGAGACCTTCTTTTAAGAATAGCACCCTGACCCACATGGATGCAGGTTCAGACAACCGGGCGACAGACCTGTGATGGAGAATTTAGAAGACAAGTCATATTTAGTAATTATGTTACCTATCTTTGTGCGTGGGTCTATTTAGTCAATACATGTAGATAGACCTTTTACATGTCTGTGTGTTTTAACGTCCTTTATTTACGTGTGCATGCGCATTTATTTTGAAATAAGTCCAAAGGAAGTGTTACAAATAGATGCTTGAATGTGGCACTGATATACAAGCTCTTCTCTTGTCAGCACACTTAGAAATAATGAGGTGACTGGTCCATTTGAAATAATAATGTGCTGTTCGTACGGTGGCTGGGAAGTGCCAAACAAAACCACAAAGTGTAAAATCCTTTTACAAAGCTTGAGACAAATGTACATTTTGGAACACACTTTGAAGAAGGACTAAACACATTTACATTTCAGAAAACAAATGTACAAGATGAAAAACACTTTTAGCAGTCGCGAAACAAATGAACAAACGAGAGGATTTTGCCTGAAAAGTAATGAACCAAATGCCAAAAGTGACCCGGAAGTGATTAAGTGAGCGTTCAATTAGTTTGTTTTTGGGGAAAGACTTTGCTAAATTTGTTACACGGAGTTTATGGTGACTGAATGATGTTTTGCCTGGTTTGTGGAACCGACTTGAGCCAGGTAAGGCAGTTTTGCTCTTCGTGTGGATGGTCACTTCCGACATTTGGTACATTCCCTTTCCAGCGAGATTCTGTGGTTTGTAAATTTTCTTTTTTTGAAACGTACATTAGTTTCGTCCGTGGTATAAGTGTTTTGCTTTTGTAATTTTCTTTTATAAAATGTACAAATGTTTCCAAACTGTAAATTTGTCTCAAGCTTTGTAAAAGTGTTTCACACTTTGTCATTTTGTTTTGCACTTCCTGGCCACCGTACCTTCGTTCTAATTTACATTAAGATAAATATTGAGGCTTAAGGCTGCACATTTTAAGTGATTAATACAGAAAAGCATAGGCACATTAATCAATGATTTAGAAAGAAAACGTTTTGGGGCGCCAGTAGCCTGGCAGTTATGTTGCATGCTCCATGTTAGGCTATTGTCCTCTTCGCAGCGGCTGTGGGTTCGAATCCGACCTCAGCCCTTTGCTGCATGTCATCCCCCACTCTCTTCTCCCAACATTTCCTTTCTCTCTTCAGCTGTCCTATCCAATAAAGGCAACCCCCCCCCCCCCCCCCCCCCCCCCCCAAAAAAAAGGACGTGTTAGTTGGCGCACAAATTCAGAGCTTGAGATTTGAAGTAATGATACAAAAACTGACAATGATGAATGTGAAGCTGTTTTGCACAATTTAAAACTGTTCTGTCAACTGTAACAACTAGAGACACAGATCAGCGATGCACACCAACAGTGATCAAAGATCAAGATGCAGCTAATAAAAGTGCCCCCCCCGTGTGGCAAAGATGGGTTTAATGATCCGCGTGTGTGAGAAAAAGTTAGATTCAAAGTCACTTCTGCCAGGGGAGTGCTTGAGTTGTTTAGGTTTGTGCAAAACGTGCACAAGCCAAGCAGTTTATGATAGAGGGTTGTATGAATTACATGATTGTGTAATGCTGAGGTATATATTTAGAAAGAAGAAGCTTATATTTGCAAAAGAAGGTGAAGAACTGGGAAGTATTTGAAGACTCACGCTGCAGTTACAAGGCTAACATGGACAATAAGTCACTGTTGGTATAACTAAATATGTTCATTCAAAGCTTCACATATTGACATTGAAGCCTGTGCAAAGTGAAACCACATCCATGTGCAGGTTAAAGGCATGACAACATAAACCCTGCTGTCATTTGTGGTTTGTGTTTACAAGCAACATTTGCTCTTTTTAAGGTTGAGGTTCAGTGTTTCAAAGGGACATGAACCACATTTTTGAGGCCCCTGCTGTTCTGAAAAGACCAAACCGCATGATTAATAGATATACGGTTACTGAAACACTATTATGAAAAGTTCAGGATATATTCCCTTGTCGTGTCTGAGAGAAGGATCAGGCGAGATTAACGCTTTGATCTTTTTTGATGTTTCACAGAAGAGAACCAGGTTGAAACCACATCCAGGTTCCTGCCTCTCTCTCCCTCCCTTGTAGCATTCAAGGCTAGCACGCTAACTGAAACCACATTAAAGTCATTAGAAGCCTTATCAGAAATGGTACGGTTAATGAGCAAACCAAACAAAAACTCCAAAAAGACTCAAAGCTAACATTGTGGACTGAACCCTATCCGCTCTATCTGTAAATCTATCTTTTTCTGATCTGCAGCCAAACCAAACGCTGATCGTGAGATGAGGACAACACAAGAGCCGACACAGATAATGCTGCACGGACACACTTGTGCCCGCTCACATGCAACACACACACACACACACACACACACACACACACACACAGGTTTCTCGGGGCCCGGTTTGGTGTTCTTGTGTTGCTCTCTGAGTGATGTCCTGGGGGATGCAGAGAGGCGGAGCGGGGCCTGAGCTCCTCCGCTGCTCCTTTGTTTACACTGATGATTTCCAGATGCTAGCTAGTGATCGGAGCGCTTCGGAACGCTTGGGAGCAGCCCAGCAGTTTGGGGCTCGAGCCAGCTAGCTAGGATTAAGGCAGCTTTATCTGGGATACTTGAAAAACATGGCTCTGTAATAACTCTGCAGTTATTTCCAACTACTTTGCACGTGCTGATCTGAGATATGAGGGTGTCACAAACATTGTTCGTGTTAATTCGATTGACACATGTAATGCACAATGACGTGTAGGTCATTAAGTCTAAGTATCAGTCAGAGAATTTAGACTTTGATTACATACATCTTACTGTAATCAACACGTGTTTTACTCAGTCATTTGATTGTATGTCTATTTAAGCAGGCTCCATTCTGTGGCAGCTTGAGCATGTTATCCGTGTTTTACTCAGAGCCCTGTTTGAGAGACATTGTTTTTCCTAAACAGAGGTGCATTGTGCTTGATCGAGGGCAAATCTATCACTTAAACAGCCCACCTGTTCCCCTTGTCACTTTCAGCCTCTGCCACTTTTCTTTACAGGCATTAGTAGGAGACAGCTGCACCAGCAAAGGAGCCGTCCAGAGAGAGAGAGGAGAGGTGATAAAGATGGCAGCAGTGGGGAAAAAAAGAGAGAGGGACGCACAGAAAACAGTGGCTGTATTTAGAGCTTGTAGTGCATGGTTGGATTGATAAATGGTTCTCCCATAATGCACCTGGCTGAGGTTCTGGCGCAGGGTCGTGGCTGTTTAGTCCAGCAGCGGAAACAGCCAATAAAAAAATGCTTGTTCTGTGCGCGGTGACACACAGCTGAGGTGGTGACAGTGTCATTCTTGTGAGAGGCTTGAAGCAGTGGCCATCTGCACGGCCTCACTTGGCCCTCAGTTCTGACTCACAGGCTGACGACTTCACTGCATCCTCAGATCTTTATTCTACGGCTGCTGTGATGTCAGATAACACGGTTAGGGATGGTCAAAGATTGAACTAAAAAAACACTCCTCCTGAATGAGCAGCGCTCATTTTCTTCCTCTCCTTTTAGTGATTAGAAGCATAGTGATCTGTGTGAAATGTCTCACGTCTGATATACCTTGATGTGGTTAAAACCCGAACCAAACTGCGCACTGAGAATTGCTGCTGAAGTATTATTGGCCTCCAAAGTCTCAGCTCCTTCTGGTGTGGTCTGACAAACAAATTAGGGCTGGTCCTTTGACAGTGTATTTCTCACAGCTGCTTATGCTGTGACTCACCAACCTGTCTGGTTCTCAAGTTAGTCTATGGTTAGGTGATGAACACAACAAATCATGCAGAAGAAACTCACTTCATCAAAAAAAAGAAAGAATCGTGTGTACTTTGTTGTAAAGAGCAAAGACTCAGATATTGTTACATCAAGGCTTGTAACAGACATAATAAACCTTTTTCTTTAAAGAAAGTCCAGATTTTAAAGAAAAATTGACATTTTTCCCTCTCAGACTTTAACGGCTTGGAATTTAAATATGTGAACGATGCATCTTTAACCTTTAATTGTTGTACTCAATGTTTATTTTGACTATGAGACTAAGATTTTGACCTTTTCCAGAATTTCCCCTCGGGGATTAATAAAGTATATAAAATAAGAAAAAATAAAAATAAATTAATAAATATGGAAACTTTGATTTAAAAAAAAAGGAGATTTCTCGGGATTCCGGTGATGTCATCACCTTGAATGGTAGCCTAGAGTGACAGCTCCTCATAGACGGTCAAATTCAGTATTTCCTGGTAACATTAAAACTGATATGTAGTGCAAAAATGGGGGAAAAGGACAAAAGCAAAAACACTAGGGGCGCTGGTGGCGCAGTGGTTAGTGCACGCGCCCCATGTATGGAGGCTGTAGTCCTCTAAGTGGGCGGCCCAGGTTCAAATCCGACCTGTGGCTCCTTTCCCGCTCGTCATTCCCCACTCTCTCTCTCCCTAATTTCCAACTCTATCCACTGTCCTATCTCTCCAATAAAGGCACAAAAAGCCCAAAAATAAATCTAAAAAAAAAATAAAAAATACTAATGAAGAACCTGCAAACGCAGAGAACAACTCTTCTGGACAGGTACAAGATTGAGAAGCTAACGCTAAGCTAACCCTTACTCAAGCGACGCAACACAAAATGTTAAAATTTTGGAAAGATAAGAGATTGTGGTAAGCAAACAAAAACAAAAACTAAATGACAATAAATCTGAGTTAACCCGCGTTAACTACAAAATAGCGGAGGCAGAGTTGCATATTGAAAAGATGGAAGAACATGTGCAGAATATGGCAGGTGCTAGGCAAGGTGGTGAAAGTGTTAAAAATGCAATTCTGATTCATACCAGTGACAGTAACTGTTCTAAAAATCCTTCAGTACTTCTAGAATTTTGATATTATTAAGCCAAAAAAATGTTGGGGGGCGCTGGTAGCCTAGTGGTTAGTGCTTATGCCCCATGTGCAGAAGCTGGAGTCCTCAAGAGCAGGCGGCCCGGGTTCAAGTCGGACCTGTGGCTTCTTTCCCGCATGTCATTCCCTACTCTCTCTCTCTCCCCTGTTTATGACTCTATCCTCTGTCCCAACTCTAAAATCAAGGCATAAAAATCCCCAAAATAAATCCCCTTTTTCATATCTGTATCAAATCAAATCAAATCCATAAAGGACATTTAAAAACAGAGTCTACCAAAGTGTTGCAGGAGTGCTGTATTAATTCATTAATTATTAAAGGGTTGTTTTCAAGCCAACCGAAGGCCACAGGGAACCATTTGAATCAGTTTGGTTTACAGAATAGCGTAGTCATGTAAATAAACGTATAAAATAACACGTTGATTTTTTTTGTTTGTTTTGCACAAAACCCTTTGTTTCTCTTCTCTCCAATAAACCATCATTTCTCATTTCAAATGTTTAGATTTGTTTGAAGATATTTCAAACATTTAACACTAGGACCGCCAACATTCTAGACCCCCCTCCAAGCGCCCCAGCCGTCTATCAGACGGCATATGTAATTTCATAGTTTGTACACAAATAATGCATTTTTTTGATGACGTTATGAGAAATAATTATAAATACAACTTACTTAAACCAGGCAGGATTGTAACCTTTTAAATGTCTCATGTCAATTTACGATATTTTTCGGCTTTTTAGAGCGCCGTTTTTTACTGCTGCTCCACGTCTCCCGTTACTAAAACACATTCTTCAAAAATGGAAAATGCATAACTTTTAGTCTATAATATTGTTTGCTATCTTAGGCTATGCATTTTAATAAAAAACACTGCAAAAAGAGAGATAAACACCGAGATAAACGCCACCGCCGCCGCCGCAGCCCCCCCCCCCCCCCCACACACACACACACGCAAACACGCACGCACTCACACACACGCGAACGATTGAATGAACAGGTTGTCGCCACAAGGCTCTGGCAAACAACAAAAACAAGGCTATATATTGGCACGACAAACTATATACAACAATAAGTGCAGAACTCCATAACAGGCGAACAAACAAACAAACAAAGGCACGATCAGCACCTCGGACAGCGGCGCGGCTCCTGAGGCACACACCTCGGGCAAAAGTGCTCAACCTATAGGTGCACGTCCCACACACGGGGCGCTTGCATCCCTTGCAGGAGACAACGGTCATATTTTTTTGCAGCGCGTGTTTGTCTGACACTGCCTCCTTTCTAACTTATGGAAGAAAAAAAAAGAGACGCGCGAGGGAAATGTATCATTTTCAGCTGCCGTCTGAATGACGGCGGGCGGCGGTTATAGGTATAAATGCGCAGAAATCTTGTGTGTTTTATTTTAGTAACACATAAGCTTCAGAAAACATACAAGACACATATTTAGGAAAAGTCATAGCATGAGAGTCTTGTAGGTTTTATTTTAACAGAGTTATTTGTATTATAAAAACCCAATCCGTTCGTCAGACGGTCTTGGCGGTTCTAGTGTTAAAGACTCCTGCATTATTCATGAGAAGCTGAGCTGCAATTGCCAAAACAAAAAAAAATCCTTGGCTGCTCAAATCCAGTCAAGTAAAGTGTTTGCACACAATTACTATTGAACATTTTCCAAAACCTCAATGAGGTTAAACCCAGCAAATCCCTTCTTTTCTCTTATTTACAGTCTAACCACAGACTGGCATGTGACATTTGCATAAAAACCAATGCTTTACTGCACTGTCTCCTCTGGTTCTTTTGTCCGTTGGCAATACTTGCAGCCTAAATCGAGTGAAGGTAGACGTCTCCTCTTATATGTCAAAGAAGTATGAAAACACAAATCCACAACCTTGAACGTTTAGAATGATTCCTTTTGGGTTTGGCTGAGGAGAGGCATCTAATATTAAACCAAGGCTAACCTCTCCTGTTGCTGGAGACAGAGGATTAAGGGTTCAGGTTTTTGGGCGAGTGTCTGAGGGTATTCAGTCCGGTGTCTGTCCGCTGCTCATTACTCTTCGCCTGGAATGTGAGATCAACACAAACGCGAGATCACCTTTAGGTCGTAGACAGCAGTCTGGCCCACATTATTTTTCCAGTGGTCAGTTGTAGACAACATTGTGTGATTAACAATGGAGCTGAATGATGGTACTTTTGCTGCGAAATGATATTCCAACTGCACTTTCAGAGTCAAATGCACGGGCTGCATTCCTTTCAATCAATTTCATGGTATTAACTCAATAACCATGAAATTTAAAGACATCACAGTGGGTGTCGTCTAGACCGGTATCCCTTAAACACATCTCTTCAAATTGAGCAATCTACCTGCAAAAGAGTGCATGCTTTAAATTCCTAATATTGTTTCTTCAACATATGTGTCTTCATAATCGACCCCCCAGAGCATCACATTCCTCCACATGATAATGAGTCCAATCCACTGTAGCTGAGGCCAGAGCGACAGCGGTTTGTTAACGCTTTTTCATCCCCCCCACCTCTCTCTCTTTCTCTTTCTCTCTCTGTCTCTGAAATGTATGTCCCTAATTGAAAGCAGAGCAGCGATTTTACGACGGCTCTCAGTGTTTCTGGTGTTCTGCCCCTATGGAGGCCATCTGCTTTGGATTTAGATTTCCTCCTCTCTCTCTCTCTCTCTCTCTCTCTCTCTCTCTCTCTTTCTCTTAGTTTCTCCTTCCCTTTCTCCACCCTCCTGAGAGGGGTCTGATTGGAGGGTCTCTCAACAGTTGGATCAGGCGACTGTAAGGCTTGTGGTATTTGTCCACTGTTCTTTCTTCTTTCTGTATTTGTGGATGTTGGAGTCTGGTTCTAGAGCAGCAGGTATTTCAGACCCTCCTCGGTTCAGATTCCTCAAAGACCAGGAGGCCGTTTCAGATGACTCCTTCTATATCTTCATGAGCTATCTGCTGTTCCTGCTCATCTTGTTCTCTTGTCGTGTATTTTGGTCTCCCTTTTTGTTTTACTGTCTCTTTCACAGCACTGTTTGTTCTATTCAATGCAGCTCATGAGCTCATTAATCCTGCATTATAAGCCAAAGAATGATCTGTGTCCTTGTAGCGGGGCTTAACTCTTTGAGTGGGAGTAGTGCAGGAAAACCGTGCGCCGAGACTTTCCAGTTGTGTCTCAGGAGTGTATGAAAACTTCTGGATGTAGAATTTGTTAGAAGTGTGTGCGCACGCATTTGTTTCTGGGTATTATAGGAGAGCTAAGGGGAGAGAGAGAGAGAGAGAGAGAGAGAGAGGGAGAAGCATTGTGTGTGGCCATGTTTTGCGTACAATGATTGCATCAATGAATGCGTGTATCACATGTGTATATGCTTCATTTAGCAGTTCACTGACCCGTGGTGTGTGTGCGATATGATGAGTCCCTGCTGTGATCTGGACCAAGTGAAGATGTGGTCGACTAGATGTGGTTTTGGAGCGACACTGTCTGCTGTACGGTCTTCCACACTGACCCTTTATCTCAACAACACGCAGGACTCTAGCCTCGGGAACATAAACAAACATTGACTCAATGCAATCCAGTAATGTCAAAGTGATACGACAAACACACCCTGCTGCCTTCTGGCACAGACTCCATTGACTAATTCCCCGTTTCAAATCTTTGCTCCCACTTTACTCAAAATGATCTAAATGGCTCAGATACGTCCATTTAGCTTTGGCTTGAATGGTTTTATTTGTACAGAGCAAAGGAAAACAAGACACATCCTCCCATGTAGCCTCATCTCCAGAGTGTTGTTGTGGGCTCTGATGACACAGTTCCATTAAATTAGTCATTCTACCGAGTGTATTGTGAGCGGTTTCTGCACGTTGCTTTAAAGGCAACAGAGTGTGGTTATTTTCCCGGAAATCAAGCCTAACTAAAACATTTACTCAGTGTTTCTAGTGTTTACAGCAAAATGTTTTGGTTCGTAATCCACTGCAGCAATGTCAATGAAAAGACAAGCCCTGTATGTTTGTGTGTAGGTGAAGAAAACCAAAGCTTCCTGCATTAGCTGCGGCGCTGCCAGTTGTGTTTCCAAACCTCTCCCGCCTCTGCTGCCAGTGGTGGCACAACAGTCCAGATGTTATTGTGACATTGGTTCCCACGTATTTGGGGGTCCGTTGGAATGTGCAATACCAACTCAGGCACTAAAGACAGATTTGACCAAAATGTGATTTTCTTCAGAGACCTCCATGAGAGGTTACGTGTTGCAACAGGCTGACCACAATGTGAGTCCAGAGCTCACATCTATCACTGCAAATGTCCAAATAAGATTTGGATTTCTTTGCAGTTGTGCAACTTAATGTTGGTGTTTATTATGTCAAGGGAAGCTGATTTCACAAGTGATATTGGTATGTTAATGCAATTGTATCTGTGTTTTGGTGGGTTTAACTTATTGTACATTGAAATTCTATATACAGTAGAATCATTTGGTTTAACAGTTAGAAAATTGTTTTTTCAAGGCAAAAAAGGCCAATCAAAAATGTTATATGGAAATCCAACCATTATTCCAAAACCAAAATACATTCAGTGTTTTTCTTTAGAAGACCAAAAAGCTTGAAATCCTTAAATCATGAAGATGGACTCAGGCGATTTTAGATGTTCCTTTCTTGTTTTCAAAGACTCCTTACACCGCCTTACACATCTGACTAACCATGTAGTCAATATTGAAACTTCTTCATCAACTGAAATAGAAGGACAATCCATTTCATGTGTGTCTGTAAGGAGCATCTACAAAATGATTGCTAAAAGGGTCGAAATCTACTCTGAAAGCACTCAGCTGCAGACAGAGCATATGAAGCACAGCCAAAGGCCAAGGCCAGAGCCTGGAAACAGCATGGAGTGGGAGAGGAATGGTCATGAGGAGGATGAGTGCTGTTTCTGTCCCGCTGACTTCTGGCTACAGTATCAGGGAGAGATTTTTTTTTTTTTACATTTGAAGAAACAACTGTTGCAGGAAATTCAAGGTTAATATTTCCATATGAAGAATGAGGGTTAAGGTGAGACCTCCTGGGTTGTTCGTCTGGCTCTCTCATTGTAGGTTGTTGTTTTTTTTAAGTTTGAAAAGTTCGATTTATTAGATTTGATACAATAAAAGTCTTATTGCAGCAGAAACCTTCCAAGTGCTGCATTTTAGGGGATTAAGAGTGAGTCTGTTTGCAGTTGAGTCACATTTACTAGATCGTTTGCAGAGGAGGACCCAATCCAATGGCACTCTTCTTTGAGATCGCACATTGATTGCATAAGGACGACCCAGTCACTGTGTATAAACTGGTGCGCTGCAGGCCAGCAGAAGTCAGATTTTCCAGCCCTCTTGCTGTCACAGTGGGAGATGAGAAGCTGACAGTGAGGTTGAGGTCATGCTGTTGAGGGGCCAGATTGAAGCACAGCCGCTCATACTTAACGTCGGCTTGCTGGTGCTGATGCAAAGCGCTGACGTCTATCAGGGCAGCGCCAGATGCTGCTGATTAAAGTTTCTATTACTCACACACAGGCTGGGACAACATACCAGGGATATAGAACGTACCCCTCTAAATCTCACCACCCTGAACCCCTTCACATCCACCCCAAAATCTGCAGCCAATGTTAAAGTGATTATGAAAACAATCTCAAGTCTTCCAGGAGAAGACCGGGCAGGTCTGATTTCACTTTGCAAACCTTTCCTAACCTTCTGGAGAGCTGCCATCTGTTGCACGCTGTGCATTAAGATTACTTCTTTCTGACATATCAGATTTCTATCTGTGCATGAAAGCATTTTTAAAGTTTGACAAAAACTAACAGTTCCCTGCTAATCCATTTGCTTTATTTTTCTTCTAAATGGAAAGTTTTTGTTTACTAAATGAACCTCTTACAGACTGACAATGATTACTGCTTAGCATGTCCTAGAGACGGGGTTTCTTTGTTTTTTGATGCTGGAGCTTTAAATTGATAATGACAAGCTCAAACAAACTTACTAATCACTCTACATTTGGGTTTCTTTTGGCAGGATGGAGGGCGTCTTTTGATGAACCCTATAAACAACCAGAATTTGTTTGTGTCATTCATTTTTTGGGGGGGGAAGGGTTCATCCTTTTCCCTACAATGCTGTTATACTGGCCTACATAAAATTGCCATAATGAAGTCATTCTCCAGCTCCTCCCAACAATATTGCCCTCAAGCTAGTGCTTTTTTTATGGCTGACTGACTCTTGGTAATCATCTCCCTCATGAGAATCAGAGGACTAATTTAAAGCAGCTGCATTTGGAGTAAATGTCAATTACACACCCATATATTGTGCCAAAACTGTGTAGGAGTGTGCTGTATGATATTAGCACGACAAGCATGGACACACCCTGCTGTCAAAACTCACCGTCCATTATTGTCCAGCTGAATGCAAGAGTTGCTCTTCAAACTGTCATACTGAACTCCATGCACTGTGCAGCATAAAGAGAAAAGAAACTCTCTGGACTCCTCGAGTTTTATCTATTTGGTCAAAATTGTAGAAATGCTTTTTTCCCCACATATGCTTCCATTTGATTCAATTTGGTTTGCTTTTTTCCCCAGGCCAGACCCAAAGGTGAAGGGCTGACACCGTACCAAGGGAAGAAGAGATGCTTCGGAGAGTACAAGTGTCCCAAGTGTAAGAGGAAGTGGATGAGCGGCAACTCCTGGGCCAACATGGGACAAGAATGTATCAAATGCCACATAAACGTCTATCCACACAAACAGGTACAGAAGAAAACTCCCTCTCTGAAAAGTTTGCAGTAATGTCTTAAAATTCAAGAAACCTTCATCTCAACCAAAGCTAACAGACACCAGACTCTGGCCTTGCATGGCTGCATATTGTCTTGAGGTCATTCCAGATGGCCCCATTAAAATAAAATAAAAATCCCAACACTAACAACTGCTACTGCCCCTTTGGTGATAATCCAACATTGAGTGAACTAATAACATTTCCTGATTGATAAAGAGTTTGGCATCATTTAGTGAACATCAACAAATCTAAAACAAATATTTCTTTATTAATAGCTCACAGACATTAAATAACTCTGGGGTAATTGAGGCTTGTACAGTTGCAGGAATTCCTCTCATGTTGAATAATATGAAAAAATTCATATTAGGCAAGATGCGTTGGAGTGGGGTTTTTTCCGAGCAGCAAATGCTCAGAGGGTATTAACGTGCTGGTGAGCTGTCTGTTCGGCTTAACCTCGAATATGTTCCTCGCAGCCTGTTGACAAAAGAGATAGATCGCCTGAGAAAGAATCCTCCCTGTTTTCTTCAACTAGAGATATGTTTATCTGCAGTGCTTCATCTTTTAATATTTATGCTTTTCCACATTCTTCCAATTCCACTTCCTAAATAAAATTAGGCCTACTGCTGGAGGCCCTGTTCGTTTTCTGGATACCGCGGCTGACCATGTTTCACTCTGTTAACACTTGCATAAAAAGAAGCAGGAAAGGGACACTGCTCGGCAAATTTACTCTAAATCTCTGGCAAGGCATCGCCAAAATTCCCAGACAATGAAAAATTAATGCATAATTTTTACCAGACCTTTAGTTTGTTCATTTGCATCTTCCTCAGGGTGAGATCTTAAACAAGAATATTAACTATACCCTTTAAAAATAAGCCATAGGCCAAGAGCGCATTTACATTGCCACAAGGCTACAGAAGTATTTTTTCACCTACAGTGCACCATTCTGTTTCTTGGAGTTCACTGGTGAGAGAACCTCAATCCTTTCTGCCTGTGTCCTGTGGCAAAGCAACACATAGGCAAGCAAATTCTCTGCATTTGCAATGTCACCCACTTAACATATTTCCCCCTGTCAGCGTTTGAAATGGACCACTAACCTCCGTGTCCTCGAGTATCAAAGAGCTCAAACTCTCAGCACGGCTCCCTCCCTCCCTGCGGTTTCCCATAAATAACCTGAATATGTATTTTCCAATCCCATCCACATGCATAAAATATTTGACCCTCTCAGATGGGGAAATATATTTCCTGAGCACCCAGAGCGTTTGTTTCAAGCTTAGGGCATGATTTCTGATTGGTGGGATGGCTGACACATGAATATTGTCTTTTTGCAAACCATCCTGACTGTGCTGACCTTTGAGGGTAGACAACGTCCAAGGTAGTGGAAGCTTACATCCAAGTAGCTCAAAAGCTGTGTTGCTATATCAATTGAAAGTCTTCCTCTAAAAAAGCATCATTGGAAGACTGGAGTCAATGTACAAATGCTAAAGAACTTAGATAACTAGTCGCCTTTAGTGACCACGCTAATCAATCATTTCATCAATCTTAATTTGCATAGCACCAACTCATAACAAAGTTATCTTGAGACACTTTAAAATAAGAGCAGGTCTAGGCCGTACTCTTTGTGACATTATTTACAAAAACCCCAACATTAGTCCACCATGAGCAAAGCACTTGGCAACATTGAGTAAAGTTACAAAGGGAAGGAAAAGCTGTCTTTTAACTGTCAGAAACCTCGAATACAACCACACCTCTATTAAAAACCTACATTTGAAGCCAATTAAATGATAAGTAGCAACAGAAGAGCTAAGGGGGATTTCACCCTCTTTAATAACTCTTTATTGAATCAAATGATGTAAAATCCTGATTAAAAAAAAAGTCAAGGGGGAGTAAATGTCAATACACAAAGACAAAAGAAAAATCTGGCAGCTTTTATGACATTTTAGCCCTAGAATGTTCCAGGCGCACTAGCGTGTTAGCCTCTTGTCCAGCCTATTCCACCAAGACCGGGACTTTGACCCCTGGTTTGGCTACACTGCCCTAACCTTATGTTTAATGGACACAACTCCAACTTAACTTCCCACTCAGCTTCAATGTTTGTTTTCTATTTGCAAAGGGACTGTATCCTTGAGACGACAGAGTTTGTGTAAGTAAGATTGTACTTCCTGTTGAGGTTTCCTTTGGTTCAAGTCCCACTTACTTCTGGTCTGTAGGTAGAACCCTGAAACTACATTGTGTCCCCAACACCTCTGGACCTTGAGAACTTGCTGTCCTTGATTCACCCAAACCTAAAATTATGTTTATGTTATCCCTGCTTTTATGCCAAACACACATCCCACACTATAAGTTATTGATAGCTTCAAGGGAAAAATGCTCAGACTTCAGCTACAGAACAGACTCCCTTGAGTCTTGTGCTCAAGGACACGTGGAAGATGCCGGCAACACAGGGACTTAAACCAAGTTCCTACCAATCCCAGAGGGGATCCAATAAAATATACATCAGATTTTCCAGAATTCTTGAAGGACCCAATGTCTTTAACATACTGATGATAAAGTTGCAATACCTTCTGGTAAACTCACTAGTGAACGACTGAATAATATCCTGCTAGTGACCCGTGGTAACCCATTATATCTCTCTAGTTTGATGACTTGGACTAAGTAGTGTTTTTGAAAGCAGCTCCAACCAGAAAAAAAACAATAGAAGAGAAATAAAACTTTCCAGACAGGTTGTTAAAATAACCTCCAAACGTGCAAGGCCAGCTAGATTCCCTTTGTCCTCGATAATGAGTCCAAATGAGCCATTGCCATAGAAGCTTGCTGATATTTCCATACAGATCATCATGATCAAATGCATACTGGATCTTTTTCTATAAAAGCAGGTTGTAAAAGTATACTGCAAGTTTCCAAAGCTGATTGTGCGTTGCCATAACTCTGCAACTAATTGTGTTTAGTACACATTGAGTCTGGGCAGAATGTGGGAGCAGTGTTGGGGGCCAAAGTAGTTAGGCGTATAGCTGAAGTGAATGCGATGCCAAATAAACTGCTTGCAAAACTCGACAGATTCATGCTGTGTGGGTGCTTCTTGGTTTGCTTACTTTAGTGAGTAATATGACTCATTATATGTCCTCTGTTTGTATCCTCAGCGCCCTTTAGAGAAACCAGATGGCCTGGATGTTTCTGACCAGAGTAAGGAGCACCCGCAACACCTGTGCGAGAAATGTAAAGTCCTGGGCTACTACTGCCGCCGTGTGCAATAAAATCATCTTCATCCTAAACCGGAAAGCAACTTATGTGTCCCAAGTTGTATTGCCTATCCTCCATCAAGGCTGTTAACTTCCTCCATGCCCGATTCGAATTCAAGTTTTCCATAGCCCTGATCTGCACACATCAGTGTCCTTTCATCTTCTAATATCTCCTCCTTCTCTCAGAAACCTCAAATATGGACTGTAGCTGTTACCCTCCCATATTCTGTCCCTCCTTGCATCCTCCTTCTATTATTACTGCTCCTTTTTGAGCGACAGTATCGAAGAGTATATCCAGGAATGAGAGGAACATTTTAACTAAAGATCAATCTCTTAAAGGGTTCTTTTTTTAATGGAAAAACTTGGCAAAATCAGTGACTTTTTTTATGCCTCATGCGTCCGAAGTAACACAACACTACAAGTCCAAATTGATGTTTAACATAATTTAAGCATTATTTAGTCTAATAAGCACCAGTCGGTATTGGTGTCACTGGTAGTGTTGGTCTCAATAGATTACCTCACCTTGGGGTTGGTTTGTTTTTGTGTTTACAGAGATCTGCCTTCCATTTCCCTGCCAAGTGAAGTGTTTGGTAATGTGATGAACGTTTAACCCGGGTCTCTCATGATGGTAAAATGTATTCGAGGCCTTTGATGTCTTGCCATATTAGGGTCAGCAGCACATCTTTTTAACTGTGAATTAACTGAGGGACAATGTGCCATATACAGTATATCCCTAGCTTACATTTGGCCTATTTATTTTCTTGTCGTCTAGTGTGCAATTTGAATTTTAACTGGGACGTAAAGAAATGTTTTTTGTATGTTTGTATATCACATTATTGCGTTACTGCTTCCACGTGTCTGTAGAAACTACTGTAGGTTCAGTTGCGTAGGGTTGCTACTTGTCTAGATTTAGTTTGTGCTAACAGATAAGGTGTCATTAGCCCCCCCCCCCCCGAAAGTATTTTTGTTCTCAACTATCTTTAGTGCTAGAAAGGCTAGGTGTTAATGTTATATAAGTAATGTGTCAAGCATACAAAGTTTTTTCAGATAGAAAGTTTACCAAATTGTTCACATGTAAAGCCTGACATTACAAATAAGTGAGAGTACATATTAGATGTTGTTTTAAAGGCATTTTGAAAGATTTAAGTTCACAATTTAAGTGCCAATTGATCCCTGGCAGCCGTACTGGTGTCAGTGAATATTAATGGAAAGCCCTTTTTGAACCCTTAAAAGTGATGTCTAGCAGCTGACTGCAGTGTAAAGAGTGTCTTGGGGGAGGTGAGGTTTTGGAGAACTGCAAAGATTTTCAGGTTGGTTGAGATAAACAACAGAAGTTAATATGGAAAGGGTTGATTTGTGAAGGTGATGCTGAAAATTCAAGGATATTTTGAAAGTGGTGATGTTTATACTGACGTTAATGTTCATTTTTATGAATACGAGTGCCTACAATTATAAACAAATGTCTTTAAAGGAAGAGAAATACACATCCTGTTTACATATATCCTGTGCACACTCAGAGCACGACAGAGGAAATAAATGTCATTTTGACTTATAGAAACCTGCCTTTAAAGGAACAGTTTATAGGAATTGTGAACTATTTTATATGTACTGTATTTCTAGCCTTATAAAAGCTGACTATATTTTTAACACTTATATAATGTATGTGCCTTGAAAAGATTTACGTCAGTCTGAAGTATCAGGACTTGGAGGCCTTTTGAAAATTTGGAAAAGAAATGTAGGGACAGGCTGAGAGTTGGAGCAGTATACGTGTATACTGTAAATGTTATGCATAGGAAGTTTAATGCAAGTTTAAGATGTCACAAAAGGTCAAGAAATGATGCAGTTACTCTCTAAGAAGTTTGAACTGACGAGGTGGGTGTTCGCTTCAATGCAGTTTGTCGAGTTGAAGGCACAGGCTGAATGAAACAGCATTTCCAGCTGGCAATAACAATCCTACTGTGGTCTGTTGTCATGGAATATCAACAAAGATGTTATTTCTTACAACAGAGCGGTGTCGCTCATGACTCTGTGGACCTCTCTCTTTGTCTTTTTAAAAAAAATCTATTGTAGCTAATGTTTATCTGTGGGTTGGTAAAAAGATACATGGTCGCTTGGCTTAGTGGGAAAGTTTGCAGTGGCTGATAATGGTACTTAACAGCTGGGGAAAATTAGCCTATCCGCCTGTCCATCTGGAAAGTTAGAGGGGCACTCTGGTGATTCAGAACTGTTCTACAAACTTGCAGCCGTGCAAGAGACACTGAAAAACAGTCAAAAACAATGCAGCAGAGGCTAAAAAATCCTACTATTAGTCCCTGGCATAGTTCAAGCTCCTAAAACACAAAGTCCTGCATTTCCCATAATGCAATTCATTGGAAACTTTTAGTAGACTTTCTCTGTTTGGTAAATGCCAAGATCTTTGAAGCTCAAGCCCTCCTGGATATGAGCTTTTTTCTTCAAAGTGCTTCTCCAGAGCTACAGAAGACACGAAACGGCCATTTGTAAAGTCTGAGTAGTACATACTGTGACTGACGAGTAAACTGCACTTTGTGTGTACAATTATTGGGGTGCCCCTTTAAAAGAAAGAATTGGCAGCTGTAAATCTCTTAAAGTTTAAGAACTTCTCTAAACAAACAATAAAAAAACACTTCCCCATTCAGCCTGTAAATGTTGGGAATAAAAAAAACCCATCTTCGTTACTATTAACATCTTTCTTTCTTTTGTGTGATGCCACTAACCTAACAAGTCTTTACATGTAAACCTTATAGTTCACATCATACCATGTGGCTGTAGTGAGAGGAATAGATACCAATGATGCCTTACACACTAACCTCATAAACAAGTAGCGTGTTATTTTGAGTTTTGGCAGAATAGTGATTGAGAAAATGAGAATCCCAGTTGAAGAGTTGGATTTCCTTCGAGAGAAACGTCTTTAGGGAGGCCGTTTAAAAATGGAAGAGCCAATGGAAGCAGTTGATACAATACATTTTGAAGAAAAAGAGAAATTCGGACGTAATGTCTTGAATTACACATACTTGACTTTTCTAGAACCTTTTCAGTTCAAATTTGTTCTTTTCTATGAATGAGATGTGTATTTTGGAACACTTAATAGATGTTGAAAGTTTTAAAGCAATCTGCAAAAACTCAAGAGTTATTTTCCCTGACAAAGCAAGACTGTTTTATGTATATATTTGATGGCCATCATTTTCAAGGATAGTAGCTCTTTTTAAAAATGTTATGCAATATTGAAGCTTTTTTTTTTTTTATGTGTGAAGAAGGGCCTATTGCTGAGAATTAAACAAAGCTGGGAGTTTTTTTTTTCTTTTTGTTTTACAAGAATCTGAGGGGATATCCTGCAGAAATATTTATGGAAAGATTTTTTACAACACTTTTTGTATAGAATATGCAACAAAGTTACACTAAGAAGGAAATATTGATGATTACATAGAATATTATAAAGAAAAGCTGGTACATAATTAATACCCTTTCTCAATTATAAGCCATTGTATTGTTGTGTGTTTTGTTTCGTGATGTTATCAGTGTTAAATAAACTGCCATGTTATTCGGTTGCTATTTGTAACTAATTATGAGCTGCCATTTACATCCATACAGTCCCATGTATTCATTTTGTAAACCATATTATGAAGATATATATTGTGTTAACATGCAGAAATCTTGTTTTTCTTCTTAATAAGTGATGGATACTCACCACTGTATACGCACGTTAAACTGTGAGATGTAGTTTGCTTAAAGCAGCAATGACAAGGAACTATTATAAAATGTAATGTAGTGTTAGAAGTAGATTAGAGAGTGTATACTTTGGTCAAGAAAGCGTGTGTGACAAAGAACTATTGTAGAGTTTGCATGTGCATGTGTTTGGTTTTGAATGATAATTACTTTGTGCAATGTATGCTTATTTAAAGACTTTACAGTAGTTTGCTACATTAAATTTTTTCGTTGTTACCATGATCAGCATCTTCTGATTGTTACTAGTCCTGAAGTATTTCATTTACAGCTAGTGTAGCCTCTAGGAATAATACATATTTACTGAATGTAATGTGTTAACACTTATGTGGTCAATTTGGAAAGTGATGTTTGTACTCTTTACTGTCTGTATCACTTGAGATGTTTGTTATGCAATATTGCAATAATGTAATATTTGAATTGGACAGAACACAGGCGTGAGGTAGGGAAGACGATTATTTTGGGAAACAAGGACAGTCATGGTTTCGATGGTAGACCACAGGTCTGTTTTTCATGTCCATGAAATGGCATTCCAAAATGTGCCTTATTTGTTAGTTTGGAAAACATTTTAGTGCTGTCAAGTTTGATGAATAAAAGTCATATTGAATAAGAACTGCGTGGATTACATACTTTCATTTGTTTGGGTCTTCTGCTGATTTTGTTTTAACCAGTATTTGGAGGGGGGGAGGGGGTTCTTTTGGGAGATTGATTTCAGCCAAAAAGGGACACATTGTATTCTGAGAGCTCCTGCCTGTGTAATATTCATGTTTTCATCAGCACACTGTGCTGCATCTCTATGTGCAGGCGTGAGGTCTTACACAAGACTGTGAAGCGTATAGATTATGAGAAAGAGGGTTTTAATGGATTTTTCATGGGGGTTGTGTAACTCAGGAGGGGGAGAGACTTGTTACACTTTCCTTCCCCGTGAAAGTGCTGAAAGATAACAGACACATCGCGCTGACAGGTCTTGATTTCAACACATCGAGTCAAACTGTGGACAGGAAAACCAAAACACACACAAAAAGGACACCAGCACACATGGGTGCTGTGTGATAAATGCAGACGTTTACTGCAGAAGAACCAGCCTGTACCAGCTGTAAAGATGTCATTGTTTTGCATGTGTGTATTAAAACGTTGGCCACAGCACGGCGGCCTCCCCTGCCAAGTTTCCATGCACAATATTTGACGTGCATTCCAAATAACTAAAACTGAACCGGAGGGTGGGGACCCAAATTATTTCAAGTTTGTTACAACATCTCACCCTCAAACACAGCGAGAGCTGAAAAGTCTCTATGGCAACAATGTAATCTGAGAATTCAAACAAACGGTGGAAGGTCAGCGAGCATATGGTTTCATTTAGGGGCAAGAGCTGCTTTTTCACGTCGCTTCATTATTTACTTTCATAAAGTATTAGCTCGATAAGAAGCACCACCCAGTCTCTGGCTTTCAGACATGTCCTGGTCTCCTGTTCTCCCTCGCCCTCTCCTCCAGGCGCTCTGCGTTTCAAATAAAGAGGCAGTGAGAGGGAAGAGCAGCCCACATACACACTGAAGACATTTTCAGTTCACTTTATGGATCCAGCAGATTAAATCATCTGCATTTCACTGTGTCCAACGAGGCTATAGCCCACAGGTCTATCATCTGTCAACTAGATTCATGTGATATTGAGGCTCCACTGTAGGTGGATGTCACATGATGTCACATCCTGCTCTGATGGACAGGAAGTCAGACGCACTGGAGAGCCTGGGGTCTAAAAAAAGCTTCTGGATCATTTCCAGGAAGCTTTAAAACCAGCAGGGTCTGTGGCACAAGAAAGCAAATGTCCTGTACGGAGACCAGAACTAGTAAAATCTGAAAACGGTCTTTTAATAGGCAGTAAATGTGGAATAATTGCACAATAAGAACATTTTACATTGTAGAAGCCTTGGTTGTGTACACAATTTACATGGGTTAAGCTAAACTCTTAGTAAAGACTAATATCTGTATTTAAGATTAAAATACATTAGAGAAACTCTCGGTCATACCATTGTTACTCTTATTAGAACAATTTAAACTATAACCAACAGTAAAAAAAAATCAGATTTAAGGTGGCAGTTCATCCATGAAACAATCACGAATGTGGGATTTATCAGAAGTCCTTGTGCCACCTTAGGTGTTATTTGAGCTCCCCGCAGTCCGTGATGACAATTTTCTTGATCACACCCCCGTCGTGCAAACCAAAAGATTCCATCTTAGTGACCACATCCATACCTTCCTTCACCTGCCCGAACACCACGTGTTTGCCATCCAGCCTGTCAAAGGAGAGACAAAATGTGCTTGTTGAAGACTTTGAGAGGAAGAACCGAGGTGTGATGAAAACTGTTTGCAAAATATTTACCATTCAGTTTTAGCCGTGCAGATAAAGAACTGGGAGCCGTTTGTGTTTGGCCCTGAGTTTGCCATTGAAAGTGTTCCTGCAGAGTTCAAAAAGCCAAAAAGTAAATCAATTAAATCGGAAACTGTCAACAACATATCATGACCCCATTTTTAGCACTGACCCAATAACATTTGGGCCTGACCGTAGCAAAAGAAGAAGCACGACACAAGTCAACCACTGTCTGTTTTCTGTTCTTTTCTCAAAAAATGATGCAAACTGTGATTATGCAACATTTTTTTAATGAAATGCCAAATAAACAGCATGTGGCCGAAGTTTATTCAAGAGGAGTAATTTTGATTACTGCAAAAAGTAGGTCGTTCACCTGGGGATTGCTAAATGTGTGTAAACTGTAGTTTACATGCTGCATGAAACTAAGCACTGCCACCTAGTGGAGAGGCAGCTCTATTAAAAAGAGTGAAAATGATACTGTTAGGAGGCCATGAGAGTGAATACAATTGTAAAATACATGAGCTCTGAATCAAACAATGATCTTTTCTGATTCGTTTTTGGGAATTTTGATTCTGAGCAGATTCATCTGTAATTCTTCCAAATGTCAGAAAATAGTTATGCCGTTTGGAATAAATAATAACATTAACTACAGAATATATATGCAGTTATTTGTCTGACAATTTCTTAAATAATAATCCTAATTTTGATTTATTTAGTATAGTGCTTTTCCCTAATGGTCAACTAAAGTTTCCACCCCAAAAAAGAGCCACCAAAACACAACAACACAAGTAACTCACAATACCTGATACATGGCACACCATCAGGATAATGTCATAATACAGAAATGCTGTATTATTTGATATATTCCAAGACACTCATAGAATGACACATCCACAAATCTGATTATTTCAAGAATACAAAATGCCCCTAAAAGAAAAAGAGCAGATCTAAGGTCAATAGCACCACTGGGATGAAAACCTGACACAGGGAGTCAAACTGGAAGGGAAATATACAATAAAATTGCTTTCTTATGTTTTTTTAATGTCAATATTTTGCACCAGCAAATGATAAGCATATAGCACAAGTCAGGATGTCAATATTTTTGCCCCACCCATATTACAGACAATTAATCATTTAGCAGTACTGTTGAATATGAAGAGGTAAGTGATGGATGGATGTATCATTAACAGACAAAGCATGATTGTTTTCTGACCGCGTATAGAAGATGAAGATGTCTATAGTAAACATCTGTGGTTGTAAGTACCTGGACCAGTGTGTTTTAATTTGAAGTTTTCATCTTTGAACGTTTTCCCAAATATCGACTTCCCTCCTGTGCCGTTGTGGTTGGTGAAATCTCCCCCCTGCAACGCAAAAACAAACAGCGCCATCAGCCATCAGAAAGCATCAACTAGTTGATCTTAACTTTTCTGTAAATCTTACCTGACACATGAACTCCGGGATGACCCTGTGAAACATGGATCCCTTGTATCCAAAGCCATGTTCCCCAGTGCACAGTGCTTTGAAGTTCACTGTGAGGTAAATAGTCTGTTTCATTTATTTGAAAACAAGTCAAGGACAGTTTGAGTTCATTAAACAAATGTTACTCTTCAAATAGTCAGCAGAGATAAAAACATACCTGCAGTCTTTGGCACTACTTCTGCATTCAACTGAAAGAAAATACAAATCAAATGTAATTCACTGAATGAATGTTTACACTAAGCAATGCACTGTCCTTAACCAGGAGGCTAATGCTACAGCTAATACCTCTATGATAATTCTTCCAAGCGGTTCGCTGTCGGCCTCGATATCCAGAAACACGACCGGGTTTTTGGCGGGACCGGAGGAGAACAGCTTCCCAGCGGCAATTACCGGAGAGCTGTATCTAATGCGCTTTTTTATTTGTAACATCGCTGCTCAGCTGAAATAGTGAGGAGGACATGCAGGCCATGGGTGCTGCTGCTGCAGCTGCTGGTACTGGTGTTTACATGTGACGTCACACAGACTCGCAGTCTATGGTTGAAACAAACAGCGACCCCGCGTGGGCGGAAGTCGCACAACATCTGGTCTCCTTTTTTATCGTCGCTGACAAAAAAAACATTTGTTTGTTATAATACACGGTTCACCTTCAAAAAGTTATGTTTGTCAGTAGTTTATTAAAAAAAAAGTTTTATAACCAATTATCATATCACCGAGATTTTGCGCTTAGGTGACTTAATAATATCTCCCCCATGATAACTACAACAACTCACTTTGACGTCTCTTTTTTCCCCACATTTCGCTGTGACAAATATTGAAGCATTTCAAATCAGTCAAATCTTTGAAGATTGCAACAGAAACAAATCACATGAATTCAAAGCTAGTTATTTTGATTCCCTGAAATGTTTAAGTAAAAACTATTTATTTGTGTACTTTATCTTCCAATAACACTAAGTATTTTATTCACATATTACTCAGGAAATGGCATTAAAAGGGAGATAAGGGATAGTTAACAAGCTGTTTGTAAGAAATGTGAGACTATTGGTATGACACATAACATTTAGTCTACAAATTCAAAAAGTCACTCTTATTTACTTTTGTATTTATGCTGGTTTTAATTATTATTATTTATTTTTGCTTGAACCTTCACACTGTGTAGAGAAACTCAACTTTAAAAGAAAGGCTTAATTAAAAAAAAACGTATCTAACCATAGGGTTGTGTTTAACCTTTCTGAATGTATACCTTTGGGAGTGAAATTATCAGTGGTTTGTCTGACATTTCTTCAGCTCTATTATACACCTGTACATGGGCAATGTGGTTGAGGACGGTTGGACTGACTGTCTAGGGCCTTCAATGGAGGCTTTTTTTCTTAAAGGCAGTAGCCTATTTAAAAACAGAGTGCTTGTAATGTAAGGTGAGATGATCCATTGTAATTTTCAGTTTGAAAAGAGGAAGGTAAATAAAGAACTGAGGGAATGTATTCCAGTTTCAAGGTCAAGACAAGTGTGGCTGAATGTGATGAAGTTATTTATTATTGTCAGTAGAATTTTTCATTCATGAATGTAACAAACAATAACCCGTTGGACTTTAAAAGAAGGCCATAGGACCAGATCTTAATGGGGATGACATCACACATCCCTATAATTGATTTCACAACATTGTGCTTCCAGTTACTTTAAGAAAAAGTTTTTAAGATATATTATTGATAACTTTTAAAGCACATATAGGTCGGGCTCATAGCTACACTACAGAATTGCTGACGCCTCATGAGCTAGCCCACAACCTTAGATCCTCAGCTGCAGGTGGGGCCCTTCTGGTTGTTTCAAAGTCAAGACTTTGAGTTTGCTTTTTCCAGCAGGCCCCCTCTGCTTTTGAACAATCTGCCTAAGGAGATATGGCATGCAAAATCCGTGACACCTCTTAACGTAGTCATGGTACCTTAAATTCAAAGTTAGTACTTTTATCAATGAAAATGTGTGTTTATTTTCATCACAACGTCTGTCATATCATCAACTAGTTTATCAACTAAAACAATTATTAAAGATAACATTAGTTGTATTTTTAAAAGGGTTCATCTTCACTTGTCTTTTCAGGTACATTTTCATGCAGCGTGTGTCTGTCTCTGTCTTTCCCCTCTCTCTGCTGTCAGTATGTCTGGATCACTCTGAGAGTGAGGCGATGGTGTAGGGTCCGACCAAAACCCCCATGGCTAAACAATTGAATGGACATTCATGATCTTCTCTTATGAACCATCAGGATACATCACCCTTGTGGTTTATGTGAACATGCACCTGAAAGCCCCAACATCTCTCCTCCCTTCAATAAAATATAAATATTTAATAAATATCACTGTTCATACCTAACCAAATACATGATGATGATATTTTGATTTTTCTTGTAGTAATCAAGAGAAAACCTACTTATTGCTGTCAGTATTGTGTCACTGAACTGATGATTGAGCCACAGAGTATTTAGTTTACATGTTTTGTTTGTTTGGAAAAACTTAGCACGTCTTGGACGAGTCTTGAATCTTTTGCTCAAAGACCCACAACTTTCTCGCTCCAATCTATGACTCGCTGGTTAATTGAGAAAAATAGCCTCGTACATCGAATTAGTTTACTTTTCTGTGTTGATTTCAGCTACAGTTTAAGAGATAACATGTTGCTTTGATTTACGACATCATTTACTTATGAATGATTTACTTACTAAAGTGGGCCTTTTTCACGGCAGATCTGACAAAGGTGTTATTTATTACTTTAATAAAGCCAGAATGCACAACACAGGGCACGGAAACTAAAGCCGTCAAATGTACACAAGCTATTATAACTTAAGTCATTGTCACCTGATCCTTCCATTAGATGAAATCTGAAAATGTCCTCGTTTGAAAGACCTTTCCATTATTGTTTTGGTATTCCAGTCTGTAATAGTATTTTTGAATTGTGTTGCACTAGAGTAGTCCCTTTTAATTTTGTTGGTGAATATGACATGGTTTAATAATCGATGCTTGTACTTTGTATGTCAAAAGACACAGAGGCCATTACTTGTGTTTCATCTGAATACATATTTATTAGATAAATATTAGGATGTCACGTCATCTAACTACATACAGATTTGCAAGACTAAAAATCACAATGTTTTTCTGACCAGTTTAGAATATGAAATGATTGTACATAGAATGTACAAAACCAAAGAGACAACTGCCACTTGTTGTGCCAATCACTTCAGATTGTACCTTTATAGCCTTTTTTTTCTCTTTTTTTGCCAAATTGCATAAAAATTGTAAATTTGACAAAACTCTTTTTTACAAACTGTAAATTTGGAAACAACTCTTAAGAGCCACTCGAAGCTCGACGTTTCCAAGTCCCAATTATACCTCAAAAGGCTTCCATCATTTTGTAGCACCTTTATAAAGTACACAGGTAATAGAGAAATACACAGAAGTTTAATATTACACAAAGGAAAAAATGTCTTTTTTTCTCGGAAACCCCACGTGGAGGGGTACATAAAGTATCTTACATAAATGAACAGGCGTGGTTAGAGAGGTCTGCACAGACGCAATCAAACAAAGACTCTTTTTGCCAATTCAATGTCTGACAGGAGGATGGAAGCTTTACAAATTCTAAATACACTATGCACACTCCTCCTGGAGAAAATGAATACATTTCTGTTAACGTGTCTCTATTTGTCATTTACATTATATACATGTATCCCTTTCAATCCCACACCCCACCCCGGACCCTCAGCCACAACCTCCCCCTTTGCATTGCAAACAGGAAGGCCTCTTCCCCCCCCAAAAAATGTAATTTTACAACATTAATTGCATTCTCTTTTAAATCCTCCATTTCCAAAGTCTGCAATCAGACAGTACAATTTGTGTCGCGCAAATTACTAGACGTGATTTCGTGAAAGCTTACAGTTACATACTGGAACTGTGAAGGGGAATAAAACATCCCAATGCGGCAGTGCATTGTCTTGAACAAACACATGAACAACAGACACAAAACAATCGGATCCTCCAGCTGTGTTACACGCAGGTGAATTGATCAATTCTGAAAGCCATATTTGGTTCTTCAAACAAATAACAAATCTCTACTTGGGGGGGAAATTGTATCCAACATCTGACAGTATATTTAAAATCCACTGACTGTACTGCATGAAACTGTGTAAACCAAATTATACCTGTTATAAAAACACAGGATGAACAATAGTTTAAAATCATATAAAAGCCTTTTTTTTTCTTTATAAAATAAAAATACTCAAATAATGTTCACATATTTGTTTTGCAAAGTATCAAAAGCTCATCATCAGGGCTCAACACAATTCAAAGGATGTTTTGCACATTCTCACTTTAAATAAAAAGGACGAGGTCACCTGGTCCAATGACTTTAGGCGAAATGTTTTTGGGGAAATTTGGACCTCGATGCTGCTTTGACAATCATTTAGACGGGAAATAAACAGCTAATTTAAAGCTGACCAATTAGTTTATCAAAAAATAAAGAACTCTGTGTCTGCTGAGCGATTGAAATAATCCCTTTCACTGATGCATTGTCATTTTCATGGAAAATCTGTACACAGCACACAGGTACTCGATACAAGGCCAGTGAAAGTGCATTTAGATCAATGAGTTACAATATCGGACTGGTTATTGGGGATTCTGTGTGTGAGGTCTTTGACAGACATACAGTACCATGTAGATGCCAGAAATAGATAGGTACAGTACTGTACAGTCACAAAGTATTCACAAAGGGTATATACAACAGCTCTGGAAACACTGTTGGATCATGCAGGATGTTTTTGCCCCAAAAAGATGCAGGTCAACAGCAACAAAACGCCAGAAGGTTAAGGTCAGTACAATCACACAGACGTTTGTATAAAATACAGTGATTGAAAAAGTTCTGCTGACGTCTGTAGGATGTTCAAATCCTGCCCTTACACCGATTTTATATCCAGGCGGCCCAACCCCTTTTACAAAAAAGCCTTGGACAACTTTGGTGATGGGTATCTGATTAATTTCAATGTGGGACAAAGATAAAACACATAAAAAAGGACAAAAACACAATGATAAAAAAAAAGGATGAAATTGAAATAAAATAATAAATATAAAGACAGAGAGAACAAATTTGATCAAGCATGTTTAGGCTGGACAAAGACAACAGGAGCCATTGGCACACATGCACTTGTGAACGAAATGGTGCTGAATTCAATGAGGAAGAGCGAAAACATCACAATAAATACAAACAAATTAAAACGACGACCACAGACAGGCTGGAGAAGAGGAGCTGGAGAGCTTCTGAGGTGGACTGATTTTTCTTTTCATTCCTTCTAAAACTCTCTCTCTCTCTGCTCTGTCTTTCACACACCCTTGCAGGCAAACAAAAGAGGACACATAAACATACACACCCATGGGTATACACACAATCTGACACACTCTCTCACACACACACACACACACACCTACACACACACACACACACACACACACACACACTACATTGCACAATGTTCACTCATTTCCTCTGTTGACACCGGAGGACATCTTAGCTCGTCCTTTCAGTGCTCTGATTCTGATAAGTTCCAGTTATTCAGCTGTCACACACACACAAACACACACACACACACACAAACACACACACACACACACACACACACACACACACACACACACACTGACAAGTCTTGGGGGTCATCGGCATGTGCCAAAGTTTTGGAAGAACACATTTGAAAAAAAACAACAACACTTAAACGAGACATTTTTTCACAAAAAAGGAAAAGTATAATAAAAAAACAAACACAGCTACAACACTCTCCTCCATGTTGTCTATACACGATGATTATAGCTGCACAGTTTTCAGTTGAAGAGTCACAAATATCGTATATGTATTGATATAATTTCACTCTAGTGTCCGCCAACATGGCTGTAAAAGTTGTGTTCGAGTCAGGCGTTGGAACTGGTGCGTGGAATCTTTACATGAGGAAAAAAAAGGGGAGTGAGCCGGCGATCCTGCTCTCTCCCTTGGAGTTCCCAAACAGGTGCCTCTTTTTTTCAGTCTACTCCTATGCCACACGCGATCTTTTGAAGGACTGTGTGTGTGTGCGTGTGTATGAGTGATCACAGGAAGCAGCTTGAACAGGAGGTCGGTAACGTGTCTGTGGACGGACAGTCATAAAAAATCCCGACTATAGGTGCAGGAGGGTGTCATTTGAAAGGGGGAGTGAAGAGCTAGTTGTTCTCAAACAAGGAGAGAAGGTCGTCGTTGCTGTTGGCGGGGAGGTCGGGGGGGGTCCAGGTATGATAGTAACTCGTCTGGGTTGGCCAGTTCTGGAAGCAACTGTGGAACAAAGGCAGAAGAAAAAGACACTTTAGAATCAGATTTATCTTTTTGACGCTTGATGACTTTGATTTAACAGAGCTAGCACTGTCCGGAAGCAATTTTAGCGTCACAACACAGAGCACACAGCAAAGAGATGAGAGAAGCTGCAGCAGACAATAAGCTGTTAACAGGAAGCTTAATAGTGCCCAAAAGCAGGGACACTTACATCCAGCGAGGGTTCAGGCATATCCTGGGCGCCCTGACCCATCTGTTCCGAGGTGGGGTTAAAGCTCAGATCGCTGTGGGGGTGACTGTTCTGCCCCGGCTGCTGCTGAGACTGCGACTGGCGAGGTGGCTGAGATGATTGGCCGCTGTGATGCAAGGGCTGCCCTGACTGGCCAGTGTGATGTAAGGGCGGCCCCGATTGGCTGCGGGGGTGGGGAGACACATGCAAGATCTGCTGCATGGAGTTATGGGACTGTTCGGGATGGGACATCTGCAGGTGTGAGAGGGAGACGGAGAAAGCGAGAGTGGTGGAGAGTGAAGAATTAAGAAGACAGAGTGACAGAGACAGAAAGTGAAGTGTTATGTGAGGGGGGAGGGGGAAAGGGGGTGAGGGAAGAAAGAGAGGGAAAGCAGAATGAGTTCCAGCGTGAATAATATGGAACAGGCCTTATAACTGGAAGCTGTGATCAGCAGACATGTACAGCTGCAACATAATACGGTGACATGAGCATGTGAGCATGACTGAGCACACATGCTGGCTGGAGGCACAGGCTGCACCTTGTTCTGATATCAAATCTCTTAAACTGTATCACAGATTGTCTGCAGATTTTCATCTACAAACTAAGGTACGAAATTATGCTACACGAAAAATTGACTTAGCAGTAGATAAATGAGACCACTAAAACCATAAAACCACATCAAACTATATTGTTTAGTAATATGCTTTTTCCAAAATCATTTTTTATTGCCGTCACTGAGTGGAAAAGAAAGCAGCCCAACAAGTCGCCCCTACTTACCGCATCGCTCATGCCGTGGCTGAGGGGCTTGTCCTGCGAGAGGAGTCCGCCAGGTCCATCTGGGGGGTGGGAGAGCTGGGGGCCATGGATGAAGTCATTCAAAGGGGGACCTCCTCCACCACCACCTCCTCCAACTCCACCACCAGAGGGGTTCAAATGAGGGAAGTCAAAGTTCCCCTGGCTGTGGTAACTGTTGCCTGGAGAGACAAAAGCACGGATGGATTTTTATCAAAATATGAATACAAAGAGTCCCTACTGTTCATACACAACAGTGTTTGAAGAGGGATGAGTCATTACATCATGTTATCTTGAGTGTCATGTTTAAAGGTGTTGTATCATGTATCTTCTCTGTTTGTATTATACTTCATTTGTCCTTATTTTGACTTCAGGGTGGATACACATTGCTTTGTCTTTATCCTGGTTAACAGGTTGCTGAGGTTATGACTTGTTAATTGCAGGCAGCCACCCTTAAGTATACCCTTCTAAATCATCTATTTTACTTTGCATGGATCAATTATTTACTAATCCAATGCTGTTTTGAAGAAGACTTATAACTAGCAAATGTGATAATGAAAGTGGCTGGAAAATGTCTGCTGACATACTAGAGTCGATGGAAAAGTAAGTTATCGTTCTTATCTGTTTTCAAACACAGACTTCTTTTTTACAACCAATTGAGTCGCCCCCTGCTGGCCATTAGAAAGTGCAGGCTACAGCCACGTCTGCATTTGCGTCCCTTTTGAAACCCAACACTTTTCATATGCAGTCTGTGTTACCGCTGCACACTGTTAAGTGGTTTCAGAACAATATGTAGTTTCACGTTTTGTGTTATCAGAGTAATGTGCTCAAAACATTTTACACCGAGCTCAGCACAAAACTCTCCTCGGGGCTTTTTCTTTGTTTAAAGCGCTAGGGACACATCTGTGGTTCTCGCTTAAAAATGAAAACATTATTTCCCAAATGGCAAAAAATGAGCTGACTTTTGTGTTATTCTGGCTGCCTTTCTTTACCTGCTCCTGGGTAATCGCCCCCGTTGCCACTTGCATGTTGACCAGGGTGTGGAGGGTAGGGGCTGGGACCTTGGCCAGGTCCAGGTCCTGGGCCTGGGCCAGGTCCGGGCCCCAGCTGGGCAATCATCTCCATCACATTGGGCATGGTCATCTGACTGGGACTCATAGTCTTAAAGCGCTTGGCAATCGGTCCATCAGGGTCCTCTTTGATGTGTAGCTCCGACTTAATGGGGACCGGTCGCCAGCTGCATGTCGGGTCTATAGTGACCTCCTCAAACTCTGAACTATAAAAGGAAAGAACAAAGTTCAGGATACGGTTTAGACAACACTATGGGTGGATTTGGTGGAAGAGAAGGAACTTACTTTTGGATTGCATTTAGGATTCCCCACATGTACTGATCCACCTCCAGACCTTCTAATAACGCTGTTTTACTGAAAGGAGGAAAAGAAAGATTAGATCAAAACAATTCGAGGCATTTGTAATAGTGACCTCCCCAGTAAGCAGCCACTTTTACTTACTTGCACACAGGACACCTCCATGTCCCCCTCTCACAGTTGAGCTGCAAGTAGGACTCTAGATCAAAGCACTGTGGAGAACAACATCATAAATAATTAGAATAATGTGTCCATATTCAAAGCCACACAATTGTTCATGAATGATAAAATGTAATGGCCTCTTTAATTCAAACAAACCTGGACATGTTTGCAGTCATGCCCCCGTGCAGGTAGCTGGATGCGTCGGAAGGTAATGGGACATTTCAGCGACACTTTAATGGCCGTCTGCTCCACACCGTCTTCCCCGTTTAGAGTGGTGTTGCCTGCTGACGCGGCAACGCTGCTGAAGTTCCTCTTAACTAAAAAAACAGAATGTTTCAGAGAAAAGGTATTACTAAGGTAAAAGGTGTACTTCAAGAGTTATCTTAAAGAGAACCATAAGGAGAAACAGATGCAAGCTTGTGTAATTAAGATGTACTTTTACATATTAACAACACTAAGAGACAAAATGAGGCATACCCTTGGTGATGCAGTGTTCTGCAGGAAGGAGTCTCTTCTTAAGGAGCCCCTGGAGGACGGATCGCACAGATGGCCGGTGGACCAGCTGCAGCACAAACAGGTGGGACTGCAAAGCAACACGAGAACATGAAACAAACTGACAATCAAACACAATGTGCAGCATGCACAATGTATATACTAATTCAGCTGTGTGATCATTTTTCCAGCTTTTTGTTGAATCACAGATTTACGTAGACATTTCTACGTTGTTTGAAGATGAATTCAATAAACTGTCAGTGTTAACTCACACAGCAGCAGGCCGTGACTGTAATCTGGATGGTGTTTCTCCCAGGTTGGCATACGTGCTTCAGGTGCAGGGGTTTGTGGGAGGTTTTGTTGTCTCCCCTCTCGATGGTGAGGGGCGTGGCGTTGACGCTGACCTGGACGGAGGCGGGCCAGTTGGTGTTCATCTGCCTGTCTTCGTGATGGTAACACTTAAACTGCAGCTCAAGGTCTGACCTGTGGGAGTAACAGGACGACAAGGTCAGCAAAAACCGAACAAGAAAACTATCCCTTGTTTAAGATAATTCAATCCAAATCTCTCACTGTAATAATGGGAAGTGCAAGCTTTGTCTGTGGTCCTACCTCCACATGAGAGTCTGGTGGACGGAGGGTCGAAGGTGGAATACGTGGTTACTGACAGCCAGGTTGTGCTCCAAGCGGAACGGCTCTAGTACCACCCCATCCCTTACTGGGAATGTCAGCCGCAGCTCCTCATTGGGGTTAGCTGGAAGTACAGAGAAGGAGGTTGTTTAACATGTACATTTCATTATTGTTACATATGAACCGCTTGTTTCAGAACTGCTGGGGTTCTCACTTGGAGGTGGCGGAAGTGCTGTCATATTTGGTTTCATGTCAGGTGGAAACGGGGGCTTCACATCCTGGTTTGGCGACAGGTATGGAGGAATTCCACTTCCTGGGGTCATAGGGGGGGGTGGGGTTTCCAGGGACCGGGGAGTGGGGGTAATTGCCGGGCCTGGGGGGCTGTAAAAGGCAGGAAATTGCAATGATGAAAACATCTGTGTAAGTCTTTTCGAACACAGGACAGGGTCCAGTCTTGATGAAAACATACCCCGTTGCCTTGGCCGTAAGAGTATCCACCTCCAGAAAAGTTGGTGCTCTGACCATTGAAAGGCTCTTGCTGTAAAGAACATTTGAAGAATTAATTTTATAGTGTTTTTTATTACTAAAAGTATGAAAATGTTCCAATATGTGACATAAATATAGCTAGTATTCCCTTCATTCTACACAGTGCAGAGCGGGACAGGCTCCACTAAGTTGCATATTGAGAAGTGTGTTATTACAGACCTTGTAGTACTGGCCCATGGGCATGCCGGGTGGATATTGTCCTTGGCCCGGCTGTCCTGGCATCCTCTGGCCGGGGTAGTTAGGAGACGGCAGCGGCCTGGAGGCATTTGACGCGGGGTACTGGCCCTGCTGTGGTGGGAACTGACTGGCTGGCCCGTACTGCTGGCCCCCGTAACTTCCCTGGAAGAAGCAAGTGAAAGGAGAAGACATTAAACACATGTTTAAGTGTTATATGATGCATAGGGCTCTACTTTCCAGAAACAAGGTGAAACACATTCAACTTCTCAGCAGCAGGCACAGACAGATCTTACAGGCTTTTTTGTTATTTCGGTGAAAACAGATGTAAACCAGGCAAAAACAAAGAATCATTTGGAAGGGAAACAAAATACAGGATTAGTAAGAGGTGGGGAAAGTCTGCTAAATGCTTTAATGCACAATAGCCATAACTGTAAATATCTATAAACATGTCTGTAAGTGGCAAAAAGGAATAATTATAGCCCACTTCTCAATTTTAAACTTCTGCCTTTGATCAGAATGTCTGTGGATTGGCCACGTCACTCCAGATGACTTTACAATTAAACTTGGAGCAACAGCTTGCCAGTGTAGTGTTCAGAAAATCACAGTGCATTAATTCCTGTTAGATCCTAACCAATACTGTCACCAACCATGTCAGGAGATTTTAATTATTAATGGCATTATTGCCCTCGCTCCCTCCCTCTCTCTCTCCCCGTGTTAAACGGCCTCTCTCTCTCTTCAAACAGAATGAAACACGTGTGTACGTCCTGCTGCTGTGTGAGGACTACAGGTGTTTATCACACTGCAGATGAGACATTGTACATGTTGTAAGAAACTCACCCAACAAACAGAGAATGAGGTGTAGAAGTGTGGTGTATTTTATTAATGCTAAAATACTTCTTCAGACACTAATACAATTTTATTTGATGCTCTTATTAATCTGTAGAATATTATAAATGTGTGAAATGAAAGAGGGAAACTTATCATACATGTGAGGTACTGTGTTAAGTGTTATTTTAGAGGTAATGTGCGTGCATCTCTGCCAATAAAGCACCAAAACAGTCTTGGCTGCTCCCCTCGTCCCACCTGGGTGCAATCAAGCTTGTTTGGTGCCAGGAAAAAATAAAATAAAATACAGTTCCAAAGGAAAATAGAGCCCAGATTGTTTTAATTATAGCACATTCTCACTAACCTCCCCAGGATAGGGCCTCTTCATCCCCTGCATGGGCATTCCCGGTCGAGGTCCACCTGGGTACCCTTGCTGGGGCATCCTTTGGCCGTGTGCTCCAAAGGGCCCCATGCCTGGGGTCCGAGCCTGGTTCATGCCCATGGGAGGTCCACTCATGTTAGGGTTGTTCATGGCTGATCCCATGCTGGCTGGATTCATCCCTCCAGGAGGGCCTCGAGGGCCTGGCTGGTTCATGAACTGGCTGTTGTAGGCCTGAGTGGGGCCCATTTGGAACGACGAACACATCTGGAGGCAAAACAGAGGTTTTCATTTGGTTATTTTGGATCTCTAGCCAAGGTGGTTGGATAACAAATATTTGTTTTTTAAATTCTACAGTCGAGCTGAATCATCTGTTGCAAGGTGTGAACTGTACCTGTCCATACTGGTTCATATCTTTATTCTGCGTTTCCTGCAGGGCTGCCACGGTGGCCGTTGCTGTGGCTGTTGCAGTAGCAGCTGCAGCAGCGACAGCAGCGGCTGCTGCTGCGGCTGCTGGCTGTGTGAAGTCACCAGGAGGACGTGTGTGGGAGGTCATTCCCATTCCTCCTGGAGGAGCGTTTGGCCCTCCAGAATAACTGTAAAAAAACACAGAACTCATGTTTTAATCATCATGGGGAATTTTCATAGCTTGATTTTATTAAGAGAGTCGTATCCAGTCTCTTACCTCCCGCTGTATCCCCCAGGACCTCCAGGGTAGCCAGGCCTGCCGTACATGCCCTGCTGCATGTACCCCTGGTTGGAGCCACCTTTGTTTGGAAACTGTTGCTGCTGAGCGTTGAACTGAGACGAATTGAGCCCTGCTGCGCTGGCAGACATACCTGATCCCATTGGGTTACCTCCAGGATTCATGGGGTTATTGCTGTTTGCCATTGGGTTACCTAGCACCTAGAATGAACAATTATGATGCAGGAAGAAAAAAAAAAAACGCCATTAGGTTTTTAAAATAAACAAATAAAGAACTGATTGTGTTTGAAGTTACAGTCTGGCTGCTGTACATGCAAGGACATACCTGACTCTGTGATGTATTGGTCACGCCCCACACTGTTGTAACCACAGACAATGACCCAGGGGGCTGGTTGGTGTTTTGTTGCCAGGGGACAGAGTCATAGGGAAAGGATCCATCACTGGAAAGGAGATGAAAACAAAAATCATGAGCCTGATGTCGCACGAAGATTCAAGCGGCCAAGAAAAGAGCCAACAAAAAAGCCAACAGAGCTGTACATTCATCCAGAAATGTGAATAATTTGGGAATTCTTCTTGCCAAAATGTGAGGCAATTTGAAAAGTCTGGCAGTCAGTTTCAAAACATGTTTTCAGCCAGCCTATCTGCTTCACAGAAAGCTGAGTTAAAAGCTCCAAATGAGCCAATAAGGACTTCCATGTCCGTCCACACACACACACACACACACACACACACACACACACACACACACACACACACACACACACACACACACACACACACACACACACACACACACACACACACACACACACACACACACACACACACACACACACACACACACACACACACACACACACACACACACACCAGTAAAAACAAAATATGATTCAATTATCTATTTGAGTTGCTGAAAAGCCTTTGGAGAGGAATTGGTGGAGTGCAGTTGGAATGTTTAGCATTTAGATTGAAAACAAATATCAACTGAAAATATGAGGGTTGGTTACATATTATAAACAAGCTTAATCCTCATGGGGAGACGCAAGTGGCCAGTGCAACGGGAAGGATTTGCTGTTTTTGGAGAGCAGTTTGTTTTTGCTCAGAGGTTAGCTCTTGGAATGGACGACATGTTCAATATTTCCTCATAAAGGAAAAACATTATCTCAAGATCCTGCGCAGTGCCAAACAGGACTCTTCTTCGCAAGCTCCAGGATTTTAGAGCGAAAGAGAGAGAGTGACAGAGAGAGAGAGAGAGAGAGAGAGAGAGAGAGAGAGAGAGAGAGAGAGAGAGAGAGAGAGAGAGAGAGAGAGAGAGGAATGAGCACACTATGTTCTGCGAAAACATTACTTCGCTGTTCTCTTCCTCCCCTCCACCCTAAATCACCTCAGCTCGACTCTAAGTAATTCTGGCTCTTATTCAAACAGTGGAAGTCCTCTGCGTCAGTGTAAAAAGGCTCACTTTCATGGTTTTAGTTAAGGTATTAATGAATCAGCTTGTGTAATACATATTCAAATGTAGATACAAGAAGAGACATGGGACATAATATTTCCCTCCTCTCTCTCTTTGTTTACATCTTCACTGTTGTGGTTTCAGTCACCTGTTGTCATGTGATTTCTCACAGTATACACAAATCAAGAAATTCAAAACATGCAAAGGTAACATGGCCATTTTCCCTGAAGAAAGCAGGAGGGAGCTGGACTGTTCACAAGGAGAGGACGAAAGTGTAAGCTCTCTAGAGGTATTCCAACCTTCTTTCTCCAGCTAATCACAATACCTGCACAGTTATAGCTTTTTGGGTTTGATAAGAGTTGGGAAAGCCATGTTTCAGTAAAGGCTGATGTTGCCTTATAGAGCAGAGGTCTATACAGGTTCTTAATGAAGCACTGGTATCAGATGGTGGCTCGGGTATCAGCCCACTGTAACTGTATTAGTGCTCTGCTCATAATGGATTAACGTTGGGTCTTTGTATTATAGCAATGAGTAAGGTCTTTTACCTGCTTTTTGTAAAGTGTCTCGAGATAACATTTGTTATGAATTGGCGCTATACAAACAATGATTGATTGACATCTAAAGCCCAGATACTGGTGAAGGAGGGAAGCTAACAGGGCTATATTCAGGCACAGTTTCCAACACACTGGGTCTTCTTCAAGACCTGGAAGTGTCAAGACCATTAGTTTTAGTGCTGAAGAAGTTGGATCAATGCATACTTGGTATTTTGTTGCAATTCAAGTATAAAAAAAGGCAAAAAGGGGTTAAAGCGTGATAGCAGAGAATCAAACCTAGAGAACAGAATACCTTTTAACCGTACAGCAAAGGCAAGCTAATCTTAATTAAGTAAATGTGTCGTTCACTGTAAAGAACAACATAGGTTTGAAAGTTGAGAACTTAGTTGTTTAGCAGCTCTCTGTTACACTGTGATTATGTATTGATGCCTTAGTCCAGTGGTTCTCAACTGGTGGGTCCCAAAGCTGTTTGCAGTGGATCATGAATATGTGCCTGGGAAAAATGGTGTCAAAAAGTCTACAGCGCTTTTTAAACTTGTTTGATTTGTTCAGTTTCTTGCCTCAATCACATGTTTTGTAACGTCGACTGCACAATTTTTCATTAAATAAATCTGAACGGTTGAAAAATATCAGACATTTGGGTCCAGATTTCTCATTGAGGAGTTGGTGGTGGGTCCTGAGGCTAGACGAGTTGAGAACCACTGCCTTAGACTCTGAGTCAGGTTAACAAGTGGAAAAAGGCAAGGTTTTAGTATCTATCACTGCTTGAATTCAAACAGCCTCCTTCTTTGACCTTATGTACATATGTAGGCCTGTTTTTTGATTCATATTAAGAGAATTGCGCTTCCACTGATTTGATGCCGTACTTGTAGGGTACTTTTTGACCCTGGGATAAAAGCACCATTTAATTGGCAGGGTAAAAAAAACCCAGTAACCTTGAACCTAATTGAGAATGTGGTTTTACTGAATGATTAGCACCGTCTGAATTCATCAGTCAGCAGGTGTTTCAGAGACTCCCCACTGACCTGTGTGTGAGGCCAGGCTTCATGCTGTTCATGCTGGGCTGCATGGGGACTTTTCCCTGCGGTTCGTTCTGCCGGTTCTTCTGGTGACGCAGCAGGAGGAGACGACCCAGCTCCTCGCACCACGACGACAGCAGGGCTGCGAGGAAAACACAGACACACACACACACATAAGCATCTGTTTAGCTTCCCATCGGCTCACACACACACACACACAAATATTTGCCTGCATGGAGATGGATCTGCACATTGTTACATGAAGCGTATGTTTGAGGCTTTATGTGTATGATCACATAGAAAACTACTGGATTTTCTTGTTTCTAACTTCACTTGTAACAAATCAAATGAATAGATTTAGCTGTTCAGGTCTCTCGACAGTCAATCACATGCCTGTTTTCAGTCTGAAGTTATTGCTTGAGCCTCCAGGGGGCAGCCTAACTCAATAAACCCGATCGATCATTTGGCTGTGTGGATTTCACAACAGTTACATCACATCATCTCTACCTGCAGTGTAAAATATAAACTGAAATCCATCCACAGCACAAAAGGACCTCCAAGATTTTCTTTCTGCCTCAGCGAGGGAGAGGCTGAAATGGAGCGTGAGAGGCAGACGGAGACGGAGTGATCGAGGGTAACAGATATGATCTACGCAGGAAATAAGAAACTGTGATCTCTTCACTCTCCTCCACTTTCTCCACTCCTCATCTTCTCCGTGTCCTCTCATATCTCCGAGGACTAATTACACAGTACAGCCTTCTCATCCTCTTCAGGAAACACAGAGTCGAGATATTTTTGCCTAGCTGCCAATGAATTACCGATCTTTATTCTATTTTTTCCCCAATGCCAATCAACTTGTCTATTTTGAATCAATCAGAGTTTTTTTGGCTTGTTTAAACACACTGCTTTTTGATTTTAGGAAGTCAGCATGACAAACAAACAAAAGGAAAGATTACGGTGTTCGGGGCCTAATTTAATAATTTAAAAGGATATTTTTAGCCGTGTAGACCCAGATACACCAGCTTTTAGGAAGAGCTGTTACCAGGTTTGGGGTTTTTAAGATGTGGAATTTATTTAAAATATGCATGTGGGATGTTTTAACAGTCTGTGACCCTGGAATTGGCATTGCAATGAGAAGATTTATAAGCATACAAACCAAAAAATATTCAATCAAAATGCCTCGTGAATTGGAGGAAAGTATTCAAAATAGAAATTGAATGCACCATCAGTAACTTATCTGAATCATGCATAAAATGCTCTGATCAATTCATATCTGATCTGATGAGTGACTTGAAGAAGGAGTAGACATGAAGAACAAAGGGGACGAAGTGTAACACTTTATTCTGGAGGGGTGGAGAGAGCCAAGCCTCCTAGTTAAAGGGGAATTATTCCACCCTGCCATTACGGAGAGCTTATCTCCCCACTAAATCACCACCTCCACACCGAGGGACTGTCTCTTCAACTGGCAACCCACCATTTAGACGTAAAGATCAGCTCTGAGTGAGCACAAGAGATGGAGTATCTCTGAGAGGGACAGAGAGAGAGAGAGAGAGAGAGAGAGAGAGAGAGAGAGAGAGAGAGAGAGAGAGAGAGAGAGAGAGAAAGTGCTGGTGACTTATCGTATCAGCGTGGCTACGAGCGTCCAAATCTTACACGCAGCCAAGGCCAGAAGTCATTCATAATACAGCGGCGTCTGCTCAGGGCAATGTTCATGTTTAGCAAGCTTAGTAAAGTCAGTGTGCATGACCTTGTTTCCACCTCGCAGTCCCCCTGTGTTAAAACAGCTGCCAACTGCACATGCCCACAACCTCGACTACCACAATCCTCTCCATTTCCCCCCTGCTTTAAATGCCTGTCTCATATCAGACATGCTGCATACATCCACAGTCCCCTCAGTCATTTTCTGATAATAATCCTTAAGTTCTTGTATGATCCGCCTGTCTAAAATGTTATTAAATGTAATTTAAGTGTTTTTCTTACTTTGCTAACAGAGAGCAATAGGATCAGATGCCAAGCACACAGAGGATACAAAGCCAAGGTCTCCTGCTTGTCATCATTAATCCAGCCATTCACTGAATTTTATTAACACTTAAGCATTGTAATAAATTCATTTACAGCTACCTGGTGGAGAAGAGCCAAGGCCAACTTTTTAGAGCCTTACTAAGTCTGCAGTGGCTTCCACAGTTGTAGAAAAGCTCCACAAAGCTAACTAACATGCCACAGATTGAATAAAAAGAAAGGTGCTTGAGCTACGTGATGCTAACTTGAATAACATTCTGAGGGCTACAATCACAAGATCGATTCACAACTCCATCAAATAATAACTTTGCTACATGTTGAGCAAATTCTACAGCAGGCGAGATCAAAGATGTAGCTCGGTTAGGGGGGAAGTGGTGCCAGATTTTCTCTTCACACAGACAGAAAGAGTGAGAGAGAGAGAGAGAGAGAGAGAGAGAGAGAGAGAGAGAGGGAAAAGTGGATGGTTTTTTTCCCCTTCCATCTCTGTCTGCATGCAGTTTGAATGTTTAATGGTGATTCTTGTCTAGCTTTGCCCAAACACTGTATAATCTGGAGGATCAAGTAGCAGCTCTGCAGAGAGTCAGTGTTATTTGATAATGTGTTGACATGACAGTTTACAGTTGGGTAAGAAGGTAGAAAGATTGTAGCTACAGTGTGTTAAAGAAGGCGTATGTGGAGTGTTGCCTGGAGGCACCTTATCACACGCTGAACAATTTAGCTGCGAGTTTGCACAATAACATAACAAAACATAACAGCTATACTTTATTCATCCTGCAAGTGGAAATGTAATTTTACACTCTGTTTTTGAACACATAGGCTGATATACACCCAAATGCACAAACTAATGGAGAGATGTCAGAGTGAGGGGGGCTGCCCACAGCGAGCGCTGGTGTGGTTAGTGCCTTGCTCAATGGCTCCTCTGCAGTGCTCAGGAAGTGAACTGGCACCTCTCCAGCTTCCAGACCTCTTTCTAGATTTCGTCCCCACCAGGACTTGAACCGGCGACCCTCCAGATCCCAACCCAAGTCCCTACATACTGAGCTACTGCCGCCCCAATGACATAACATAACATAGATGTCTACTTAAGTCACAAATCCGAACAACAACTTACTACATGTAGCATTATTTTCTTTCCTAATAACAACAATTGTAGCTGTGTGTATTTAAATATGAAAATCACACCACCACATCTAAGACAACTCTGTTCAGAGATCTATAAGAAGTGTTTCCCTACCTTCAAAAGAAGAAGCTGCAGCCCATACAAATCCGGTAATTGAGTTTACCAAGGCTAAACTACGAGTAGAGCCATCAGAATGCATCTATGAATACTTACAGTAAAGAAGCATTTTAAAAGTAACACTTTAAATAGACGACTCCTGCTCTAGGTGACTGAGGTCTACAGAGTTCATTTTGGAGTTTCTTTAAGGGGCTTTGACACAGAGAGGCTCTCCATAACAACTGGTCTGCTCTGTCCCCGGCCAGCAGAGAGAGCAGAACATAAGCTTATTTCTCAGGGAACTCTGCTGAACCCTCTCCGAACGGCTCAGTTTCTTAGAAGCTGCAGCTTTCTAAGTGAGTAATGCCCCGAGACATATGGGCCCTCCTCACGCAGGCTGTATTTAATGTGGTATGGCTGACTGATAGCAGAAGCCCGGGCTCATTCTCACCTCACCTCAGCCCCTCTGGGAGCAGCAGGGAGCTGGAGTAAGCCCTGGTAACAGGCTGCAAGGCCCATTAACTAATGACAGAGTGGGTGTACAAGTCCTTTTTTTTTTACAAGCAAACCCCAACGCTAATTACTCTGAACCCTGATAGTGGCGTGTGTGTGCAAGCATTTGTGTGTGGTTAAAAGCCTTTGAGCATATCATTTGGCGGGTTAAATCGAGACAGATTGCTGACGATCTGATTCTCAGACACTCTAAATGTGTGCAGTCCAAAATAATGAAGTTAGCTGCCTAATGGTGACCCAGCTTTGCAGCTAGAAACCTGACATGATTGAAGTGTGAAGCAGACAACATGCGCAGCGTGTCTTGTGCTGTTTTGGATACAAGCATCCTGTGGAACGATACATTGCTAACCACCCTGCTAACTTGAAACTTGAAAGCACAATACAGAGAGACCATGACCACATCACAAAGTTTATTACCAAATACCGGCTGGTACTGCTACTATGGGTTTTCATCAAAAGCATTTGGTTTGGCTTCCTCAAATGACACCCAAGAATTAAGAGACTGATGTGGTAATTAAAAAAAAACAAAAAAACAGCTTGTGTCTCAATTGGTTTGATGAATTTCCCTGACAGCTACGATGAAGAATAGAGATGTTCCTGTCTCCTCTTTTACCTACCTGGACATGTGCATTAACACTGAGTGTCTGTAGTCCAGTGTGGTTCATGATATTTACATCCTATTAAACATTTATAACAACTTTGTGCAACTACCCTCTAAGCTTTAAAACGATATCTCTGATTTCAAATACACTATGGGAATAAAGTAATTCTGCTGGGTTCCACTAATGTTAAACTTTCCACTCGTACTTCACTTTTTCATTTGATCATTTACTTTTTTAAATGCATTTACAGATGGCTGCACTTGTATAGGTGTACTGTTTTTTAAACTTTGAATAATAAAGACCCCATTTCATGTAACCACAGTCTCATATAACTATATATATATATAGATACAGTATATCTTGTACATAGAAGTGGGGGGCAAGGGAAAAAGGAGATAAACACAACAGAGGGAGACGTTCAAACCAACAGTCACACACACTGGTTTCCCAGGTTAAAAACATCAAGGCCAGTCTTAAAAATTAATTGACCTCTAAGTTACAGTCACAGAAAGCCCCACTGAGCAGATACTGATCAATCTTGTCAAACGCAGAATATGTCGCCCTCTCATGAGCTGATCCCTGAGACATAGCGGTCAGGAGGTGGGCGTTTTCTCCTCCAATGTCTCAGTAGTATCCACAACAAGGCTGCTTCAGATGCATTAGTGATACTGGAATAGTTACTTGAACAACTGTACGATGAGTTTCGGTGTCAAGTTTGCAAACACAACACGGCTTTTCCCTAATTGTTTTTTTCTTCACATTTTGCCCCTCTCACTTTAAATTAAGGGTTTAAGGTTTACATTCTAGCTGCTAATGAATTTCCCCCTGGGATTAATAAAGTATTTCTGATTCTGATTCTGAATCAAAGCCATCCGTCACAAAAGAGCAATGATCGGCACCGTAGACTTCTGTCAAGCATAGTTGAGAAACAAGATATCTGTTGTAGCTACATGAGCTTCTCTACTCCTCACAACCCTGGAAGCAATCATTGAGTCACGTCTGGCTCTGAAAGATCACATAATCTGGCTGTTTAGCCACATTTGATCATCTACACGTTCCATGTCAGCTTTTGATAGAGACATGTAATACCACGCATGCAGCTTTACTGTAAATTACTGTAAATATAAACACAGACAAAAGAGAAAATACTACATGAAGAATTACACTTTTCTGAGCATGAACACTGCAGCACTAGACACAGAAGCCTTCTGAGACAATGTGTGGGATGATTTAAAAAAAAAAAGAAGCAATTTATAATAGATATCATATGCAGAAGTCTGGAAAAAACACTGGCAGGTAGGTCTTAGCTGTGCGGGTACAGAATATTATGTAGAAGACGATATGGAGGGGATATCAAATCCTGCAAAATAAAGAAGTCATGCTTTTTGCAGAAGTGTAATGGAAGCCATTTAAGCAGTCAATGATATCCCCCATCCTGCCCCCTCTCTGTTCAGCCAACTTCTTCAGAGGGAAGAGCATATCAAATGGGCTTTAGTCTCAACAGCTTGGAGGCAGAACAACTCAAACATGCCCTGCAGAGAGACAGCTCTGTGTTAGAAATCACACTCAACCAAAACCGGGCCTTTAATGAAGCTAACTCTTAGCTCATAAAAATTGTTCTCTAACTTGACTTGTCTCTTTTTTGGGGGTCTTTTATTGTAAATTGGTTTCCCTTAATTTTGCACTTTCATATCCTCGTAGGGCCGGTTTGACAGAATTCCATCAGTGACCTCTGGCTGAGCACCAGACGTTGAAAAGAGAGGGAGGATGGATGGATGAGAGGATGCTAGACAGGGGACAGGTGGAGATGGAGGGAGTGGGCAGATCCCCTCCTCCCCGGGAAATGTGTGGGTCACAAGCCAAAAGAGAGATGCTGCAGCCCAGAAGGGAGGGTATAGCTCTACCTGAGTCACTCTGACATCTCCTGCAGGTGCTGGTTTCTGTGGGGTTCAAATTACACATTTTTAAACGGGGCAGAATCATTTGAAATCAGCATGAACACCAAACATGATGCAGGATGAAGGCTGGATCTGACTGAAGGTGCGGTATGTCGGAGCTCGGGTGCGGAATAGTGAATCTTTTGCACAGGGGGGCCAGAGATAACATCGAACTCAGGCGCAGTGTTGGTTGAAATCTGAGTTAAACTCAGCTAGATGGAGACTTGCTTGAAAAAATTAACATATTTTAGAAGAGCCGTATTTTTAGCAGCTTTGAGTGATTATTCTCATGAGTCATATATCCCCACTTTGTGTGCTGTTGTACAAGTAGTCAGGGATTGAGAAGAACAAGCACTGTTATGCAAAGCTCATTTTGTGCTGAAGATTCCTTTATGTCCACTTTTTAAAGAAGAAACAGAGGTAGTTAGGAGAACACTGATTGGGTTATTTGGAATCACCAGAGGCCTAACGATGCATCATTACCACAACACCTTATTGAAAATACAACACTCCTGCAAATCTTTTTCCTTTATTTGATATGCAGAGTGTTTCCAAAGCATGTGTTTGATTGCAGTTTATAATGTTTCTAAATGCAAATTTTATCCCCAAAGGAAAACCTTTCAGCATGTATTTGATTTCAAATGATAATGTTTTCAGTTTATTTGAAATAGCTTTATTATGTCTCCATCTTTGCTTCACCAATGTCCTATGTGGAACACAAGCAACCCCCCCACCCACACCCCACCCCTTGCGCCATAGAGTCATCTGAGAGCGTTTATTCTTTTTTTAATGCATTAGATCACTTTATGGAGAATATCTCGCCCTGTGTGGGAATATCTGAATTTCTGCTACTTTATATTATTACTACTTTTCTTCTTGTTTTTTTTATACACTGTTGTATACTTGAGACTGAAAAAGACGTTGAATTGGTATTTGATACATTGCCTTAATAATTTTACAACCGCAGATTCCTACTTGGAGTCGGTCTTTTAAAGCAGTCGATGCAAAGTAGCATCCAGTGTGAACCAGATGGTTTGTGGTGCACACAAGATAGTTTCTTGTGAGCATCAATGCACCCTGAGGCTCGCTGTACTGTACATTTCAGAATTTCCCAATGCTATGCTGTTATGTTTTTCTAACTCTAACATCCTGATAGTTTCTCAATAAGAAAACAAAAAATACATAGGATTAAAAAGAATCCCCCTGGTCCATTGCCCGGCCATTGCAGCTCTACCTAAATTGGTATATTTTGCACTGCATGGAGTGACATAACAGACTACATCCCTCGCACAGCACTACAGGTTTGCGTTAGGAACATTTGTTATGACAGAGGTTACAGCATTGACCCTCAGATTTGACCTACATCAGTGCTGGAATTTGAATTACAGGTGGTCGGTATATCTGCGTCACGTGCTCTGTGAGTTGGCGTGTCCTGCTTACAGAACAAAGCCTGGAGTTAGACCTTCAACATCTGTATCAGAGAAGCTTCACAGCAGTCACAACGATCCCACGATAACACACAGCTAATATCCACATCTGAGTCACACAGTAAATATGCACATTTGCGCTCATGTAAGGCATGTAAACACACATTGGTACACAGGTATGTAGACAAAAGCACACGTAGAAAAACAGAAAAAAAGAAGGAAAGTAAATATGGCAACTGAGGTGTGTGTGGGTGAGTAAACAAACACAGTCAGTGTCTGCGCTTTGTGAAGTATACGGCAAAGCTCCTCACACGAGTGGAACGAGCATCAGAGACACAGCAAGCTGTGAATGAACTGCTCTTATCAGCTACGTGCAGATCCCCACCACTGGAGGGGAACTAGCAAATATCACACGCCTAATTATAAGCAGACACACTCCGTGTCTCCTACTTTCACAATATAATGTCTTTTAACCTCACACTCTTGTTGTTGTTCCTCCAATGAAATCATTAGGGTGAAAAACACAATCAAGAATTCTGAGATTTCTTCAGGCTGCTGTTTCATAATAGATAGGAAGGTGATTAAAAAGTGATGACATTCCAGCTGCAGGCCTTTTACAGGTGAATTAGTGAGAGGAGGAAGTTCTTGACAAGCAGCCATGAGTTGTCACAACACCTCAACAGAAGCATTGAATGCAAATTGAAGTGATTAACAAGGCTGAAGAATTTTACAAGTGTTTCCTGAAGGCTATCCTGAATGGTGTGTTTGTGTTTTGCCCCGGGGGGGGGTTTGCTGTTTGCTCCACCCTCGCTGCTATCAAAACCTGCCATAAGTTTGTCCAACCTGAAATTCCTTTCTCAAAATTCAAGCAAAATGAATGCAAGACAACTTGCCTTTGGTGGCAGGAAGGGGGAGGCCCGGCATGACAATGATTCACAGAAAAATAAAAGCAGAAATAAGCTGCGGAAAAAAAAAAACGTGCACGCACAGTTCAAAGTCAAATGTCATGAATGAGTCACTAAACAGCCTGATGGGAAGTACTCAGGAGGTGTGTGAAGTACAAACAAAGCTTTAGAGCCAGAGAGAGAGAGAGAGAAAGAGGAAGTATAAAGCTGCTGCATGTGGACGTGGGTGAGGTTTTTTGAGGATGCAGACGGTTTTAGCACTTAGCAACCCAGCTCAGCCTAACAGGAAGTGCTGCGGCTCAGTAACAGCTAACTGGAAGTCGTATTGTGTTATAGTGTTTCCCATACAGGTCAAAAGACGATCGTGTTATTGTTTGCAAGAACCCTCTGCTAATTAAGTTGTCAGTTTTAAGGTTAGATTGAACACTGATTGAACAGCCTGCAGCATCGTGTCTCTTTTATTGCCAGGCTAACCTTTCCTCATTCATATAACAACGTTTTTATTTACAATTATGAGACATTTTAAGGTGCATCAAATGGTTTTAAACACTACCCGAAGATTAAAAACCGAGAAGCAAATGTGTCCGCGTGCTTATCTAACTGCATTGTCCTTCCATGACTACACTCCTCCTCCCCCTCCTCCTCCTCCTCTTACTCCTCTTCTCTCTCCTAATGAGTGGACAGGCAGACAGGCTCTGGCCCCAAGCACAGGTCAACAACTTAAAAAAAGAATCCACAGTGGAAAGTGGGTCATCTTCTCCTGACATAGAAACACTAATGCTCATACACACTGGCACTCTTAAAACACCAACATGGATGTATGCTCCTTAAGTGGCAAAAGTTGTTGAACGCATGATGCTGAGAAGACACCAAGTAGAGAGATGGACACTTTTGTTGTTGTTAATTAGTTCATTTGAATGTGTTTGTCATGCAAAATAAACTGAATACAGGCTGATATACTTGCATATGTTTGTATTTCTATCGTGTGGAGAACTAGAGAAGCTCTGTTGCACCAAATTGAAAACCTAGCAAGGCCCACAGCCCCCTCAAACTAACCCCAATTTAAACTACCCTTTACCCCAAACTTGACTCTTGCAACGACTAACCTTAAAGACCAAAACATGACCTTAACCTCAGCTGTAACTCTGACCTACACAGCCCAGCAACAAGCCAGAAAATAACCAATAAATCATAGTATGCTTGTGCACAGTGCCCACACACACACACACACAAAAGCCAGCACAGAATAGCCTTATGACAGAACAGCATGTAGGTCAACCTGTGGTCAGCTGATCTGTCCTGATCCTGTCTTGTGTGAGCAGCCACAGTGCTTTAGACCACACTCACACGAGCCCGTTTAACTCACGGCCTTAATTTCAGATGCAAAAGTGATGTCAAAGCACAGCTTAAATAATTAATTGTTCTATATTTAGAATTCTTAAAAGTACATAATCAAGCTAATTTGCCGCAGTTTTTGCAACTCTACTTAATCTTCTTAGACGTCAACTGTGCTATTGGCCTGTTAACCCCTGATCCTGCCTGATGCATGCACACAAAAACACATCAAATAGTTCTGTGCAGGGATACACACATGGATAGTGAAAACACACACACACACACACACACACACACACACACACACACACACACACACACACACACACACACACACACACACACACACACACACACACACACACACACACACACTTACCCAGAGCCAAGCAAAGTCCCTGCACATCTCATCTCATTCCCTTCATAGCGCAGAGAAAAGACTCAAGTGTCACAAATGCTCCTGTTCCCGCAGAGGCCGGTGGCAACTCTCAAAGCTTTCGCTGCTCCCAAGCCTCCTGCCTGCGCCTTATCACTCTCACTCTCTGCACATATCCTTTACTCTCCTCACTCTTTCTTTCTTTCTTACTTCCTCTCTCTCTCTCTCTCTACTCCTCCTGTCTTTCTCTCTCTTTTCTTTTTTTCTTTTTCTTTTGCTCACTCTCTTCCTCCTCCCTTGCTCTCTGATCTGTCTTTTTCCCTTGTCCAGCGTCTGCACAATGCACATCAATTATTCAGAGGCAGTCTCCCGGTTTCTCTCCGGCTCATCCAATCAGAGCAGGGGCTGTGCACTAATGGGCTCCTGCTGTACCTGCTACCGGCTCCAACACACTCTCAAGACAGCGGGAAGAGGGGGGGGGTGGAGGGGTGGATAGACAGAGGGAGAAGAGGAGACAGCACAGGAGGAGGGAGGATGAGAGGAAGAGATAACGACAGCGAGCCGACGCAGACAAACAGGAGTAGAGATAGAGCAGGTAAGATATTCCAGTGATTCTCACCTCTGTCAGGAGGTGCTGTTATTGATGTGCTCAGGCTAGTCAGTGTAGAGCTTCATCGCTCTGTTTCTCTAAACTGCTATCGCACACAAAGAAACACACATGCATAATCCGTCAATATGCCTGCCATTTGTCAGGAAGGGCAAAAAACCCCCCCAAAAAACAGAAGAAACAAGCAAAAAAAAGCAAACTCAGATTGCAAACTTGCATACATGGGTGGAGCTTAATATGCTTTGCAGGCTGGCTGAGAGCCAATGCATGAAAAAAAGGAAGTGAAGAAGGAAGTATGAGTTGTAAAGATCAATCTTTACAAAGGCTCTAAGCTATCAGCCTTATCAGAGAGGGGATTCCTGCCTGCAGGACAATCTAATCTGACAACATCCCCACGTCTTCATCAGAGGCAACTTTGTAAATCCAACTTACAACACACATCAGAGAGCAGCAGAGTGCAGCTGAATTAAAGACGAAGCAGGTTGAGGGTGAATCTGAGTTCAGTTTCTCCTCACCAGCCCCTTACATAACCATTATTAAAAAAAAAAATACAGATCAATGAAAAGAACAAATCTAAATTGTCAATTTTCTCTCTCTCCTTACCAAAAAGTCGCAATGTGCAGTGCAGCAGAAGAGCGGGGAATGCCCACTGGCCCTGTGACAGCAGAGGGAAGTTGTCTTTTGTGTGGCTTTTTGTGTGACAGACGTGCTCAGTCAGCGACAGACTCAGAAAAATATCCCGCACACACACAACAGGGGCATTGTTGGACAGAAATATAACTTGAAAAGGGGTGTGTCAAAAACCCCTAAAGGGGGATGATGGGTGGTTGGGTGGGTGGGGGTTGAGTCCTGAGGTGTGAGTGCCAGATCAGTCAACCCTGAACAAAAGGAGGATTTGAATCATTTGCTCATCCGGTTTTGACAAGAACAAAGTCTTCTGTGTAGAATGGGCTCAGATGGGATTTTAAGAAAATGAATTTACTTGCAACTGTGTAAACCAAACCAATTAAGTGGCGAGTGATAGAAGACCCAATGAGCCCCCAGCAGAAGAAGAAGCTACACTAATAAAGTAGTTCCCCAAGAGCCTTGTTTCTATAAACTTAATAGTGAAGTTCTGAATGTGGTTTTGGGGTTGCTAAGGGGTTTCATCATCTAAGGCGAACCGCTGGAGAGTGTGAGAGGAGAAGCCCGCGCACTAAAAATAACCCCTTTTTCCTGTTAATAATTCAGCGCGCTGCTCTTACTCAGCAGTAATTAAATATAAAAGTCTGTAAGGTTGATTGGGTCAGTAACAAAGGATGCCTACACCTTCCTCTAGTTCTACACACGCAGCTCAAAGATGGAAGGAAAGACGGGGGTGAGAAAATCAATCAAGTGGACGTAAATTGAGACTGATAAGTGGAAGAAATGTTGTAGGAAGAGAGAGAAAGTGTGTGTGTGTGTCTGTGTGTGTGTGTGTGTGTGTGTGTGTGTGTGTGTGTGTGTGTGTGTGCAGGCGCTTACACAAGTAAGTCTAAAGTCTAATGGGAGCACTTATTTTCACTCTCTTGCACTGCTTGCTGAATTATAGCAGTTGTTGAAGTGTTGTTCTTTCCTTAACTCTGTGTGTGTGTGTGTGTGTGTGTGTGTGTGTGTGTGTGTGTGTGTGTGTGTGTTTTTTACAGGACACGGGGTGAGTTACAGCCACACCCTGGAAGTTTTTCCGTCACTGTTGACACAGCAGAGAGGTTGTTTTCCTGATGTGATCGCCTTGCGAGCGGCACGCTCTGTTGACTGACCGAGCGCTGACAATTCTGCAGCTCTGCCGGGACTATTTCTCTTTAACGTCAGCTGTGAGTGGGTGGTGGAATTTACCAACCATCTAGTACAAAGCTATGCCCTCCACATCATATTATCCCTTTTTCTTTTTCAAAGACTCATTCTTAATCAGCTGAGGAAGAAGAGAAACTAACAACAAAAACATCAAAGACTATTATCCCTCCTGTAGATAAAAGGGATCTTTAAAAATTCCCAGCTGGTTTACCACAACAGCTTGAGCTTAAACTTGTGTGTGTATTCTGATAACACATGATGCCAACATAAATGATTGTAACATCGTTTCTTCTAAGTAGAGGAACAACAAGCAGCAACCTGCAATGTGACTTAAAACATTAAAGACAGTTTTCGAAGAACATAGCGATCGTTCCAAGGAGCAGCTACTTATAATCCAGAGCGAGTTGAGTCATGTTCAAAAACATAAAACAAAAACTGAGTCACAAGATGTACTCTCATCGCATTGAAACCTAAAAAAGTAGGTGACATCATTGAGTAGAGGAGGTAGGAAAGTTGTCATAATAAGTGCCTAACTTGTCATAATGGTAATCTGGAGGTTTATTATTGCAGCTCGTGCTTCAGAAAGAAAGAGAACAAACTGCTGCGAAGTTTAGCAGCAGATTCACTGAGGAAGGAAATGCTAAAACCCTCGATAGATTACGAGGCTAATCTGATTTGTTGTCTGCTGAACTTCACTGTAGCAGCTTAGAGTCTAGTACAGTTGTGTGAGTTTGTAGGGCAACAGCACAACTATTGTCTAATGAACCTCAGACTACAGATTATGAAAAAAAAACATAAACCATGAGAAGATTTTGAAAACCAAAATTGCACATTTTCATCAATAACTTTTGAAAAAGAAGTTCAATATGCAAAAATCTAAACCTGGAAGGCGCTCCATGTCAAGACAGTAAAGTAAATCAGTCAGTGCTAGCTGCTAACAAGCGATCAGCGTTAAAGCTGTGCAGCAGGGTTAACAAACAGTGCTAATGCTAGCTCACCTAACAGCACGCAAGTCCCCTCTCTGGCTCATTCCAGATTAGAGCAATACACTAATCCCCCCGAGGCCTCACTGCGGGGTCACAATCTGCAGACAGCTCATCAGCAGCACTGTGCTGTTGCTGAAAATCTCCTCATGTCACTCGACGGGTCTCTTGGGGCAGCAGTGCAACTTTAGGCATTTGTGGTTTGTTTGTGGATTCTTTTATGTGGAGTGAAGAGACTGACAGATAAACACATGTAAAATGAAGGAAAAGCACAAGACGTATCTATTCAAACAGGATGGAAAATGTTCTTTTGACTGTAGATTTATCAAATGTATCTTCATTTTTGGATTTTTTCCCTAAAATTTCTGCCTGATCTGCCAGTACGTGCATGCCCTCTGCAGCAGCCAATGTGTAGTAATTGCTCTTACTACAAACATCAGCTTCAATTTAAAATAGCTCAAGTTGTCAAACTATTTAAAAAAGTAAGGTAGCAATAATTGCTTTATCAATGTCCTCTGTAACTGGTTCTCTGAGAGAAAGCGTCTCTGTGATTGATCTGCAATCTTAAGAGCCTTCCTCTTCCCCCTGAGAATCCCACAGAGAGCATCCCAGACTCCCCAGCCCTCGTGTCGGCTCTCAGGTGTCAGATCTGTGGCCCTCTGTCGCCATGTGGGCTGTCGGGAGGATTGTGCTGGGGCTGCACAATTAGAAACACGTTCTACACACACAGATATACACTTACGCGGACAGTAGAAAGTAAATGAGACCATACAGACAGAGCTAACAGAGCAATAAAAGCTCGCCTGCATCTTTGTCCATGCGCTTGTAAGACAATTGCATGTTTGTCTGAGTTAAAGTGTGCATCACGTCTCCTCTGTCGCCCTCCCGTCTGCTCTCTCAGACAGACGTCCTTGTAAGGGAGGTAAGACGGATGCTCAGTGAGTAAGATCAGCCCTGAGTCACATCTGCCTCCCACCCCAACAGCCTGCCTGCCTCTTCTTATGACTGGCTGCATCATATCTCCCTTCCCTGCCCCCACTACCCCGCATAATCACACTACACTTCCCATTTGTCCACCATGCATAAACAGCTCTTTCCTGAAACCCTGTGCTGTCTTCTATTAGATCCCAGAACCATCAGCAGGCCTGAGGATGATTCTGATTGTCAGGCGGGCGCAGACAGACAGCAGTGCCTGGACAACAATCGCATTACACCGACACAGGAGCACAGACAGAGAGAGAAATACAGCGATCAATATTGTACACCGACGTCTGTCTGACCACTTTAGTTCCTCCAAACAAGATGCTTCCCCATACAACAGAAAGAGGATATTTAGCTTGAGCAAATGTCGGAATCACAGTAGCAATGTGAGTAAAAGATAGAAACTGATGCCTTTCTGCCCTCTGTTTGTTCAGTCACAACACCGCCTAAAATATCTGTTTGTGTTATGAAACACTGACATGTCTTCTTGTCACAAAAAAAAAATAAATATCAGACAGTTTAATCCAAATATTTAGCTCCAGCTACTCCCATTTATGTAACAGCCACACTAAGGGTTATCTGTGTTCTGACTGGCTGGGTACAGCTTTGTCAGGTCTCTGTCAGGCAGAGTGAGCGGTCCAGCAAACATCAGCGACACCTCCCAGGCCATCCATCTCTTTCTCTCTCCTCTCTCTCTTTCCTCTCTCTTGCCTCTGCACATTTCAGTTTGACAAATGCACATGAACAGGCCACTCCTGCAGGACTGTGGGAGTAAGACGAGAGGGGAGGTTTGAATTCAGAGGGGTTGGATTTGATAGAGAAATGTCACAGAGAGGGGCTGCTGTTCCGTCTTTCTTCCGCACTGCATGTGTGTGCGCATGCAGACTGCACATGGGGGTTTGTGTGGGAAAGACTGTTGAGTAGACTGTTTTTGTGATGCTACCACCCAGACAGCTCATCTCAATAGCACATTAATGTTTAATGCGGGCTAAAAATATCTGACATTATAATGCCCTACGGGCTTCTTGTGTAATGTCTGTGGTCGTAGTTGTTTGGAGATAGCTAAAAATGTCCAAAACACAGATTCATGGGACACTTTTATGCCTTTATATGTATTTAAAGTAACAAAATAATTTACACAGTCTGTCAGTTTAAAGGGATTCAAACATAAGAAGCAGCTACGTGTTGCATTCATGGTGTCAGAAGAAGAAGGAAACGAGAATCACCTCTGATTGGATCATGACTTCAAAGCATTTGTTGTGTCGAATGTCATGAAAAAGTGAACAATTATAGCATGAGGAACAATGAGCACTGTGTCATCAACTGACTTGCACATCAACAGCATACATGGGATGATGTATAGAGCATGCATCTGCTTGTGGGCTGAAAGAAAAAAGAAAGAAAAAAATGTGGATCTTACCTGCAGACTTGGGAGTGAATTTGTCCCTGTTGGCAGCACACACAGCCAGCAACCTGTAGCCCAGGTCCAAGTCAAAGCCCTGCTGAGCAGCCACACGACTCACCACCTGCAGGGACACAGCAATGGATCATGAGAACAAGAGACGTGTCGATACCATTTTTGTTATTCCTGCAAAAGAACAATAAAAATTGTTCAGAAAAAAAATATTTTGACTTAGATAAGATTCTCTTCTTGTACTTTAATATTCTTGGGATAATGTTACATGATTTTATTTTACCTGGAAGCAGCTGATTTTTTGCTGTGCTTAGGAACTATGGTGTCAGATAATTACTAAACCCAATTCAGCCATCTAAATGGTAAATGGACTTGAGATTGTGAAGCGTTGTTCTCATCTTCTGACTACTCAAAACACACCGCAGGTCACACCTACCCATTCACACACTGCTGGCAGAGGCTGCTATTTAAAGTGTCCATGAGTATTAACTAATCGATTAATTCAAATTTATACGGTGCCAACGAAGCAGTGGGAGCGAGTTTAGTGTCTTGCCCTAGGACACATTGGACATGTGGCCGCAGGAGCTGGGGATCGAACCCCCCGACCTTCTGGTTGAGAGACGACAGACTCTACCACTGAGTCACAGCCGCCCCAGGAAGAAACTCAAAAGAGAACTACTGCTGTTATTTAAGTAAGTTTACCATTTAAACAACTATTTGTAAATCATTATGTACTGTATCTATTTTGGCAGTCTAATGAACTAATCCATCTGTCTTGAACTTCACTTCTTATGCAATACTCTATGATATTGATATCTCACATGCTACGTGCCCTCTTAATAAACACTTAGCTTAAGTAAAGGAATGTAATCATTACTCCTTCTTAATTGTGTTTGTATTTGGAGTCACTGTTATCTTTGAACTTCATTTGCTTCAGACACACATAGAATAAACACTCACACTGTCAAACACAGACGCAGGGAGATAAACGTGGAGTCTGCAGTCTGGATTGCTCCACTGACAAACAAGACAAGCATGATGACTCCATTGACCTCCAAAGAGATGCGAGAGAGCCAAACCACAGTCACTGTTTCAGAACGAGGGGAAGTCTCTGAAAGGTTAGCCTCAAACAAACGGAAACAGAGATCTTCTCCTGGGTAAAGGTTGACGCTTCTTTTCACCAAACACGCCAGGGAAATGGGGAAATATTAGGCATTAAGTAATTTCCCACTGGATAATGATTATGTGAAGCCAGAAGAAGGCAGGCATTGTAGAAAACCGGTATGTAAAATATGGTTTTGCAGCGCTTTTGGGGTTACAAAGTTTAAAAAACCTTATTTTCCCTCCAACTTTTAAAAGAAACCGCCCCAAAACTGTAGGACTGTATCATCCTCGCATGTTAATGACTTCAAAATGAGGTTGTAAATTTATGGGACATGAAGCAGGAGCCTCCCAGACTCCATTACAATGTTTAAGGGATGCTGAGTGATGTTAAACAGGACTCAGGAGACAGGAGTAAATCATTATTGGAGGGGAAACCCCCCTCGCTTTTATCTGCTAACAGATGACAACTCCTCTGCTCCCTCTGACCTCAAAACACACATAACAGTTAACAAGGTCAGCCGGGGTGCCTTTTTAGAGAGCCAACATCACAGTAAGCAGCTATCATAAAGTTCTTCTGAACATTGGCTGAAAAAAACGATTAAAATCCTGTCAATAAACTCAAACATGATGCCTTCTTTTGGTTGTTTTAATAAAGAGATGCTGCTGTTTAATTCCCCTGTTGCAGTTAATCATGTTACGTGCATTTGAAGCTGTTTAGTAGACATGTGGATGACGTTCCAGGGATGAGCGCTTCACAACATAATCTTTTCAACCCGACCACATTATGCCAACGATGACGACTCCGACAAACGCTCGAATCATGTTTGTTGTCAATCGTTTAATTTCCTGCGCGAGTGAGTCTGCCCTGCAGTTTGCAGAGGGCAGGCAGCCAGCTACAGAGGCTAGCATAGATTCAACACGGATTTAGCAGTGTTTCACCTCATAAGCCTTTTTTCCTCTTTAATCTCCCTCGGAGGATGTACATCCAGACCCATATTCCTGTCAATATGAAAACTGTGCTGTAAGAGGGGGCTGCAGGGTTACTGGGCCATTCAGATTCTGGTTTAGCAGGAAGGAAGAAAAGCAGCAATCGTGTGGTTTCTTTCTGCTTGTTGTTGAAGCAGCCGTATGTGATCGACGGCTCCTAATGAACTAAGTGGGCGTTTTTTGAAAATCTGCAGTACCAGAGGCAGGAAAAACACAGATATCTGCATGCACTGACATTACTCAAACCCTTGAGTAAGCAAGCACACAACCAGCAACAAAAACAGTTCTTCATCTTTTGAATCCTTTCTAAAAACATACTTTTACAGACAGGACTTTAAGTGAACCATGCTAAAAAAAAAAAAAAAGAAGAAGGTATTGATCTGGAGAATTTCTACAAGATTTCCATCTCTTGTTGGCTAAATGTGCACACAATAATCATTAAGCTTTACTAAGTGGGTAGTTGTTTCTGTGTTTAATTGTGTCTTAATTAGCTTTCAGACAGACGGACACGTACAATAAGCATTCTCACACTTGCCCACTGAGATGGATGTGGAGTCTGCAGGCTATATCTTAGATTTTAGTGCACCCTGTGTCCCTAATTATTATTTTTAAATTTGAGCTCCATTTATAGAATGTACTTGTCCATCTGTTTTAAGCTTTCCTTGACAACTGCAAATATTACTGAACATTTTCTTTTTTCTGTCATGATGTTTTTCCGTTGTTGAATTGAGGTTTAATGGAAAGAACTGGGCTCACACTGTTAAAAAACACTACGTATATAAAGTTATGATTATTTAACTAATCACTTTTAGTTATATTTTAGTTTTACATTTTAGATGAGTATATTTGAACCTTTTATGTATTACTGGTGAGTAGAATCTGCTTTTTTACAATTCTTTCTTCTACTGTTGGGGTTCATTTTCAGTCCATCCATCCATCCACAAGATAAAGAAAAAAAGCTAACATTGTCCAGCAGACAGAGCTTATGTTGCAGCAACAGCTCCCTTATGTCATTTTTTATTGACTCAGGAGCCGACAGTCCACCCAGGATCCGAGGATGACCTCCACTTATTCAAAATGCCAGGGGGAAAAGGACTCTCCATATGAGCCTTACATTCAATTTCATTCAGCTAACATAAATGTCATGATGGATATATATGCACAGTCATCTTTACATTTCAATTCAGCGCTCTGATACAGAGCCAGCGAGGTTAGTATAAAGAATCCTTGATAAAGAATGAACCGACTTGTTGTGCGTCGTAATTCTCCAGATAAGAGGCTGTTTGCTCTCGGAGTCTGATGAAACAATTTAGCTGATGGAAACAGCCCCATGCTGAGAGGGATCTCAGTGGTGGGCTCCATTGTATAGCTCTTTATCAGCCTTTAAGAGGCTTTTATTGTGATTTGCACATTAATGAGCATTTATCTGTTTGCTCACGCTACCACTTCAGCTGCGAACAATGTTCCTTCAGTGTGTTCCCCCCTGTGTGTCAGTGTGACCGATCTTAGCGATAAACGCATGAAACTTTCAATTCTCTGCTCCAAAGCCTCTTTTCACACATGTGACTGTGTATGTAATGTAAGTGTGAGTGTGTGTAATGTATGTGTGAGGTTTTTCACACACCTGGTGCAGGGTAGCTCTCTGGCCCTGAGCCAAAATCAATGAATGGTAACTGGTGAACTGAAAGGCTGTAGCCAGGGGTTACTGGCTACCCACAGTCCTGTTCATGCCTCTTTTTTGTTATGTGTGTGTGTGTGTGTGTGTGTGTGTGTGTGTGTGTGTGTGTGTGTAGCGCTTAGTGGAGAGAAGCAGTGGGTGACAAGGACTTTAACCTGTGTCGCTGGATCCTGACAGCCTGAAATGCAGCCTTTAATAACTGTTGGATACATACTTGTTGCGACTATAGGCTGCCACCAACTGTTTCAACTAAAATCATTAAACAAAAGACAACATGAATTTAAGGCTACACTCCTCAGAAGTGGACACATCAGTCCATCTCTTTTTTTTCTCTTCCAAAAAATCTAATTATTGTTTTGCTCATGTCTCCTAAAAAGTACCTGAAAAACCCAAAGCGAAAACCATAATTATTGTTTGCATACCGTGAGACATCCCATGAGGCTTTGCTCGAAAGGTCGCTGGAAGGCCCGGGGATCTCCACACCAGTCGAGCAGCTCTGTGGCCGCTGAGTGGAAGTTGGCCGGGTTCTGTAAGTGCTGTGCAAACACAGAGGAACAAGACGGCCATTAGAAACAATGGGAAATAATGAGCATTATTTTTTTATTTCACATTCAGTACAAATTGGAAAAACAGTGAAACCAAACAGTTTTGCAGCCTCGCTTTTTCCCCCAAACTGCCTTGATTTAATGTCTTGTGTTTCTGCAGAACCCTGTGAGGACCTTGACTCCTTCCAGTGTACGCCCACTCAGTCCTCTGATGCATTGTGGGAAGAAGATCACACCCATACCAACAATGATGCCAGTGTTTCCTGTTAATCTCTCTTGGCAACACCCAGCCTTCGCCCCCATGACCCACACAGCAACCAAACCTCTTTTTTCCCTCCACTCCTCCTTTCTCTCTTCCCCTCTTTCATTGCCTGTTTTCAGAGTGTAACAGAGCCTCAGCCGGCACCGCGAGTCCACTGGCTGCCTTGGCTGTTCACAAAGAAAAACAACCTTGGTCCTGGCAGCTATGTGTGCGGACTCAATGTGCGCCGTTGGTGTGTTGTCTAATCTCTTTCAGTCTCTGTCTGTCTCTCTTGCTTGTTCACTGAGGCCTGAAACAGTCGAGTCTTTTCTTCCCAGTGTCTGAAGGCTACTCGGGCTGGCAGGACACAATAAGCGGTTTTAAAATTGGGCTCCCTTTCTCTACGGCTCAGGAGGTTAATAGCTCTGAAATGGCGCAGAGCTGCAGCTCGCTCAGTTCGGCGAGATTGAGCCCACTTGAAAGCGTTTATTATTCTCATCTGGAGCTGAAGCGTTTTGTTTTGTGTGTTCGTGAAGAGAAGGTACACTATTGTCTTTAGGGGGCAGCAGAGGTGAGCAGGATTTTTTTCAAAGGGCAGCTGTGTGACAAAAGGGGCTCTTGGGTGTGAACCAGGCCTAACATGTCAGGCCTGGGACCCGCCTGCCGAGAAAATCTCCAATGATATCATGAGTTTCAAGAGAGGGGACTTGAGTGACTCATCTTTTTTGATGTGAAGATTAGCCTTTATAGAGTGAGCTGTGGACTCTCGCGGGGGGTTTGACTGACCATGAAGAGCAGCGGGGAGAGATGCTGTTGCTGAGTGAGATTGAGGAGGAGGCGGAGAAGAGCCTGTTCTAGATGAGTGATATAATCTGGCATTATTGCTGCTTGATGGGAGGCATATCAGCCTCCAGCGCGAGAGGAATCAGAACTGGCACAGCAGGGGCTGTCTGTCTGCATCTGAACTCACAGCTCCTCTAGCTGCAGCACTCGCCACCGACTCTGCCTGACAACCTCGACTCTGGTGTGAGGGGGGGAGGAGGAGTTTTTTTAGGAGGCCTGAGCTGCTTGTGTTGTTGTTGCTGTTCAGGGTTGGATGAGGACAAGAACATAGAGGATGGGGGGGAGCAGAAGAGGCAGCAGCACTGATGGGGTTTGAGTAGACAAAGAGACAGACGTTTGACAGACTGTCCTCAGCAAGATGATGGACTTACCTGCCCTCTTTTCAGGGCCAGTCAAGGATCAGGCTGTGCTGTGCATACCTGGCTGCATGAAAAGCAGCACAACACCTGGCGCCCTGCCAGCGGCTTTCCCCAAACAGAAACAACACCCTGCTGGCAGAGCCGCCGCACGCTCTGACTGACTCTCTGCCTTTGAAGTCTGGTTTACTACGAGTTCTATTACAGCCTGCGCCGAGGAGTATATAAACCAAACTACAATTAGTGCCTTTATTAAGCTAGACGTGTTAACTCTTAGGGCTTTATTTAGGGCTTATCAGTGACGCCTGAGAGAGTAATTGAAGAGACTTTGTGAAGTGAGTAGTGTCAATCCTGCAAGAATTCTACTCATTCAAGAAAAGCTTGAAATATTTCTTTTAAAAGACGTTGACGTCAGGTTTAACACTTCATACTAAGTACTGAGCCTGCTTAGATAATGGGTGCTTGGTAGTTTGAGGAGGGGGTGGGGGGAAAGGGATATGTCACCTCATAATCACAAGCTCAAAGCCTGATCAGTCCCTGATTCACTGTAAGGCATGGTGTCGCATGGATGTTGGGAGATATAAAGGATCACACCCACGTAGTATAAACAAATGAGCCCACAGTCAGCCAGCCAGTTCTTGTAGACTATTAATCACAGGCAGAGGCGGTTGCCCTGGGTTCTGTCTGTCTGTCTGTCTGTCTGTCTGTCTGTCTGTCTGTCTGTCTGTCTGTCTGTCTGTCTGTCTGTCTGTCTGTCTGTCTGTCTGTCTGTCTGTCTGTCTGTCTGTCTGTCTGTCTGTCTGTGTCGTTCCCTCTCTATCTGTCTGTGAGGAATCTCTTGAAAGGCAGCAGGCAATGCAACATTTAAGCAAAAAACCACAACAAGGGCCAGCATACGTCAGGCGTCAGGAACGTGATGTACAGTAAAGGAGCGCAGGGAATCAGAGAAGGAGAGTCAGTTATGTTGCTTTGAAGTTGTTTTCACTGCCAGATTTACCTCTCTCTCTTTCTATGACCCTGTGCAATACGATCTGTGTGACTGCAGCTAATGGCCAGATAAACTGAAGTCCATATATGGTGCTGAAAGGAGAAAGAGGATTCTTGTGTCTTCACCCCTAGAATCTCTATCTGCATGGTTCTGACAGCTGCTAAAGGCTAACAGGGCGGCTAAACATTCATCTTTATACACACCTGTTTGATGCACAGCAGCCTGTCATTGGTCTGCTGGATGTGCCGGTCCATTGATGGTAACGTGTTCATCTTGATGTCTCTACCGGGAAGCCATTAAAAGCTCTTTAGTCTCTGAAAGAAGAAGAAGTGGAGAGACACGTCTGTCAGAACAGGTTTTTCTTTTTTTTGGTCAGGTCTTGTATGTTAAGTGTTCGTAGCCTCTAAAGTCAAACAGCTCTTATAGCAGCTTGACAAACTCACAAACAAGGAAAGTGACTCATTGAAGGGCTTGAACCAACTCAAGTGTGTCATGTTTTTTTTGGCAAAAATGTGAAAATGAGATACTCCAAAGCAAACTGTCAAAAACTTTGTAGTTTTTCCACATGTAAGTAACTCAATTTAATAATGTTTGCAACCAATGTTACTGGTGTTTCAGAGACAACTAATTTGCCCACACATAACACTTGATAAGATTTAGCATCTCTTTGTTGTGTCTTTATGTTGTTGATGAGAAACAACAGAAGAAGTCCAGCTTTGTGCTTAATGCTCTGACCATTTCAGCAAAGCAGGCTGAGGCTGGATTAAGAAGCATCGTGCTGGTTTGCCTGCGATGCCTCTGTCCCCTCACCATCCCTCTGTGTTTATCTCCATCATGCTGGTCAGCCTCACATTCCTCCACACAAAAGGCAAACTAGAAAACCACATGTGGGGGCTCTAGAAAGCTGCTCAGTACTGATAAAGGGTCTCCAAAGATCTCCTGCTGTGACAAGCAGATCGAGAGAACAGAAAACGATACAAGCGCAGCGCTCAGCTGGGGAGGTTTTTTTATTTTATTTTTTAGGTGTAACGCTCAGTCTGGTGAGCTTATCTTACAAAGAGTGTAGCAAGTGTTCACACTCTTTCTGTCTCATTCTCTTTCACACACACACACACACACACACAGTCACACACACACGCACACACACACGCACACACACGCACACACACCAAAGAGCATGTAAATACAAAAGCTGATGTTAAGCGTAAAGGTAAAACTTCAAAGGAACACCTTCAGAATAAGAGTGTATTACTAATCCTCTGAGTTTAAGCATTAGCAGAGTAGAATTACCTGGAGTGCACTTGCACAAATTCTTAAACAACAGCGGATACATTTCAGGAATGAGTAAAGGGGAATTCTGGAGCCAATGTGGTCAAACAGTGGGCAGCAAGATGACTCCGTTCAGGTTATTTGGGCAGGATGCTGCAGTGGTTGCAGACTATCTGTGAAAAAGTCCACACCAAACAGCTAATTTACCATCCAGTAAGGCACAAAGCCACCCTGACCACGCATAATCTGACCAGAACTTTGGGTGGCCTACTTCTGCTCTGCTGTGGTGTCTCTCAGCATCCAGCAGAGGTCTCCCTCTCCTGCTGCTAATCAGCATGTCTTTTTCACTCTACTCCACCCGGAGCAAGTGGTCCAGAGAGGGCTCCTTTAAGCCCCTGACAAGTGCTACAAATCCCCTTCAGCAAGCCAGGCAGCTCCACGGACCGCTAACAGGGCACGCTCCCGCCCCGGCGCTGGCCGTCTGACCTTGTGGCTATTGATTAACTGTTTCTCCTCCAGTTTCCCTTCCTGCTGTCCCAACACACGGAGCCAGGACCGAGAAGAAGGAAGAGGAGGAGCGTTGGAGGGGGGATGAGAATTCGGCCTCTTTTGCCTAATGATCTCTCCTTTTCCCCCCTCCTCTCCAATTGCATACTCGCACGCACAAATCCTTCTCCCACCAAGGAGCTGTTCTTTTGTTAGTCAATTAAGAGACAGGCCCTCAGGTTCTAAAAGGATAATGAGTGAGGTGGAAAAGTGACTTCAGTCGTGGGCGTTGTAACTGAGATAAGAAGTCAATCCACCTGATTGACTGTCCATGCTGACGACCACACACCCCCTTCCATGTTCAGGGGGGAAATGTGTTGCATAACAGGCTATGCTTCAGTGGAAACATGGCAGAAGCCACACATCCTCACCCCTCCCTGTTCTTTATCTAAATAAAAGTGTAATTTGTCGTATCATCACACCAAGAGAAAAACTTTTGCTTTTATTTCCCTTCAGATTGACTGATTACATCCTGACTGGAGAAAATAAAGTTGAACCACGGTAGAGAAAAGTGTTTTTTCTTATCTAACCTCCATTTTTATCTTCTTTTTTAGACTTTCCGGGCTGCTGCTAAGATTGTTAGAACATGTAGAGGCTGGAGATGCATCTTTATTGTCTCCCAAACATCTTAATCAGCTCCTCTCAGCACTGCTTACCAGAGGTGCAAAGCAAAAAAGATTACCCATCCAATTATGTTGTTCATATCACAATTGTCCTTTAAAACAGCAGTGGTGGGGGGGGGGGGGGGGGGGAATGCTGCCATGAATCAGAGCCGAGTAAAATAAAACAATACTTCTACAAATAATGCTGAAATTGGAGGAAGCTGTCCACAAAACTCACACTTTTTTTTGTTTCCCTCCTCTCTTTCCTGAGACAAACACGCTGGGGGAAGTGGGGCAAGAAATACGCATTCAGAAACAAAAGCAGCGTAATATGAAAGCAGTGGAGTATGTCAGCAAGGGGGCAAAAGGGCCCAGCCTCAGTAGGGTGGGGGGGGGGGGAGTGAAAGAAAAAGAGAGAGTATTGGAATTATCTCTTCATTATCAGCAGTATTACACACACTTATTCATCCACACACACACACACACACACACAAACACACACACACATGGCGAATGATCACTCATAGCATGAGTGATTTCCCATCTCAGACAAATGACTAGCACCTTTGCCAAGTGCAGCTTTTTTTTATGAATGTGATCAGTCAGAGGGGGCTGAATGGAGGCAGGAGCTCATACTGCACTCCAATACTGTCTATTATATAGGATTACATTAGCAGCTAGGATATGGTTGGAATCCGTGGCACAATATGAATACAGTTATAGTATGTTTTGAGACATCATCATAGATGTAATCAGGACATATGCATGCTAAATCCGTTTGACATTTTCATGGGCAAAGAGTGTTGGAAAACTCAAGGACACAAAATATTCACTTACATCCAAAAATAGATGTATGATGATGACAGAAAAAACTGAAATACACAACGAATGAAGTGAGTGAAAACACTCACCCCTGTTGTGGTGTTTATGACCGTATTTTTTGCAGAAATGTAACTGATTAAATGTAATGGGACAAAGATTTGTTCAACAATGTAGGCAAGTGTACATAATTGGACGAAAAAGTCAGTTGTATTGTGCTATTGGCAAATATTATTATGAATATTTTTTTTTACAAAACAACAAACTGAAGACATTTGCCAATCCATACCTCGCTAACAATATCCTGCAGAACAAAGGCACAGTCTGTAAATAAGTACCTACTGTGCAGATGTAGCCAATCATTAGTCTAGGTACACTGCAGCTGTCGAATTTCTTTAGGTAGAAAAATAAACTTTCTTCAATTTATCATAGCTTCAACACTTTCTGTGAGGTAGCATCTTAAACTCATCAGAGTGTGATACCGACATAGCGCTGCAACAAAGCTCTGCTGTCAATATGTCTTAGTTTGTACATTTAAAGTGATTCCACAACAGCGTAATATTGATATATGCCAGTCTGGGAATTCACATTGCGTTTAACGTTGTTAACGTGTAGAGAAACAGAAGGAGCTCTACATACACACACACACTCGCATATGCACACACAAACACAGCGAGCGCTTTTCTCCACTGCTTTCTCTGCCGATCCCGTCTCACACCTGTACCGATCACTTCAACCCCCCCCCCCCCCCCCATGACGCCTCCATGATATTCATAGTGAGGGCGAGACGTCACAGGGGCTTAAATATCTCACCTGGAACCGGCACCCTGAAAAGGGCTACAGATGACATCTTTTCTACTTTTAAAAAAGTGATACCAACCAGCAAAAACGATTTGACTTCATCAACAGAAATGCTCTTTTGAGTTGAAATAATTGCTTTTCATCTAGGTGTTAACGTTCAGTAGTGAGTTCATTAAAGTGTATTGTACAGATTTAAAGTTATGCAGTGGTTTGCATGGGTTTCAAAGGCCTTTAAGGGAAGATTATATGCGTAATAGATTTTAATTTAATAAAAAGAAAAATATGGGGTTGTATGCAGTATTATGAAAAGCAATATCTTTGCTGGTGTTGGATCTTAATCTGGCGGTGCTCAAACATATAAATGTGCAACTAGGTGTCCAGGGATCATCTTCATTATTCCTCATCAGTGAGGAAAAGGAGACCAGAAGGATCAACCCCCCCCCCCCCCCCCTCCTCTTCAGTTATATGGCCACCGCTCCTCTTTCTCTCACCACTTTGTGCTTTTTTTGCTCCCTTTTCTGTAGCCCTCAGACATCATTAGAGCCACCCAGCATGCGACTCCTTTCCACCACCTTCCATTTTCCGTTTCTATCATTTTCCTCTCTCCGTCCCTCATATCTCAACCCTCCTGCCACTCTCCCCCCCCCCCCCTCCTCCTTCCTGGGGCCCTGTGCGGGAGCTGCCATAACAGGAGGTGGAATGGATTCATTTGCTCTAATGTGGTTTGGGCTGCAGCGTGGCACGGCACAGAGCAAACACTTTTCTCCCGGTTGCACGGAGCTCCTCTCTCCCTCCCTTTTTTTCTCTCTCTCTCTCTCTCTCTCTCTCTCTGTCTTTCTCTCTCTCAGTCCGCAGTTCATGTGTTTTCAAACAGGCCAATCAACACCACTCAGCTGTGCTATAGCCTCTCTCTCTCCCCCCCACAATCTCTGCTCTCAGCGTGTCTGTAAAAAGCCACCAGACCTCCCTCTCTCTCTCTCTCTCTCTCTCTCTCTCTCTCTCACTCTCTCTCTCACACACACACACTATTATCTCTAGTGGCAAACTCCCATAGCCAGTCCCTTTTTTTTTGCCCTTTATTTTCTTCGGTCCACTCCACTCTGTCCTCAGATACTATTTCTTCTCTACTTCCTGCCTCATATCTCTGTCTCTCTGCCTTGTTTTGTTCTTTCCATTATTTTTATAATCCTCTTCCCCACTAATCTCTCACCCTCTCCTCGTCCACTCTAAGAAACGCATCTATTGGTGTTGATATCTCTCCCTCCGGCCTCTAAAAACACTCCACGCAGCATCATAACCATCCGCCTCTATAAAAATCGGAAATGACTTGTCCCAGGGGTGGACAAAATAAACTCTAAATGTTGCCGTTTGTTTATCTTCTGTTTTAATGTGACAACCACAGGAGCACCGGGCGGCTATGTGACACCCAACACTGCAATGCAAACAGCTGTGTTGTGGGGATATGTGAGCCGCTCTGTTGCCGTCTATAAATACGGAGCTTCAGTTGTGGAGTATTGCAGGTATGCGCCACCAGATACCCACGGGAGCAGCCGATTATTTCACCGCTCGATGTGTGAGATCAGAAAAAAGACCAACGTGAGCTAAGTGAGCACAGATGTGTCCTCTTTTTTAGCCTGCTTTAGCTTAAACTGTTTGCAACACCGTTCGATTTCAACATTTCAATACTAGGAACTGAAAAGGTTGATATCTGTAGACAATACTGTGAGAATCTTTATGCTGCATTCAGAAGACACAACGCTGTCTTACACGGCTTAAAAACAAGATATTAAGACTGTATCTAACAGACTTTTTCACCATGAATAAAATCATTGATTAGGGTCATTGATGAACTGATTAGCATTCCTAACAGTCATATTTAAAGAGCAGTACAACCAGCGACTGAAATTGTCTTTAGTCACTCTTAATTGGTAATTAAAATCTCCGTAGACAGGGCGCTTGTGGCCTAGCGGTTGGTCACGCCTCATGTACGAAGACTGCAGTCCTACAAGCGGGCAGCCCAGGCTCAATTCCGGCCTGTGGCTCCTTTCCTGCATGTCATTCCCCACTCTCTCTCCGATTTCCTACTTTATCCACTTTCCTCTGAAATAAAAGCCCCAAAAATATCTTTAAAAACACACACACAAACACACACACACACACACACACACACACACACACACACACACACACACACACACACACACACACACACACACACACACACACACACACACACACACACACACACACACACACACACACACACACACACACACACACACACACACACACACACACACACACACACACACACACACACACACACACACAAAGCCCCTCTGTGGATCAAATGATATCTATTACATTCGGCCAAAGAAACGGCTAAACATCTCTTTAATGTTGCTCCATGTCTTACAAGTTACGTTCCATGTATACTCCATGGATTGGCTTGTCAGAGGGTGAAAACAAATCCCTCCATTTAATCAGTGTTGTGATTGGCTAGCGGTTCAAACTGCAGAGGTCTGGGAGGGGCCAGAGTTTAAACTTAAGCTCTCAATTTGTATTCTCGACCCCTCTATTTCTGTCCCTTTTAAAGTGAACAACCGAGTGCAACACCTTAAAAGTCTTCCAGGAGAGTCTGTAAACATTTCCTATCATAATCATATATTATCATTATTTAATCATCGATTTCATTTATTTATAGCATCCAACTGAAACAATATCCCAAATCCCAAAGTCAATGTTTAACCACCACCAAAGTCCACGATGATGTATTGATGGAAAATATGCTGTATCATAGTCTCTTTGATGAAAATACTATTCAGCTCAAATGTCAATCGGATTGTGAGTGGGCCCATGATTTGTTTTTATTGTCTTGAGTGCATTAATACAGAAAGGCCATCTTTCTCACCGTGAGATAAGAAATCAGGTCGTCCATGGGCAGAACGGAGCGTCACATGATGAATGAATGAACTCCTTATTCCATAGAATGTTCCAGTTGCTAAAGACTATAAATACCAGCTGGGAAAGATTGTATGTCCTGGCTGCCACATACCATTTTCAACGGTCAAGAAAGGCGAGATTCGATAACTCGTGATGCTCAAGGGATGGATCTAGTGTGTGTGTGTGTGTGTGTGCGTGTGTGAGTCCTGGGAGAACACAAGGCCAATGTGTGGTCTTTATCGCTGCACCAGGTCATCACAGGACCGCCTGAAATACTGAGCCCTTTCAAAGTAGGAGTGCATAAGTCTCATAAGCTTTATTAAGTGGAATAACAGCCGTCTAGTACATTTTAAGACGAGTGTGCGAGAGGAGATGAGCGTAGCAGAGCAGAGCAGAGCAGAGGAGAGGGGAGGGAAGAGTGATTGACAGTGCAGTCTGAGAGGCTTGTGTAAAGCTAACCTTATGGGCCTGACTCCAGCAGAGCTGTGAGCTCACACACCGCCCCCTGTGACTGCTGAATGGGTAAACTGACAAATTCCATGTCCTTTGGTTTCAGCACCAGCAAACTGCTGACCCAAATGCAATTAAACAACATCCAGCGGGGTGAGTGTAACACATCGGCGTAGGGTAGCATATGAACGTGCATGTGATAGCCTGTGCGAATGGAGAGTGATGAAGTGTGTGCAGGAAAGAGAAACACAGAGACAGGCCCAGAGAGTGAGACGTACAAAGAGGGGAGAGAGATTCAATCTGCTCAGTAAGCCATGAAATGGTATTGGTGTCATTAGGGAGAGCAAAAATATATCTGTGCCAGTGTGCCCTCCATTCCCCTTCACTTTGACACTCCAAAAGCACACTCCTTTGGAGAAAACTGCACATGAACAACCTCTATTTCTTCCTGTGGTCTTTTAGGAGTCATATCTAAGCTTCCATAACTACCCTTAACCATTTTTTCCACAATAAGACATACCGCCAAAATCAGTGTGAGATAATATACAGATTACAGTCAGTAGAGTACAGAGCACGTCATTCATTGAATGACTCAACAAAAAGGACAGCTGTACAATGACTTCTTCTTATAATACACCTTATTCAGTGATCCCTTTTCAAGTTTGAATAACCACTGAACTGATCAACAGCACACTGGCGGAGTGTATTTAAGGGTGACATTACAAAGAGAAAACTGTTGCTGAAGCTAAAATATAATGGTTGAATTCAACAAGAAAAATCTATCATCCACTTCCATTATAGATATATACTCCACATGATCATCGTGTTTTCTTGTTTTAAGGATTTCCTACACGTTTACTGCTCCCTGCTCTCAACTTCATCTAATAAAAACGTCATATTTGATCATCTTATAGGTTATAATTACATAATGAATGCATTAAAGGCTTATTAGTGATCAAAATAAATTCTCTCTTCCAAGCTCCCCCCTCCCCTGCTGTCTACACACTTCTCCCCCCGCCCCCGCCCCTCCCGTCCTGTTTCTCTAGCAGTGACAGAAGTCCTATTCAGACTTCCGCTTCAAGTCGCGATATTGTCGCCTAGACCTGGGCGATAAAAGGATAGAGATAATTATATATAATTCATTATCGCGATTTGTTTTTGTTTGATAGATTTGAACCTAGAATTACACCAGAAGTCATGTGACACCACAAACCTTTTTCACCATTTGATACAATATCACCCGTTAGAACAAGCAGGTTCCATTAAGTGTAATAATGTGCAGAGATAACTGACATTAGGAAATAGGAAAATACCAACGTGTTTCTGTCATTCAGTAAGAAGGACTATGATATATTATTTCACCGCCCTGCCTTCACTTCAGCTCCTCTGAAGTTGGTAAGGAATAAATGACTTCTTCAAGGCCACTAGAACGAGATCCTTTTCTGCTGGTAGATGCACCGAGTCCTCTGATATGAGCACAGTCTGTGTATCAAATACAAACAAATCTTGTTTTTAAGCTTTGCACACTGAAATCCTTCGACTGTGGAATTTCACTGCAACGGCGAAATAACCTCAGAGACAGCGAGACCTTCCTACACGAGCAGAGGGGAGAATGATAAACCCATTCATCTTACTCTGTGTGTGTGTGTGTGTGTTTTTACAGCAGTGTGTGTCAGACTGAGGGCACGAGTTGCAAAGAACACAAAACATCTGCTTGCTGTGAAAATGAAACAGCCTAATGGCATACACAGAGCACCAGTTTCACTCACAGAAGGGACAATCCACACAGGTACTATTTGGCACAGTGAGCGCAGAGAAAACAGCTTTGAACGGCTAATGTGCTTCACTGCAGCTTTCACAAAACACTTTTTTAGAGCTACAAAGAAATCCACTGCTGTGTGTGTGTTTGTGTGTGTGTGTGCGTGTGTGTGTGTGTGTGTGTGTGTGTGTGTGTGTGTGTGTGTGTGTGATCTTACACCATCCTATCAGCTTATCTTCATGTGTGCGTTACATGCTGAAATGATGTTTAGTGAGCAGAAAGAAACACACATCTTCAAGCATCAAGAGGCTTTAACGTGTGTGTTGGTTTTCTCTGACGTGATTGCTCCCTAACAATTCTTGTGTGTCTTCACTTTAAGATTCAAGGTATATGAGAGGCAGTACAGGAACATAAGAAGAGGCAAATAGATGGGAAGAGAGAAAAACACTCATAGAAATCATTACATGCGGTGGGAGGCAGAGAGAGACATGTAGGAAGAGATAGGGGGAAATGGTTTCGGGAGCAGAGGGAGAGAGAGATGGCGAGAGGTCATCCCTGGGTAATTTGTTTTGGTCCACTCAGAGCGCAGACACACAGGGAGCAGGTAAACCAATTACAATGTGACATGAATCACTAAGACCTACAGACAGCCACGCAGCTAGCTAAAAAAAAAAAAAACAGCCCGGCCGGAGCAGCCAGAGCAGGCGAACGGTTGCAAACTGTCTGTTTCCCTAAACGCTGGTCAATCACCAGCCAAAGCCGTCGTCTCCGCCCTCGACCATGATTGCACATCTGGAGAGAACTGATGAGAGAAAAAAACAAACATAATTTCCCTCATGGTTTCAGAGCTGAAAGATCCTGTGAAGCTTGAGCGGCTTTGTAACATTTATCTTCTACGGATCTGGATGTTTTTCTGGAGGAAAACACTTCAAAGTGGCTGCTGGGAAGCACTGAATTGACCCAGACACTAACACTGAGCTCGCAATGCATTTACGAAAAACTGGGATAAATCTAATCTAATCCGACAGTGTGAGTTTTGCTTCTTACTTTCTGCCCCATTTTCTAAGCGCAAACATAAGGAAAGTGATGCGGCGCAAGGTTGGATGTCAGAGCCAAGCCAAACACTCCACGGGGGGGGGGTTATAAGTATTACCATGACAAAGACTTCAGCAATTACTTTAATTTCCTTAATCGCCCGACGGCTGTCAAAACGATGTTGTGTCAGGCCTCAGTCACACTTATGCCACTGGCTATAAAACAGAGAAACTTGTAAATAAACAATCATTTAGGTCTTTTTCTCTATGGCAACATCGCTAGTCCTCTGGTTGATGCTAAACTGACAGGAGCGCCTTAAAAAATACTCCCCATCTCTAGAAAGGGGGAGAGAATGACAAGGAGAGGGATTGGACTGGATTAGATATCGCTTTGGCACTTGGTTTTATTTGATGTGGCCTTGGTGCAGGTTGTAGATTCAGGAGGGGGTAAATATTTGATGAAGGGCGTTATGGTGTTGGGCTTCGCTGCTTGCCAGGGGCTGTTCGAAGGGAGCGACTAATAAAGACGCCGTCAGGCAGGTTGTCGATCACCGCCGGGGCGCGGGCTGGCTGAGCAGAAGTGGCAGAGCGAGAGCAGAGAGGAGCCTGTCGCCCGCCCCTTCCTCCTCCATGTGTTTACCAAAACACCAGTTCTTCTAATGTTAGCTCAGCGGGCGAAGACATCTCTTCCCTCAGCTGTACATTAGTGTGCTCTCTCATACATTTACACAAACAGTCTGGCTGCAGTGAGACAGTTTAAATCTCCCATATTGCTGCCCCTTGAAATTAATAAGGGCCTCTGAACTGCTCTCTGAGAGCCTGTAACTGGCCATTTGCACCGTCTGGCTCCACTGGAAAAGGCACTCCCTGCGTCCACACACAAATCTCTCCCTCTCTTTTTTTTTTCTCTCTCTCTCCATCACACCCGATGCTCTGTTCCTTCCCTCTCTCTGTCTGTTTCCACAACTTCTTATTTTCCTTCCCTCCATCTCTATTGTCTTCCTTCCATCTCCTCCCTCTTCATCTCGGTCCCCTCTCCTCTCTTTCCACCAGCACACCCCTCCTCCCCCTCCTCCTCCCTTCCTTTTCTCTCTCTCTCTCCATTCCTCTGGCCCTAAAACCAGCCCCTCGGCCGCCCGCTTGCGCTCACTCAGATGGCTGTTACCATGACAACCCCGTTCTTTCAGCTCTTGCAAAATAATGAAGACAATGTGTTTTCCATTTAGATGAGTTTTCTGGCGCAGCGGGAAGATATGGAGTGTCCATCTTGCCTCCTCTTTCACTGCAGAGGAAATGTAATAAAAAAAGGGTTTCTAACCTCTCTCTCTCTCTCTCTGTATGCACACACACAGGTTAGGGTGCTATGTAAGCCAGCTGGGTGGTAAAGTGAGCTCCGTGTTTTAACCACAGCAAAAGAGAAAAGGCAGCAAAAGGTGAAGCCTGCTGCTGTTTTAACAAAAACACACAAGCAGGTGCAGAGTTGTTTTTTTTGCATTGTCACCTCAATGTGAAAACACTGTTTTACAAGTCAAGATGGAACTTTGCTGGTTAAAACGGCGATTCAATCGTGGGAGCCAAACTTGTTTGTGATGTATTACTGAGTCCTGCACCCTGTTGTAAAATCTGACAGAGAGAAAATGGAAACATTTCAAGTCTCGTTTAGGGTTTTTTGATTTGACTTACTGATGTAATTTCCATAGCATAACACCTCGGAGCAGGAATAAATGCCATGACAACTAAACTAATGGACAGAGTTTTCTGTCTTTCCTTCTCTGATGTGGGTTTATTAACTCTCAAAGCCCAATATGACTACTTGTTAAAGCCTATAGTGTATCATTTATATTGATCTGAGAGGCTTTTTTTGGAAACACGTTCATTGTGCAAAGGTAAATCCTTGTTTTTTAGGATTATTTTTAAACTTTAAACTTTGAAATTGGTATTACAATGGATCTCTAAGTTAAAGGGGCAAAACTCTATTTTCAAGAAGTTTTTAGCTCATATTAAAGTTACGACTTTGCAAAGCCTTTAAAATAACATGTGTCAGTGTAAAAGTTGAGGCAGCTGATCTGCATAGGTCAGGGCTCGGCTTTCTGGATTACACACTCTGGCTTACATTCTCCTTTGGGGAAATTTATAGACTCCTGCCAGAGAAAAGGGAAGAGGCACGTATGAGAGAAATGGAATGAGGGAGCAGTATAATATGTGTATGTCTGTGTGTTTACAGTGGAAATAGTGAGTCTGGGACATTTTCTTTGGGTCTCGTTTCCAGTGTTTATGGAGAGCGGTGAGGAACAACACTTCCTGAGAGGAAAGCCAGCTTTCCGAGCCCAAACCCTCTTCCAAGCCCTGCAGACGGGGAACGCTCTGTCTCCAATTTGTGTTTTCCACCCAGTGCTGCGTAAACATGAGGGGAGAAGCACTGGTATGCGTGTGCATGTGCATGGGTGTGTTTTGGATAACACACACACACTAAACAAAAGCAGGCAGGCAGACTAATCACTGACAAATGAGCCAAAACAACTCAGAGCGCAGTGTTAGCTCGGCTGTAATAGACCTTTCTCATGAAGAAGCTGCTACGAGATGACACAAAGAGGGTCAAGCTTCTTCGAAAACCCCACTCCACTGACCTCCTCCTCCTCCTCCTCTCTTAAGTTTTACCCTCCCCTACCCTGTCAACACCAGTGGAAGAGTAACAGAGAAAGCCAGGAGGAGACTCTCTCCTTCTCACTGTCTCTCTCCCTGTTGGTCGCCCTTTGCGCGTTCTTAATTATATCCAGACCAGATTATTAATGAAGTCGGTCTGATTTTAACAACACCTACAGGGAGTGAGGAGGGCTTTCCTCAGCCAGGGAACATACCAAATCAAATGTGGCTTCTGCCCTTGACAGGTTTTGTGTCTTTGAAAAATAACAGGCTTAAGTGAAGGTATTGATTATTCCTATGACTTAATGAGTACTCCACCATTTGAGCATTGTCAGAATCACTTTGGGAAATCCCCTATTACAGGATCTCAAGTAATGCATCTGAAAAATGGTCTTGACTCAACATTCAAAATTTGGCGCCTACATTACCCACAGTGCAACATTCCATCTTGCATTTCCGGCGCAGATTCAGGTGTATAATGCTAGAAGTGACTAAGCTGCAGAAGTCTGGTATGCTCATTTTACAAAGTTTTTATTTTCAAAATCAAGCCCACACCTCGCCTCACTCCAGTGACATCACTCGAGGCAACTTATCAGATTTGCATTGATAAATTTAGTCTAGAAATTCCACATATTAGTAGAAAATGTTCATCACAGAAGCCAAGAGCTGAAGGTTGACGTCGTAACTGCAAAATGTTAGATCTAAAATGACATCAAACTAACAAAAGCAAATGTTCACCTTCTGAAATTGGCTTTTTTTTTGCTTCAAAACCACTAATCAACTACCCGACTCGTTGCTTTAAAGCTTATTTCAACACCAGCTGAGAAAGTTCCTTACAGCCGTTTGTGTGAAAGTGTTAGGGCAAGGTGTATCATCCATCAGCTCTCTGCTGTGTGAACTAGGAGGTGGTGACAACTCACCATGTGTGACGATGTATACGTTTATAAAGAAACCTAATCATCAGCTGCAGAAGCACCATCGTACTGCATCTCTTCTTACACTTTTCACTCGCCTGCTGCGAGCTAAAGCTACACGTGTTTGATCCTCAAAGGGTACACCAACAGTAATGCACATACAAACGCATGTACAAACAGACGGTGGGGGGGTTGTATATAGTTATTATATAGTGCCATATGTATACAGTGATGGCAGCCTTTTGATGAGCAGGTTGCACGTATGGAGCAGCTTTAAAGTGCTCCAGTGATGCAATGGCTATCCCCACCTGCATCCATATTTGATGTAGAGCATGTGGCGGGAAACAGCCTCCGCACTCGCGGCACTCTGATCTTCACAAGTCACTCTTGTCAGAAAACATGATGGTTCAATGTGAGCGGTAACAGTATCATCTATTTATTTATGTGAGATCATTTGTGTCTCCTGTCTGTGTGTACACTCCAATGTCTGCCACTCTCTGTAATACCTTTGTCCACTGCCACCTGCAGAGCACAGCAGCATTACCCCCCCCCCCCTCTTTCAAACACAATCAAATCCCAAAAGATCAAAACACTGCACTCCATCAAATCCACTGAAAAGCCTGTTTACTGTTGATCCGGTGCGAAGACAACAGGCGGCTGGACTGGGAGATGGAGACAGGGAGTGGGAGAGTTAGAGAGAGAGAGAAAGAGAAGAAAGAAAGAGAGAGGTTAGGGGTGAGAGTGGTTGAAGCAGTGAGGCAGTCTGGGAGTGGTCGACTGCAGGGGCTTTTATTATCAGCCATTGTAAAGGAGCTAGGTGGGATAATTGGTCTCCTAAGCTCAATGCGCAGCATGCATTTTTAATGAGCCCACACTGTTGCTCATTTAATATATAGGCGAGAGATTGCAGATAAGGAAGAAATGCTGTGAATTGTTGATGTTTAAAGAGCTGAGGGAGAGAAATGTGTACAATTATTCCTTTGTTTGGCTTCTGTTGTTAATGTTAATAGTAGTTTGTTGCATAATCGCTGTATAAATGTGTTATCATGCCATGAAGACTTCCTGTGATCAGTTCTTTAAACAGAGAAGGATTCACTGAATACGGGAAAGGACTGGATGTACAGATTTGTGCAAGAGTGTACATGCAAAAAAAAACCTAAAGATCCAAGTTTTTTCCAGATTTATCTCGTCTGTTTATACATAACTGTCAATTATGTGTTGAGTGTGTTGTTAAGTGATTCAATGAGTGTCCTGTCATGCTGCATGATCATCTGAATGTTTCCTTCCTGCAGCCAAATACACTATTATAAGTAAGATGCAATTAAAAAACATTTATTTTGTTTTAGCTATTATTTCAAGTCAGTATGGATTATTATTTTTTCAATTCATAAAGTATGTGTTTGAAGTTCGTCTGTAAAATACTCTAAATTGTCAATCAAAAGTTCCCAGAGCTCATAGTGACGCCATTTATTTATTGATTTTTGTGCAAAATTCTTTTATAAACATAAAAAAAACTAAACTTTGAAATGTTAACATCCCCCCCAAAATACCTGAACTTCTAGCAATTTTTGGGTAAAGGTTATCCGGAGTGCAGCAAACTAATCCGTTATTTGACATAACCCTCTATTGGACTCCTGGAGAACAAGGATCTACCCACTCTTATCCCGTTTCATCACAAGTAAGCCTGAAACTCAGAGAGGCTAACCCTGCTCAGCCAGAAAGCTGTGGGGAGGACCGGTTAACAAATAAAACACACACCAGCTCCAGCCAAGACGTGTGACCTGTCGAAGCACCTCGTAATGTTCTCACTGACCTCGAAGCAACAAAAAAAGTGCAACCTTTGGCATTACAGCAGTCTCAGGCGAGCATTAGAGGGCTACACAGAGCGGGAAGTTAAGAGGCTGGTGGCAGGGGGGCAGACGAACCAGAGTTTAAGTGAATTAAGATAACTAAGTCGTGTTTAGCTCCAGCGTCAGTCCATCTCTCCTTGTTGGAGGGCAGAGTGTTTGCGCTGCCACCTCGTAATAGCATTAAACACCTCCCAGAGTGATGTTTGGGAGGGGGTATACAGCAACTGTAAGGCTTTAAAAGGGTCACTTACAAAAGAGCACTGTACTTGGACTTAGAACAAAAGTGGTCAAGAAGACTAAGGGGGGGATAAGAGGAGGGGAGGGATAAATCGAGGACAGGAGGCAGAGAGGAGAGGTGGCAGGTGGAGGGAGGTTGATTAATGACAGATCCTTTTTCTCTCTCACTCTCCCTCGCTCCTCTTGCCTTTCTATAGTATTTCCTTCAGGGACCACATAGACCTCCAACAGCATCCTGCTCCCCAGCCCTCCCTGAGATCTCCAGTCCGGGTCCATCCATCAACCTCCCTGCTCCTATCCTGAATGCATGAAGAGGCGAGCCACAACAGAGGACCCCTGCTCTCCTCTGTAGTCACCCTACCCCTGCCTGTTAACACTGCACCTGTCTGCTCTCACTCTTTTCTCCAAGGTTGCACCTACTGATCATTGCCATACATTTTGTGGAATAAAACAGTGACACCCTAAAGTAGCGTTGTCCAACTAAGCGCTTAATTAAAAAGAGTTACATTAACTACCATAGCAAACACTCAAAATACGTGAATGCTCATATTTAAGCGTGTCCTGGTATTAAACTGTTTGGTACTATTTCTTCATTTAATACAGTTATAGAAAGGTTTGCAAAATGAGGATTATATAAGAAGCAGACTAACACATGTGGGTCGGTACAACAGTATTGTATAGACATGTTCCAATACCCCCAAAAAAAAATTTCACAAATAAAATGAATACAGTAGTAGTCGCATCGTTCAGCTAGCTGTGTAGGTTACTGTTGTGTTACTATTCCTGTTGTCCCAGCCTATAAATTGGGATATATGATGAGTTCAGGGACTTCTGAAACTGATCCTATATTTCAGGAAGTATTGGCGACATTGTATGGTGGCCCTGATGGTCAAAAAAGAACGACATACCCCATTAACCCAACATATCCCAAAACCTAACAACACTTCACAAAGAGCTCAACATTTCACAAACAACTAAATGCTGTTTTTGTTCCATTACATTTAGTTTTGTAAGGATGTTGTTTTGTGAAAAAAAAACAAACACATTTTGACCTTCAGGGACACCATACATTCCTGATACTGCTATTTATATCAGAACTCTACAAACAGTCTTTCTGTACATCAAACAATCAACTTTTCCTTTCAGCACTTAACTCCAGCGTCATTCATATCTTGTCTTTGTCACTATCTGAGAATCATTCTAAGAATGTCAACTTGTGGAGTTTTCTAAGAACCAATAGTTAAAGCAGCTTATAAATGACCAAAGCACTTCCTGGAAGCACGGCAGGAGTGGAGCGGCGCTGTATGCTCTCTTCATATGCACACTTTTCTGTTTATGCTGTACAGGTTTGCCTAAATAGGCTATGTATCAGGCCAAGGCTGTTCTCTTTGATGAGACTACAAAAGCTGCCAAGCGGATGTGAGCTAGCCCCCACCTCCAACTTCACCACCGTCAAACACCCCCACCCCCAGCCCAGAGGCCAATCCTCTCCTCTGCCTGTGCAACACACATGCACACAAACAGACACGCAGCGAGCAGAGCATAAGCATCTGGCTCACACAAATGAATTCTATTTTCTGATGGCAGACAGACGGACCCGCCGGACGGTTGCCGCTAATCTGCCACCTCCCTCCCTCCTCCCTTCCCCACCTATAATCTCTGACAGCGAGAAAGAAAGAGTTTAGGAGCAGGAGCGAGATTTGTGAGAGAATGAAAGAGAGGGAAAGAGAAAGAGGGAGGGACTCGCGCATAATGGCGAGAAAAAAAAAAGGCTTGATATACCGACTGCACAAGCTAAATAACCACTTGTTGGCCACTTTGCTAATGCTAATCAACACAATAGAAGACTGATTATGTTTCATTCACACTCTCGGCTGCCTTGTTTGATTTGCTGGCCCTGCACAGTGTATACAGTAGAAGCAATAATAAACTTTGCAGTGCAATGAAAGCTGCAGCACTGTAGGTCTGACTCAAGTGTTGTTAGGCGTCAGAGGACTAGGCTGCAAACACGCTCTGAATGATAAAACACACACTGAGAACCATATTTCTTCCAATAAAGTGTAACTGACTAGTCATTTAGCCCAATCTCCTGTGGGTGTGTATGTGACCTACCACAGCGCAAAGGGAGTGCACATAAAGATGAAGTGTATGAGCGTGTGTCTTGTGCGCTACAATATGTGCTTTGTATTCATTGCAGATAACAGGAGGCCGTTGGAGGAGAGAAAACAGCAGCCATTGATTTTGTGTGCTGGGCAGGCGTTTCTCCATTCCAGAGGCTGGTCGATACACACACCGAGAACAGGGAAGGTGAGGGGGTTATACGGCACTCTGGACACTGCATACACACCTTAACACACATATCCAGTGTCGGGGTGGGGGGGAGAAAAGGTCTATCAGGTAATGACAGCCATCTTATTACCTGCTGGAACATTCACGAACACACACAGCCCAATAACGTGCACTTTGCAAACACGATCCTGAGTGAAGGCAAAATGAAAAAAAATGAACTCAATAAGGTAATTTCTTCACTGTGAGAGGGGCAGCAGAGGGTGGGGGGGGGGGGCATGTTTCAGCATTAAATCCTTTATCAAGTAGCCTGCAAATCAAACATTGATTTCCATGAGCCGATGTGCCAGGGGGCAGTAAGGACCTCCCTGATCAACAGAGGCATCGCCACCACACACACACACACACACACACACACACACACACACACACACACACACACACACACACACACACACACACACACACACACACACACACACACACACACACACACACACACACACACACACACACACACACACACACACACACACACAGACACAGACACACACACATATAAAACAAAAAGTACATCCACACACATGCCGGCAGCAGGAACCAAATGAACTTCATGATGAATAGTAATTGCTGAAAACGGAATAAGTAAAGAATATTTGAACGGTTGTTTTATTTGCCGTTGGTTTCGAGCCGGAAGGAAACACTGGTCAGCTTTGATCCTCGATGAACTGCAGCGGCCGGATAAGTGGCCATTAGAGGGGAGAGCTGCCAAATATCAGATTAAAAAACGTTTTTTTAATTTGTTTTTATTAAACCTTAATTTCGGAGAAAACTCATTGAGATTCAAATGTTCTGTTTCCAAGGCCAACAATGAGCTACACCCACAAACATTCTCAAAGATACATGAGTTATATGAAATCACAAGTAAAACAGCAAGTGTTTGACAAAATTGAGCACAATCAAATGTGTATTAGTCAGAACATCTACAGCTAGATGTGCCTGCCTCAAAGTCTTTCAATATCCCCTTTAAAGCATCTAATGAGACCAGCTCATTAAGGTTCAAGTATTAGATAATATGTTCCAAGTGTAGGGAGGTCTCTAGTTCAGCTCTGATAATTGGAACAGACAGTAAGAAAACGTCCTTGGATAGAAGACTTTGAGTTCCTGAACTCTGATTTAGGTAAGAAGGTATCAAGGAAGTAGCCCTAGAATAAACGTGTAAATAAGAATATGCAGGTGTTTCAGTCTGTGTAAACATGAAGACCATTCAAATGATTGAGACACAGAAAGTTCTGATCTACAGGTGAAATCTGCTTTTCTTCAAAAGAATTGGTAATCAATCATTTGATCGGTGTTTTTTCTGAAGACTTGATGATTTGCATAATTGATGGCCTTAAATGTTAAAGAGGCTGGATAGTCAGATCCAATTCAGGGGGTAATTCCATTTAATAAACGAGTTTACACTGCAGTGATTTAAGTCTTGCTGTGAGAAAACTAAATACAAAAAAATAAAAGCGATGTCAGAAAGAGTATTAAAGAAGAAGACACTAAAATAAAGAAAAATGTTGCCACAACTTGCAACATGATGCTAAAGCAAAATTGTCATGACATTGATGAGAGGCGTTCAAGGATGCATGACCTATTGCACGTCGACAGACACAAACACATCTATTGAAGGAGATGTTAACACTGGCTGGTTCAGAGGAGGACACTGTCCTGCACAGATTTACATAAAGACCTCAAGGCAGCTGTTTGAGTATGAACATTTTTGTACCAACCGCTGAACTGCATGAATTGTCACGCTGATATATGCCAATACAATCTGTGAGGAAAAAGGATTGTGGAAGGAGGATTTAAAGAGCCAAGTGAGAATATTTAACTCAAATTAGATGATGTTGGTTCAGTTGATTTGGACAATTTTGACATCTACATTTACTTTAATTTTACCCAAGCTGCACTGTGTGTATCTTTTCTGTTCGTTTGTATTACATGTAGTTCTTGATTTAACATTTAAAGGTTGATTAATTCCTAAAACTTTAGAACTGAACCCATATTTGATTCCAGATTTAAAAAAAACATGTTTTAAAGGTTTGTTTTTGGTCTTTTTATGTTACTGTTTTAAAGATAGGACAGTGGATACATTTAGAAATCAGGGAGAAAGAGTTGGGGGTCCACATGCTGGAAAGGAGCCACAGGCCAGATTTGAACCTTGGCCGCCCGCTTGGAGGACTGTAGTCTCTGCAATGCGGGCGCACACGCACACTAACCACAAGGCTTCTGGCGCCCTGATAGTCATTATTTTGCACATTGCCACCACCTGTAGTGCGAGTAGAAGAGAGTAAAACAGTTGTGTGGACTGTTCATTGTGCCACTGTGTATGACAGAAAGAAAAAGCAAACAAACCAGTGACCCCCATGTAAAAACATTCCTCTCCAGTGCTATAAGCTGTTAAGAACTACACACAGTAGCTTTAAAAACGAATCATTTCTCAATCTTTTTCTAGAATATCACGCTGAAAAAGTCATAACCTGACTCAAAACTCTCAGCACACAGGGTCATTCGCAAAACAGCTTTGCCAGATCGAAATTAAACTGTTGTGACAATTTAAGCTGTTAGCTGAGAGCCCGGGCAGAGCGGCGGAGGATGACGAAGAGGCACACACACAGAGGGACACAGAAACATACGCATGTGAAAGATACACGCACAGGGAAGCAAAATGGAAAAAACAGGCTCAGGAAATTGGCCAGTTCCTGTATGAGAGAGGTAGGGGAGGTAAGAGTGAGGAGGGGGGTGAATGGAAGAAACAAGACGGAGAGTAGGACTTACAGAAAGAGACAGACAATGGGGCTTATGTAACTCTGGTGTCACTGTAAGTTTGCTTTTTAGACACACAGACACATGGGATTGCACAGAGTTTCCACTAATTATTAAAGCCCCCAAACCTCTGAGGAAAGTCACTTTTATAACGAGTTCTCTCTGACTGAAAGGATGTGCGAGCGAGCGCATCAGTGACTTAGCTGCACATTTATTCATAAAAATATGTATCATTGAAATGTTAAAACTGAGAGATCCATTGGTGTGGAAGCTTGAGCTTTTAGTCACTCTGTCATACACTGTATGGACTAAGGAATGTGTATATGTAGGAAATACTTACAATAGTTGTGAGTTAGAAATATTGGCCCTCCTTCAATTAATAATATCAAGATCAAAAGGGACCTCCTCGATTCATTACTTCTCAAATTTCACTTTCTTTTTTTTTTACTGGGATTTTATCTCTGAGTAGGAAAACTCAAAGGAAAATTACGAATGAATGAATGAATGAATGGGTATGTGAGTCTCTTTGTCTTTTTCATCAAAAAAACAAGTGAACCGGTTAAACAGTCAACATAAAGTTAATTAATTTGCCTCGTAAAATGATACAATTCGTAGTTCTTTGTTTCTCTTCAGTGAACAGTTGCTGTTTATTTCTTTGATATTAAGATAAACATCTTATGATGTATTTGATGCACGGACAGTATAAAACATGGACGTGGTCTCAGTGACATCACCCATTGGTTACTGAAGGGTTGTTATGAAGCCTGAACATGGCGGTTGCCATATTGAAAATTCTGTCTCAACCCAACTTTTGGTCAACCTACTAACAGGCCAAGATTTAACCTCCTCCTGATCAGCTCAACCTACTCAACGTCTGCTTGGAGTCCAATAAGCCACGCCCTTCATTTTGCATAACTGTTATACTTCTTAAAATCAACTAAAACATTTTTTTAACCAGGCTGTCAACGTTTTAATTTCTGCTGTAAAAATGGGCGTTTTTGAAAGAATGTGTATGTGACTCTGCAGCCAGCCTCAAGTGGACACTAGAGGAACGGCAGTTTTTGGCACTTCCGCATTGGCTTCATTTTTCAACACCCTAGGATGTCACTTGATTTAAACATGTATATATGGGTTCTGGGAAACTTCCAAAGCTTTGGGTGCTTTAACAACTGACTGCTGCTTGACTAGCTGCTCATAGGAACATTTATAGTGTTTTTTTCTTTGCAGCCATTGACTTCAACAAAAATTAGACACCTAATGTAACCTTGTTGTTTATGTGTTTGTCGAGTATGTTTCTGGTCTGAGTGTGTTTATAAGGTGGCCTAGTCAGACCAGTTCTTCCGTCTCCATACCTCCACAGTGTAAACTTTAACCTCTGAGGCCCGCGGAGCAGCACGGATGACCTCGGCTGAAACCCGAGCCTTTGGGTTTCCACTCTTAATGAAAGCAGACAGACACCTGACCTTCTGGATTCTCGCTGATACACACACAACACACACAGACCTTGGCACATATTCAAGACACACAGAAATGGGTACAGAGACACGCAAGGCACACAATCAGAAACACCTGTTCAATCTACACAGACACACACTAAAGTACACACGCGACACAAACAGTTCAACAGGCACACAAAGGCGCTTTAAATGACGCACAAAACCTGAACTCAAGTGACTCTCGCGTGTCATTATCCTCATACACACCAGCAGTGCTCACTTTAAACAAGCATTTCTCAACAGTAGCAACAGATATGACTCTGTCTATTGGATCTGTTGCAGTGGGTGTGTGCGTGTACGTGTGTATGTGTGTGTGTGTGTGTGTGTGTGTGTGTGTGTGTGTGTGTGTGTGTGTGTGTGTGTGTGTGTGTGTGTGTGTGTGTGTGTCTGCAGAGAGTAACAAAAAGAAACAGTAATTGTGCAATGCTCGTTTCTCCTGCAGACGTGTCATGTTTTTGTGAATAAACAGAGATTTGAGTAGAAAAGTCCATTAAAGACAGGGAGCTGTTGGTGGAGCATTACATTGACACTACTGCATGTTCAGCGCTTTATTTACCCCATTCCTCTTGTTATTGTGTATGCATATGTTCACCTGTTTGTTGCAACAACACCCTCAATTGTGAGATAGCGTGTCTTAAATAAGACACCAAGAAAAAGTCTGGTTTTTCCCAATCAGGAATCACAGATCTGGACGAATCCCACAGAAACACTTGGGCCAGCTATGGAATGAATTAGTAGAATACCAATGGAAATGTTTGCCAAAAGTTTTGAGTCATTTCTGAGAATTGATTACTTGTTCTTAAACCAAATAGTCCCTGTACTCAACCATGACTTTAATCTGAAAGTTGAGACCAAATTTGGGGGGAGGGGGGGGGGTTAAAGTTCTTATTGAGGAGTTTTTGTTAAGACGTTCAACAACAAAAGCCTGAAAAGATTGCTTTGTTTTAAAAAGAGGGGAAAAAATATTTAGCATTTTTGTAACAATGAAAGCAGGTGTTTCTTATTCCCCTACCCTATTTGTGTCACTCAGCAACAAGCAAGTCCTTTATGAAAAAGTGAACAGGTATTATTTTGGTATTTATAAGCCGTTTTCACATATGCACTCCTGAAAATATCTACATCATTACAAGAGGACTGCTCTGGATATTCTCTTGACCTGGCTGTTCATATATGCACCTCACAGACTGAGACTATCCCTGTCGGGGGGGGGGATATCCTGCTGCGTTCAGCTCACTCAGACTTGCTGCAAAAAAAAATACTAGGGGTCTGGCAGGAGAAACTCAGGGTAAAGTCAGAGTGGAAAAATGTGGCTGTTTGCATTCACACATATAGCTCCTCCTGGAAATATCAGGAGTTTTTCAAAAGTTTTCTGTAAGTGTGCAAGTCCTAATAGTCTATTACTCCATAAAAACAACACCCTCGCTTACTTTTGCAACACTTGGTCCAGCCCTCTGACAGTGACTCTCTGACGACATCAATGAGAAGTACAGAGAGAACAGGTGGAGCAGGTGGAGGAAGATAACTCACGGGAAACCAGTTTTCCTCTTGCGTCATACAAAAAAGGAGTATCATGATGTATTTTTACATTTGCATGCCATGGAACATCCTGCAATGCCACTATTGCACATTTGCACATTGTGATGTTTAAACACTATCATGCTCCCCCTGATTATCACTCTGGTAAGTGATTTTACATGAAGTTATGACATGCGGGGAAACGTTGAGATGAAGGTTTGCGTCAAAGCTCTCACAGCACTAGGTGAATATAAATTCACGGTGATGAAGTTGACTGAAGGCAGCTAGCTAGAGTATAAATGGCATGTCCATGTGAGTGCACGTATGTAGCAAGTAACATCCTTTTCACAGTTCATTAAGAGGAGTCACTTCACCACAGGCTGCTGTCAAAGGAGTGGGCAGCAGCTCAGAGCTCATTGTGGATCCACTAATCCTTCATCCGTCTGAACCACGTCAATACTGCCTGCCCCCACCTTCCACTCGACTCCATTCTCTGCCTTCTCTCTGGGTTTTCTTCCCCAAGCCCCCCCCTCCCCCTTGCCTTCTCCAACCCTGCGACTCTCATTCCCCACTTCCCCCCCTTCATCCAGCCCCCCAAGGTGCTGCTCGAAATCCATCCTATCTCTTATCCTTCTGGACAAAACAGAAAGTGTACACGGGGAGTAATAAGACAGAGCAGCAGGGGTGGGATGGTCATAGTAAGGTTATTAAGCCTCACACACAAACACACTGATGGCAACAGGGGCACTGAGGTGAAGCCCTGGGAGGGGGTTGGGGGCCAATATCTGTTTGTATGTGTGTGCTGAGGAGGCACTTCTTGTGTTCATGTTTAAAGGGATGAATCATGAGGCCACCCACCTTTCCCATGCACTATCTAACAATCTACTGTTTTCAAGGTATTTTTTTGCAAGTGAACAATCTTATCATATCCATGTTGTGGTTTAAAGCTGCTAATATCAGGTCTTTTGAGCTGCTAAGTAATCAATATTTTAAAATTGGACTACATTCAGGCTGAAAAGGATCAAAATTATGCAGGTTTTCTTTTAACGTTGAAATGCCTCTTCAAACATCATTTATGCCATCGTGTAATAGCAAAACTCTCCACTGAAAGCCAAACAAATTCAGCTCATTTAAGTGGGTTAACAGCTCCTCGAGGCAGAGGGAGACATGTTTCATTGCCTGTTTTACAGACTGTCAGCCTCTGTGGCTGCTTGAGTAAAAAAAACTCCCACATCAAGCTGTAAAGAGTTTTTTGGTTTCCTTTCGAACATAAATGAAAAAAAAGTGAATACTGTGGAAGGAAAATGTTTTGCAGTTCATAGAATTACCTCCGTTTTATGGAGATAAAAAATACCATGAAAATAGTATTTAATTGGGACATTCCCCAATGTCATCCCAGAGCACATGAGAAATCTAAGCTTCATTTAAATGTTTTGTCATTCATTTACCGGAAATAGTTTTTTTTATGTTCAGGAGAACAGAAGCAAAAAAAATGTTATGCATAGAGAAAGATGATTGATTTATGGCATTCAGAAAAATTAAAAAGGAATCGACTTTAAAAGTGGTTTTGGTGTGAGGGTTGTCAAGATGCAGAGTTCTAAAAATTGTTATGGTCAAAATCCAACAATATTCAGTTTCCTTAAACAACCGTAGTAGAAAAGAAAACTTGCTCCTGCGTCTTGTGTGAGATCCAACAGCAGCTACGGTTGCTGTTGGATCGTTTATGTGGATTGCAAGTGATCTGCGGAAACGCGACTTTCCTCCTTTTCATCTCACCGTGTCTGTGTCATGCAGGTATCAGCAGGTGGTTACCAGTGACAACAATTACAAATATATCGTCAGTAATGTAACAGCCTGCTGTAGTCTGTAACTACAAACTTAGACAAACAAACTCTGTTACAGAGCGCCTTGTTAGGTTACTGGATGTAACTCAAGTTCTATGAGTATGTGTTTAGCCCTCTTAACGAGCTTCACTATTTGTTTGGTAACAAATAGTTGTAATCCCCCCATCACCACTATCCCGGCCAACAAGCCAGCTACCACCTCGACTTAAAATAAATAAACTTGCCTTAACTGGTGGAGACAGTTTCAATGCAGCCGCAACAAAATAAGAATTCCAGGTCACCCAATATTAGCCTAATTTCTTATTTTTAATCACCAAAACAATGCAGCCAACCCCTGCACACTGTTTAAACGTCACAAGTATGTTGGCCACGCCTTACATTAAGTATAATACCAACAAAAAATCAAGATTCTCATCAGTTAAGTTGTACATTTTTTGTGCACTGTCCTGAACATTTTATTTATGCTGACTTCTTTTGGTCAGACAGTTGTGAAAAACTTGAGCATGAATACTGTATAGTCAGGGTGCTTATGTCAAGCAGATTTTATTTGCAAGTTTGGTAGAAAAGACGGAACAATTTGTTTATGACTGTGCTTGACATTTACAGGACATTTTGTAGTCCAATGAAATGTTTGAACTTCTACTGTATTTGGTGTCTCGTAAACCTACGAGGGCAGGGTACTTTGTGTCCCTGATATGAAAATAAACACAATCATCATCACTGTCACTGTTAAGATATCAAAGCTACATACATGCAGCAAATGTGGTTGGGGAAGGATGAGGTGAGGTCAAGTGGTTACTAGCTCCATTTGAACAGCAATAAGGATAAAGGCTGTTTAAATGGGATTTGGTCTGACCCGCCATTCTTTAGCTGGGAGCTGATACAGCAGTACACAGCCAGCGGTGGATCATTTCTCTTCTCCAAATCTGCTTTGGCATGGGCAGAAGTGTGTAGATTGCACACACACAAAACATGGAGGGACCCATATATGAGGGAGGGGCTGCCAGCCAGGGTGCATTGTGGTCCATCTCTTGTGTTTTCTTTTTTTTTCACATCGGTGCTATTCTGACAACACGCGGCCGGGTCTTCCCTCACTGCTCAGCTGAGCAATCAGGTCACCTCATCTTGACAGACACAAACACACGCACACACAGACGTAAACACACAGACACACACATGGAACACGCAGTACATGCCGCCTGCAGCTGTTGCCAATGATGTCAGTCCTGATTTGGCCAAACTAGCCTTTTGTTTCACAGCATGAACACAGAGGAGAAGAGGAGGAGGAGGAGGAGGAGGAGGAGGAGTAGCAGTAGGAGGAGAAGTAGCAGGAGGAGGAGGAGGAGGAGGAGGAGGAGGAGGAGGAGGAGGAGGAGGAGGAGGAGGCTTCATTTGACAGAACAGCCAGAGTTTTTCTGTCTCTAAAATTGTTTGGGTTTAAGCATAAGCTACTGGTTGTTGACAGACAGCAAAACAAAGACGTATTTTGCGCTTGAACAGTTTGTAGCTAAGAAAACTGATAGTGTCTTTAAAAATATATATTTTTCTAATAAATGTTATTAAAACACTGGCTAAAATCCTCTTGATTAACCATCTCTAATGTGAGGATTTGCAGCTTTTTTCTTTGTTTTTGTCATTAAAGTTTGGCTAAAGTTTAAAAAAAAAAGAATTGTCTTTTTTGTCTTCTTCTAAAAGTGACTTGCGATGATCTTTAGCTTAATGGTAGCCGGTAGCCTAGTGGTTAGTGTGTGCTCCTATGTACAGAGACTAGACCTCTAAGCAGGCGGCCCGGGTTCGAATCCGACCTGTGGCTCCGTTCCCCCATGTCATTCCCATTCTCTCTCTTTCCCCAATTTCTGATATCGACTGTCCTATCTCTAAATAGAGGCATAAAAAGCCCAAAAATACACATTTAAAACATCCATCTGTATTTGTTTATGTGTACAAAATGTAAATAATAGTACACTAGGACAGTAGGACACACTTAAGTGTTTAGACACTTGATGCTAAAGCCCTTCACAAACAGTTGTTCCTGATATTGTAAGTGTGAATAGATGTGTGTGTACTCAATGTAAACAAGATGACACTCAGAGAAACTTCATCCTGGAGACACTTGATACTAAAGAACTTCATGCACAGTTCTTTTAGACTTCTTTGGTGTAACAGAGCACCATGTAAATAATTATTTTGTCCCTCTGCATCTACAAACATACAGCATCACTTTACAGCAGCTTCTGAAAACAAACAATCATAGACGGCTACAAGCTCTGAGCAACTGTCAGCCTCCCCGGCAGGTTACCGACACATCAATGTAATTAGTTTTTCATGCGCTTGAAAAGTGCAAAAAACTGATTTTGTTAGAGGAGTTGGACACCGCTGCTCGACTCAAACACCGCCTCTCTTCTTCTCCTACACACACAAAGACACACAAACACTCCCTGCCTCCAACCTCCTGATGTCTGCTGGCAGAACTGTCTGAGGAGCTTAATTGCTACTTTCTGATATTTTCCTCATTCGCTAGCTTTGTCACTCTCTCATTCAGCTGAGTGTGTGTGTGTGTGTGTGTGTACATGTGTGTTAATGTCTGTTACGTTGTGGGTAAAGAGAAACGAGTGTTTGTGCATTTTTGTGGCAGGGAGTCAAGCGCGTGGGTGCCACTAAATGAAACTGAGGCCGAAGCAACTGCACCCTCTGTGGCGATTTGATTTGGCGAGCCAACTCAGTTAACCAAATCTTGGGAGTTGGAACGAGCCAAAGTGCACTCCAAATACACACGTCCATACACACAAATATACACAAGTTGTAATCGTGCCCAGGCAGCTTTTCTGCTGCTGATAATGAGCTGGTTTGGAGATGTGCGTTTTTTTTGTTTCTGCAGATCTGAAACACACACTTTAATGACTAATTCCATGGGTTGCAAATGCTGCCAATCACACACCACTTTCAGTCAACAAACACTGCATTCTGCTTACCTTCACATTCCTGCACAGTATCTTTTATTACTGCACACAGAGTCACATTTCACACCTGCTGACATGAGATATAAACATAGCATGAGATGCTCTTCTTCTGGGCTATTATGCTGTCAGTGACATTTTCGAAAATATAATCCTACTTCTCCTGACATTTCAAGCAGCGGCTGCTTACAGTACAAACTGCTGTACACGCTGCCTGCCTCCTGATCGGAGATGTGTGTTCTGTATTTTTTTCTAGAAGCCCGGCAGTCAGGGCTGCTTGTTGGAGCAATGATTTGATTAGGTTAGCGCTGATTACAGTCTTGTTGGTTACAATATACGGCTCTATCAGGGAGAGCAGGAGCGAGGGAGAGAGGGAGGGAGGGAGGGAGGGAGGGGGAGTGATTGAGAGTGGGATTGTCAGTTTGTCAAGCTGTCAGGAGCAATGCTGTATTGTACTTCTGTGTTTAGACGAGGTGTGAATCAGCTGATACCAAAGATCACCGGAGAGGATATTAATACAAATGTAGTGGCAGTTATCAGCACTAGAGAGAGAGCGATAAGATGCTGTGCATTAATCGGCAGCCTTTGAATCAGATCCTTCAAGGAAAAAAAGGTGCTGCACGTCTCCCATTTCACAAACAACGCTATCACAGACAAACACTTTAAATGGCGAGTGCCTCGACTTGGCATTGTGTGTAGACTTTAGCAGCGCAGAGCATGCAGCAGCTCAGCCGTGGTGTGTAAAATCGGCTGAGAACAAATAATCTGAAAAGCCTCGAATGCCCTCTGCTTTTGTAAGCTTTATGAAATATTAACCAAATTAATCTACAGTCTTTTATTTCTGGAAGAACCAAATGTACTGCGACTGATTCTGTGTACACTCACAGTCGTTCCTGAGATGGATTCAAATAAAAGGGCTGCCACATGTTTGATCTGTGAAAGCCGGGGACAAGGTGTAATTATTCTCCTCCATATATCATGTTTTCTATTAATTAGGCGTGCGCCGGAGAACGCCGCTGTGCCTGTAGAAGTGACTGCCATGGAGCCGTAGAGCCACAGGCGTCTCTCAACACAGCTTTATTCCTAACAGAGTGTGCCAGGTTATTACAACATTATGGGGCTTAACAGCACCACAGTGTATGGCGGCGTGGGGAGAGGGGGCAGATTCATGTTGTACCTCGTGAAGATATTTTTAAAAGCCGATATGATACCCTGTTTAGTAGAGCCATTTGTAGAGGCCCGAAGGCGGAACAAAAAGGGCAGGGTTCACCAAGAGCAGAAGGAGGTTTCAATGTGAACACGTAACCAGAAAACGAGGGCCGCCGAGTCAAATCATTTGAAGGGATTTTATAGATTGCAGATTTAATGTCCGTCTGATGGAGAAAAAGAGAGAGAGATCAGAATTAATCCTCTTAGCCTGTTTGTTTGGTAATCTGATTTGGTCCGATTTTTAGGCTGCTATCTGTGCTCGTGGTTACCGATGCTGTCTCTGGATTGACCAAAGACCATTTTCACCTTCAACGCCACCCACGCCATCCTCCCCCTCCCCTCCGTTTCCTCCTTCTCTGGTATATTAGGGTTGGACATATAAACAAAAAATCGGCATATGTTAATCCCTGGTGCAGTTCAACCAAATGTGTCTGCTTATGAAACGATTCCCCGCTCTGACATCGCTCCAGAGAAGCACACTACGGCTGTCCCTGCTCCAAATAAATGACCTACTTTGCACATTAACACACATTTACATGCAGGCAAATTCCAAGGCGGTTTCATAGTTTCTGTTCGCAGACACGGAGACATTTCTCGCAGTAAGTGCAACATGGCTTCGGTCCAGTTCTTAGAAAACACATTTTTTCTTACTTTCCTCCTATCTTAAAGAAAATCCTCCACTCATAGTTGAACGGTGACCAGTTAGAACATCTTTTATTCCGACCTAACTGTGAAAAGCAGCAACGCTGTTTTTTAGCGTGTCGAAGGAAGGTGAGGCTGGCACAGAGGCCCACCTAAGGTCCTCCCGGCTCAGGCAGAGCTATTTCCAGACCGAGCAGCCCCCTTCCCGTCTCCTCCACCTCCGACTCTGGTGGGGAAACCACACCACTGCACAGCCTCCCCCCCAAGTCACAGACACGACTCAAGAATGGATCCATTATTCACACGGGCTGTTAGGGGACTGGCACACGAGGGTGGGATGTGGTAGTGGGACACGAATACCCACTTTTACTTTACTTAGAACTGCTCAAGCAAGCAAAATACATTATGAGAGTTAGGTATTTTAGGAAAGAAATCAGGTAGCTCAGCATTCTCTGTGTTATTACACAAGAATCTAATAAAAGCGTGTTTTTCTGCACGTTTTAGAGTCATCAAATTTACTCCTTAAAGGATAGATTTACTGTGTCCATGAGTGTGCTCAAAATTGATTGAATGTGTGTGAACTTTTATCAGGGGGCCGTGTGCCTGAAGACGCACACTGAGACAATGCAAAGCAACAGAACACAATAATGCATGAAAGTCAACACAGCTTTCGAAAGACGCTTGACAGCACCATGCAGCTCCATACCACATGACATGGATGAATGTGTAAGTGCTCTCTCTCGCTGTCACTCTCTTTTTCAAACACACACACACACACACACACACACACACACAGAGGCCAGATTGTGTACGAGTTTGCTCACGGAGCATGATAAGAAAATGTGGTAAATGCGTAATCTGATATGCATGACTTGAGGTTTCTTTCTGCCTTTTCTTTTCCTCTTGGAAATCGCAGGTTGCATCCATAATTTACACCAGCCTCCGTCTGTTTCTCTCTCTCTTTCACTCTGTTCCCCTCCCTCTCTTTTTTTTTCTCTCTCTCCCTCCATCTCCTCTTCTCTCTCTCCTGGCAATCTGGCTTTTGCAGCTTAGCTCATTAGCATATTGCAGAATGTGCAGATGCCACCAAAAATTATTCACCTTGCAGCGCTTTGATGCCGTTTTCACATGTGTACAAACTACGCTGTCGACATTTTGCGCAGCACAACAAACAACAGCAGAGGGACAGAATCGTCTTTTTTTATGAATTTGTTCGGGCGTAATGCGACGCCCTTTAGTCTGATGTCTCCTTACATCCTCATTCACCCCAATTACATCTTCCATCACGTAAGGCAAAGATTTTTGACACTGTGATGACGATAAATGGAGTGTTTCTTCTCAGCCAGGGTTTAAATTAACACTTAATATTCATGCAGTCCAAAGGATAACCGAATACATAATTCTCAGGCTGTTCAAAGGCTAATTGAACACAGTATTCATGCATGTTTTTGCATCAAATGGAGCCTCATCCTGCAGGTTATGAAAGCAGAATGACTGCAGAGAACGGGGATATTTGGTGTAGCAGACGTCTTCCTCTTTAAGATGGATATTGGTGCTGATAGAGACAGATCAATAGTCATACCTGGTAGCACACCATTGGTTCAACACTGCTAACAGTGCTGCTCAGGTTTCACACCCTTGGGACTGCTTGAAGCAGAGCCAGCGAGGCATCACCACTGAGGTAATCGTGCAAGAATGTGCTCCTGTAAACATCCTTTAAATGGGATTTTTGAATAAATAAACCACATCAGAAGAAGCAAAGCAATAGGATGACGTGCAGAGAGACTTGGCGTCACAACTTGTTTGGGTTCTTGTGCGCTGTTACCTGGCAAAAACAAGCTGCCTTCGATACAAGGAGGAAAATACTATCAGCCACAAAATGTAATCAATCGATCATGTGATTCATTATGTAACCATGCAAAACAATTGATTCATTTCAGTGTGATCACATGTGCCGTTGGTCCAACTTTACCACAGAGTGATAAAAGGACTTAGTGCTAAATCTTCACAGATGATTTGGGTTGCTGTTTTTGTGTGCTACAACTATCTTTTATGTCTCCTGATTTAAACTTTTCTTTGCTTGATTCATATTTGAAAGTACGCTGGCTTTTCTCAGAGTTACTTTACCACACAATCACCAGTGTGTTCTGTTCCAGGACAAAACCTTTGTGTGTTCCAGTGGCTGGTATGACACAACAAAAGCTAAAACACCAAGTGCAGCCATCTTATCTTGGTTGCCCAAGCACGTGTTTATCCCCATGTCAGCTGACTCCTTTTACTGTTCGGATGGAGACACAAGTGTAAATCAGGATCCTTACCAGAGTGGATGAGGACGCTCCTGTGTTCCCTATTAGGCAAAATCAGCTTCTTAATCCTCATCAATCACAGAGCGAGTCTAAAAATGAGACAAAACAGAATGCAACACACATAAGGGAGCGTGACAAAACACAATCTGCTTTTTAGTGATAGGAAAACAAGACTTAGGTGGCATCATTTATCGAGATGTAATAAAGCGCCCTGTCGTGCTTCTGACAGATTGGAAGCACATAACAAGGACTGACAGAGCCGGAGAGAATGTGCATCTCTAATCCCCGCCAAATATGAAAGATAAAACACAGAAACGACAAATGCGAGATGATTTCTCGTCTTCCTCGTGAGTGTTTTGCGCCACTCTGGCTGCAGAAGCAGCCGTCTTTGAACTCTCCAGGCTCTAATCATGGAGGAACATTTCTTCTCTGCTTCTGGCTTCTTCTCTAAGTACGCCGTGTAGATCTCCTAATGGTAGGGCTGCTCACTGACTATTAATGCGCTGGCTTACTTTACAGGACTGCATCTTTAACTCTTTTTCTTCACTTGTTTGAAACTCCCACATCCTTTCATAAATATTCTGCAAGAGTCCTCCTCAAAACTGTCTGGCTTTATTTTTTCCACATGTGTACTTGTACAGTAGGCGGTAAGACGACTCACAGGCTGCAGATTGCCCCACATTTAATTACTGTTAACACCAGCGCTAGCAAGCTAAATACGCCTCCATGATTTATTCATTTCCCCCCATATTTAAGTCCAATTAAATTAGTCATATGAGTATAATTAACTAAATATGATCTGATATTGTAATTTCACACTTGGATATGGGATACAGAGAAGGGTACTTGAGCAAAGAGAAAACTGTGAACCAGTGTCCGTTAGAGATGTTATGTGTAGTCATTACCAACAGCAGAATTAGCTGAACAATGTCTTCTTAGTGAAGGAATAAACATCTCAGAAACTGAGGAGGACTGTGCCGCTTACACCATTATTCACTGTGTTAGTCATCGGACCAAAGCTAATACAAAAACCTCCCCTCATATTTTAAGGGACCTGTGCGCGGCTCATTGTAGTTACTAGAGACAACGGAACTGCAATTAGAGAAAGTAAGAGTTTAGTCCATCAGTTTAAAGGGTCGCCTCTTCTTCCTCAGTTGTACGTCACCATGGAGAGTTTGTTTTTGCCTCTAAACCAATGAAATGTGAGAAGAACGATACATTTGTGTTTGAATAAACAACAATACATTTTTTCTATAATATCTACAGTAAAAGAAAGGGTAACCTGTTTTCTTGGGCCATCTTTGCCTTTATTGGATAGGACAGCTGAAAAGAGACAGGAATAGTTGGCAGGAAAGAGCCCAGGTGGGATTTGAACTTACGGCAGCTACGTCAAGAACTATAGCCTCTGTACATGGGGCGCGCAACATAACCACTAGGCTACCGGTAGTGTTGTAGTCAAGACCACACTAACCGAGATACCCAAGACCAGAGTGATCCAAGACCCGGACAAGACCAAGACATTTAGGGATGGAGACCGAGTCAAGACCAAAACGACGGCAGGGCGAGACACTAGTAGCTACGTTACAGTTGATTTTTTTAAATGTCACAGGTTTCTTTCACCTCCATAGTTTAAATCATCAGGCACAAATCTACGAGGTAGATCTGTCCCAACTGAGTCAAGGACAGAAAAGAGAAATCTGTGCATGGCTTGAAACAACTGCTGATGTGTAGGAAACATGTTTTTAATTCTAATTTTGGTGAACTTAGCTTTAAGAGAGAAGAAAATTGCCCTGCATATGCACCTCATTATTATTGCTATTGTATTATAATACAAACAGGCCTGATAAAAGGACCTGCTGTGGGGTTTCTATTCAATCGTAATTTCTATGCCTGTGTGTCTTTAGTCGACTGAGTAGTTCCAAAAGCACAATATCTAATGCGGGTATTATTTCCCACTCATACAAATGCTCCATCATGGCGTTAAATGAGCTGCAATGAGTGATTTAAAAAGCACACGGTAATTTACTGATCCCTGGTAATGAAACAAGAGGACGGGGTGGCATGTTTTCTCGCTCTTGCGGAGAGGAAATATGGCTGCTGAGAGCAACACCGACTTAGAATAACACTGTCACTCCGCTGTGTGACACAGGCAGAATTATCAGAGAAAAACAAATGGAGGCATTGATTCACTAGTTGTTTATTTACAGCCCTCTGCGGAGGAGAAATAAATTCCCCTGTTGAGGCTTTGTTTCCCCATCATACGACACAACGGGATGCACAAGAAGCGGGGTGAGCAGGCCACACACACACGCGAAGAGACAGAAACACACACACAAACGTCTTACATCTGGATTAATCTCCAATGGGCGTCGTCACAGATGCCATTAAACGTAGCAGAAGGCGAGAATCATGCAGGAAAAACGGCTGCCATCTGAATAATTTATTCAGAGGCTCATCTTCTCTCACACCGGGGGGATTTCTGCTTTCAATTTACACTCTTCTCCTCCCCATATTCAAATCTGGGAGCAGATTTGTTGTGATTGGCACACAGAAGGTCAACGTTAGCGAGATAGCGTCAGCGCCGTCCTCAGTGGGCTGGTATGCTGGTCTATTAGCACGCCACTAGGATAGTTTGAGTGTGTGTGGCAGTCTTTGTTTACCTCAGTGTGTGCCGGGTGACACTGGAGAATAGGCCCGCAGAGCTCAGAGACAGCAGTGTGTGTCTGAGCTTATTAGGCGGCTTTCCAAGGACACAGGAGGCTCTAGACATTACACTGGCTGGGGAAAAAACACGATTGCTAATCATAGCAGGAAGATGTTAGGACTACAGACACAAAAAAGAGACTAGAGAGAGAGAAAAGAGGGGATGAGAGAAGTAGAGAGAGAGAGGAGGATGATATATCAGTGGAAGGAGGCGATGGAGAAAGGAGGGAGAGCGCAGGATGAAGTCATGTCTCTCATGCATGTCCTCACTCTGAGTGTCACACTGGGACTGAGAAGAGGACGGAGAACGTTGTAAAAGGGTGCAGGTCATCTGTGACAAGGAGAGCTGCCATTGGCCAAAGGCACAAAGAACAAGTGACAAGCAAAGGGAGAGAGAAAGAAAAAGCTCTCACAGATTGAAACTGTATTTTCAAGTCTTCTGTCTGAAATTTCCGGCATTCGAGGCAGCACAAAGGATTTGTTTTGTTGTCTTACACTGTTGTTGTTCGACTCCTTTGGGAGCAGATCAGTCTAGTTCACTTTACTCTCGTTGTAGGCGGCGTACATGCAACAGAGACAGAGAACATATTTGAGACTTGAACACTGTTTGTCTAAAGATGCTCTGTCAGAAAGAAGCCTCTCTCTCATTCTGAGAAATGTAATCCAGACTTAGAAGGACGGGGGGAAACTGTCTGTGCTTACCAAGCAAAATGTTCTTGTCATTTTCCAGTAGTAAATTGGTATGTGCTAGCTCGCGCTGATGACAGGACTTGGCTGTTTTCTGCTGTTACAGGCATGAATGGCCCCGTAGTACCCGGGCACAGTGCAGCGGTTCAACAAGGCCTCTTTAACCAGCTGAATGACAGGCGAGCAGACGGGCTGCGAGCCAACCACAGACATTCGGCTCTGGCTGCTGTAACGATGCCAATTCAGCCAGACCAGGGAGAGCATGTGACGAGGAGGAGGGCAGAAAGAGAGTGGGAGAGGCGAAAATCAATGAGCGCATAAAGAGTTAGGTCACCGGGCTGAGTCTTTCTCTCTTCCACATGTCTCCCATTCTTTTCAAGCTCTTAATCTGCCTCTTTAAACAGTTTTTGTTGTCTTTGTGTTACCGTAGGGAGTCTATGAACGTGCAGCTTGTTGCCTTGTTAAACTTTAAATGTCACCGTCCACAGCCGGGAGCATTGCATCAGTGGTCCTTTGCACCCTCTGCCTTGTGGAAATCTCTGTGCAAACTGAGGGGAAACTCTGCACCGGTATGACACAGCATGGAGGAATGCACCAGCGGATGTGGCTCTCTCCCTCTCTTTCTCTCTCTCTTTCTCCTTCTCAGTCAACCCCCCTCTCCTCCTCCTCCTCCCCCTCCTACTCCTCCTCCTGCTGTGGGCAGGTCCATATGCACCCAGTAATTATCAAGGTTATTTTCTCCAGAGGGCCAAATCCCTGTTTATGGGCATGAGCGTGTGTCACAGGGCTCACAGGACGCTGACTCTGTCGACAACCCCAAAGAAAGAAAAAACCCAAAGTCTTAGCGACACTGCGGTTGCTTGATCCTGCTTTGCTCCTGTTGTTATAAAAAAAAGAAGAAGTGATTTTCGGTAGCTGTGTCATGACCTCAAGCGAGACAGCAGGAATGATGTTTCGTGTGAGCTTTCACCTCAGTTATTTCTGGAAACCACCAACTTTACAAAGCATATCTTGCAGCAAAGAGAAATATTAATACTCAGACACTGAACTAAAAGAAATAGCCGGAATGTTTTTGATTTAAATCTGTGTTTTTTTTATCCATTGCAGACAAAAGAGCAAGAGTGTTTTATGTTATTTTCTACAGAACTCTAATTTTCTTCTATTTATTGTTTGCTTCAGTCAATTCCCAGAACGAGACACTGTGGGGAACTATGACCTGGGCTGCAGAGCACATTTCCTTTTGGCAGAGGCTACACAGGAATTGAAGGGCCAGTGGTTAACAAGCCCTGTTACAAAAAAAGGAAACTGTAGCCAATCAAACTACAACCTTGGTATTAATGCAGTTAATTAGAGGCGAACAGGAGGCAGCTTCGTCTTCTGAATGGGACACCGAGTAGGTTTGCTCTCGTGCTACAGTAGGCTTGTGAGCAAACAAGAGCCTGGAGCAGCCTGAATTACAAGCTCAAAGGTAAATCTGCATGTAACAAACTGTTAGACAGGGTCAGCAGTGCACACACACACACACACACACACACACACACACACACACACACACACACACACACACACACACACACACACACACACACACACACACACACACACACACACACACACACACACACACACACACACACACACACACACACACACACACACACACACACACACACACACACACACACACACACACACACACACACACACACACACACACAGAAAACACACACCAAAAACTGGCTGCTCCCTCCACAAAAGCTGCTTCCTCCCTGTTTCATCACGCAGGCCGGGCTTTGTTAGCGTGCGGAAATGCCTCCAGAGGGAATGAAAATACTGGCAAGTCTCTGCAGCTCTTTCTGGAGAGAGACGCTGGGGGGAAAAGAGACGGGTCCTGCAGCTGCAAGATCACACACTTTACACACGCAACCATACATATGTATGCCAAGTGCCCATGTAGGTGGAGGGCTCAGGTTACGTACAGAGATAACCGTGTTAACCTAAAGAACATAAACACTGGTGTGTGGTTACAGCGCTGTCAGGAAGCTAACACTGACGGAACAGAATCTAAAGTTGGACACATGTTGTCACGCTCGCCACAAAATTAAAGGAAACGTCACAATGAAAGCTTATATTATTGCTAAAAATCTGGGGATTTTCCAGCCTGGGAATTACATTAGGAGAATTAGGTGACCATCCTTTCTAGAGTTGAAATCGTACAGGAATTGTTTCGTTTGGAGTCCAATCAAACCCTCAGGGAAGGTAAAAAAAAAGGTGAGATATCTGAAGTGACATCTCAACCACAGTGCCTATCTTTATAATTACTTTTGGCTTGCACGTATTCAAACTTACAAGCAATTTAGAGTCCCAATTTGCCACACAATAACCAGAACAACCACAGAGAAAATGTGCTGACACCCAGAACACTTCATACTAAACAGCCTGGGCTGGTTTTTTTGTGTGCAAACTTTCAACTGCCACTGTGCAGCTCAGTACCTTCCTAATGCTCTTAAATGTTTTCATACTATTCCATTACCTCACTCAATGGCCATCTCGTAGCGAACAACACGTGTTTGTAATCAGACGACGGCACTGAAACAACAGATGATCGCAATCAAACAGTCAATGGCCTGCACTTAAAGGCAGAAATGCAGCATATTAGTCAGACACAAACCCTTTGGATGAGAGATGCTTTACAGAGATTGGTCCATTGTTTGAGTACTGAGTGTGCAGACAGTGAAATCACCCATATGTTACATGCTAGTTCAGTATGTTAAATGATAGCAGCCGTTATGACAAGTATCCAAAATAACTACTTGCAATTTCTTCCTGCAAAATCACACATTGTACACGATAAAACACCGACTGTTTTTCTATAAGGCAGACTTGCCAGGTTACATTTTTTGGAGCTTTTTTCGGGTGAGAATAACCACTCACAGGGATTTTCATCACACCGTCTCACTGTGCCACCTACACTCAGATTCAGTTGACCCAGGAGGATTAAAAACAGTACACAATTTCTATTTAATATTTCATGTGAATTGTTCCTCCTACTCAGAACTGACAAGACTCAGCCGCCTACCAGCCTGTCTTTTCATTACAGCTGCTACAGGTTTTTGGAGTTTATCGCCTACTAAAGGTCCTGGAACTTCCGGTATAATGCATAGCTAATGCAAGATTGCAAAACAGGGCACTACTCATCATGTCGACTAGAAGAAGCTTTAAAGGATCAAACCAATTAAAGCAAAGATATCCAAATATTGGATGAATAGTAGTTCAACTACAGAAACCTAAGAGGGCTTCAATTTGGAACGTTAAAAATGATTATTTATTCCTTTTTTACATTGAGATACATCGCAGTGCCATAACAAAGCTCTGCCGTTCCTACGCCTTTGTACGTTTACATTGAACCTTCCATCAGCTAGTATTGGTGTCCCGATGTGTGCCTTTAAATTGCATTATGCTGCTCTAAAAGTAGGAGAGGCGCAATGGAGCTTCACATACACACATTTAGACATGTGCACACACAGCGCTTCCTCCCTGCCCGTAACAATGTTTCAGAGGGACGCCGTTTCGCCTCTGTTACTACCTTTGATGCCGGCTCAGGGGGTGGGGGGCTAGGGACATGACTTCATCATTACGCCCATGTGACATTTCGCCTCTTCAGTTCCGCCTTTAACAAATAATGTAGGGGGCAAGGGGCTACCTCCCCCTTTAAAACTTGAATGGATAGTGAAATAAGGATGAATTAATCATTTCCAAACTGCTGTATTATGAAGTTGTTATTCACACCACCAACTTTGTGTCGTATTGTCGTATTGTACCTTATCGTATTGCAATGTATCGTATCGTGAGTTACCCTGTAATTCCCGCCCCTAGTCTTCACTTAGACCTCTAACTACAGCTTTACAACTCTGTTGTAAATAAAGGGTCCATTACTTTGTTGTATGTCTTCAATCTCAGTACAATGACAACAGATGTCTAGATTTGTTGCAAATAGTTTTTCTCTTAGAACATCTGCATGAAAGATTGGTCCACTGGGGACACGTGTATAAACAGTGTTTATAATCCAACTATTTAACACACAAGTTGTGCAACATGTCCATTTCCCAAAAGTGCGACTCTTCAACAGCAGAAAGGTTGAACTTCTGACCAAACAACTGCCTAAAAACTGTCTTACCGGGGAGGCACCGGGGGGGGAAACAGATCCAAGATGCACTGACAGAGTGGAAGAGCTTTCAAGACAGCTGCTCGAGTTACTCTCTCTGTCACTCTCGCTCACACACACACCCATGCAAACACACACTCCGCTCCCTCTCTCCTTTTTAGCCTGTGACAGCAGGCACCCAGCGATGACATGAGGAGTGTTTCTGGCAGCCAGTAAGGCAGCACTAAACAGACAGAAATATCTGCTCTGACAGACGGACAGACCGTCACCCACTACGACATGCATGCAGCTGTCACTGAGCTTACCGCTCTTCTTCCAAACCCTCGGCTTTGATTTTCCCTTTATGCAAGTCCTCCTCACCTCCCCTCCGAGCCCACATTTTTCTTCTTTCCTAGAGCTATCACATACTATATTAAAAAGCAACATTTTGCTTCGGCTGTTTGGCTCATGGCCAGAGAGACGGGGGGTAAAGGAAGGAGTTTTAGCTTTCATAAAACTGTTAAGGACACATCCATCCTCTGCTTGATCAGCACAAGTCTCGCTCTTTTCCTCTTTTATTCGCTCATTCTTTGTCTTACTTTCTTGTCTGTTCCTCCTCTCTCTGTCTGTTGAGCTCTTTCTTCCTCAGCCACAGCCGTTCTCAATTAAGAGGGTCAGGGAGCGGAGCGGAGAATGACTGGGGCTCTGGTATCTGGAGCTGGAAGGACCCAAAGATCAGCAGCAAAAAGAAACCACTGCTCTGAAGTTCTGCGCCAAAAACGTGACTGTGGCTGCCTGTGTGTTTACATGGGTGTGTGTGTGTGTGTGTGTGTGTGTGTGTGTGTGTGTGTGTGTGTGTGTGTGTGTGTGTGAGCATGCTGCATAAATCTGCAACATGTCAACAGGTTGTCAGTAACCTATGGCCTCAATATTTTACTAAACTGACATGATTATGACAGAAGTGCTAATGTGGTTGGCGAAGAACTTTCCTCTTTCCCAATGAAATGTATAACTCTTTGCTTATTGATTCAAAGTTTATTGGGATATAACTAAAGACACTGGATGGACTCACTCTGAGTGAGTCAAACATCTTCACTCTAATTTTTCTTTAAGCTGAGTGATCAAGGCACAAGTGGCAGCATGGCAGGCTTTAAACTTTCCAGAAAGATTCTTAAAATGACCCCTCAGTGTTCTTCTTTCACAAGTTATTCAATGGGAGTCGAAGTATCTGCAGAGGTCTCCTCCTAAAAGAAAGTAACGGACCTACAGATTTAAACCCTTACAAAATGCACAGGGTCAAACAAAAAAATCAGTGTTTGTCAATGACTCCTCTTTCTGGGACATTAACAGGAGATGTTAACTGCCCTGCTACCCCTTGCTTATTTAAAAGGTGCTCAGCTTGATTTTAGGTCAACATTCCTTTAGTGTTGATCGTTCACAAATTTTTTATCTACAGCCAAAATATCCACAGCGGTCTCCTTTTCTACAAAACAAGCATTCCTTGTGATAAAAATCAGTTTAAACACTGAATGACCCAGTTTTTGAGAACAATTCTGTGTTTCTCCAAACCTCTTTGGTGGAGTTTAGGGGGCTGCAAGTCAAACTGAAGCTTATGGGCGCACTCACCCTGTTGCCCCGTACACTCAATTGCCGAAGCACAATTGACCCAACTGGGTCTGAGTATATACGTCATCACGTAGTAAGACCTCCATGTTCTTGTAGGTTTTATCCAGCTGACTAGACCAACAGACCAACGTGAACCCTTTGACATTATTGTTTAAAATGACTGACGAGAGGATCAGTCGCATCGATCACTATACAGCATCTCCACGTTGCGTACCTGTGCTTGTGCTTGTGCATGAGCAACCGTACCATGCCGAAGCCCACCTCCACCAACCATGCCAGGGCCAAGGAAGTGTACTGTGCTTTAGCAGAAGTGAAAAAAGAGGGGGGGAAATAGTCAAAATATTGTATTTAAACAGCCAAGTTCAATTCAAGTGCTAAAATGAGAGTGGGGTACAGTCCTAGCTGTAACAAAAAAACTCTTACACACTCATCCACAAGCAGGCACACCCACGTATCAAATCTTCGCCCCATGTAGAGAGCTACTTTAATTGCTTTGTTTCAATGGTCCCCTCTGAATTCAGTAGAAGCTGGAAGCTGCAGTTTACAAGACACATCTGCAGGTGTTGCATTTCAAACTGGAAATCTCAAGCTGTGAGGGAGAACAGATACACTTACACGGGTAACTTACAGACTGTCTTTCTATGTCTCTTCCTCTCTCACATACATAGACACACACGGCAGGTGCAGCAATGTTCATTACTTTCCTCCACGGCATCAAGACGGGCACATCTGTGCGAAGTGAAATTGGAAATCTCTAGATATCCCTGTGTTGCTTCAATAAAAATGCACTTTAAAATGTGAGAAAACCTAAAATGTAGGACAAGAGAAAACTAAGGCAGATACTCCTTAGCACAAACATGTCAAATCCAGGAAAAGAATGTGCTTATCAACGACTCTCCTGCAATGCGACTGACGTTTCCCAGTAGGCATTGCACACTAAAAGTCTGACAGAGCCATAAATACCAGCATGTTATGTGGCTGAGGGTCATGTAGGCTTTAGATAACCTCTCTTTGGCTGGTACACTTTGTGAAAAACTACTTTATTGCAACACAGCAACTGGTAAACACTCTCTCTCTTTCATAAAAAAAAAAGCTCATTCAGAACCATTTTCTCTCGTTTTATTCAAATGCTCTTGCAGCAGTGTGGAATCAAATCTGTTTGTCTAAGCTGAGAGTCAAGTCGTTTTGAGGATCTCGGGTAGCGTGTCTCCTAATTCTCTGAAAGAAAGAGCAATCAGCTAAGCTTCACACGGCATCCGACAGATTCAATCTTCTTTTCTTCCAGCAACTCTATTGTAATGTTCCCACACACTGGCGTGCACGCTGCACTGCACTCATTTTCTGATAATCTATGCAAATAGGCCACAGATGGACAAGAATGTATGTACGTAACTGACAAACATTGTATGTGTTTCATTCTAGATAATATACCGTACACTTCCTTTACAGTTCTGATGTCCCTCATTCATCGGTTTAATGTGTTACGTGTGGATGTGTCTCTGGCGCCTTGCCACACACTTCTCCGCATTATTCAAATGAGGGTACCATGTTTCTTTTGTTTACCGCCTTCAATGGTGACACGGAAACAAGGTTGGAGTATTCATAAACGCCATTTCTCACTCTCACTCTCGCACTACGACTACCATCTCCTCCTCCTCCTCCTCCTCTCTCTCCTCGCTCTGTGAATCCTGCCGCGGCGTCCGAGGAACGTCCCGTGCATTGTGAGAAGCCATTAATGAGTGTGTGGCGTGGAGTGTTGTGATGCGCGGCATATTACAGCCATTCATCAGGGGCCGGGGAGACACTTGACAGGCGGACATCCAACAGGTTGAGTAATCATATAACACAGCCATGTCAGGCCTGCCACGGCTTCGTGTCCCATTCAGGCCTCTAATGTTATTTTCCTCTGGGTAATTGACGACGCCAGACAGCGAGACCCAGTGATGGATAACATCGTGGACCGAGAGGCGAGCAAAGATGGCGGCCTACCGGGATGATGTCACTCCTGGTGACATCAACATTTGGAGATACTTCAAGAGATAATTAAGTTAAATTCCATCGCTGTTCTTATTTTCTGGTTTTGGCCATTTCTTTTGGTCAGGACTTTGTGCTCACTTTAGCTCGCTAGGTCGCTAAAATCTTTGAACATGACAATCAAAGTCAATTCCCGTCTGTAAATTGTAATGAATATTTACATTTTTATAAAAACAGACAGTTTAAATTAAATTTGAATCTCTTTTGCTTGTTTACCTACTTGAACATTTTTTGGTGATTCCCGGGGTTTGGTTTATAAACTGCATTATCATCTGTTTCTGTTTCTGACAATGTGACGTTTCACTGATCTCAGCCGTACAATGTTATTACTGCCTGTTTCTGTCCAGGGTTGTGGTCCCTCGATTATTTCCTCTTTTTTACAGATATTATTTGACAATGAATTTCATCAATAACTTTGACGGACTGAACTAAGGATGATCGACCATTTCATTCTGCCTCTGTGTTTTCACACATGCACAAAACTCCTGAAAATGTCCCATAATTTAGCGGGTTGAGTTGCAGTTGTGAATACAAACAGCTGAATTTTCTGCCAGCCTCCTAGTGAAATTTAAGGGTCCAGTTTGAATGAGCCGATGTGTGAACGCAGCATGACATTTTTTCAGGAAAATCCACTGTGGGTGGGCATGTAATATGACATATGTAGCATGTGACAGGTGCACAACTTCATCCTCTTTCCTGCTCACTATCATTTTATATTCCACCTGTATAGAAAATGTGAATACATTCAATTACACCTGGCATTGATTTAAAGGCGAAAGAACTGTCATAAAGTGAGACTCTGTCATTTTATAACAGCTTGGATTTCTGCAGCGTCTTCTAAACCCCGCTCCTGTGCTACAGGGAAAACTTACCGCTGTAAGGGACACGTGTGAATAAGAAACCAAGATTTCAGGTGCAGGCCTTACAAATGCATAATCTGAGGTTGATGTTCAGCTCATTAAACTTTATATTGATTGTTTTTGGAAATGAAATGCTGTTATGTTTTCATTGTAACTCAAAATGAAAATCCTTTTCCCGTTCGGGGTCGCGGGGGACTGGAGCTGATCCCAGCTGTCATTGGGCGAGAGGTGGGGGTTACACCCTGAACTGTTCGCCTGTCAATCACAGGGCTGACATATAGAGACATACAACCAGCCACACTCACATTCACACCTACGGGCAATTTAGAGTCACCAATGCGCCTAAGGAGCATGTCTTTGGAAATGAAAATGTCTAATATATAATGCAGTAAATGAGAGACAAAAAGGCTGATGCAACTGATTTCCACCTCCACTATGACAGGAAGGACAGGAGGACAATGAATTCAGAAAAATATAAAAGAAAAACAAGCGTCCTCTATGCATCCTGTCTTGATCTATTTTGGTTGCACATCAATCCAATGTGTTACTTATTAGCTTGTATGAGTCATCATTTTATAACAGGAAAAACAGTAATCGCAATCTATTCAGGAAAACCATCATAAGACGTTTAGCTAAGTTATTGCATTGAATTTGTTAAAACATGACAAAGTAAAAGTGTTACTCGGGTAATTACAGTGTACAAGGAATGCCATCTGACACTGAGGAATGTGTTGCACATATTCCAACTCCTCTGCACAACACAAGTCTCAGCTGCATCAGAGAGGTAGAGGTGGCCCTGAGGCTGTGTTAGACGTTGTTAAGGATAGCAAGTATCCTCACACAACCTGTTCTGCTCTGTCCCTAAGCTGGAAAAGAGAAGACAATGTTCTCTCTCATCCTCCCACTCTCACCACTTTATACCTCTGCCTGTTTGTGAGATGCCTCTTGCAGCTCACAATCCAAAAAAAGGCCAGCTTGTGTGTGTGAAAAATGGTCTGTAAGACGGTGAGCACAATGAATATAACCAGCAAGGATATAAATACACATTCCTGTTTTTGAATATCATCACAGTCTACTAAGCTGCAGAGCCCTGAGGTGAAATTCCTCAAAGAATAAGAGCCATGATTGGCCTTTTTCTCTCATGCTGTCTTCATGTATGTCTCTACACCTTTGTCACATGCCTACAGTATATCTACATACACAACAGACACCAAGGACAGTGTGCTCAGGCACATCACATGAACACATATACGTTAGGAGAACTTCACTCCAGAGGGGAAAATGATGGAAAGAAAAGAGGAACAGAACAAAAACAAACTTAAACCGAAGTTAAAGGGCCAGACTGAAAACTGTGGGAAAAAAAGAGGCCAGGGAATGGGATGCTGGTTCTCTGAGTTAGTGACATCTTTTGCTTAATACAGGAGGACAAGCGACACCAAGGCTTGAGCATTTTGTTAAAAACACCACAAGCCACACCTTTACTACAGCAAGAACATTTTGAACAGCAATCCATGTGCTGCTATGATGAAAAGTCCATAAACATGCTATTAGACTAATAGCGCTATAACTAAACATTTGCCCAATCCCGCCCATTCAAGGTGCTACATTTACGTCCCTGTGTTGTCTCACCTTTAATATGAATGTCAAAGAGGTGAAGTGATCCCACCTCTTTGCCTCCATCGGAGGCATAGTAACAGAGGTGTAACAGAGGCGTCAGGGGCAAGATGGGATGGGCGTAGCCAACAGGGGAGGGGAGAACAGCATTGTGTGTGTGTGCATGTCTGCGAGTGTGAGTATGTGGAGCTCCCGCTGTTTGTTCACAAGTCATGCTTCTTCAACGCTTAAATGCAATGTAAATGCAGGGACTGGGACACTAGTATTACGCCCTTGCAGAATCAATACAAAAGTACAATAAGGTAATGAAGGTACAGCTTCGTTACAGCACTGTTGCTGAATTACAATCTAGAAATGAAGTTGCTTTTCATTCTACACAACACTTGGTTGTGTCAGGGAAGAGTTTATGTCACTGCTTTGCAACAGAGTTCAGCCATCGTTCACTCTGGATGCCACGTTCAAAAAGCTATATTTAGGTGCAAAAGGCTGCTAGCTTAGTGTGTACACAAGGCAAAAATAAAGGGATAAATGCTCAAGTGGTTTAGGATGGTGGGAGAGGGTTACTTGACGAAAGGGTTTACGGTAGTCTGGCTTTAAATACCTTCTTTACAAGTGTTGATATACAGATCAGTGTCAGAATCCCCACAATAACTGAGTTTTTTTACTTTGTGATACAGAGTGTGAGAGTTCTCTTTATTTGCAGGGGGAAACGTCTGGACAGCTGTTATATTAATGTTACTTTTATTTGCAGTGATTGAGAGTAGTTCATGGTGTTCGCTGTTAAAGGTTTGCAGTGGAGATGGCAATCTTAGACAGTTTACTGAGGTCGTCTTCAACCCTCACCTTCAGTCATTTCTACCAGCATTAGACACTTAGTAGAAGGCAACACAAGCAGCCCAATCACAGCTGCAGTGATCACCAAGAGATTTCTACATTTTCACTATAGCCTTTAAGTGTAGCTACGTGTAGCTATATCCTTAAGTAGACTAAACTAGTAAAAGCAAAGCAGTTACCCAAACACAGAACCAAAATTTTATCCTCTAGTGTTATTCATACCCAGACACACCACTCACACTCCGCCTCTCCTCTCCCCTCAATCTCAACTCCATCGCCTCACAACGGCCACAGTGTTCAGTGTCAACAGTGCTCACACTGTGTGTTGCTAACATTAAAAATGCATCCAATTAAACTGCAGGGGAAAATGCTCCTCTGTAAACGGCAACAGTGTGTAACATGTTTGCAGCGATGATAGGCTTTCTAAACAAATTAAACCATTGGAGCTCTACATTACTCATCCCGGCTAGCTGTCTGGCCAAACTCTGCCTCAATTGCACAGTTGTTTGATCAGAAATTTGTAGGCTGCGTACGTGTTAATGTGAGGGAGGGAGGGGAAAAAAAAGGAACAGATATGAGTCCGTGGATACCAGGCGAGATGAATTCAGTACGACAGCAGCAGAGAGGCGCAGTAAAACTTGTCTTCCTATACTTTCATGTGTCTGCAGTCATGGGCTGTCACATTGTTTAGCTCTGTACTGTCTGCTGGCAGCGTCTCTTTTTCTTTCACTCTGCTCTACTTGTCACTCTGCCGATGGTCTATTTGTGTGTGTATCTGTGGTAAACCTGTCGCTTTCAGTGCTCTGACGTCCGTGGGCTTATCACTTTGGCTGATCCTCACAAGTCGTGCATGTGTGTATGAACGGTATCTGTGTCTGCCACTGTATACGTGTGCATGTGTTAGTGTGTTTGTGTGTGAGGCAGATGTTTCCCCCGGTTGGTTCAATTGCTCAGTGTTCAGACACACAGACACACACACACACACCACACTAAGGAAGATTAACCAGCACTTTATTTATCCATTTGCTTCCTGGATCTGCACCCACCCAGCCTCACAACCCCCCCCCAATCCTCCTTAATCCCTGGTAGCAAAAGAATACAGGAGGAAAGGCAGAAAATAGAGTGAAAATGGAGATAGGTGGCAGAGTTTTGCACCATTCTGGATCTACTTTAAAAATGTCTGACTTTTCTGGTTCAGTGCATGTGCAGAACTCTTGTATTTGCTCACAGAAAGCTCAGGATGGATAGTGCAGTGCTGATATATTCAATTTATTAACAAATGATCAAGCCATTGAGAATTCTGCGAAAAATCAAGCGTGGACAATAAAGCAGGCTAGATTCTTCATGCTTAAGAATCACATTAGAAATAGGGTCAGGTTAAAGTTACGTTACAATGAAGTCTCAGTCAGTCTACAAATACTTTAAATCCTATCTCCCCTGACATGCATCTGCACCGTGTAAAAAAAACAACTAATGTTTCTAAAGCTAATGTTTGTAAAGCTTTTAGAAAACGAATGCGTCTTCGATCATATTTGTTGTTCTATCCCCATCATACTGACACTGGCCAGAAGCTTTCCATAAGGGACTTGCTTTTTTTCTCTCAAGCCAAATGAGATCCTGCACAGCTCCTCATAAACAGCAGCTGCAGTTTCCAGTTCCTCCCAGGCCGCCAGCCCAGGAGGGTCCAATCAAAACCAGCCACATTGCTCCCTCACTTCACACATGCATGCCAAGTCTGCTTTGAGTTGGAAATTTAAGGAAAAAAAAGACACCAAAGAGCGTGCTCAATGACCAAGCTGGGGATTTAAAAAAGACAAATATGTTTACCTGTGTGAACTTTGACCTTGGTGGTACTGCTGCCGTGGTCGCCGCCCCCTCCCCCACCTGGCCCTTCATGTATTCCTCACGCACGGTCCCTCGCTGACCCCTTCCTTAAGCGGTGATCTGAGGGGAAGGAAGACAGAAGAAATGGCTGTTAAATTTCTTTTAATGGAGTGCCAGGGAGAACCTGGTTCAGACAGAGGACAAATGTATCACAGAGAAATACACCCCCGGTGCTGAAAAATGTATGCAGGAAGCCATGAGGGAGTTTGCTATACTGCCCCATTTACTCTACCTCCTAACCCTGCCGGAAAGCCAATGAACCAATGAACAACTGCACCACCTATCAAGCTGCCGTGCCTGTGTACTGCAGCAGTCCTGTATATCCCCCTCTCCAGCTCCCCACGCGACCCAACCCCCCACTGCACAGGAACAATGTCCTTCCTAAAGGTTATCAGCAGCCTGGCTCTTGGTCAGCCCTCATCCTGAGTCCATTACACACACAGCGGCGAGATTCACTGCCTTAATACACCTCTCTTAGTCTCTCCTCACTGCTTCGCTGCACCCTTTACAGGCCGACACAAATCCAGCGGAGGCCAGGAGCACACAACGATTCTGGGATTAGCCTACCAGTCATTCTGTCTCTAGGTATCTGTGATGCACTTAAGTTTTATAAATTGTAGTCCCATTAAGGAAGCTGTGTTGAAATTACATATAAGTACGTAATCCTGATTTTCAAACGTTTCCCTTGTGCATTTTAAGTCTTGAGATTGGCATTAGTGCCATTATTAATTTAAAACATTATATTCCCATTTGGTAGGAATGTAGACAAGCTAAACTAAGCATGGGCACAATGGCAATGTCAATGTGAGCATGTGATTTCGTTTATTTATGGTGCTTTCCATTTGAATTTGGGAGTGGGAAATTCTGAGTTGCCAGTCGGATACATCAGGAACGGCCCCCAAAATCAGAACTCAGACAAACTTCAGTAGCTCAATTTAAAATCCAACATGGCTGCTCCTTGGATCAACAGTAAAGTTTAAGTAATTAACATTTGTGTAAGCTCGATTTGTGGACATGTTGTCATGTTACTTTCGGACACGAACCATCAAGGGGTGTGTTGTTATGCAGACAGAGAGTTTGAAGCTGTTGGTGAACTATGCACTGAATATCTCAGATCAGATCAGGGACAGATGTTTCCCTCAGGAGTTGCTGGAGACCAAATACTGAGATTAAAGAGGCGGACTTTTGATTAACCAGGTGTTACTACTTTATTAATCCCTGAGGGAAATTCGGGTTTACACAAACAGGACCTGTGGACATGCATTAGTGGAGAGATGTCAGAGTGGGGCTGCTACACACAGCTATGCAGGGAGCGCACCAGAGCAGTTTTGGCATTCGGACTTTAACCCGCGACCGTCCGGTTCCCAACCCAAGTCACAACGGACCGAGATACTGCCGCCCCATAGGCAACTGTTTGCTAAGGCGTTAGCCACAACAACTTCATAGAGTTATAACACGTCACTGTTTGATTTGCAGCTTGTTACCTTGGCCCAAAATGGCCTCAAAGCTGCTCAGCATCTTCTTACTTGAAACACAACAAAGTTTTGTCAACTCTGCCCCATCCTGTACATGTAGTCATCAACAACTTGAGGGATAATTGATTCCCTTTGAATATATTTTCATTTTCTACCATAGTAGCTAACTCTAGTGGATGCTGACCTAGCAAAATTGAAGCTAAAACAACCAATGATACAATACATTCTTAAAGGGACAGACACACACCCACTCAAACACAAAAGACACGCCAGTAAAATAAAAACAGCAATCTGTTTATTTTATTCATCATAAGTGATTGTGTTATTGTAAAAGTAATGGAAATCTGACATGAAATTTCCTTTCCTTTATTCTAGTCTCATTGTAAGGACTCCTGGCAAAGAGAGTCCCGTAGAAGACACACCGCTCTCTTTTCTCTTCCTTTGTTACATCTCTACTACTCATGAAAACAGGTCTCCTTTTCTTCAGGCTGTCCTCGTGGCCACTTTCCAAGAGTCACAGTATATTTTGGCACTTTTAATCAGAGTCGAAGAAATTTTGGCCAGATACACAAATCCGTTTACATACAAATATTGGTAAGTAGAAGAAATGTGATACTATAAAAACTGCAAAGAACTACACAAGTGACTTTTTGAGTACATCTTATTCTTTCTGAACAATGGGTATCTTTCAAAAACCCAAGTATGATCAAATTAAGATAATCAGTGCTTGACAGACTGAATTTTCACATATCTGACACAAGTGTAATTAATATTAGGGTCTTAATGTTTACGTTAAAATGGAAAAAAAACAAGCACAGAGACTTCCTATCAAATATCAAATTTGATATTTACAAAACAATACATGGATGGTTTTACCAGAGGGGGGTGTGGACGGAATGCCCCCCCCCAATACATCTGAACACCTGCTCATTCATTTAATCCATGAAGAGAAGGGAACACACTGAGGCACATATTGTGGGAAGAGGGGGTTGATTTTGGACCCAGGCCAAAAAGAAGAGGACAGGGCGGAGGAGAAAGCCATAAATACGAAGGGAGGCGAGCAGGTGTCGCAGACAAATGTGATTTACAGGGTCTACGTCCCCGTACAGTGCTGACAGGTAAGCCTATTAGGTTGATATTACCCAGCTATAACACGCACCGGTGGACCCTCTTTAAAATGTGTGTGCAGCCAGTGTGTAAGGGTTATAGGTTTTAAGAGAAAGATTAGAATATCACATTGTTAAGTTGGCCATACATTCAGTCCTGAAAATCCAATTACTGTATTAAAGCAGATTCTCAGTCAATTGCATTTTTTTTTTTTTTTTTTTTTTTTTAAGCGAGGTCACTTTGCAACCAAGCGCCAGAGCTATGTTTAGCTTCTTAAGGTTGAAAAAAAAAGACAACATAGTGTAATAAAAGCAGAGTTTGGACTGGATTCCAGTTCAAAGGCAAATATTTTTCTCCTACGCTGAATTGATTTCAGGATTCAAAGAGCTAAATACTGAGAGAGCAGTGCATCTCTGCATATTGGAAGCTGGCAGGCAGCAATCACTGAAGAATGTGAACGTTTATGAGAAACTAAATGCAGTAAGAACATTGAGCAAAGCCGAGATCTGCAATCGAGTTTCACTTGTAATACTGCGAGAGACACACGAGACTAGAAGAAAATTGCTACCACTTGAGCAGCACACTACAGATGGTGTTGAGAGCAACACAGCACAAAGCAATGTGCTCCTTAATAATGTGGTGAATATTGCAGTGAAAAGCTGAGTGCTTGCTGCTAGCTTCTGCAGACTCCAGCTCTTTTTTTTTTTCACTTGTCAGAAGTGTGAACTCTTTCATCCCGGATATGAGAGGCTGCGGTAAAATCCTCAAAGAAACTAATCGTGTTAAATGAGGTTTGTGTCTGTATCTCTGACTACTGAGCATGTGTGTGTGTGTGTGTGTGTGTGTGTGTGTGTGTGTGTGTGTGTGTGTGTGTGTGTGTGTGTGTGTGTGTGTGTGTGTGTGTGTGTATGTGCGTGTGCGTGTGTGCGTGTGTGTGTGTGTGTGTGTGTGTGTGTGTGTGTGGGATGTGGGTGGTTATAGGTGCTGCAAAGAGACTCAAAATTCCTGTCACCTTTAAATCTAAACGCTCTCCACTCCAGCCGCTCGTCTCATGTTTCATGCTCTCTTCAATCCTGGTAATCGTATCTGATGATGTGGCCGCTCATTGATGGAGGTAAACCAATTTTCTGCCCAAAGACTTTTAAGTGATCCAAACGCTGGATATGACAAAGCCTGCGTTTGCTTGTTAAAAGCCCTTAACACCACAGCGTTTACTTTAGCCTCCTGTGGGGAATCCTACAGTCTCAACACACATGCACGTATCCACATATACACACAAGCTTACACACACCTTATCATCTGAGGTTGAGGAAGCAGGAGAGCTATAAAAGCCGACCTCATCTCCTTAAAACAGGCAGGGCTGTCCCTGGGCGTCTTAACACAACTCATCAACTGTTAAACCAGAGAGAGAGGCAGAGCAGTAAAAATCAATGCCCCCCAACACGGCAAACAGCAGTCAATGATGTTAGGGGGAAGAAGGAAGAGGGAGAGTTTGCAGCAGAGTCTGAGGAGGTAAGAAAGGAAGGAAGGAAGGAAGGAAGGAAGGAGAAGTCCAGAAGTCCATGTTAGGCTTAAAGGCTAATATATGTAATTGATTACCTCTATGCAAATAGAAGGAGTCTTAAAAAAAACAGAGAATGCAATTTAAAGCGGCAGTGTGTCTGAAATCGATCGGCACTCTGAGTGAGAGAAGCCATTTCCCTCCAGCCAAGATAAAACACTTTACTAAGAGCTGTCAGATACTTATCAGGAGGAAATTAGCGGAGGAATACCATTTTCCCAAAACAAACAGGTCAAGTGTTTCTCCTCCTTGAGTGGTCTCTCCTTCACTCTCTCTCTCTCTCCCACTCTGATATCATCATCTGTTATTTCCTGCAGCTTAAATGCCAACAGCGAGGAGGCCGGGTGCTGCGTTTCATTCAAACAGATCATTTGTAATAAAAATCCCATGCAGGCAGGGCCCCCGCGTGCCGGCAGGAGCAGGTTGTTGTTTGAAACGGAGAAGACGAGGTTCCAGGGAGCAGCATCGGATCCTGCGAGCGCCCGCACGCAAACACTGACGCAAGTCCGTCCTAAATCTCCGTGCCAGATCTCACCAAAACAATATTTTGCCCTGCAGTTTGTTTCCCTGGCTGAAGGAGAAAGGGAAAAAAAGGGAAGAGAGAAAGAAAGAAAACACACACAGAACAGAGCACAAAGAGATGTGTCGAAGGCAGCAGCCCACACAAGACAGCATAGAAGAGAGGGCAGCTCGGCGTCAACATCAACACGAGTTCTGCAGTCGTCGCTCAGCAGGTAATTATGATAACAACGTGTTCCCCAGGCAGCTTCTCTCTGATTTAGTTTCCGAGCACTTACCCTCCCTAAAATCTCCTCCTGATAACATCTGATGTGATTACAAAGTCAAGATCCTTTTCAAGGAGCGCCCACTTATGTGCCTCTAATTTGCTATATAGTAACTCTCCCCCTTGTGACTTATCAATGATGCCTCCCCTCTTTTGTTGTGTGTGCTTAGTTAAGATGCAACACCGTTCCGATTTTCATAACATTTTGGAAAATGCCATGACATAAATGAACCTCACCTACAAACACCATCTGTTATTGAGCGCTCCATCGCCTGCTATTACCTTCAGTTGTAAACACAGCCCTGCCACATGGGGGAATACATCATTTTCATTGTGTGAGTGTTATCATGCAGTTTAAACAGCGGGAGTCTGGTCCTGAATGGAGTCAGCTGAGTTGACCCTATGATTACCTCTGCGATGCCGCATTTTCCTCGGCTGTCATCACGGCCGACCCCTTTTAAACAGCCCCGGCGCTGCTCCACAACAGGGCCGGGCTGTTGACATACTGAAGACATTTAAGATAATCCCGGAGATGTCTCTGTGTTTTCCAAGATTACATCTTCAAAGGGACGACGCGGCCAACAGCCTCTACTTGAAAGGGAGAGAGATGCGGAGGGCTCTTGTTCTGAAGGAGGGGGTGGAATAGCTCAAGAATGCAATCATGGTTTTGGAGTGGAAGGAGGCCTGTCCTGGCTAGCTGAGCAAGCAGGAGTGGGAAAAGGATAGGAGGGAGAGGTGGGGGTGGGGGGGTGGGGGGGGTATCACACCTGAATGAGAAAACACACCTGTTGGATGGTACAAAACAGAGAGAGAGGTAAAGAAAATAATCTCTCACCTGTGTGACCTCAGAGACGCTGTAAATCACACAGTTCATCTGTGGGCCTGCCCTGCCTTTTGTAGTGGTTGGTATGAAGTCATGTTAAGGTTAAACAGTCAGGTTTAGATGGTGAAATACAACTACATTTACAGAGTCACAAACATGATGGATGTCATTGCATCTTTATGGACTATTTGTGATGTTTGAAGTGCTAATTTAGCCAATCAAACAACGCAGGTTTATCATTCTCCTGTCAGAGCGACAGTGTAAGCAATGTATATTGAATTTAAGGATGTTGGTAAAATTGGAGAAAAAAAAACATGACAACACCAAAGCAATTGATTGTTTAACATTAAAGGTCACATATTATACTCCTGTCCAACAAGTTTAAATAAGTCTCAGAGGTCCCAAAACATGTCTGTGAAGTGTCTTGTTATAAATCCACTCTGATCCTGTATTTGATCATGCCTATAAACCCCTCTATTTCAGCTCTGCTCAGAACAGGCTGTTTCTGTGTCTATAGCTTTAAATGTAAGTGAGGTGTGTCTGACCACGCCCCTCTGGAAGTGATAAAACACTGTTTCATCCTCAAACATAACTTTGGCATTTCTCTTCTGTCATGTGTTATTGCAAAGTGGAAGACAGACACCTATATCAATATATTCAAGATGCTTATATGTCAGATAAACTGCCCATTTATCAATCAGGCTAATGACCTTAAATCACAGTTAGCTGCCTGTGGATAGTGGATGCATTTCATGAACTTTTTTCAAACATCTGTTTTCACTTCGATATCTCCTGCTTCATCACCCTCACAGAACTCCAATCACCTTTAGTACCTGGTACAATTTGTATCACTTCATCGGGAACTGTGATTAATGAGAAAAAAAGGGAAAGGAACTTACGAATTTAATTCAGTTAAAGAGTATTTATGAGCTGGTGAAAACATTAGAATGATTTCCTCCTGTGTTGGAGAAGCCATCCGAAGTCTAAAGAATAACCTTGATGAAGTCACCGAGTTTACTTCTGTTTTGGCTTGAAGACTACACATTGATAACAGACAGTCTGCATCACAAACTACAGGCTCGAGTTTAAAAGATGAAGAAAGGTTGAGAGACATGATGAAGTCTAATGAAAGATAAGATGCATTGTGGGAAAAGTAGGATTCAGTGATTTTTTTTTTTTTAGCTTGAACATTGGACTGAAACTTGTGATATCTCAGAGGCTGATTCTCGCCTTTTTATGTCTTGCGAGCCTTCCAACTCTGTGACAGTTTGATTTGAAATAAGGACTGCAGCTAACCATTTTTGTAATCCACTGATCTCCGGATAAATCAGATGATTAATGGATTAATGATTAAGTCTGTAAACGCCAGAAAATGGTGTCCTAAATACAAAGTGGTATCTTCCAATTTCTTCTTTCAACAGTTCAAAATCCAAACTTTTGACAAATAAAACAGCAATAAAGTTTTTTTTATGTGTCTGTGTGTATAAGAGCAAAAGTTTAAAAGAAGTGCTTGAAATATCACTTACACTTTTCTTCAGTCATGAAAATACTATCTGGTTCATTGTCTTTCAAATGAGAAAGCTATTCATTGTTGCCCATTCATGCCAAATTACTTGAGAACCTCTTTAAATAGCCAAAAAAAGTTATATGCAAACTTTAAGAAAATATTCTGAAAGGTGTTGTAGCATGTGATCATGTGGACAGAAAGCTTCGGAGGCAGTCTGAGTTCTATCAGAGTGGACTTTTTCTTCAATTGATCTTTGGGTCCAAAATGTGGCAAATGAGGTGTTTGCAAAGTAAAAAAAAGTGTACTTTTCCCTGAGGGCAGATTTGTCCCCTGCATACCGCCCATCCTGACTATTTAGGACTAAGCAACTTCCTGGTGCCTGTGCATTGTGGGTAATGCAACTCCAATGACCATGACTTAACTCTGTCGACGCCTGCAGGCATTTCTCTCCCACAGTGTGCTTTACAAACTGCATCATTACAAACTGTTTTTTAAGACACTTTGCATGACAACTGCTGTGAGCTTTGCGCTACTTTACATCTCCCGGCATTCAACAAGCATTAGAGATGCAAAATGAAATGTGTCATGGTTAAATTTCTTCTGAAGCATTCAATATCAAGCAAGAACTCATGACTCATATCTGTAACAAATGTCAGCAGTGACGTCCTGCGTGGCTGAGAGCACCTCTGAATGACTCACGGAAGTGTTTGCTAACGCAGCTCTGACGGACGTAGAAATCACTCAGTGGTATCCTTTCCATCCGCTGACCGGCGCTGTGATAACATTAGGACTAATTATAGGAGAGGGGTTTTTTGAGAGAGAACGCTGGTAGAACTGTGAACAACATAGAGGCAATAATAGCACATTTACTACGGCAAGCAGCAGGGGGAAAAAATGTCCTTCTTATGCTTTCTTTCTGCTTAGTCCTCTTTCTTAGCAGGCTGGGTGACATCATAAGTGAGTCAGCGACCAGAGCCTGGAGCTGGGATCAAAAAGCACAGAATGAGGTCTGTCTATTATCAGCTGCACATACTGTACGCCATGAGAAGGCAACAAACAGCCAGACAAAGAGACACAAGTCACACAAACCACCAGAAGGCTATTTCTGAGAGGAGACGGAGGAAAACAAATATGTCATCAGCAGGCGGCTGCGACCGAGTAGATGAATCATAAATTAGTCTCATAGAGAGGAACTTATTTTTGATTTAGCACCGATACACAAGGATGTAAATGTAGACGGACAAAGCAGCAGCGTGAGGGAAAGCGTGGTCCCTTCTGAGGGAGATCTGCGGTGGGGCCCCTCCTCCGGCCACGGTTGAAAAATTAATGCAGCAAACTGACAACACTTAGGGCCTCCCTCTTCTTCTCCCTCTCCTTCTCCCCCCTCCTCCACATGTAGCAAACAGGATCAATTACCAAAGCAGGGCTCCACTCAGTAGTGCTGAAGAAACAAGAGGCACTCTCCATCACAGCTGTGTGAGGGTGTGTGTGTGTGTGTGTGTGTGTGTGTGTGTGTGTGTGTGTGTGTGTGTGTGTGACTGAGGTTCAGGCAGGCTTATGATGAGCAGAGAGAGGAGGAGGTGGTGGTAATAGTCTGTTTGCTTCTCTCTAATGACAGCGGCAGAGTGGATTAGTGAGCCTCCTAACCCATCAGCATCACTCCTCCCTGTAAGTGACAGAGCATGTAAATAACCAGTTATGGCCACTAGAAGGAAGGAAGAAAGAAAAAAGGAGGCGGCAAAGAAAAAAAACAACAACACGAGAAGGTCTAAGCATGTGACAGCAATTCGTCCATCATTTGTATGCATTGCAGGGAGGAAAGATTTCCAGGAGTTCCATTTCTACAACATCAGCCGAGTTATTCAAATGCAGCACATGTGAGTGGAGGGGATAACATAAAGAAAGGAATCAGCAGAAATGGCAGCAGGCAGTAATCCCCCAGCCAGGCCACTTGTGTTTGCCACGCAGACAGGCAGGCAGCACTGTCAGTGGCAGCACCCGGCAACCATTACAGGCCTTATCAGTGGCAGCCATAGGGCTCCTTTTAATAACCCGGCTGATGCTCTGCAGCAAAGGGACAGACAGGGAGATGGACAAACAGACAGACAGTTTTCACTTCACACTTTAAGAAAGAGCCTCAGAGCCAGGTATCACTCTGTAGCTTTGCGTGTGCAGACTGCATTTACTCATTTCCTTCACTTTTCTGCATGTAATGCTCTGACAGCTTCATGCATGCTGTCACTTTCATGTGAATGCACTCCAGTGTTGACCGCCACATCTATTAACCCTCTCACGCACTCACACACATACAACAGCAGTCTCTCCAGGAAGTTGCAATATTGCCATTCGGCCTCAAACTGCTCTATTATGAAAACATTTTTTAGAATAAATCCAAGACTCTATGTCTTCTCGTGATTATTTATCCATGTTCAAAACTGTTAGCGTTCCACGAAGCCACTTTCTGGAGTCTTCTGTGGAGTGTTTTGACCAATCGGAGGCTGTGTTTCAAACTTTCCACCAAACAGACACTCACTGATATAAATGTGAGTCAGCGCTGATTTGTTTGATTCAATTTTGACTCACCTTATTTGGCATTTTGGAGCATGTTCCCAGTGGCTAACAGTTGATGGGTAAAGTGTTACAAACAAAAAAGGCCTCCAAAAATGTTGTAATGCAATTGCATAAAAAAGCAGCCACTTCTCAGGCCACAAAAATGACAGAAAAGAAAGTGAGCTCCTGCAGGGACTGAAACGTTTCACAGTGATGACACTGTTGTCTAAACTCTGACTGACTCTGCTGCAGCTCCAGTAACAGCGTATCTGACTCCAGCATCATTATCACCATTCAAAAGGTCAAGCACAGTGCTACCAGCCTCCTCTTTGTGATTTATGCCTTTGTGCTATTACCTCTGTTCACATTAATCTCCATCTGTAAATCTAATCACATCGCCTCGCCATCGCCGCTCCCCGCGCGCTCAGGACAGAAGCGGTGGCTGAGATGGGAAACAGCTTATGTAAATACAGCGCTGTTGACACAGGATGGGCAGCACGCGGTGCCTTGCCGCCACAGTGAGACACCAGCGATCAGGGTTCAGATAAGAACAGCAGTCACTGTATTGTTGTTACTTTTTATTTGCTGTCATGGTTCAATTCTATCTTTACATCCTTTAGACGCGATATCAATCTTCAGGAGGGTTTTTTTCCGAGCTTATCTTAAACGACTGTGGGGCAGGTTTACAGAAAAAGAATAACACACTGCACTCGCAGTGCTGACAAACTCCATTAGCAGTCAATGATTAACTTGAACATTGACGTGCGTAAATGAGGGCTCAGTTTTCATTTCTGCTGATTATTTCCTATAATTAAGTCATCTTTTGGCCGTAAAATGTTCTAAAAACTAAGCAGCATCTGTAGCTGAGTGGTTAGTCTGCGCCCAATGTGACTATTCCTCAAAAGCTGGCAGCCCGGGTTCGAATCCGGCCTGTGGCTGCTTTCCCAAATGTCATTCCCCACTTTCTCTCCCCATGATTTCTCTAACGCTATACACTTTCCTGTCTCTCCAATAAGAGGCATACAAAAAAAAATGTAAATGTGAAAATAAATGCTCATCACAGTTTCCAAAAGCTCTTAGTGACATCCTCTTCCTCTTCCTCTTTGTCCATCTAACAGCCCAAAACCTGAAGTCTCCATTTCCTCTCATGAAAGTCAAAGAGAGCAACACATCGTCACATTTAAGAGGAAACCAGCATATTTTTGACATTTCTAAGATATTACACTTTAATGTCCTCGTGAGGAAATGAATGTTGGGCTTGGACGAGGATTTCTTCTTGATATTAATGATAATGATATATTGTTTTATTGATTTGTCTTTGTTTGTGGTGTCTTGGGATATAAAAGCATAAATGTCTGATGTAATCCTGATTTCACTCTTGGATAGTGTAAACTTCTTCCTATGTTATGTTACTATTTTGGTTGATTGTAGGTAAGACCCTGTGATGGAAAGCATGAGTTTGACACAGATCATTTTTTAAAAATGTCTGAAACTATTTATTGTTAACCAAAATCAATCAATCAATCAACTGCCCATTCGCCCACTAATTAAATGCTTAGTTGCAGCAGCTCTACTCTCATTCCAATGACCCCTAAATAGGGAAGCAAAGTTAAATAGAACCAGTGTCAGGTACTTCCTGACCTTAGTGAGCAGATAACCATTAACTGCCAAACAAGTCTCCACAACCAATTGAAGCATCCTGAAAACATCTCCCCCTCGCGTGCCTCGAAGCAGCCTCAGAGCACTTTGTGCAGGGCGGCCGGACACTTTGCTCTGCCGCTGCCACATGCAATATAAAGACTTAATCGAGTGGGGTCTCCTGCGTGGAAGTACAGTGGTGCTCTGTGCTGACGGGAACCTTGGCGATGACACAGAGAAGCCTGCAGGCCTGTCAGCTCGTCTCCATGCAGCTCAAATCAGCTCTCAGCTCCGGAGAACTTCTGCCGCTGCACTGACACGCACTCCAACACTCGCACGCTGGCTGACACGAATCTCCAGCATCACTTCAAACATCCACTCAGTCCCTCAACATCGTACTCGACATGTGCCGTGTGTGTGAGATTCTCGACATGAACGCTGGCTGAATCATTCAAGCTCTTAGAAGGAGTACTTTGTGGCACACAACCATGTCAAGACTCAAGATACAGTCAAGATATGTAGGAAAGCAGCGGTATTTTGTCATTTGATTACCTGATGGTGAGGCTACATTAAGTTTGTTAGGTAGTATCCTTTATCGACATTATTCGCTACAATTTTCGATGCTATTTAAATGTATTCGACCTAATACCTAAAATGAGCTGAGCAATTTCAGCTCCAGACATATTTCCTTTTAATTAATTAAACATAAGCCTCTGATACTATCAATAAGAATTTCATAAATGATGTCTTAGAAGTCTAGGAACACTTTCCTTTGATGAGAGGAAATAACAGCTACAAACCCGCGCTAATTGTTGCCATCTGTTGCAAGAATCACCTTAAAAATGCACGACATACAAGCCCCAGGATGAGGGGAGTTTTAAGGGAATCAATACAAAGCTTTAATTCCTTTGACGGATATTATCAACACGAGATTTCAAGATGGTGACTGATATTTTATGTGCCACCAAAATGCAAGGAGAGAGCTCTAAATAATTGATGGTGCTGCAGCAGGGAGATTTTTAACCGCTCTCCTCCTGTTATCAATCATTAATGGAGTTTCCATCAAAAACACTTCAACCCCTCAAGTATCAAATCTCTCTTGAAGGTGGAGGGCCCGCGCTCAAACATCCCACTTAATCAAAGGGCACACAATGCGCTCTCCCTTACTCTCGTTTTTTTTTCCGCTTGCGCAAATTGGGATAATAACAGCACAAATTGCAAAATTGTTCACAGCCTAAGTGTAAAAGGAGGCATTTTATCTGAGGTCTTCTTGTGAGTGATGAGGGTTAATGGGAAAATTCTAAATGTTTTAATCGCAGGGGATGGAGGGGGAGAAACCTTCTACCTGCAAACCAGCGTTTTTTTGTCTCCTTTTGCCGTTTACATTCACAGCGTTTTAAAAGCTCAATCTATACAAGCGGCTCGCCCTGCTTCTGTAGAGCTGCGAGGCTCGCCTGGTCAAAGTCACACAGGACGCGATGTGCATCAGTGACGCTCACTAAGAGCAGTAACTCTACTGCGACCCTTTAAAACAACTACAAGGTTACACACAGTGCACGTAAGGACGCACACACACCAGAGTCAGCTAGAGTTTACTGCTTTGGACTGACTCTAGGGATCAGGCGAGGTCCTTCTATTGCAAACGTAGCGGGGGTTATAGTGTGTAAAATATACTTATATCCCTGCAGACCTTATACCACAACCACAAAAGCTACATATACATCACACACTGAACTACACAAGCACTGCTAAGTGATGGCAGCAATGATAGAACACTCCTAATTACACATCAAGATGGTTTTGACAATGTTCTGTGTGCCAGTGATCAGTGTCATGGCGCAGCGCCAGCAGACACTTGGTTCTGTTTGATTTGTAGCTGCAGCTGACTTGAGGGTGGTACACCAAGGAGAGCTGCAGTGACACTCTCTTTCACTTTCCCTCCCCTCCCTGTCTCTCCATCCCCCCTTTTCTCTCACAACCAACCCCCCCCCCCCCCTCACTGTCCTGTTTTAGTGGCCCGACCTTGCCTGTCATCACTATGAAGCACCTTTTCCAGGCTGCTGCATAACAGGAGCGAACAGAGAGGACACTAAAAGGAGTCTGTTGGAGAAATTTCTAGTTTGAGGAGTTCAGGTGCAAAACGTGGGCAGGTTTTTATCAGGATTAAATGTAAAGAGGCATGGCTCTGCTTCTAAACACGGAACATGATTATATATAGGGATAAAATGATGTGCATTGTGCAGCTCAATTTGACTCCATTTACTTGAAACCATTGGTGGTTTGTTTTTGCACTGGCTTAAGTTGTTTGTAAGACTTAAGACATTAAGGCAACTCATCCCACTTAACTTACAGAAGTTTTCAGGAGTTTTTGTCAAGTGTGAAAGCAGCGTTAACCAGGAAAATGATTTGCAAAGAACAATCAGAAACTAAGCAGAAAACTTGGTTTCCTTTCCTTTGGTTTAAATGCACTTTTGTAAAACATATAATATAACAGGACATCACTTTAGGCTTTCAGAAACTGTGATTAGAAGTTACTTTACTTTCTGTTATTGATTTGATAGAATCAAGGGCTGCATGGTGGTGCAGTGGTAAGCGCTGTCGCCTCACAGCGAGGAGGTTCCTGGTTCAAATCCTGTCAGAGAGGAGCCTTTCTGTGTGGAGTTTGCGTGATCTCTCTGTGCATGTGTGGGTTCTCTCCGGGTACTCCGGCTTCCTCCCGCAGTCCAAAGACATGCTCGTTAGGTTAATTGGTGACTCTAACATTTCCGGTAGGAGTGAGTGTGGCTGGTTTTCTGTCTCTATATGTCAGCCCTTGACTGGCAAACAGTCCAGGGTGTACCCCCGCAGCTGGGATCGTCCCCCCGAGACCCCAAACGGGAAAAGCAGTAAAGATAATGGATGCCTGGATGATTAATCAAAGAATAATTGTTCTATATTAAAGAGTAAGATTGTTAGTTACAGCGTTTAACTAATAAAAAGAACACAAAGGCATATAATGAAATAAAGCTATGTGAGGAATATGTGCAGCCGCGTGGTAATGAGATACATTCTAACAGTGCAAATAAAGATATATCAAGGTGAATGGGTGTTATTGAGCACAAACATGAACCTATTTAAGAGTGATTTATACAGTGTAAGCATACTGTGAGCCTTGGCTGTGCTTCTGTAAGTGAACTGAATTAATGCATAGAGCCAGCCAGTTAATATTTGCTTAGTGAATGTTATCTGAAATTTGCAGCGTAGCTCGTTTTTTTAATGTCCTCAAAGTGTACATTGGCCCGGAGTTTGTCTGGTCATAGGAGCCGTTCTAATATTAAAGCAGTGCAGCAGCGCTACTGAATGGCTTGTCTATATACGCTGCCTATGTATACTATATGAACAGCTAGTTATAATGTTATCTGCACTTGGAAATACATTGATATTCAGAACATGGAGCCATCATGGGATTGTGGTCCAGCCAACTAAGTGTCACGCGTCAATTATCCCTCAAAAGACGACAGCCGTCTGTGCCATTTATCTAATCTTTAAACTGATTTCCATCTCAGGGTTTATACTAAGTAAACAAGATTGTGCAGATAGTCACTTAGAAAGGGGGACAGGTGTCATAGAGGAGACCGATATACTCATCACACCTGATGGCTCATTTACTCTGACTGTGCTAACTCCCATGAGGTGAACATTTCAGGGGGCACATGCAGTATGACTGACCCATTACGCCTTTTAGTACCATGTCCAACTTAACTTTCACCATCACTATCATGTGCAATATAACTTACAAACCAATACAAAAATGTCACTGTTACAATGTCATTTACCTTTAACATAAGATTGCACTCGTCACATGATGATGTAGGATTTGTATTACCTCTCATCATTACAGCGATTACCACTGTTAATGTAAAGACCATTAACACGTGTTCTGCTTAGCTAACTTGTACTGTTACTGATATTTACTTCTGTTGTCGCTTTATTAGGCAGTTTTTCGTTGCATTTGTCCTATAAAAAGTTAGATATTTCACTTATATGCCATACTCTGTAACTTTAGAGCAACCTGTAGTCCATATTGAATTTCCTCTGGGATAAAAATGTTCTACCTAATCCTGGCATGAGATTTAAGACACTGAAAAAGCTGCACAGGCTGTTGTCATTTGACTCAGCCCAAAACTCTTTAACCTACTAATTCCTGAAATCAACATGATATATTTGAACTACTCAGAACAACACTAACTATTGGGTTAGAGAAAATGTTGATACGGCAATACATCATTGTCCTGACTCATGCAACAGAATTACTGTTTAACTGGTAGCAAGTATCAATATTTCATTTAAAATCAGACAGAGCTCTTAACAGATTCTTCTTAAGATTTGACTCACCAAGTCATTTCTTAATGACTCTTTGTGGAGAAGCTAATGACATTAATCCTGCACTTTACCTTTGAGGGAGCTTTATTCTTCAGTTAATCAGATATCAGAACATACGTGGATCGCTGGATCGCCACATCATGATTTATTTTATTGGAAGGCCATCAAAGGGGTATCGTATCTATCGTAAAGTCTCGTAACATATCGTATCGTAACATATCGTATCGTAACGTATCGCAACGTAACGTCTCGTAACGCGACGTAAAGTGTCGCAACGTAAGTCTCGCAGAAGAGTAACGCCTTTAACGTATCGTATCCTAACTTCAATGACAAGATAAATCAGTCACTTCTACATAGACAAGTTAAGCAGACACACACCAGCTAAAGGGGCCACTATGTTGTACAGAATAACAAAAAAAAGGCAACTCATTTCAATAATCAAGCCTTTGCTTTTGCATGTTGAGCCATGTAACTGCATGACATGGCCTACTTCTAATTATTTATCAAAAGCATACAAAGTTTATTTGAGGTTCCTTTCAGGTTTCCTTTCCCCTCGTCTTTCAGACGAGCCTTTGGTGCATTGAAAATCATTTTCAAAACTTGTTCAAGAGCGACACTTAATCACAGAGTCGCTGTGACCTTTGTGGCCTTTTATCAAAGTTGCTGGAAGATTGTGTGGTATTTTAGTAGCAAACAGGGACCAATTTCAAAACTTTCCAACATCTGAGGACTGACAGTGGAATGCTGAACAACAGCGCGCTGACAAGATGTGTTGTCAGAAAATCAAATCAGAAAAGTGAGTGAGTAAACAGCGATGTGAGAAGGAGCATGTGATGTAGTTGTTTCTTGCTTTATAAAAGAGTGCTGTGAAATCTTAGAAGTTGTAGTATCTTCAAATATCCCAGCAGGAGGAGATTTTTTTTTCACTGACTGCTGTCAACTTTATCACCGAGTTCAGATAACATGGCTTAAGGGAAACTAAATATTCTGTGTACAGTGATGTATTAGTTATGTCAATCAAGTCTCTGCAAGTTCAATTTCATACTTTAGTGAAATGAAAAGCCTTGAAGGCAGGAAATCAATCTGTGAATGTCAGGGAATGTATAGATGTCAAAAAAACTTCTTGAATTATTTGAAGTTTATGAGCCAAAGCACGCAAAAAGTGCTGCGGTTATTCTATAAGACATTTCCTCGTCAACATTTCACACTTTTTGACGTCTTTGCTTAGCATTAATCAGTCTTGTCACTTGGCATGAACTCACCTGTTTTAAGGAAAATGTTACAACCAATAAATGTCAGAATGCTGAGTGGGATCAATACGCAGGCATTCATCTCTCAAGATGGTATGTGAAGTATCAAACTTGGCAGACACTGTGTATGTCAATCTTACTTTAACCTCTGTCTAACTCAACTGAACAGCAACAATTAACACCCTTTTCTTCATTCTGTCATTGGTTTTGTCATTAATGGCGCTGCCCCAGGCACAAAGATCCGGTTTAACTGTCAAAAAATCCTCCTTTCAGATCATCTGCACATCACTGCGGCTGACAAACAGCCTGATAAAAACCACATTTCCCTCTACTCCCTGCACCTGTGAGTCTAAGAAAGAGCTTTTATCAGGGAGACGTGGGACAGTGCCAGCCCGGTAGTGCAACACAGTCCACACGACAGACGCTCCACTTACAGAGACCACAAACAGCTTAAATACCCTGGTGTGTGTGCCGCTGTGTGCAATGAGAATTTTAATGAAAGAGAAAGAAGAGCATTTAAAGACCGGAAAAAAACACTGAGATTGTCTCCTATGGTGTCTGGACTGGCGACTGCTACTCTTCCTGACCCCGATGCTTCGAGCAGTAGATCAGATCAGGGACGCTGTGCGACAGATGTCTGCCCAGGCGCTCTGTTCCAGGCATGAGTGCTACTGGCACACACACCAAAGACGAGAGGTGGGGGGAGAGAAAGCAAAAAGGGGGAGAAAGCAGGAGAAAAGATGGATGGTATGAAGAAGGAGCGAGCAGAAAACAGGGCAAGAGAAAAAGAAGAATAACAGAAGGAGACAGGAACTACTTTGTCATGTTTCTGTCGACCAGTTTGGTCATAAAGGGACACTACAAGTTGAGACATACCGTACTTCAAACTGTGACTGTCACCCTGATCGACCTGGAGGAGGAACAGGAGACCTAAGATGCACTTAACCATAAGGGTTGAAGTATCAACTGTTAGGGCATAGAATCACCAACATTTCTAGGCAATGCTTTATCCCCATACAGATGCCAATAACAATATTTTTTATTATATGAATTATCGAGGTAATACAGCATTTACAAATTACATTTTTTGCAATCAGATTGATAAAACAATATAACTCTTTTAGTCCAAAGTTAGGGCAGGGTATCGTTACAAGTATCAATATCAACCTTCCATACAGCCTCGATACATATGGTATCATGTATTGTGGATATGACAGTGAATGCACAGATCCTCAAGGGTCAGAGTTATGTGGTGATAACAATCAACAATGGTGTGGTTCAATCAGAGAGTGTACTGTTTGTCAAAGATAGCAAAATGTCAGCCATCCGTGTTTTTCCACCAATATTATGAACTTTTTATTTAGTGATATCGGTATTGGCAAATTACAAAAATCTTGGCATCAGGAAGGAAGAAATGGTTTCTGAACATTGGCTGGAAGTTTTTGTTTTTTGACTAATGTGTGTCTGACAGCCCAATGCTTCATTCATCCATTTTCTGTCGCTTATCTGAGGTCGGGTCGCAGTGCCAGAAAGCGCAGTAAGTCAACCCAGACTTCCCTCTGCTGCCCAATGCTGCTGCAATCAGATAATATTGTATTGAGAAAAACTGTTTTTAAAAAAAAAAGGTGATGACAGTAAACCTTTCAGTTGAATAAGATTATAAAATATATACTGCATTATAAGCTATATAAGCATTTATACTAATTCACAGTTTTTTTATAATCAGGTGAGCACACAAGCAGAAAGATCTAATGCTCCGAAATATGAAGTTCTGCATAAAGCAGTGAAGCACACAAGCTGTGTCTACATAAGCAAAGGTTGATTGTTGATTGTGAACCCGTGTGTACAGCTGCTCATGGCTGCACTCATGCTCCAGAAACAGACCCAGTGGGGCCCCGGGTGAGCGCAGTCCGACGGAGCAAAACCGTGGTGCTGACGGAACGTAGTGCGCACGGACTATGTGGAGATTTGCAGTCCCACGTTACACATTGCCACCATCCATCCCCTGTTAAGCCTCTTGGATGGTGGCAAGGGGACTTTCTCTGATTGCAGATCGCCAACGTAATGACTTCACCTCACCACGCCTGTTTCATGTGTTACACAAAGCAAACGAGGTGTAACAGAGGAGTAAATATCCCACCTTGAACTGGCAATGTGTACAAGGCTATTGACTCCTTCTACACAAAACTTAACAAGTGACCTCAGCACAATGACTCTACCAATCTGCTTTCTCTTTGAGGAGCAACATGCCAAAAAAGGCAGATGAGAAGAAGAAAAAAAGGGAGCCAATTATAGCCTCACAGCAGGATGGCCAGAAACAAACTTGATTATCATCATCGTCAAGAAGGCACAAAGGAAACCTGCTGCCTCCTTCCCCTCTTCCACCACAATCCAATAGAGAGGCTTTTAGCCTTCGTAATGATTTACAAAGTGACAAGTCAAACAGATTTACTGTGACAGCCTGAAAGGGACCAGCACGAACACTGTTATGGCTCACGTGACCGGATCTTCTAGCCCTTCTCCTGTTCCCCTTTCTGCTGCCATCTCCCCTCTCTAGCCCCATCTCCCTCCTCCTGCCTCTTCCAGGGGACAGCAAAGAATGAAGTTGGCTCAATAGAGGCAGGCAACAAGCCCTTTCAATCCCCCCCTCTCAACACGAGCCCCCTTCAAACGAGAGGGAAAAGCTCAGCTTTGTGGAAGTTAGTTACTTAAAGCGACAGCTTCCCAGATAAGGATCTGGTCACGGAAAACTTGTGGCTCGGCGTAAATGGAGATACCTTTGTACAATTTTGACACCATTACCAGAGGTTTGTCAGATTTAATGAGCCATGAATGTGAGGGGGAAATTTTCAGCTTGCAGGAGCAGCTTACGACACTTCTGCAGCAGCCTCTGCCCTTCCAGTGGCATCAGAACGCTCTAAAAACACATTTTAAACTGTGGAAGAGCATCATTAAATACGAAAAACATTAGGCAACTGTTGCCACAACTGTTGTTGACTTTTTTTAGGTAGCAAAGTGCTCTTTCTGTTTTTGTTTTCCATCTGTATTCATTGAAAGATACTTATGTGTCCTGAGTGACAGGCTTTACATTTGACTTTCATTCGTAGCCCTGAATTCAGAGCAGATTTACGTTTGAGCAGCATCAGTCCCTCCAGGATGTGGAGGGACTGGTGCAGTCATCCTTTTTTTGCCTTCTTCTTTTCTGGAAGGTGAAAAACACCTTGGCTGTTCCATGCTTTGAAACAGAGCCACCCCTAAAACCATCAGAACTGACGGTAGAGAGATGTGTGTCTGTGTGTGTGCGGAGTATGCTCAAGGAGCGGAGACCCCTCGGGCTACGCAGATTCAGTTTCCCCCTTTCTGGCTTCCAAAAACAAAGGAATTCCAGAGAAAATCAGGGCAGGACCTCACCCCAAGCCACCGCTGCTGCTGCTGCTTACACCCCCCCCCCCCCCCCCTCTCTCTCTCTCTCTCCCTCCCTCCCTCTCTCTTGCTCTCACACACACACATTTCACGGCAGCATGCACACACACACACACACACACACACACAGCACAGCAAAGGTGATTTCATGCACCCATCAATGAGACACACCTCCTCTCTTGTTATACAATCATGTTGATTTGATATCCGGGTAGACATGGTTCCAGAGACATGACAAGAGGAAAAGGATGGGTGTTTGTGAGTGTGTGTGTGTGTGTGTGTGTGTGTGTGTGTGTGTGTGTGTGTGTGTGTGTGTGTGTGTGTGTGTGTGCGTGTGTGTGTATGTGTGTGTGTACATGTGTGGGGGTAGGTAACACACGGTTTGGCCCTTGTTCATATTTCCCAGCCACATCTGTCTGCTGTTGTTGTTTTTGCTTTCACTGCTGCCTTCGTTGACCACCGCTAACCGTCTCAAATGAAGCCATTAGCTTAATCCATTCAGATATTATTAGCAGGACTTGAGCAACAGCCTCAAGATGTTGCTGGCTAGGCAATGGTATGATAACCTAATCCCAGTCTTACACACTACTCCAAATATATGAGTCAGACACAAAACGTGTGATGTCCTCACGTGTATCTTTAACAATGTCAACACATGCCATTCAGCTTCCACTCTGCTCCCACTGGGCAGCCAGGCAAAGGTTACGGGATGGCTGTGAAAGCAATATGGCTGAAATGTGTAATAGCTGTATTAGATGCTGCTAATGCATCTAATCTGAAGTAATGGGTAGTTCCTTGGAAAGGAGCAGACAAATAGTAGCTCTTAACAAGCTCCACTGCTTCTTTTTACTGGATGTATTACCAGAAAATGGACTGAGGGAACATCAATAAGAAAGTTAATTAAGGATGTTTACAAAACAACGGTTGGCATGAAACTTCTCTAAAATATAGTTACAAATAGTCAATCTTGGAGTGGAGCGATTAAAGAATAATTGGACACAGACTACTTTCATTTTTTTTATGTAAGACAAGCTAGAATCAGGCTAGCTCTAGAATCATGCTAGCAACACTGTGAGGCTAAATGCTAATGCCAGCACAAACGCTTTCCTGTAGCAAGCCACTTTGTTTTGGCACTTCCACTGCGCACCACTTGTGTGCTCCTCCTCCTACTGAGCACTAATAATAATAAAGTTTAAGGGTTGTGACATGTTTTCCTTGCCCAATACTTTAATCTTTCTTTTTAGCTGGATGCTAATGGTTGGAGCTAATCGATTTATCTGTTAGCCAAGATATGATACGTCTTTTGAGTAGCATCATCAATGGGGTGTAATTAGGGTGCGGAACAACTTTGAGGGTGGGCTTGACACCCAAGCAATTACTGTCTTTCCTAAGAGACCTGAAAGCCTGTTTCCCCATCTGAAATGTGTCTTTATTGGTCTGCATTCTGCAACAACCCAAAAAAATGGATCAGGAATCTTCTGCTAACACTGTATGGGCTGGAGGTTCATGGGGAGCTAGCCATTTTTTGCAGACTAGAGGTTGATGTAGAAAATGACAGGTAAACCCATACAGCCCACTGCACACTGAATGAACTGCAAAAAAAACACTAACTGTCCTTCTCTTCAGAGTAGAGTTACAATAAATAATGTCAAATACAAGCTCAAGAACCTTGGAACAAACACACAAAATCTCTTTGCTGTTATTTTCTTCGCACACATTTTTTTAATAGTAACCCAGGCTCTTTAAAAATCATAAAACACAGGCACCCTTGCTGTTATGTCAATAATGTTTGCCAGATAATTAAAAAGCCCTGGGAGACAATGATAAACATTGTTTAGAGGCTGATCCCTGGCAAGCGCCAAGCAGTGTATCATTGCTGTCTCCGGAATACACACGATTAGCCTGCTCTCATTACTGATATGATAAACGACAGCTTCCAACGCAGCTCTTGTTTGCTGGGAGGACGTACTTGTAACAGAGGGAGGTTAGAAAAAAGTGGTGAAACACATTGCCCCTGTAGCAATAAAGGAGAGAGATGGGTTATCTGTAGATAATGTTTGTGATATTTGCAAAACCAGGTCCGCAGCCCGTTAAAGTACTTACGACCATATTTTTTAAATTGCTGAGATCGCTGTTTAACAAAGCAGACTTTTTTTATTTGTTCCACCCCTCATCACAGCTCTACCCTCTCTCTACCTCTCTCTCTCTCTCTCTATGAAGTTAATGCTGCAGCTCAGCCCCGGCCCACCAGCCCATCTCTCTTTACAGTTGGTGTATCCACACAGAGGTTTAAAATATGCCCCTTTATCTGAGCCGCCCAGGCGGGAAAATGAAAGGGATGTCAGTCCTTAGAACCCTGGGAAAGCGCCTGGCTCAACCGCCAGTGTCAAAACGGAGGGGAGGGCACGGAGCGGGCAAACACACTGCGCACAGTAATAGACTTTTTCTGTAGCTGAGCAATGTCGGAAAGCGGTAAGAAAACAGTCTTAGTGGGGCAGTGGAGCTCAAGATTGTATGCCAATATGATTTGAGGGGCTCTCTGTAACAACCACAGCGAGCTTCATTAACAGACCAAAGGCGCAGGTGAAAAATCAATCTAAACTACAGCCTTACCCCTGTCTGCAAACTGAATCCTTACTGGAAAATAACTTTTTTTCGCATGTTATATGCATCTCTGCAAAGAAAATTAATCAGTTACTCTTCGATATCGACCACATTTTAGCCTTTTGCAACTCTCTGCACGTGTAAAAAAAATGAGTGCTATGTGAGAGCAGATAATGCAACACTCCCTCTCCCCCTCATAAGCAGCATAGCAGGCGAAGAATAAGTGCTGTCCCTTTGCATTAGTATTATCCTTGTTAATTTACTTTGTCGGAAAACAAGGAAGAATGTTTCCCTGGAGGCCATGTTGGAGACAATTTGACCGCCTTCAGACAAACTCTGCCATCACTCTCCATCTCCCACGCAACCTCCACAAGAAAATCAACACTGCCGTGCACTCTCAGAGGCTAGACATGAGATTGTTTATAGCACAATTGATAATATAAACACAGCATGTAGTACAAAATCTTTCAAAAGATATTTGTTTTATGCTGTTTTCTGTCCTATTCTAAATGGACTGCTGTCGTATGAAAACAAAACACTGTTCAACTTTCTGAGTCGACCCAGCAGACACTCTGTGCTGGACTTAGTACCTGGCATAAACCTAGAGCTGCATGAGAGCAAGCTTGAGCACAGTCCTGAGTGTCTGTCTGGCGAATGACCCCATGTGGGACACTGTGCGAGGTGTGAAGACCCTTTTGGAAGAGGCTGCAGCAGTCTGCGCTGGCTCGCAGGCGTTGCTCCGGTATCAGGAGAGACAAGGCAAACACAGCAGATCAGCGCTGGAAACGTAAACCCACTGACCCAGCATGAAGAGGGAGAGGGGACTAATTAGTGACTGTACTTACAACTCAAAAGGAGAGGAAGAGAGAGAGATGAGGAGAAAGGAAGGAGGGAGGAGGGTGGGGAGAGCATACACACACAACACACACAAAGCACACAGTTGGAGGATGAGGACAATGAGTTTGTTTAGCTTAAACAGGATTTACAAGCCAAACAGACACACGCCAACGCCACTCACTCAGACACATACTATCTCTTTTTCCTCTCCATCGGTAACCCTTTCTCTCTCTGCTTCAACAACAACACAGATACAAAGCTGAGACAGGCTCTGTGAGGATTTCATCAGCAGTAAAAAAAAAAAAAAAAAGAGGGAAAAACGTGAGGGTAATTGCTTGCGATGGTGAGAAGTCTTGAGTGCAGGCAGCAATGGTGGGCGAATGGATGGATGGATGGTTGGAGGGAACATTTTGTTCCTCCTGTGCAGGCATAGACTCTCATATTGTTCCTGGTTGAGACTGGGTGTCATTTATGATTCAAGGGCCCCAGACTCTCAGTGGATGGGAACAGGACATGGGCCATTGTGACGTCCCCTGCACTCGTTTCTCAAAGAAACATCAAATCAAACATGCATGAGACGGTGACATGATTGGGCCAGTAACTTCTCTCTTCACTCTCTCCTCACTCTGCACTCTTGTTCACTCTCTTGTCCCAGAAAAACAGCACTTAATGGACTGGCGTCTCCCGGATGTTTTTGGGGAACTCAAGTTTGAAGTGACGCCTCTCCAGAAACAGAAGTTTAGTAAATGTTTCACCCTAATTATAACAACTAAACAGACGTTGTAGAGAAGAACTATTCTGATTCATTCACATAGACAAACTCAGAAGAAAATCAAGATTAGCCTTTCACCTCTGGTACCAAAGTGGGGGGGGGGGAAACAGAAGCACCTTTCACACATGCCCTGCACTCCTGAACATTTCCTGACATTGTCTGGTTTGTGCATTTGTGAAAATGACTGAATCTGTTCAACTGGACTTAAACCCGACTTTTCCTGCAAGCCCCCACTTGAAAAATACATCCGTGTGAAGTCGCTAAAGCATATGTGTGTCTTTTCTGAAACTTATTAATTTAAGGAAGGTTTGTGCAAAACTTCCTTAACTGCATCGCTGTGTATTACCCGATTGAAATCAGCCCACATGGTCATATAGTATTCTACAGTTGGTCCACAAACAATGCTGTTTGCTGCAACTTGAACGGTTAAATATGCCTTTCTCATGCACTTTAATTTATTCTCAGTGAATCTCCTGGCTTTCTCAGTCACCTCAGGAGTTTAAACCAATCATGTTTCAGCCACAAGCAGAACCACACTGTTCAGTCTGCAGCACTGACACGCATGTGGTGTTAAGGTTTTCTTATCCTTGAGCCTCATGTTGGTCCACTTCTGGCTCTCTTTACTCAAATGATGTCATCACAGTTGGCCAGAAAGGAAAAGTTACATCAGCGGGATACTTAATGTTCTCATTTACCTTGTTTTAACTTGAAGAGAGTCTAACTGCAGACTTATTGGTAGAATTACAACAGCGTTTAGGAAGTAGTTAAGTGTCTGACATGAGGGCACAACCTCAGCTCAAACTCAACACTTCAAGTTGAGACCTTATTTTCAAAATGAGTCTTTAAAACGCTCCGAGGCAACAAAAGTTTTTCCTTATTAAAAGACCAAAATAGGCACACTGAAAACAAAGCCTGAGTCTAAGATGAAGCGTACTGCCAAGACGAACCGCAAGTGAGACAGAACAGGAGAGAAAGAGAGACGAAGACAGAGGCTGACTCCTGCTCGGGACGTGAGTGGGTGGGTGGGTGGGTTCGGGCTGACGGCGAGACACCAGACTACAAGAATCCGTGTCAAGTGAACAGGCAGCAAGTGTTTCACGGCAGTCCTCGATACAACTGAACAGCTAGATGAAATGTCAGGCTGTCAAAACATTGATCAGCGTTCTCCAGGTTTGAAGCACTTGGCAGGCTGCAGCTGTGCCAGCGCACAGTAAACAGCAGTTAAGACTGTTTAACTTGTTAGATCGCTAAGAAACAAGGAGCTAATTACTCAGACACATGTAATTGTTCTTTGTCCTGTACTTACTTACAGTATTAACTAACTGCTTCACAAACAGAAAGGAAGTGAAATACACTAATTACCTTACTGCTTTTTGTGAATCATCCACAGAGAGTTTGCAGCTGCAGGTTTCCCTGAATTTTTGACATAACTTGTTTCAGACTTAACTATTTAAAAAGATTCAAAGAGAGATCTGATTTTACAAGTAAAATGATGTCGTTTTCAAACAGCCATATTGCCTCAGGGTTGCTTGATTTTCTGTGGCCACAAATGTTATTCAGCAGCCAACAAATAGGAGACTACAGGTGGCCCACTGAGACCACAATGTGGTGTGTCCTTCAAGCTCCTGTGAGGTGTTTCAAGTCGTTTAAGAAACAGACTGAAAGTAATATTGCTGCTTCAATATCGCCTACAAAAGGAAACTAAAACATCAGCATTAAGACGCATTCTTTCTATGTTTGTCTTTTCATTCCTGAAACTTCTTCTGAGGGGGGGAGGTGTCACAGCACATCGCAGAAACAGCATTTTTTTAATTTGGCACAGTAAAGATGAGTAATACACTTCACTGTTATAAGAACGCAGGATGACTTTTTTTGTTTTGTTAGAAAAAACACGACTCACACATGTACAGGACACAGTCAGTAAGTAAACAAGAGATCCTGCTTTGTTCACAGGTGGTGCCAAAACTGACAGAAAGTGAAAGTTCATCACAAGAGCTTTAACCAACGAACCATTACTGTTCAACAAACATCCCTACTCCTTTGTGCAAGGCGCCTGGTCCACATCTTTGGATTCCTGGAAAAATAAATCTACGTTGGCCTCTAACTTTATGGGACCAGTGTTTGAAATATTAGCATCTTACTCTATTGTTACTACTTTGTAGAGTGTAATCTCTCCATTCTGTCTCCTTGTTTGCTTTTGGGAACAAACATACTGTTGCATATAAACACGCTTCCTCATGTTTAGCTGCACTTCTCAGCCACATGGGCTCTCAGTGCGTTGTGTGTTGCCTTTCTGTCTGTGTTTCAGTATTTCCCGACATATTTCCGGCATCATCTCCCTCACATTATGGCATAGAAATCCAGACAGTCCAGTCTCAGTGAGCGTACTTACAGCCTCTGAAAATAAAAGCCAAATTTGATTTCAAAGTGAGTGGAGCCTTTAGCCTGTTTAGTGAATCAGACACTCTTCTGTCTCGTCTCACAGCCCGGCTGGCTGGTTGCAGAGAGGCCCCAGGAGGGACGACAGAAGGAAAGAAAACTCACACATACACATACACACATTAACTTACACACACACACACACACACACTCCTCCAAGTTTCAAACAGTTGCAGATGGCTTTAATTCCTTGCCCTCTTTCTTTCACAATTTATCAGGTAACCCACTCTGAACGAGCGTGCCTTCTTTTCATGCCTTGCTGAGATGACTTAACGCTGCTTCAGTTCATCAGAAGGAGGAGAAGAAGAAACAAATTCAAACACCACTAATTAATGTGGAGCCGCTGACAAGTGTTGCTGCGGAAACAATTTCATTACATCACCAATTTAAATTACCGAGCAAGGAGACACTGGAGGGTGCACCCATCCAAAATCTGTTTACACTCTACAAGCACCCTCTAGAATGAGATACAGGGAGCGGACACAATAACATGAACACCTGCAATCCAGTGCAATACCCCTGCAATAACTACTGACTGTGTTCAACTTGTACGTTTCATTTTGGTAAAGAGAGGGTCCAATTTCTGAGGAAACAGGGCTTTTTAGGCATTTAAGGGTGATTGTTTGAGGTGCTTTGTTGACGGCAAAATCACTTGTTCTTATTAAGCTATGAGGTTCAGATATGATAGGGTTTGGTTTACTGTATAAGTTCATTTTCAGGCGTCAAAATACTTTACAACTCTAAGGGATTGTTGGTTCGCTCCTAATCACTCTCCCTTTAACTTCAGTGCCTTACATACAAAAGTAAAGGTTCCTTTTCACCCTCTGCCAAAGTTTAGCTGTCCTGTAACAGGGTGCACCATAATGAAAGAGCGGCAGTCTCCTCCTCCTCCTGTCAGGAGCCCCCTCTCTGCTGCGCTCTGCCCCGGCTGGCCTCACATCCAGATGGGAGGAATTTTTACGGGGAGGGTCCGCCAGACTTAAGGCATATAGGGCTGTGCTGAGTCAAGCGGCTCATCACACCCTGCTGCAGAGGGACTTAATGTAAGAAAATATGGCACTGCTGTAGGTCTCTATAAGGGTTTGGGATGTTAATCTAATATGAAACAATGCTGTGTGCAATAAGGGTTTCAATGCAGTGTCACACCTGAGCATTGTCCTCTAGATTAACCCACATCAAATTCATTGTAGTAGTAACACATTTCCCTATTTATGAAAGACCCCAAAGAGTGCCCTGCAGGGCCCCTGAGGGTCTAAAAGACCTCACATTGGAAGCTACTGATCTTTGACTGATCCATGACAGGATCCAATCATCACTATCAGTGTTATCAGTGCACCTCAAGGTGCAAATGTCAATGAAGCTGCATTGCATGGTGTTAAATAACAGTTACATATCAGAGTAACATATGTACATGCCTGCTAATTGCATTACAACAGGTAGCCTATAATAGCAACAAGCACAGTCACACCGCTGTTTGTTAGCTAAGTGACGTTCATTCTGATCAACCGAGCCATCAGCTGATCGACCAAGACTACAAACACACAAACACACAGACCTGGAAACACTGACTGACGAGCAAATTCCTATCTCCACATAATGCATGCACCTATCTAGAAATAACCCTGAAGCCACATTGACTTTGACTATTTCGCTCCAGCGCAACTCGTCCACAAAAGGCAGAAACATGGGATACACACAAGCCTGGACATAACGCCGCGTAAAGGCGCTCCGTTACCGCTCACACAGCCAGATTCTGCCCCCCTCTAACACGAGTTCATCAGCGGCTGTTAAAGGTTTCCAGGAGGTCACCCTATTGTTAGCAGGTAGTCTGTGTCCAGCGGGAGGCAAACCCCATCTTGAGTAGTCAAACACGCATTCAAACCCCGCTTTGCAACATAAAATAACCAGGCGCGAAACTTACTTTGAGCCAGGAGTCAGTAGCGAATCCGCGTATTGTTCCTCCAAAACCTCGTGTTTACGTCGCTGCTCTCTCTTGCTCTCTGCACTTCACAAAGACGACGCGAGAGCCCCGGAGACGGTGTGAGTGACTGACTGAATCAACTACCGTAGAGCACGGCAAGTTGAAGTGTCAGATTACACTGGCTATTCAGTTACCAGAGAGAGCCGTGCTCGGCGGTCGCCACGAAAACGCGACCTAGATTCCCGCGGAAGGACACTTGAGCGTAAAGATGTAAGTACACGCTAATGGACTGCTAATAGCACATTTCACACTGAAGCGGAGTGCAGCTATTTTTTTGGTTGTGTAGCCTATCTTTACAGCGGTGTCGCTTTAAATGCTGCCTTGTGTTACTAAACCTGCATGTATTTAATTTAACAATGTTTAATTTACTGATGAGATGGTTTTAAAAGAGATATTACTAAAATACTTCCAAATAGCCTATTCCTTGTTTGAAATCAACCGCCAAATCTTATTCATAAAAAACTGAAGCACAAAATAAGTAGCCTAGACTTCAGCCTACATATAAAAAACACTACGCTTCAAAATGAAATATGTATACGCTATTTAAAAGATTAAGAAAATCATTTTCATATTAGGGTTATTGAAAAATCCGTATAGTAATGTTCAAAATGTAGGGGAAAAAAGTCATCTTGTTTAACATTTGGACTAATGATTTTAGCGACTTATCAGAATTGTTAAAGTATGTTGATTAGATCACTTTTTCATTTTAAGTTAGTGGAAGAATCAAGTATAGAGTCTAAATCACGATAGCAGCTTTTTTTTAATTGAATGATGGGTTTTTTTTCAATTAACAGAAGATAAGGATTGCGGTACAATGATATAATGTATTTAAAAATGCAATGTTTTATTTCTAACAATAATAATAACAATGAATTGAACTATCTGATGCCATACTTTTTTAAGACTTAGAATCTTTAAACATCCCTGACTTGTTTTAAATGACAAACACAACTCCCCTTTTTGTGTATGTGCCCAAGTGTGCGTTTGCGTGTGGTGTGTACATTTGAACCTTTTTCAACCTCCGCCCCGCTCCAGCAGCTCTGCAGGCGGGGCTCCGTGTTTTGCGGGTGGCCGCTCTCCGGTGGAAGCCTCGGAATAACAAAGACGTGTTTGAGAGCAGCGGCAGGCTGGGCTGAGCGGTGACGTCAAGGAACAATGTCTCCCCTCCCGACACGCACACACGCACGCCAGAGCACTCAAGCTCTTCCCTCTCTTCCTAGTCAGGCAAGGCTGAACTGCCCAGAGGGAGGGCCGCTCAACTCGCAGTGCATCAGATAGAATCACTCACTCCTCATGCTGCGCCTGCACACAGGATTTCTACACTGTTTTTATGCTGAGAAAATAATAAAAAGAACAATTGAATGGCAGATAAGCAACTGCAAATAAACAATCTTCTAAAACAGCCAATTAGTCTGTGTTTGCACTTCACAAACACCTTATTTCCCCTTGCTGATAAATTGAGATACTAAATTATCAATAAAAGGTGACAAGATTAGGCTTGCTGGATGGTAATTCATGATTTCCCTTCACATAATGTCATCAGTCCTGGGGTCAAATTCCTGTCAGCAGCTCCTCCTGGCCCAGGCTGCTCTCCCCTTTGAAGGGAAGGAAAGGGCTGCCATCCTTTTTAGCTTCCTGCCTGCAGGGCTCCTGACACTGATGCAGTGAGGGCCTGAACAGGGTATCAGCAATGAGGGGGGTGGGTGTGTGTCTCTATCACAGTCTCTCAAGGACGGATGCCCCAGCCCCCCTGGTTGAAAGGCAGCGAGCTACCCGCACTGATGGGGGACAAATGTGGCTAGTGACATCACTGGCTCCGGCAGTCAGTCATTTTTATTTCGGGGGAGACTGTTTCTTAGATGGTGATGGGGTGAGCAGTCGATGTCACAGGGCAGTAGCTGTGAACTCATGATCAGATTTTTTTTCCCTCTGGAAATAGCTTGCCGAGATAACCCCTGCCTTTGTTCGGATAGCCTACTGCTTCTGTTATCTGTTATGTCTTCCACTTGCCATTTTGCAAAAGTGATACTGACTCCTAAATATAAGGGTTTTCCTAAGATCTCATTGACCATGGTATGTGCACAAGGTGACCCTCTTTCACCTTTTGTCACACTGTGGGGCGCAATGCTAAATGCAGTTAAAAGTCATACTGCTGTGTTCATGGTGTGCGCCATCCTTCGAAGGTCGTGACCCATTATGTCACAGTTGCATGGAGAAGGCTGTCCCATTTCGAAAAGCTCCTTCAAATGCAGCCGACAAATGCGGCCTTCTGTCTCCAGGCGACAAACGATCCATGCATTGCATCCTTTGTGGTACAACATATCCCGAGATTGATTGCACGCCAAAAATAAGCTAACAGATAATCAAGCGACAATGTCACATGCTTTTAAACATAGGTAAATAGTTTAAACTCAATTGAATAGCCAGCAATACTTGTGTATTTGAAATTATCTTAAAATAGGCTTAGTCATGTGACGTTAGTTATGTTTGTAGTTCCAGTACAGCTGTGGAGGTTGTCAGGCGACAGGGGCGGTGCTTAATAATAAAAAGGTAAGGGCCGGAATAGCTTGTGACACAAACAGGAAATCCTCTGTAGACCAGAACATCTGATTTCAGCCTGAGCAGTCTACGAAGGATTGGGTCCTTTGAAAAATGCTACCCCTGAATTCATAATTCCATGATGTTTACATATATTCTTCCCCTTATAACACTGCAAGGATGAAAGCCTACAAAGCACAGACAGTTTTATGTATGTTCTATGTGGCTGGGTCAAAAATGCTGTAATTTGGGAAGTGAAGGGCAAGAAATTCTTTATCTTCAAAGCATCGATGAGTGCTTATTAGCATCTGCAAGTTAACATTACCTAATGTTGGTATCAGGATCAGTGTCAGCTGTCACTTTCAGTCAGTGTTCTGGGGCAGTAATGTTCAAAAGGCAGGCCACCATATCACTTCAGATTTTCATCCATTTTTCTTCTCAGTTTGTGATCAATCCTGGAACAGTGGATAGTTTGTCATTTTCAGAATCACTAGGTATATATAAGTCGCAACCTTAAAAAATATCAAAGCATTTCTGTTCCCATCTTCAGCATGATGTCCGGAGAAAATGGCAATCATATAATTGCGGTTATTAGCCACTTGTTGTCAGACACTTTGGGTAATTCATTTTTTAATTGAAAGCTATTGTGATCAGATTTTTTAGCTATTTGTTAAACAGATTCAAATTAATATCTGTATCTCTGTATGAGCTACAAAAACAAACACAACCATCAGGAAGAATCTTTTTTCCCCAGAAAACATTCCTTACACATTTACAGGTCAAGATCATGAAAGAGATAAGTTGTCCCTGAGGCAGTAACAGGATCAACGAAAATAAACAGTTCCAATATTAACTTTAACAGTGTTCTCCCAAAGCTTAAGACCAACACCTGATAGATCTTTTGTTGGCTTTTACCACTTAGGTTTCAGTTTTACCATAATATTATATGTTCTGGATCATTAATCAAGTTTTTGTTTGATACCAACTTCAGGTGACAAGGCCTGTTACGGGTGTCAGGGGGGTCCTGCAGCCGGTCGGGTCACCCTGCAGTTCAAACAATGGGCTTGACAGAAGTCCTGGCTTTGATATCAACGCGTGTGCCTCAGTCACAAATAATACAGCCAGATGGCTGCCAAAAAGATGGATGGATTATAGGCGGGGTGACTCTAGCTAGACTTGGCTCTGTTTATAATTTCATACGGCGGCATTTCAAAGAGCCCAATGAATGCATCAAGGTGGAACAAAGAGCTCTCTCAATGAAGCATGCCTCAACAAGGTTAATACATATTGCATTGTGTTGGGGTGTGTTAAATCAACATGTGAAAAACGGTTTAGACCTTACAACATGGGTGACGACCAAGGCCAGGCTTGGCTTTTGACTCGTTGAAGCCCAGGATGATGTACGTCTCTCTCGGCCACCTTGCTGTAGGCTTTGTACTGGCGACACGGCTTCTCTCTGTAGCTGCAGCAGGGGGAGTGATGGATGCTGCCGCGGCCTCATGTAGCTACATGATGGAGGGAGACTTTCAGTTGTGCTGACATCAGCTCTCCCCTCCACAGAGAGGTGTGATGGTTGTTTACAGTGCCACCCTGCTGTCAAATACACAGCACTGATATACTAATAAACAAGTTCTATCAGCAGTACGTGAGCGATTTACAGAATTACTGATTCTTCTTTCACACTGAAGCACAAAGAAAATATTTGTTTTTATCTTTCTGACTGTTTGCGGAGACTCTGCTAATAAACAGGTTTTTATGTATTTCTACTTTACAGCACTGTTACTGTTTTGTATAAAAGGGTCAAACTGCTATTACTATAGTCAACTCATGTGAGTTAAACATTAGCTGCGGAAAATATAGTAATAATGAGAATGCTACTACAGTTTGAGCAGCATTTTAAGCTGTTTTATAGTGTAAAATGCATTAACCTATAGTATCCTAATAAAGAAGATACATTCTTATGAGTTATATCAGACCTTCATTGCACACTGTCTATGGCTTAATGGCAGTGACATTTCTTTACCCAAGGTCCTGTAGGCTAGTGATTTTAGTAGCGGTGATTATACCATTGGAAACCTTCAGCCTTGAGTATGGCTGCAGCAGAGCCTTTTTTTGACAAATGTTTGTCTTTATTGCTTAATTGTCAACGAACGGTCTATAATGGTGTTTCTTCGTTATATATTTTGTTCCTTTTACTCCGGTTTTCTTTTTTCTTCATTTGAATGAAAGACTGATGGACATTAAAATGCTTCAGAAGAAATAATTAAATGATCAGTAACTTACTGACAACTTTGGTGAAGTTTCATTGGATGAAAGATAAAAAAAATTTGCTCTAGATTGAGGAGAAAGTTATTTGAGTTTTATATTGTTTGTGTTTTTTTTTATTAACATATTTCAATTAAGAGAAAGATATTAAAACACAGGCATTGCTTGTTTGATTGATGTGTTGGGTTTAATATGTCTTCATCCAGATTCTGATTGCAGAAAAAGCGGTCAGGAAAAAGAAACAAACGCTCATCACAAATTTCCGGAGCCCACGGTTTGTTCTTTAAAATGCTGGTTTTGTCTCTACACCAGAAGCATTGGCTTCTTAAACAACTTAAACAATTAATGAAATAAACCCATTTGTTTTCTATTCATTGTCACTAACCTTGTGTTGATTTGCAACAACCCAGTGAATGCAAGGACAAGGTCAATAGTCTGTTCCGCATGGTTAAATTGGGGTTGCCCAAGTCTTGTGTTTTTGTGGGAGAAAGTGAGGCAACTGATCGACGAAGGGTCAGAAACAAGACGAGGGGAAAACAGGCATTAACATTCAGGATGAGAAGAGAAAATGCTGGGCAGTAAATGGATCGTCTCCTGCAGAGAAAAGGCAGAAGAAGAGCACTATTTTAAAACAAGACCAGAGATGTCTGGTTGAGTACACCATTGATTGTCTCTGGCTGCGAGAAGAACAAGGAGCTGAGAGAGGGACAGAAAACAGATGATACAACCGCTGGCTCCTTGAAGCTTGGACAGCCCATTGTAAATTCTTCCTCTCTCTCTCTCTCTCTCTCTCTCTCTCTCTCTCTCTCTCTCTCTCTCTCGTTCCCTCCATTCCTCTTCTGTTTTTTTTTTTTTTTTTACGCAGTGTGTGACGACTGAGCAGCGGAAGATAAGGCAGACAGCCGGGGCCCCATGCTGACTGGCCCCGACTGGCTGTGGGGAGCACACAGGCAATCAATGAGTGCTCACAATAGAGCTCCAGCATCCAGATAGCTAACAGCTCCCTGAGGCCATGAGAAGGAGGTGGAGAAGAGGGGGATGAAACAAGAGGGGGTTGGAGAAAGTAGAGAAAAGGCAGTGGAAGGTGGGATAAAGGATTTCGTGCTTTAACACATGGGTGTCATAGGTTGTTTGCACATCACTGGTAGAAATAAGAAACGTTTACAGAATGAAGCACTTAAGCACATATTCCTGCATGGTTGTTTGTATGCAGCAAAGCATGTGCAACTTGAGGTCAGCGTTCAGTTCAGGAACTCTTCGTGGCTGCATTTGAAGCATCAGTTATGTGATGTGAAGGGAGTAGTGGTGGTCCGATGCTGGCGGTGATGGCTGCAGTGATAGTGCTATTTTTAGTTGTTCTTCCCCTCATTGTTGCACGGTTTGCATGCATGCGTATGTGTTGGCCCTTTTTAGTTATTATGCAATGCAGTGTTTGACCTTGGGAAGAACATGTGCCCGAGGGATAGGAAGAGGGAAGAGAGCAGAGTGAATATGTGACCAGTTCAACCTCTGTGTCATCCTTGACTGCACAACTAGCTACCTCACTAGTCGGAGAGCAGCTCTCAGGAGGACTTTGAACATTATTAATTCAGCTTATTCACTTCTATACACACATAGGTTACCTGCAAGTCTGGTGCAAGGCTTTTGTATTATTTTGAATATGGTTAATATTTAACTTTTAGCACACAAAATTTAAAACAATATTTCCTGTGGGTAGGAGATTGTGAATTCCCATTCAAAACCTCATTCCAAAAACCCACCTTTTAAAGCAGTGCCTAACAGCAATCTTTGCATTTTAACAAGCGCCTTGTGACTGGAGTTAAAGAGGAAAACAGGCTGGCAGACAAGCCACCTAAGCCTTACAGCCTATTTCTCAGGATGACATTAATATAATAGCGCTGGTGCCCAAAACAACTTTGTATTGATTCGCATAACCTTTTAAGCCAATCGATTTGCTGCACTCCAGCTCAGAATGCTTAGGCATGGACATGTTTTCAAGCAAAGATTTGTTGCAGAGTTGAATGTTAAATATTGTGTCTTGCGGTGCCTTTTCTGCTGATGTGTGACTGATTTATCTTAATTTTTTTTTTCACCCTTTCTTTCAAATGAAGATGCAGTAAATTGTTAAGGAAAGTTATAAATCTCCTCTATGATATATTCTTTTATTGTAGGCGTTAGTTTTTCCTGTTTGGGGTCTTTTGGCGTCATATTCCTTTTAGGTTTTAGATCTTTTTTTTTTTTAGATATAAATACTCTCTGACTTGTTATGGGATTTGTTTGTGCCATGCTTACTCATGTTACCCTGGTTTTCAATGGTCCCAATGCTTTCATTCAGCGTCATGGTGACTCATCCTTAAACACAGATTCTTAAGATCCATTTGACCCTGAAGGGAGTTCATGAAAAAGCTGAATGGTCAAACACACGCTGGGGTTTTTTGTAACTGTACAGAAAGCTGCCTGATATTCTCAAATGAGTGTAGCTGCTGGAGTCAAGTGAAACAGATGAGTTGTTGAATTTAAACATTTGCAGTGAACATGGAAACTTTCCTTCTTACACAAGATGGTAACAGCCGAACATGGTTGTTGTTCTTGTGCTAAATTCAGCCTTATTGTAGATCATGTAAGAAGATTTTTTTTTAGATCTAAAATATCCTTTTGTAGAAAAAAAAAAGGCCTTCAATCAGACAAAGAAACACATACTGCAGTGTGTCACACCAGATTTTGAAAGCAGATGTTGCCTGCTTTTCACATTAAAGACCCTCTAATGCAGTTCGGTACACTCACATGGTAAATGGTAAAAGGACTTGAGCTTGTATAGTCTTCAGACTACTCAAAGCGCTTTTACACTACAGGTCACACCCACCCATTCACACACTGATGGCAGAGGTTTCTATGTAAAGTGATCATCAGCAGCAACTAATCCCATTCATACACATTCACACACCACAGACAATACGAGCAACTTGGGGTTAAGTGTCTTGTCAAGGACACATCGGACATGTAGCTGCAGGAGATGGGGATCGAACCCCTGACCTTCCGCTGGAGAGGCGACCGACTCTACCAACTAAATGCATTAGAATCATAGATGCTAACATACATGTAGGCTACATTAGATGGTGTATTTAGGCTTACATTATTATTGTATTTCATAAAAATATTTCATTTAAGTTTTGTAGATGATAGTTTGGAAAAATTAGCCTACATAACAAATGTTGGCTGGTAATTCCAAGCAGCAAAATGCAGGAAAATGAAGTTGATGCAGAAGTGCAAAATCCTGCAGTCCGTCGAGGGTCCGCTTGAGACTGGCTTCAGAAGTCAAGGAAGTCGCATACACACAAATTTTAAAAAAGCCTCCTTTTAAAAAAGCCTCCTTTTACAGCAGAAATCAACATTTTAACAGCTTGGTTAAAAAAAAAATTGGTCTGATTAGCTCGTCTCGATTTTGCACACACTGTACGGTGGTTGAATGTTTTCAAAAAGTGTCAGTTTTGATCCATGAAGGATAGGCGTTATTTACAATTATATGCGTAACTAACCTGGTTGACAGGTGGGCGTGATTAACTGTTTGTCAAGAGGCTTAAATGCCGCCTCAGCTCCAGCTATCAGCCTGCTGATAGGTTGACTGAAAGTCAGATTGAGAGCATTTCCAGCATGGCGACCGCCTCCAATGGGACTCCAAAGCGCCCTGCAGTAACAGATGGGTGACGTCACTCAGACTTTGTTCATTAATATTTACAGTCTATGGGTCTATCTATCATGTTGGACAAAAACATGTTGGTTCATGTATATGAATTTGAAAGTAGGCATATATAGTTCTACTTGACTTCTTTCCTATGGATATTGTGGAACTAAAGAGGACTAGAGAGCTCCTTCATAACGCTAACAGTGCAAGGTAACACTTACAATGTCTAATTAATGCCTGAACAACAGCCTGCTTAAGGGCCTTAGCCCTCCCAAATCTCTGTGATTATATACATTAACAATGACTAATCAGGCTATATGTCCTAGCACTCTCCAGTTTTCCAATCTCACAACCTCTCATGAGTCTCTTGAGAGGGCAAGTGTTTTGTGCCTCAGAGTTCAGGACGAAGCTTGAAGCCGAGGAGCAGCAGGAGGAGGTATTGAATCTCCTCCAGAAAAAATAAATAACGCCCTTGTCTGCGAGTGACCGGCGCTCACTCCCAGACTTTTAAGGCGGCTCGAGTTACTGCGGCCCCTGACAGAAGCAGACAGGTTGTGTCTGGGAGAAATACCTTCCCACAGATGACATCATTGTGCAGAGAGGAGAGCGAGGCGCAGGAAAGGCACCGCCACAAAGGCTCAATACTCAATCAAAAGCCAAGATCACGTCCTGATCTTTCTCTCCTAATGAGATTTGCTGCATGATTTTATCTGTGAGAACATTCTGTCTTCTCTCTGTTGCATCTCTGACCCATCAGGACCCTGATTAGACCGTTATGTGTCCATGAAGAGGGAAGCTTCAATCTTCAGTTATTAGTATTCGAGAGGCATGAAAACATGACCTTAATTCCCCAGAGTGGTGATGCTCAGACAGCACATTTCATCATTTAATACAGAGACTTTTAGACGCAGAAATAGTGTGGTCTAACAAGGCAGTGTTAGAGATGAATCTATTGTGTGGGTTGAAATGAGCTCCCACCACCCTGCTCCCAATGAGGGTGGTCTCCCCTGGGCGCTGTGGAATGACATTACAGGGATTTGTCCGTGAAGATGTGACTCCTTTTCTGCAGATAAGACTGGTTATATCAAGAGAGATCAGAGAGGAAAGCGTGTTGCTCACAACTTGTAATCACGAGTATCTAAATGATCTAAAAAGGCCTCATCTCTTCATCTACTTCATCTTCCCTGATTGCAGAGCAGCACAGAATCACCAAGAGCTACAATATGGGAGCACTTACTTTGAAATCCACACATTGGAAACACAGTTATCTAATGTGGATAGATGACTCTCATGTAGGCAGTGCCAAAATATTTAAACCATTGAAAATATGGTGATAGCACAGATGACAGCACCACCTGCTGGTTTGTTTTGGTCAGTGGTTTGGGGGTAGGAGGGTAGGGGGTTATAGTTGTAACGTGCAGAGATCTCAGGACAGGATTAGTTATGGAATGAGACCGAGCACATCCATGACAATCTCATCCAGACGCTGCTCAACACTGTCTCACTCACAGTTACTTTAAGGGTGTAGATGCTGAAGCTTGTGATGAAAGAGATGCCAGGTTCAATCCCAGCAACAAAGGAAATAGCGTGAGTACAATGGCACCAAAATCCCATTTTGCCAAGTGGCGATGCTCAGTGGATGGAATCAAAGGAGCAAAATAATGATCATACTAACTTTATTTGTGTATCATATTTTTTCGAGATTGCTGTAACAACAATGCATCATTAATAAAAGTAACAAAACAAAAAACTATTCTTGTTGTGAAGGGGTAATTGGATTGGTAATAAGTGAATTGATTCAAAAATTCAAACTGCTACTGTCCTTCCCAAAAAAAAAAAATCCAAGCTACACTGGAGGATTTGTGTTGAAATGACATACCTTTATTTACATGTCAAAATATATGGATCACAGTCCTATAGGTACAAAATGTCATCTCACTGTGTATATGGTTAAAATGTCAATAACGAGAACTTGATTTGACTTGAAAAACAGCCGACACAATTCCACCAAGTCACATCCTCTGTTGGGGCCGCTGTCAGCAGTGGCTTACATGACAATGCTGACATAACTTGCACATGAAGGTAAACGAAGAATTTTGAATTTTATACAAATCCAACAGTTTGTTGGATTTTTTAAAAGACTGTTGCAGTTCGACGTTTTTGCATCAATCCTCACTTCACTCAAGCAACTAAGTCCTCACAAGAAGAATGAAGCACAACGAATACCAAGTATCCAAACCTGTATGTGATTACTACAAAGACCCAGCAGTGCTTCCACAATTTTTCTACATAATTAAAATACTTACGTACTAAAAACATCAACAGTCACAGGTAGAAATCAAACAGTCAGACCTTAAAAACAGACTCTAAAGGTTGATTTAAATAAAATCCTGCTCATACAATTTGTGTTAAATGTGGTTTAAAAGATGTAATACTCCACCACACTGTTCCACAGTACAGCTCTAATAAAAAAGACACTCCTTTTATTCTCAAGCCTTGACTGTAGAAAAATGAAAAGGCCTTGCTTGAGGATCTTCTGCTATAACTTGCTTCATAATCACTAGAATAGGTCAAAAATGTAGCTAACGGTTAGACCTTTCTGTGCCTTAACAGTAATCAGTTTATTCTGAAAATCCAGTAATCAGTTTATTCTGAAAATCAAATTCTAAATCTTACTGGTGGCCAGTGCAGTTGTGCTGACACAAGGCTTGTATGCTCTCAGTGTTTTGGGACTGGGAGAAATACATGCAGTTTTCCAGCGGCCACTCATGCTCTCCAAGCTCCAGTTCTGCTGCTGACACCCCTCTGTGATATGACGCAATGAGTGGTGTTTTAGCTGTGCAAACATCTCAGCCAGAACGAACTCTGGACCACAATGACCGGCGAGCTGTAAACCTCCCAACCACCACCCACCCACATGTTGCCACATATGGGACCCACTGTAACACAAACACAACATGACTCATCCTTGTGTAAGACAAAAAAGGAGCCACCCAGGTCCCTCTGTGTGCAGTATCAGTACGACAGGATCTATACGGCCTGTGTATCACCTGACCCCTCACTCACCTCACTACTGCTCCCTTGTCCTCATATCCTAGCACTGTTTGGAATGTGTTACCAAGCAACGGTCTCTGTAAACACGGCACCTGGCAACTCGGACAGGAAACCTCCACAGCTCAGTGGAAAATTAGAAGCCATTACTGTGTGCACACCCGTTTGTTCAGATAACCGGATATCTGTGTGTACGCTGTTTCTCTGTCAGTCTGCACTTCTCTGTTTGTGTAAAAGTGTCTGAATTGAAATTTTGCAAATTTTCCACATTCATTTTCTAAACAATCAACAACCTAATCTGTGTTGCTTCATGAACTCAAACATCAGCTCCTATTCCTCTTCATTACTAAAACAGCCTTTCACCAATTAACTCCCTCTGTGATTTGCATTACAGGGGTGGCCAAGAAAGTGCCATTACAGGCCCTCAGTGCTGCTTACGCTGTCCCATCAATTTCCTGTTATTGTTGGCAGTTGAGCTGAAGCCCCAGTATTGATCCCTCACCCCGGGAGAAGATAAGGTGGGGAATCGAGATGGATTCCATATCTATTATCTAATGGAATTCCTCCTCCCAGAAAAGGGTATGGATTTTCTGCCATTGAAGCTGTGAAAATGTGTGCCTATGCAGGCCTCCGCTGTGTCTCGGAGTGTGTAACTGTGTGTGTGTGTGTGTGTGAGTGTGAGTGTCCTCTCTTCAAGCGCAGAATGACGCTTTTGTACGATGGATTAATGCAGTAAGCAGAATATGGTGGAAAGTGGCACTGAGGCTTTACAGACTGTTGAAGCATTCAGGGAAATGCACTCTCTATGAATGTGTATTGACCTGCTGCTCTCCAAATGGCCCTCTCAGAGAAGTGCACATACGTATAGGCCCTCATGTGTGGAGTATTGCATCAAATACTGACACACAAAGTGGTGCTGTGATGGCGGCTTTCTTTAGACTGCAGCCTGTACATCAGAGGAATACCACTTTCTTAAAAGGTCCCTAAAGGGTTTCACAAAGAGATAGTGTAATAAAATGAGAGTTTGTAAGCAGAATATGAATACATTTTTATTATTAATGATGTATATAGGATTATTATATAAACAGATATTGATTATATCTGCTAAATATGGATTGCAGCCCTTTTCCAGGAGGTCAAAGATCAAATGGTCAATTGGAGGGGTTCACCATGCACTAAAACACAAAGGGAAGCATCATGCTGGATGACATAATCAAGAGAGATTTTAATGTTTGGACTTGAAGCTGACCTAAAGGATCCGTAAACATATTAATAACCATAAATATAACCATTGATCATAACCAGTAAAATGTAACATTCAACATTGTACTTTAAAAAAAGGAACTATTGCTCAAAGAAAATCTATGAACTTCCATTGAAATAAGCCTGGGATAAGATCAACAAGATCACAAGCATAATTATTCTCTTTTGTTCTTGTGTTCCTGCATGCCTCCTGATCAGATAAGCCGCAAGATCACCCTCCTCCTTAATCACACTCAGGCACAGGCCAGCCCTGCACAGATAGCAGCTTAAATGCTCTAATATCCCATAGAAATTAAGAAAATGTCCCCCCCAAACAGCTTGAAAACACGCAAGGTTGGAGATATTGGAGCCATAATATTTCTGCATCCCATTAGGACTTGATTGGCTCAAGAAAAAAAAAGACTCAATTTGGCAAAAATGTGTTTTGGAAGGCATCGGAAATAATGAAGATTTAACAACCTAGTAGCTCTTCAGTCTCCGAATACACATAACAATATTTCACAGGAGCTTAAATCACAGTGCTACACATACAGCAGAATGCAGGTGGGTCTATGGCATGTTCTGGGACGATAACTCCCTGTGTAATCAAGCTGTGGCACAGCGGCTCATACGGTGAATATGTAATTCTGAGGGACTGCTGATAAGACGGTGGCTGCTTTACAACACACTGGTGACCAAGCTGGAGTGCAGTCAGGGGAAGGGGATTGAAAACCTTCTTTGATTATGAACAGTAAAGTGTTGCTGCAGGATAGTTAGCATCATTTACCTTACCCTGAACTGTATATTATGGACACACATTCACAAACGCACACCTCTCTGCGGTGCAGGCTAAATCCCAGAGACAGAAGTCGGCCCCTGTAATGGGGAAGGTGATAGCCTTAGTGGGTAAATGAATGTCAGCAGCAATTAGAGGCCTGCGTAATAGCATCTAACAGAGAGGCCGCGGTGCAGACGGGTCAGGAGTTTACCATGTATCACCAGGATTACATCCACACGGAGCAGACACTTTCAGCCAAGGACGTCTCGAGGGCAGAGGGACAAGAGAATGAGCACATAGGCAGTGTGTACACAATATGAGACTAGAGGACTCACAAAGAACAGGCAATTAATTTCAATATGACCGGGATAACAATGTGATACTGGAGCTACTACTCGTGGATGATTCCATGCAGGGTTTGTGCAATAGCCAGAGGTCCTTTAGGCCTTTTTGACCCCATTATGAATCTTAAACTGAAGATATTGCATTTGTCTACCAATTAAAATGATTAACTTCATCTGTGCTGTGGATAAAATGTGCATTTGATGTATTTATCAGTTGTTTTTCAAATTAGTCTCCTCTCAATCACTGTTGGGAGTATACGTCTGCACAAGCAAGGCAGGGTCAGGACTTTTTTGATTGGGTTGGCATTTGTGAACCAGGGCACTGAGGAAGATGTGAAGTATGTGTTTGACACATATGTTCCAAAAAGTATTTATGGAACATTTCTCTCTCATCATAGTCATATGTACTTGAAATGCTAACACTGAGATATCATACAGACTTAACATAGATAGGTTAATGATTTTTATTAAATAATGTAAAAAAGTGCAAACATATAAACCATCCATGCCTTTTACTGTAAGGATGATAAAGATCCAAAAGTCACAGTAAAATCTCCCCTAACAAAAAATGTGCACCATGGAAATGCCAGAAAAGCCAATGAGATGGTTAAAAAAAGGTTGTGTTCGAGGTTAGGATCCGACCTCTGACTCCTTTCCCGCATGACATTCCCCACTCTCTCGCCCTGATTTATGACTCTATCCACTGTTCTGTCTCCCTAGTAAAAGGCTCAAAAGGCCAATAAATAAATACATTTTAAAAAGTTGTGTTTCTGACAGGGCAAATAGGAAGTTATGGTAACATAGTTATGTTAGGGGGGTGTCATGTCACCCCAGGTCAGCCTTCGACCAAGCCCCTGTATGAAGGTTAACCAATGACTTTAGAGTGTATTCATGATGTGTAATGCAAACAGGACTTTTGTTCAGATAGTAATAGGCAGAGTGGTTAAAATGTATTGTGAGAAGCTTACAGGCAGGTAGGTAGCAGGGGTACCAGTGACATGATACAGACAAGAAGGAAGATCCAGGATTCAGGAAGGGTATACATTCCTAAAGTCAACAGGTAAAAGCAAGAAAACAAAACTAAGTAACATGGATGAAAAGACAACTAAACAAAGTAAGGAGTGTGGTATATGTAGAGTGTCTTATTACTGAAGTCAAGGAGAGAAGGTGGGCAATGAAGGTCAGGACACTGATTAGATGATTATAATATAAAACAGATTAGATGTGATTAAAGGAGGTCAAGTTCAGGTATCCAGTGGAGAGGTGGGGATGTTCAGGGGACTTTGGGAAGTAGGGATGTGACTAGAAGATGAACAGGGAGACAACTGACAGCTTTGGTGTTAGACAGCACCCCCAAGGTTAAGGGTTTAAGTAACGGACCATTAACAGAAATGTCCCCAATTGATTCTGTCGAGTAATATGTTTGTTTCCCAAAAAGTACGAGGTTGCCTCAATACTCCCAAGCCCCCCAAAAAGCTTGAAATGGAAATGTTATGGTAATGGTTTCAGGTGTGCAAATGTGGTTAGAATAACTCCCAGATTTATATCTTAAAGAGGGAATAGGGCAGGCAAGATTTGTATATGTATATACACAGACTGTAAGAGATACATAGATATGTAGACTATAAGGCTGGGATGATTTTTCCCAGTTGCCATTTTTGATCAATTATGAATCAACATTGCTTTGGTATAATAGTATCTATGTACTTTAACAAATGAGAAAAATGTTCAACTGTGGTAAGATTGCCAATATTTGAGTGTTTAGTTCATGCGCCACATGTACAGACACTGTAATTCTCGAAGCGACGGCCCGGGTTCAAGTCTGACCTGTGGCTCCTTTATGTCAAGTAATTACCCACTGATTTCCGACTCTATCCACTGTCCTGTGTATCTAATAAAGGCATAAAGAGCCCAAAAATCTTTAACAAGTCTTACTTTAAAAGCGCTCTTTTACTCTCTTAACGAATTAAGTCAGAAGATTTTTTGCAACATGAAATTAGTATCTGTATTAAGATAAGCATGTACAGAACCGCCGTGCAGTTTGTTAGAAGACAAGAGAAATGTGACAAAAGGGGATTCAGAAATGTACTAAAGAAAGAAAGAAAGAAGACTGGTGTGGTAAAAGGTCTTTTGCTGCATATTCAGAGGTTTTCCCATGAGTCCGACACACAGAGCTAATCTCCTCCCATGCTGACTCTGTGTCTACCAGCAGAGAAAAGGTGCAGGGACAGGCAGAGGAAAGGAGGGGGGAGGCAGGGGGAGGATGATGGGAGGTGTATTGGAAGGGAGGAGGTGGGGGGATTCAGGGAAAGAGGTTGGAGATGGATGGAGAGAATCAGGAGGGTTGTTAGAGACCAGTAGCTGAAGATTGAGAGGAATGACTGCACGGAGGTAAATCACTGAGAGGATACATGAGGCAGTGATAACACATTAATGCTTTCCAGCCCCTCCTTAATTCAAACCAGAATGCAGCATGAAAAAAACATTAAATCAGAGAAGAAAAAAAACATACTGCAGGATGTATGCATCCCAGATGATCAGAAAACCTTAAAGGGAAGTAAACCTGAGCTGCTTTAATGTTGCATTTTCAATTATTCTTCCTAACCAGATGCATTGTGTCGTTTTGTCATCGCTGAAGTGTGTAGGAGGTATAAGGAGAAGATGACACCAAGCTTAATTAAATATAATTATCCCTCTTTCTGTATCTTCAACCTCCAGACCTCAGTTATACTCCAAACAGATCACACAGCACCCTCTGTTGGCTCAATCTGCCACTCTTGTGTGTCAGTGTTTACTTGCAGTCAATGGGCCATATGGAAAGTGGAGAGGTTCCAGTTTTAACACCATTAACTTTAATATATCTTTCCCCTGGTGCGAAGTGTCTGAACACGCTCTGTACTCTGGCGCCAGCCAGGAGAGTTTGTCACCTCTCTGAAAATTTTAAAGCTGACTCTGGCTCTGGAGAAGGAGCAGGTTGTGTGTAATCCAAGTGTATCAAAATAGTATGAAGATACTAAAGCCTGCGAATAAGTCATATTGTTTACTCAGAGATCAACAAACCACATTACAGAAAGAGACTTTATTGGTGTTAGCATAGGATTTCACTGAGATTTGAGACTTTTTTCTTCTCACTTTTATTATGTAAAGCTGGTTTCTTTTCTTATTTATGATGACATGTTTTGTTGAATTAAAGGCATATCCAAGAGAACATGCATCATGGATCATATTGACTTGTGTAACTGGGATTAGTCGATGAAAAATCACGAGTAAACTTCTACACACTGTCTTACCCTTATTTTTATTTTTTTGAAAGGACTAATTTCTGTCCTACCCATCTGTATGACTTAGATGCGCAAAGTGTTTATGTGCATTGAAAAGAAGGCTAACATGCTGGATTGCTGTTGTACTTGCAATATTTTAGCATGATGAACTTAAAAATCTAACACCTCTCATATATCTGTGCATTTGTTGTCAAAATACCAACATGCCAACAGATGAAACTGTTTGCATCCCATAATAATCTCCAGCGTCCATGGTTCACAGTGTTTCTCCTGGTACCTGAGAGCTCAGGTTCACACTGCCACTACACATCTTCTGCACATGCATCACACACATGCGCACACATCCACATGCACACTCAAGCTAACGTTTCCCCTGACAGCCGATTACAGCTTGCATGGAGTGAATGAAATGAACACCAGAAACACCAGGCAAACTGTTACATCAACTCTTCCTGGCAGAGTTCTCCCTACACATCTGCTTTTGTTATGCCTTCACAGGAGCTCCCTTCTGCTGGGTTAGAGGGTTCGAGTGAAATCTCTCCCAGTGTGCTTTTTGACACTATGCCTTTTTCCTTGTCATTGTCCTTAGGGGAAAGTAAAGCACCCAGGAATGGGTTAAATACAAGAAAGATGACACTGCTCTTTAAAGAGAAAGTAAAACCAAATCTGTTCTTATTTTTGTGATAAACCTATTTCAGCAATAGGGTTACAGGATTTAAGGTCATAATAGACACACAATGTTGAGTGACACTCAGAAGATTGATATTGTCTCAGCTAAAAGGGTCTTTGACTCATAGAATACAGAACATTATATTATAATGCTCCTCATGTCTGTTTGCCAATACGACCTTGACTGTCAAAGACTCCTAAGTGGCATAATTGCTTGTACAACCTTCAGGAGGTGGTGCATGCTTGTCCCCCATTAGATTCAAGCATTTCAGGACAGCACATAGACGGTGAACATTAAAGGGGGTGTCTCTTCCTCTTTCTTCTTCTCCTCTCTTTCTTTAATCTCTCTTTCCAATCCCTCCATCCCGCTCTGTCTTTTCATGAGAACTGTCACATTCATTCCCCCTCGCTCTCCTGCCGCCAAGTGAAGTCCCAGCCAGCCGCTAGTCTTTGCCTTGGGGTGTGTGATAGAAGAGCTTTCATTTATTAACGATTATATCACTAACACAAACCAGACCAAAGGGGCTGCTTTTTCTGCTGACTGGAACACAGGAGCAGTGTTGGTCATCAGAGGCAGTCCCCACATGGTGGAGATCTGATGGCTTCAAATGAATTCTCTGATCAGTGTGTCAGAATAAAAGAAAGAGCCGTCATAGTCCAGCCTGCATGCTTGTATCCAAAGTCAAAGTCACAGGTTAACAGGAACACGTTGATGTTCTTACTGTGTCGTTGCATTTGACCAGTCTGACATGAAATCTCAAAGTTCACATTTGTGACCTGAGGTGTACCGCAGAAGTTTTAAAACTGTGGTAAGCACAACAACTTTTTTTTATTAAGGTGGCTCAACTGAGGCTAATGCTTTAAATTGTTAGCACCAAACTTTAGCAACTTGCTACTGCACTCTTTCCTTGAGCCATATCTAAACACTCATTTGTATTTATATAAATTACACGTTCCTGAAATAGCATTAATTTTAATTCCATTGCTAATAAATGTCAATGTAACTGCTCAAAAAGGACATTCCTTATCACTTGCCGGAGTCGTCAAGATTTTTAAATTCTCTTATGAGAGTTTATGGAAAAAAGGACTTCTTCTGCATTCATGTACTTATAATAAAGCTGTTTAAGCAAGTTGTTAAAGGTTAAAGTAAACACGGCTTGTGATGTAGCATTGAGAACATCTTCCTGAACATAGAGTGGCAGCATTTAATAGAAAAGTGCATAAAAAACTCAAAAAATTCCAATATTTCATATTCCCACAAAGCATTATGGGATTCTGTAGACCTGAAAGAGCATGATCACGTCACTGATACTGTCCTTAACTAGCTGCGGTCTAGTTATTGCAAAACGTACGTAATTATAGTTTTATATGTAAAAAACACATTTGTCTAAAAGAAGTAAACTCAGTTTAATCAAATATCAAGTAACTGCATTTTGTGGCAGTTTAATTCCTTCATCTGTTGAGGTTAAAACAATTGATACCTATTAAAAAACTTATATTTGTTTTATTTTTATTGCATTTTTTACTGTAAAAAGGACACTGATATGAAATTCGGCAATTTAATGAACCTTCATTGTCTAGCTAATTTCTCTGTTTCATGCAGAAATGTGTTGAACCGCATGAAAATTTTTGAGAGGGCTAATGATTTGGATTAAAACACAGAAACAATAACAGAATCTGAGCAAAAATCCACTATGGGTGTAACTGATTCAAAACATAACCACAGATGCAAAACGATGATGGAGTAAACATGTACTCAGTGTTTTGGCTGTGTGTCTGCTCAAACCATTATGTTACTTACCAGGCAAAGGTGGAGCCAACACAAAGCCATGTTGGCTTGCTGGCACACTGTCTGGTCTAATGGTCGCTCTGTTAGCCTGCAGTGATCCAGCCCAGCTCCCCTGTCTCTGCAGCCCTCCATCTGTCATTGGAAAGCTGCAGTGGTCCCCCAGGTGGAAGCGTTGTGTCAGGCTGGCAGGGTCATTACTGCAGGGTCCGGTAGTGTCGCATGGTGCAGCCTGCTCCTCTGCAGTCTCTGCCCAGCTCTAACCCCTGCCAGGTAGCACGATCTCTCACAGACCTAATGTATTCACACTAATTAAACTTTGCCAGGCACCACAAGCGCCAGCTGTTACAATAGAAAGAGCAACTGTTTGTACCAGAGGATGGCAATGTCATACACCCCCCCCAAAAAAACCCAACAACAACAAAAAAAGAAGAAAAACAAACAACAACAAAACACCTTGATCACCTGAGGGAAACCACAAAGCATTGGTAGGCTATCCTTTTGAATACCAACACACATTTTGGTTTTCAAATCTTGACCGATTTTCAAAACAGACCACAGACATAAGGACCGTTTCAACTGAATTCTAACATTATAATCCTGGCAGTATCCCTCCTTTTCTTACATTGGGATGACTTGTGCTTAACAACAGGGAAACTTCACACACAGTGCCTTAAATGTGACATTTTGCAACACGAATGAACAACATTAATGCTAGACATTGTTTCCTACCTATGTGCTTTATGTTCTGCCATGATTGTTATCACCTGTTCCTGTTTTGTTTCACCTGTGTCTGATTGACCTCAGCTTAACTGTGTTTTCAGCCGTGTCTTTACCTGTATTTGTGCCAGTTGGTATACTGTACAGTTTTCAGACTATGCCTGTGTTTTTCCCTGGTTTGTTTTGGATATTTATACTCCCACACCTGGCATGATTTGGGACTTTTTCTGCCATTCTCCCGAGTTTCATGTATCTGCTTTGGCCAGCTTTCTAGTTTTCTATTTGCCTTCCTGACAACCACTATGAAAGCTTGATGTTTTTACTTGTCCAATAAATAGATTTTTAACAGCACCAACTCCAACACTGCAGTCTGCATTTGGGCTTATTCTTTGTGTTATTGATGCATCATAAATTATAGGTTGGCATCAAGTTGGGGAACAAATAAAAGTTGAAATTTGACATAACGAGAATGTTTGTGGTCTGACTAAGAAGGGGTGAGGTGAAAAGGAAAGAAACAAGATTTGTGATGTCTGGAACAGAGTCAGCTATACATGTTGAATTTCATGATTCATTTAGCTGTTCTTTTGGTACCCACAGAGATTAATTATGTTGTAAAACAAAGCCATTGTGTGATGTGGATTTTTCTGCATTTATAGTCTAGATGGGAGGATGCACTTCTTGTCAACAGATCAAAAGATCAGTGGGACTTTAGGAAAGCGTTTCAGAGAAGTAGCTCTGAGTTGCTTGTGTAACACAAAGCTGAATGTAGTAGGTCTTTCTGTTACCTTGTTTATTAGTGAGCTCCTTCCAGGAGTGTTGCACGCTTGGAAAGTGCCAGATTGCACACAAATAATCATCGGAGGTATTCGGGGAACAAAGTGAGCAGGTGTTTGATTGTGAGGGATCCATGTGGGACAGATTTGAGTCCAGAAGTTGGCAGCCATGATTGATAGATATGTCTCTTGTTTTGTGTTCTCTAGAGAAATGAAAAAAGATTTTGTTTTTGTTGAGGACTGTTTTTTATCCTTTAATATTCAAATTATTCTGCAGTTAAGGATGCTTGGAGATAGTTTCTCTTTGTCGTTGTTTTTTACGAGGAAGAATATTAAGCTTTTCTCTCAATTAACTTTAAATGTGGGATTTGCAAATCTGTGCAAAATTTCTATATTTTAAAGCCTTCGATTAAGTAAAGCTGTTAGTTTATGTAACCTTATCATTTTATTGTTTTACCTTCCTTAATCCAAGTGTGATTTCAGGGTGTTCAAATATAATTTCCAAACATTTAGTTTCAAACATCAATTTCCACTTTCAAGTCTCATTTGGTAGCGGTGTAAAGTGTTCCTGGTAAGATATGCAGCATGACTGCATGCTTCTGTTGACTTGCCTTAGTACCCTGTCCGAACGATGGTCTTACCACATATCACAGCTGACCCACAAGCCCTAGTCTGCCAATTTGCATAAATCACAGTCTCCATCTGACAGTTACTAGGCAGCACAGGCGGGGAGGTGCCCAGCCCCTGTGTAGAAAAACCAGGCCACCAACCCAGAGAATGGAAGGCCTGCCTGCCTGCCAGAGTGACAAATGTGTCCTCGGCCTTCTCAAACCGCCTTCTTTTGTGAGGAAAAAGTGTGCACGCGTGTGTGTTTCTGCATCTGTTAGCATGTGTATGGGTATGCCCCTGCAAGCCTATGACAAAAGAAGGGGGAAAAGGGACTTTGGGGCTCAAAAGACAGGATATGACGAAATTATTTATTAACATGAGAGTTAAACTAGAGAGTGAAACTAGCCACGTCTTATCCAAAGCTGCAGTGAAGCATTATAAAACACAACATTTTTGTATATATAAAGGGAACTTGGATATTGGTGCACAGCACTACAGTAGTGTTAGGTGTTGTGAAGAAGGTAAAAAAGGTAAGTCCATCCCAGGGAACCATCCCTGACATCTCCGTGACCCAAGGTAACCAGTAAACTAATCAACCTGGAAAAAAGTCTCCATTCATGAAGACTTCCAATATACTATACAAAAGTCATTTTGTGTCATTTTGAGAGGGCTAATGATTTGGATTAAACACAGAAATAACCAATTGGCTGATTATAACATGGAAAGTGTAGAAGGGAGAAAGGAGGAAAAGTCCAAGGGCATCTGGTGGAGAAGTGGAGAATCCTAATAGACCTTTGAAGTTGGAATGTGATTGATGTGTTGGAGGAAGATTACATCCACCTAGTAGCTCCTCATTTTTTCTCTTCTGTAACAGAAACAAGGCTCTGTTTTTATTCCACTTTGTTCCATTTGGCTTTCATTGACACAACATTTTTTTGTAAATAGCGTAAATATTAGTCTGCTATATTGCAACTTTGGTATTAAATGCACCAATTTAAACTGAAGAAAGTAAGAAAATTGGATGCAAGCCTGCATTATACTTCTGCATCCAACCTGACCCATAGCTACGCAATAGTGGTCTACACCGTCGTGAGCGCTACATACCTGTGCGTCGGTGTGTCTGTGTAACTCTGCATTACTCGGCCTACAAATGCTAGCTTGCAGTGCAATTTCCCAAACTTTGCCACAAACTTGGAATCACACTGTTTTCTAATGTGCTACTGCAAGCTGTATTGTGGAAAGCATTAATAGTCATAATACAATGTACAAAAAAATCAAGAAATTGCTTTATGTTAAGAGCAGGACACTCTAAAGAGACAAATGTATACTGTAAAGTAAATAATGTATACTGCATGGTGCACAATGTATATTATATAGCAAAAATGTATATTGCTTGCACTAATAGAATATGATTGCAAATGAAAAGTAGGGGAACAGGAGAGGTGGTGATGCCCTGGATAATTTATTTTGTTAGGTTACAGTTTTAGTACATTGGAGTCCAGGGTGGTAATGGCCCTGGGGAAGATGTTGCATGCCAAAAACAGCTTAAAATGACATTTGGAAATAAAAAATAATGTCAATGTTTGAAATAACCACCTGGGCTAAAGCTCATATTCCTTTATATTTTCTTTGATTTCATTTTATCTAAGAATTCTTGTTTAGACAAAAGACACAGATGACTGTCTTCATTTAAGCTGATAATACGTGTCTGTAATACTCTAAATATAATGTCAGGTGCAGCCAAAGAACCATGTATGTTGCTAAGTTGAAAGAGTTTCTAAGAGCTAACATTTGGACATGTCATGACACGGGGCTTAAGATAGGTCTCTGTCATCTTTCCAATTAGTAATGAGCAGAGGCTTACTGTACTGTGAGGCCAATCTACAGTGACAGTCAGAAAACAACATGGCGAGGATTGAAGGGATGAAAGATGGAAGTCAACCGAAGCGTGACAGGCCAGTTATTTCCCAGAGTGCATGGCTGATACTCTTGCCTGTCTCAGTGAGTGAAGGGCTATACAACATTAACAATATCACTGATTGGCTGCCATTTTTCAATCACTAATCTATGGATTACAGGTCTATAGACTATTTAACTAAAGTCTGACAATTAGATGAAATAGTAAAAACATGCATCAATGGGATGTCCACCAGAACATTCTAAAGCTGCATTTCCACCAAAAGTACCCAGGACTTAAGTTCGTAGAGCTACTTTTAAAGGGATTAAAAAGGTTCCTCTACCTCTTTGTGATCTTTGTTTCCACAAAGTTCTAAATACCTGTTAAGATTACTAAAATCATTTTGTCGAAGTGTTAAATAATCTCCCAAATGCTGCAAGTATTCAGCTAATCAGACATTTTATCTAAAATGTCCCAGTGATTTCAAAAAGTACTACCCACCTAGCAAGAACCTTTTGGGGCGTTAAAGTGAAGTTCCTGGGACTTTTTTGGAACCTGTTCAATGGAATAGAAAAACACTGAGTATATCTAAAAGTCTGTGGGAAAAGTTCCTGCAGAGAAATTGCAGCTTTAAGAGTGACTTACGCAAGTCCTGTTAAAACTCTTACTGTTTCTGCTCCATGAGATGCCTGAGGTGTTGTGTTATGCCATGATGATAAAGTGTGCTCAGCAAAGACATTGCAGCTGTTTACACATTCCCCTCCGAGGACCACTCTCTCTGCAGCCGCTTGGTTACATAATGTGACGTACAGTACGTGCATGTGGGTAGTATGTGAGAAAAAGACTGAAGTGTGTGTGGGGGTAGGGGAAGAAATCTAAACTCTGCTCGAGCTGTGTGCTCAGGCTGAATTATGATACAATTAGACATGTCCTCCACTTTGAAAGTGTTGTTTTGGTTGTGGATTAAAATGCCAGACGTGAACTGTGCATAAGGCAAACACAGCTGTTCATCCCGCAGTATAGAAGGTACAACAGCTCTTTTAGCACATGAAGAGAAAGTGTTTCTGAGGGTGAGAAACACATTGTAACAACACATGTATCTGCCCTTTTTATCGATCCAAATATTACTCAGTTCATCGCCTTTAGATGATGGCTGTATACCAATCTGGATTCAGGTGGAAACGCTTAGTTGAGGCCTGACAAAACCCCCGCACTTCAAAAGCACTTTTGATGTTTCCCCTCTGTTTTTCCAGGCCACTCATGCATCAGTAGTTTTGTGAAAAACACAGACTCTGAGACAATATTAGAAACGGTGCCCGCAGGCACTTCTTTGAAGCTGAACGCCAGAGCCGCTTGGCCAGTCAGCCCATTGATAGCATGCTACCCTCCCTGCTAGTTTGTATGATGCTGGTCTTCTATAGGGAATACAAAACAGCTTTTTCCTCCAACCTATGTCAGCACTGATGTTAAATCTTAATACTGCAGTCAGGCCTTTAACACAGGCTAGTTCAAATCCTGCAGTCATTTGCTCAACAGAGCGTGTAACATTTGGCATAAAAACAACTCAAGTAGCTCATAATGCACTCATTTTAAGTCAAAGTATCCTGGTGCTTTAGTCTTCTGAAGTATTAAGTAAATATTCATGATGGCACAGGTTCACAGGCAAGATCGTGCTTGCTCTTTTCTCGCTGCCTTTTTTTTCTCAGTGCATTAATATGCATGAAAGCAGATCTATCCCAAGAAGCTCCAAGCAATCATTGTGTTTTTAGTGAAAAATGATAACCTGGTTGTACACACAAAAAAAAAGAGGCAATTACAACACAATAAATATCGTTCTATTTGATCAAGTTATATGTTGAGTCTTTGCATCAGATGTCTAAGATATTGTGTTGAACCTCACTGGGAATAAACACCACTATGGGACGCTAATCATAGCTGTTGCTCTCGGAATAGCTGCACCAGCAGGCAGGAACTCATGCATGTGTTACAGCAGCCATTAGGGATTACCTAGGTGAGCTATTTTATGCCACTTCTCTGACAAACACACAGAAGGAAGTGCTTAAAGAAATTGTTCCTCCTTTAATGGATGCTAATGAGCCTTGTATTGATATATTGGACGGATGATCCTCTATGGAGACAATTACTGCCGTCTTATATGAACATGATGCCACATATCGAGAGGATATGAATGTGTGGTAGTCATTTATCACATAATTTAATATCCACAGTAATTATATTTACAGCCTACCTTCAGTAGACGTTACAAAAAGGGCTTCTGACCTCCAGGGGAAGATGATTTTTACTCAAGCAACACACGATCTTTGAAGGGAAGTGGTAAGTGATTCTTGCCGTCAATTTTGAGATAAAATTAGACCAATATATGAGTAGTTCCTTGGTAACTTTCCTTATCTGCTCTCTTCCTGATATCCATATTTCATAAGCACTTCTCACTATTCATCCCCTTCTCGTCTATCCCAGCTCTTTTTTTGTGCCAGTGCAGTTGACTGCACAACAGGGAGCAGCTTATAGTCTGGGTTCCTCTTAATTATTAATGGGCTTCTCAACACCTACCCTAATCCATCTACACAACTTGAAGTACTGACACAGGAAGAAATCACTCTTTCTGAGGTGTAATTTTACTTACAAGATTATGGATGACCCAATTTCACCTGGTTTTACAGCAGATACAGTCCTCTATAGGACTTTAGTGTAGGATGGCAGCATATTAAGATGAAAAAAATCCCAACATATTTAATTATATTTTTTCTAGGGTTTTTCAGGGTCATATACTTCATTTGTATTCATTACACTTGAGGTAATTATGTGGTAAAATTAATAGTCATGACTTGAATGCGAAGCTATCGAGTAATAATTGAACATTTTTTAATTTCATGAACACTGGACAGCTTTCATATTTAGCAATATTCACTGAAATATTTGTTGAAAACAAGTAAACTATTTGCTATTGATGTCATTATTGAAACAAGACTAATAGATAACAGACACGCTCATGCTCTGTGTTGCTGCACCTACAGACAGTGGCTGTAGCCTCCATGGTGAATGCTAAAATTAGCTAACATGCTCTCAAAGAGAGTGGTAGTGTGCTGATGTACAAGGTTTGCTTATTTTACCATCCAACGAAAAAGCATGCTACTATTAGCACTGATAACTTGAAGCTAATGGTAAGGTCAATACATTTAGGAGAATTCATTCATAAACCAACGTTAGTCAATTTATATTTTGACGTGATGACAGGGCTTGATAACAAGTTCAGGTATCACTGAGGTTATTACATTTTTAACTCAAAACCTTATTGTCTCAAATAAAAATTGTAGCATATATTAGACTGTTTACAATTGGAATTGGAAGGACATTTATGCTCTACTTTCGATACGCATACAGACGCAGCCTTCTGCCCTAACTCTGCGTTCTTTTCAATTTGTGTTTTCGCACCTGTTCTGGAAGCCTACGGATACCGACCAAACATTACAATAATACCGGAAATCATAGGGGCAGTGAAGAGCAATGTAGCCAACAAGTCAAGCCAGACCAGCAAAACACAACAGAGAGGAATACTTTGGAAAATGGTGGAACTTTTTAAAGAAAGATTGAACGAGTTGGTTAGGAACTATAAACATATACTGTATATGATGTTACCTTGCCACAACTATCAATGGATTGAGGCCATAAACTCATTAGGAAGAATATTACTGAGGTAATTAAATTACCGAGAAGTAGGGATAATTTCAGATTTTGTTTCACACAGACGGACTTTATTTTGAAATGAGTGGAGTCTCCCCCTGTTGGCCATTAGAAAGAATGCAGGTTTTGGCTATTTTTTCATTTTTAAGAGGCTACATCACTTAATGTATACAGTCTATGGTTGAGATGTGGTGGGAATTTTAACTCAAAATCAGAAATGTAGCAAGTTAATATGTTTTTTGCTAGTGTCAATGTTTCCTCTGAAGTACTAAAAACATGTTATCCACAAGTAGGCTATGGACTGCCACCCACGGTGTTAACCAGAGGCTTTAGTAGTTTGCTTGTGCTTGTATTGAGACAGAGGAGGACATACTGTGTCCTGATGGGGGTCTCCTGACATCACTCCTGACAGAGGTAAGGTCAGAGCCTATTGATTTTTAACACTGCTCAATGAGACAGCAGGCTGCTCGGTGCAAAAGATACCACTATAGAGCCAGTGTAAAGAAACACGGCCTCAGCTCAGTTACACTGGCTGCTACATCCATTTCATGTAGGTGCTCTATAATGAAAAAGCAATACAGGGGATCTCGATATGATTGGCTTTCCACCTGGATGCTTTCATCCATTTTATCTCTCAGATCAGCAATCACCTTGAAGAAGAAAAGGCAGCAGAAATAAGAGAGGCTTCCATCGCAGCACTACAGTGGAGCAGCTAGGGCTTCGGCCTTTGTGTGCTTCGCGGTAAAGGTGGATGGAAAAGTGGGACAAGGGGTCTTTAATGTGCAGGGTGGAATTATATATCCTTTTAATCATGCTCCCCCACCCAGCAGCAGTTAGGGATGAGAGTGACGGAGAGCCAACACAAAGCTAATTCCACCCCTGTCACATCCGATCGTCTCTTACCTCGCAAACGAGCGGCTATAATGACGCTCGCCTGATGGCCCATGCTCATGCACATTTGCAGGGGTAATGTTTGATAGAAATCAATCCAGGGTAATATGGTGGATGGAAGCGCGGAAGATGGTTTTCTGGAAATGGGTTTTGTCCAGTGCAAAGGTTTGGGCACTGGGGGAATGTCTCTTTTGGATTTGAAATTATTTTGCAAGCCAAGCAATGTTTTAGAGCATTTTCAACTTATGACCCTTAACTGCACATTACATATTTACGTTGTTTTGAAAATCATGGGATTTTTGTTACTATTTTTTGTTATTTCACTATTTTTTGCAGCGACAAAAATTAATTAAGAAAATCACAAATTAATGTATAAAAGTTGCAACTAAATTGATAAACTTGACTTTTTAGTTAATGAAATGAATCACTGAGCTGTGAAAATAAGATGAGGATTGAAACTAAGCACCAAAAGCTGTGTGGAAATGCTTAAAATGAAGAAATAAAGCAATTTAAAGTGATGAAGTAATAACGTAGTAGATATAAGATCTATAACATTTTAATTACTTAGCATGTGTCAAAACACTGGTGAGTAAATATGGAGTCCTCAACTTGCACAGGTTACATCAATAATGCCAAATATATCCGGATATAAGGATGAGCAGTGATTTGAATTTTTTATTCATTTAGTAAAGCTTTACTACTGTATATGCGGAAACGTTAAGAGTCCCTAACAACACCATGAATTATGCATTTCTCCGGCGACAGAACATATTATGGGATCTGAGAGGCAATATGAGCAAATCTCCCTTTTTATTCATGCCAGTCCTGTTTAATGAACACTGGGAGATTGCTCTCACTGTTGCCATTAATCAGAGCTTCTCTGCTGCTGATTGAAGAGGGTAATATGAACAGGAATACCAATGAGTGGAGGAATGTGCACAGGCTGAACGATGGCAGAGGAGCTCAGTCGTACAGAGAGCCAAGTGCTGTGTGCGGTCCAAACACAACCCTTCCTCACTAGGAATAAAGTCCATTATTGTTAGTCTGATTGCATTCTCCGATGATATAAGGAGACTATGTCAAATTGCTGTGCGACCACAAGAGACTTAGACACTCACATAGACACTCAGACACATATTTTAGACTGCTATTGGAAAACCATGTACAACAGTCATATTTCTACTTTAGAAGCTGCATGATTCAACATAAAGCCCAAAGACAAATTAGTACCATTGATTGAAAAATGAACCAGACTTGTGTGTATTGAGGGAGCGTTTTGTTTATTAATTGAATCAATAAATATGTCAATATGCAGCTAACATCTACAGACGAAGGATAAGTTAGAAAGCATTTTGGTTTTGTGGGATGTAATTTCACTTAGCATCTCATAGTATCTTTCTGTTTGCTTCCCAAGTGGATTCACAACATAAATGTAATTTTAAAACTATATTTGAGAGTGAAGTTCGGGACCAAGACTTAATATACTTTCTTCAGAGTTCGTTCAGGAGATGGAGTAGGCTACTTAAATGCTAAACTTGATGAAGCTGCTGTAAGTCATTTAGCATAATTAAGCATAAGGACTAAGTAAAAGGTCCCCATCCTAAAACCCCACATTGTGTCATTTTTTAACATGCAACATGCTCATTATTTAGTTTAATATGTTGCTGGAAGGTGACAGATTAGCTTTGTGACAGGCATGACAGGCATTTCTAAACGCTCATAATAAACCTGATAGATCTTATTTGCTTAATTCCAAGTTAAGGGGTTCTGGTATGCAGATTTGTATATACGTTGATGGAGCCAGGCTAACTAGCTGGCTGCTAACTATGCTGAATAACACAGAGAGTGGAAACTAATGTGGGAAACACTCAGCCTCACACTGTTGCCCACAATTAGCCAATCACAGTTCAGCCAACTGGAAGCATTAGCCCGCTAACTCAGCAAAGTTACTAACTACCTTAGCATAGCTCAAACCTACTTTATATGTTCCATGATACACTTCACTTCATTCTTTTAATGTATCAAAATGTACACTTCTCATTGATCCACCAGCACAGATTGATCAATAAACAGGTTTTTGATCAACAAGGCTTTTTTTGTACTAATTACATCAAACTGATGTAATGTGATGACATGCTAAGAGGGCCGTAAACACGTTTTTTTGTCTTGCAAAAATGTTTGTACATTACAAGTGCTCGCCAATACAAAGCATGCAAACCATAGTGTTGGAGGACAGTAAAGACAGAAATACCTAAAATAAGAGGCTGCTTACATTGTCCACTTGTTACTTGCTAAGCTACATTAGCTAGCTGCTGCTAATGTGTTCAGACGTGACAGTGGTAAAGTCTTCTCATCTGACTCTTGTCAAGAAAGACAATTATTTAATGATTGATTATGAATACTAATACTATGAAACTCATGTCTGGAAAAGAGCAGAGCAGCAAAAGCTTGCCTCATCCATAACAAATATATGTCTGCATGATATCACAATATGAAAGTAAGCCTGCTTCATTGCGTGGCATATTGGTATAATCTGGTTTCATTAGCAAAGCTATGGACAATGATGAATTGGTAAATGATGAGGAGGGCACATGACTATATTTTTGCACAAAGCTGATATGCTTGTATCAGGTATTCTTTTTGTTAAACCCAAGGACGCACACATGCACACATGAATCCTCAGTGGGTGCACACACACATGCACACACTCCTGTGTCTGTAGAGTACAGCATGGCCACCACACAGAGCATTCCATCATACTGTCACTCACATCTGCTGCCCTTTCTCATTACCGCACCCTCCCGATTCTCCTCCTCTCCTTTACCTCCCCTTCAGCCAAACCCTTTTTTCTCTCCTCCTGTACAACCAGCCACATTATCCCCCCCCCCTTTTCTTCCTGCTCTACAGACTATCCTTCCATGCCAACAAAAATGAACAGAATTCCTGTGGACGTAGGTGGCAGGTGGGCTGACATGCTTTCACACCAGTCCGATGTCCTCTGAGCCTCAGACAGCGTGTTCACATTTTGAAAAAAGGGCCACAGAGTGGTTTCAATACACCTCACATGATTGAAACAGAGAAGTGATTTTCCACATGTGTGTGCGCACCATTTTGAGTGCCAGAATTAGACAGCGGGTATCATTTTTTTCCACCTCTCCCTGAACCTGTGAAAATGGACTGATAGAAAATACAATTGTTGAATTTCAGAGACTTTACAGTATATCCATGGGAGCTCTGTCTGTTTTGGCAGATGTGGTTTGCTGCAGTCTCTGCCGCTTTTTTGTTTCTTTTTTCCCCTCCTCTGCTGCTTCCAGAGAGGGATAAATGACAAAATCACGTCAGACTCGTGATGCAAAAAGGATAATTAGGATTCAGGAAACACAGTTTGTCCTCAAAAGCAAATCACTTCCCTGGTGCTCAGGGGCTACTGAGGCACAGATCATTTTATATATCAGTACCTAGCAACTGGCAGATGGAGTGAACTTAGTGCAGGCTGCCAAAGCTGATAGGACACTGCAGGACTGCAAAATGAGCTGTGATGATTCCCCTGCTGAGGCCAACAAGAGACACATACCTCATTAAGATGCATGGCATCCTCAAAAGCTCGGCCACACTTTACAGCACTAAGTTGCCCCTTTAAAGAAATGATCACAGCGTCATTGTGAACATACAGTTTAAAGCGGATGACTCCAAAACAAACATGAGCAAGCTTTATTAGACACCTACATTTGAAAGAACAGCAAAGAAAAAATACACATTACTAAATAATATCCAGTTTGGAACCACATTATTACACATAAATGCACTGGTATACACACTATTAAGACTGGAGAACAGCCAGAACATTGTCTTTGACATCTATTGCAGCTTTTCATATCTCCTGGCATAAACACACACAGTGAGTCACCAGAAATTCTGTCCGTTTCAGTCTCTGCAGATCTCTACATGGAGAGAGGCAAAGCCATTAAAACGGCACCTGTTGTGAGGGTGTAAACATGTGTTCCTCTTGACCATATATCACTGCAAAAACACCTTTCCTGTGCAAGCTGGCGGAGGAATATTCTGATTACAGAAGTCCTTCCTGCCCTAAGGGAAAGTAGAGGCTGTGTTATTTGGTAGTATGGGGGTCTATAGAGGGCCTTAGTATTATATCCTGATGTGGACACTGTAGCTACTGTGTAGTGTGCAGTCTAAGATATAAAGGTGCATCACATGCTCTGCAGCACTTCACTGTCTGACCAATTAGATACGAAGTGCTTTAACTACTTGCTTCCTCATCTTGGTTAGAGCAACAGAGTCATGTTGAACTACATTATTTCATTAGCATGGATGATTTAAAAAAACAGAATTAAGGACTATGTGACCAGCTAATGCACATTGTTCATCATTCTATGTCATTTCTGCTTCTGTCTCTGCCAGAACATCCCCTTGTAGAAGAGGTTTTTTATTTAAATGGGAATATTCCTGGTAAAAGTTACGGCTATATATCCTTTCTCAACACCTAATGTATGACCATTCACATTGCCAACCCATCTTTTTTTTGTCCTCTTTCGTGATGATTTCTTCCTTTGAAAGTCTAAATATTATCCCGCTTCTTGCATCAGCCTGTTAACTATCCCACTGATGTCATACTCATTTCCTGGTTTCACAAAAACACAGGAGGAGCGAGGAGGACACTGATTTCACTTGAAACAAAAGAGGGGGCCAGATGATAAGAAACGGGAGCAAGAGGAGTGAGGGACACAGAAAAAGAGACGCTGCAGGGAGAGAGAGAGAGAGCAAGAGAGACAAAGACCGAGAGGCAGAGACTCCTGGGACGGACCGACAGGGCTGCAGAGAGAGGAGCTTAATTTCCCAACACCATCTGTTACCAGTCCCTGGGTTGAAAGCTCCACTTATGTCAAACCTCCCACAACCACACACCAGTAGAGCACCGCCGAGCCGTGAGAGACCCCACTGCCTTTTCTTTTCCTGTCACTGGCACTTTTTTTCCCTCCACACCTAAGCAACAGTCACCCACCCACTCTCACGCTCTGCCGTGGCACTAACACACTCTTTTGCTGAGATAAATGAATCTGCCAGCTCTTTTCTGGGTCATAGTGGGTTTCTGGTTCTGTTGTGGGGAAAAATAAAGTCAAATTAATTGGGTGCCGACATGTCAGATGTTCCTGTACTCAGCATAAAAATGGATTTTCCTTTAATATATTCACCTTCGCAACAGTTCACTGTCCACTGAATCAATTGGGTTTTGATACAGTAACTCCCATTCTCTGTTGTGTTTGTGGGAGTCCACATTATCTTGATAAACTGTCAAGTGTTTAATCTTAGCATCGATTGAAGAAAAGCCCACAAGGGATGCTGGGTATAAATATAGGCTTTTCTACTGGGTAAGAAGAGCCCACATCTCAAAATGTGTCAATGGAAGTGCCTCCAAGCTACTACTGTTTTTCCCGGTGGTGTGGGCACTGAGGAGAAATGTCTGGCCTACATTCAAAACTTTCTGGGGGGCACGACAATATATGAAATTGTAGGGTTAAGACAATTACGTTATATGAGTGTGTATAATGGAGAACTTGTGGTCCATAACATGCTGGCGTTGCATTATTACAAAAAAAATAGTGCCTTCGATTGAGGTAATGCTCTTGGGAGGGTGTTACCTGCAAGAAAGGGGCGGTCAATGGAGGTTGAAAGTTTTATTCTGTGCATTAGAGATAAGTGTTTCTTTATTTTGGATGCTTTTTTATAGTGTTGCCATATACTGTTTCCCCATTGCCATTTTGCTTTTCTGAACAGCTTCATAAAGGAAATCAACATTTGCATTACTCTGAATCCAGAAGAACTGAATAAAGGAAAACCCTGACTCTAGCTCCTGAAACCCTGTCATGAGGAAATGTTCATATCCATTAAAGAATAGGAAACATTAGGAGAAACTCATGGTGTATGGGGATTGCCCCGAGGACAGGCCATTCCCTGGCATTTTAATCACTTCATTTACACACTCTCAGGGTATTTCTATGCAAATTATTTTAAAAGGTCACACAGCAAAGAGAGCATCTATTCGGTTCCAAATGGCGGAAGTGGACAATGATTGTGTATCTGTGCTGTGGAGTTAAGCTGTCAGGGGCTTTGCAACAGGGATGAATTACAGGTGAAAATTTCCCCCAACAGGTAAACACTGTGAATAAAGGCTTCAGTTCTACTATGTGCTACCAGTTTTGTTTCTCTGTTGAAGGGAACCCTCGTGTGGCCATTTTGGTTATTACAGCTAAATCTTTAAGCTTCAACCTCTTCTGTAACACTTCTATTTCTACAGTATGAATGCACACGCTTTTACCTAAACGTTTTAGGTAAAAAGATCTTTGTTGTGTGTTACTCTAACCTTTACATCCAGCTCAGTAAGAAAAGTGAATATGTGAACGGCTGGAAACAAGAATTAATATTTTTGAAAAAAACCCTGCATGTCACTTCTGAAATAGGATCAGGTTTCTGAAATGTTTGAATCAAATATGAATCAAGCCCAAAATAATTAGTGAGCTGATTATTGAAGTGCTGGAAACCACACAGGATCCTTAAGAAATATAATTGGCCATTGTCAAATACATGCACACTGCTTAAATCAACACGCAGCAACTCCTGGCAGCCAACAGTCTGGTATAAAGACAGAAGACTTGAGCGACTCTTATAGAGAGGTGACATAATAATCAGCACCAGTTAATATAGCTTCGTATTTTTTTATAATTATGACATATTGCTGCTCTGATGTAAAACTTTTAAAATTAAACCAGGGGGATGGTGACAAATGAGGCTTCACATGCAAACTACAGAGCTAGTGTGAGAACATACTGTCCTTTCTTGCTGGCTTCATCATTTCCACTCAGTACGTGTACATGCACAGTGAAGTCAAGCTAATATAGTTATAGCTCATTTAGGCCATTTAATTGCACTACTTTTTTAAATTAAGTGTACAAGCACTGAAGGAAAATTGTTAAATTGACAGACTTACGCCTGACTCCTATACAGCAGGTGGCGATATGCCCCCCATCAGCTAGTTACCATTAGACCTTCCTTGCCAACAAATTAGCAGGATGCAAACTGGTTGCCTTCCAATGAACTTCTTTACAACTCTGTACGTTTTGTACATGCTTTACTTTTGCTACAAATGCGATGCACGCTATCCTTCTGGTGATATCTAGATGCAGACAACACAACTTTGGCTGTGCTGCTTACTATTTGCTACTTTGTCTTTAAGTTGCTGCAACACCTGAATTTCCCCTCTGAGAATCCAAAGATCATCATATCTTTATGCCGTTTGACTTAAGGGTCAAATCCCGGCTCTTGAACTATGGAGCATGTGCACACAACACCTAGGCCAGTTTAGGCCCGATTGAGGTGTATACATGCTAGAGTGTTATCAAGAAGTGTTTGACGTCAAGAAAATCGACTTAGTACGATTTCAGTCATGTTAACATGCATTTTAAAAGTCCAGTTCTAGTTGAACACTATAATTTGACTTTAACTGTGTGTAAACATACTGACAGATGTCAATAAGCCTCTGTTAATGGCTCTACAGCAGAAGGACATCGACCCCCTATAATGTCCCCAAACAGTGTTTACAGGGTGGCTGGGGAGAACAAAGGTGCACCAGTCTTGTGCCTCAAACCAGCTGTCTAAAAGTGGCCATAGACATCACAACACCCTGTCACCTCTGTTATCCAAATTATTAGTTTCCCCCAATCAAACTAAACATAATAATAAGTATCAGAAAATGTTTGGTCAAATAAATAAATCCAAGGTAAAAAGATTTGTTTCCACTTTTTTCCAAACTTTATTTGATGACAATATACAAGAACATCTTGAGCACGAAGACCCTCCCAGGCTGTCCGGGCTCACTGTACGGAGACAACAGCAGATTTAAAGTAAGTTAAAATGTGAACAGAAATGACAGCAGAGTACATTTTTACTGACTTCAAGACTGTAAATTGAGAATAAGGTTAGAGACAAAGTATTGGGGTGGACAATGTTAACCCCAACATCGTAAGTTTGAAGCTCTGTTATAAAACCCAACAACATTTATGACAGGTTAAATTATTTTAAGAACAAATTTCAATATGAAATTCACACATTGGCAGGCTTTTAGTTCAGCTGCCCACACAACACACTTAATCAAAAATAAGATCCACATGCCTTATCCAAACTCTGCTTCTATAAGCTACAGGTCTGAGGTATTTCAAAGCACTCAGCCAGAGTGGGTAAAGACTAAAGGACATCTATTTTATCAGGAACAGTTGTTCAAAGGACTGAGGAAGAGGGAAAACTCGTAAGCTTGTAGTTTAACAGGAAGTGGGAAGGAAAGGGAAGGGGGTCACTGTAGGAAAACTTCAGGGGGACAGTAAGGTGTGACATGCATAGCACAGCTAAGGTCTATCAGATATTGATGTGCAACATGAATGGCACACCATGCTTTTCCTGCTGCTATACCTGCACATTGACACCTCATTTCTGCAAAAGAAATCCATGGGAAGCAAAATCAGGAACAAAAGATGAAACAAAAATAATTAATATTTTGAAAGTTAAGAGTGGAATAGAAAAGATCTCTGAAGGGATTTGCAGCAAGTGAACTCAGAACAAGGTCAATTAAACCTCTTTAGACTGCTGGATAGTGTATTTATTTGAACTGAACGCAGTGTTATAGGCACTAGTTAGTTCTTACATGTATGGCATCAGTCACTCCTGCAGGGTTTTAAAATTCAGAGATCTATTCTGGGTGACCTTAGGCTAATGTCTCCCAGAGGGTAAAGGAGTAATCAGGGTTTTAGTTAAGCAAAATCTACACCAATTGAGTTCCCTGATTAGCTCTGAATTGTTGAATGAATACTTTCAAACTGACTCCACAACACCATCATTATTATTCAGTTCAAGTAAGTAAAGCAAAGTAGCAGTGAGTAGTATTAAAGGGATCTCTAGTGTGGGTGTAAAACAGTGGGTCAAACAGTCTCATATCTAATGCATCATGGATGCATCAAATACATCCAGAGGGAAAATACATACTTTCTTTTTAACTCTCAAAAGTGTCAGGTGAGGGTGTAAAGGGAGAAGTTAGAGAGTATCTATGACTCCCCGATTATCTGCACACTGCAGTTAGTCTACTTATAAACAACATTTACCTTCTACAGTTCCCGAAGAACATTTGATACGATAAGGAAGATGACAAAGGAAATTGAAACAGTAAAAGAGTTGTGAAAAACAAAGATAAGCAGGGTAGGAAAACAGTATTTGTGCAATGAAAATCAAGAACATGAAGTCAAACTTGGCCTTTGCTTACTTTTCTGCTCCCATTGCTTTGATTAGGAATGACCATAAATTAATTCTATTTACATAATATTAATTTGACTTATTTTACGTTTCTGCATAGATAAAAGAGACAAGAAATGTGGTCAGGGAAAATTGGCTTTGCAACAAGTACAGATAGTGGTCACAATACCTTTTTGCCAGCAGCGCCCACACTGGCCTTCTTGATGCCTCGTACTTTCTTCATTCTGTTCTTGCGTTCCTTGCGCTGTTTTCTTGAGGACTTCTTCTTCTCGTAGAGACCGTGCTGAGGAACACAAACGAGCGGTTCATTCTACCACATCATTCACAAAGTAACGCTACCAATCATAACCTGATCAAGTTCCTAACACTTTCACAATCACACCACTACTGTGTATTGGTGGCCTGTGAGCAAAAATAACTTCTAGTCTTACCCAATATGGAACACTGACTTGTATGTAAAAAATAGAAAATCTAGACAAACACCTAATTACATGCCCTGAAAAATGTTAGAGGCATATTCATAAAATAACTCAAAAATCACATTATAAAAGATGTCAGATAACCATCTCCAAAAGACTAGCCTGGAGCATTACTGAACAGTGAGTTGTAACACACGTTTCAAAATGTCACACCTTTTATTTGAACCTTTCATCCAACCTTTTATTCTGGCAAGATAATGTGCATCCATCATGTGGAGCCCACAGGAGTGAAAAACTAAATTCTACAATACAGGAAGTCTTTGCTCAGTAGTTTCAGATCAAACTGTAGAACCTAAGACTTCTCAGTAGCTTACCACTCTATAATTTGTACAATGGATGAAAAACCAATGCTAAAACCTTATACAATATTGTTGCACGTTTGTGAACTAGCCAATGACGACATTCAGACAGAGAGACAAGACAAATGTGCAAAACTCACCCTGGCCAGTCTGTGCTTGGGCTCGTTCTTCTTAGCGTAGTCTAAGGAGTCGTAGACCATGGCAAAGCCTGTTGTCTTGCCGCCACCAAACTGAGTCCTGAAGCCAAACACGAACACGACATCAGGGGTGGTCTTGTACATCTTGGCAAGTTTTTCCCTGATTTCAGTCTTGGGGACTGTGGCCTTGCCGGGATGCAGGACATCGACGACCTACAGAGGGGAAAAAAAGGCATGAATGTTGGTTTGAATTAAAACATCTGATGGAATAAACAACAGTATGAACATGAGGGGTTTAAGAGCTCACCATTTGCTTCCTCTGAAGCAGCCTGTTCGTCATGAACTTGCGTGTCCTGACTGTCACTGTGTCATTCTGAGGAGAAGATTAAAATGCTTAACATCAAACACATTTAATCATGTTAACACATTAGTCTGTGACTTTTAATTACAAATACCAAAAGGAAAACAATAGCCCCAGCAGTTTGATGCTGGAAACTCCAGCATGTAGGCTACTGCTAACTTATGTCAACGTTATCTCTCAGCCTCTCTGCCAACTTCCTGATAAAAATAAAACAGTTATAAACTGGAAACAACCATGCTTTTGTAGACTATACAGCACGTTTTCTGACCGACAAGGCTAAGTACTACTGTAATTGAACATGCTTGTTGACTATAAATGACGGCCTAGCCATGGCTATCACTGCCGTATTTGCTAACATTAGCTGCAAGGAGCTACAAATGTACACTATAAAACCTACACCTATGAATGCTAGCGAGTCAATAAGTATAAAAGATAAACACTGGGGTTTATTAAGAGTACTTAAACCAAGAGGGGCTCTTATACAAGGCACAGTTTATCAGGTAAATGAGTGTGTTTCATGTCCTGATGAACACCAGTGAGGGAACCTTAGCATTTGGATGATGCCGTCTTATTTCCTCTCAGATGGAAGTTGCAGATTCATATTATCATCTTATTATAGAACATACAAATATAAACACTCGATGGCCATGAAATGTGTATAAACGAAAGGATGGCTTCGATGATGAACGGATTTTATTGATATTTTTTGTCTCCACACTCACCATCTTGACGCCGGCCTCGCTCAGGGACGTAGAAAAGGAGGAAGGACCCGCAGGTGCCCGGGATTAATGCCTGCAGAAAATTCAGTGGGCGCGTGCTTGTCTTGCCTGATGTAAAATGGATAACAGAATTTCTTCTCGGCGAATTTTTTTTTATTTTTTTCTTGGAAATTATATATAAAGCGAGTACACTATAGATATTTATATTATGTTTTGAACAGAAAAAATGTCCAGAATAAATTAAGGTAGGCCTAAATTCGACACCAACATATTATTATTGAATGTCTAAGGTAACCGATCTATAAAACGGTAGAAATAATTAATACAGGATCTATTATAGACCTGGTAAATGTTAAAATTAAAACTATTTAGGATAAACCATCGACTATAATAATTACACTCTTGGAGATACTCTAGAAAACACTACCTTGCAGTCTTTTGTAGTCCACAAGATGTCAGCCCTGCAATGTCCTGACAGTTGTTGCTTAACACGATCTGGTCTATCTCATGTTATCAAAGTGTCAGTTTGCGATAATTTGATTCAAACTATTTTATTTAGGATGCTTGCCAATTTAACATGTCCTAACTTGGGTTTGTGTCCATAATCAAGGAATTGACCCAGTGCCTCAGGACACCTGATTTGGAACTTCAAGTGTAAACTTTCTTAAATTTTGCAATCAATAAAATTAACAATTAATTGGCATGCACCACAGTTTGAGGCCATTTCGAGTCCGGGCTCCACGGCAGTTGCCTACTAAGCTGGTAATCATTGGTTTGGCATGCACACAAAAAGAAGATGTTCTTTGGGACCAAATAAAATGTGCTCACTGTGGAAGAGTTTATCTACCTAAATGCCAATTAAATGCAATAAGACAGACTATTAGCAGTTATACCTGCCTGACAAAAAGAGTCAGACAAAAAAGAAAATGATTGGGTGCAATCATACAAAATGCTTCCAAAGAGGTTCTAGGATATTTTTAGTTTATCTCACGGGAGAGACCTTTTTGTTCCAGTCCTGTTTTATTTTTTTGTAATTGTCAAATTTGCTTTAAAAAATCCATTAAACAAAGACTTAAAAAACACAACACCTCATTGTATTTGTTACGGAACTTTATTGATCTTGCAGCAACAATGTCCAGTGGCATTGCAGTTTCATTTGAAATAAAGTTATTCAAAATCAGAACGGAAAGTTACAGTAATTTTTATTTCAAATCTCTTTCAGCAAACAATGTTAAGCCCTCATTGTCAAACCAAACAGATTTGAAATTCTGATGCCAGATACAAAGAGTTTTACCGCTTTAAAATGTGCAATGCAAAATGGGTTCAAAACAATCTCTCAAAGTGTTGGTCAGCAAACATGGCCATGAATGGATGACAGAGCCAAAAAGGAAAAAGAAAATCTTTGATAGACATCATTTCAGCCATTCAGTGGGTCCAGCCATACAACTGAAAAACAGGAAATTCTTGGTGATTTATTCGCCCAGTTCAGAGCTGAATCTGGTGTATTTAAGTATAATTAGCAGGCAGGACTATCATTGTGGTGTAAAAAACTCCCAACATATTGTTGGGATTGCAGGAACATGTGGCCATATTGCCATCTGAACTGAAAAATCAAAACATGAGATTTTCGTCATCATACTTTCAAACTTCACAGCTGCTTTCTGAAGAAATTCATCAGGTTAAAAAAATGGTTTGTTCAATCGCTGATTACAATGTTGCCTGTTCAATGTAACAGTGAAAAAATAAAAATCTGTTGGAAAGTACAAATTGATGACAAGGAACCTAGTCTTATACTGCATTGATGTGAAGTAAGGCATGGGCAGGCATGACACATGAGCTAAAAAGGATAAAGTAAGCACACTGTGTAGATCATGGACAGCATCTGTCAAACCTCATGCGAAAAATAGCATCCAAACTCCTTGACACTTCAAAGGCTTGACAGTGCTTGTACCCAAACCAATACCCTCAATACTAAAAAAGTGTATTCAAAAATAAAATGCATATAAAACATCTGGATCATTTCAGTTCACCCAGAAAATGAGCATCGGACTATAAACCATTTCCACAATATTCTAAATGCTCTGAATATTTAAAAACACCCGGCAGATGTGGCAAAGTTTTAATGGAATTCATGTTGGAATTATGACAACAAATCTCTTGCCAAAACAAAAAGTAACCCTCAAATCTGAAAGAAAGCGTACAAACTCTTCCTGGCAGAAAGGTTTAAAAAGATTAATCACAAGGTCATATTTGAGCTTGATTGAGTGTCCGTTATACTATACTGAAAAGTAATTCTTTAACTGAAACGCTTGTTTTCATTTGCCAGTTTTACAATGAGCTTATCATGTTTTGGGAAATACAATCTTTTGATTATTACAAAGCAATCAGAACCGTAGCCTAAAGTTGGTTAAAAAGAAAAGTATACCCCTGAAAACTGAAAATTGTGTTGGTAAAGGATTCTTACATCTCGGAATGGTATGACAACTTCCCCTGATTAGTTAATAAACACAACACAGCATCCCTTTACAGACCATCACAGGAAACCAAACAGACCAAACAACCAATATTAGATTGTGGAGCTTTTCAAGTAGGTAAAAAAAAACCCCGAAATCACTTAAAGTAACCGACTCACAAGGGTCTTCCAAACATAAGACTGTGATGAATATCAAAGCTTTTGACTGATTCTAAGGCCAGTTCCTAAAATTACTACTTATTCCACACATTCTCCCCTAATTATTATGGAATATTATCGGATGTACAGTGTGCTCTGTTAATCATCTGGACTTGCAGAAAGCTGCATGAGCACTGCAATCTACTAATTGGACAATTTGTCTGGGTAACTAATGTGCAGGCCGGCTCCCTAGCTGTGTGGTAGTGACTCATAAGCATGGAAACCAATAGAAATTAACCTAGCTTCCAGGGGTCAGCCACACAGAGTTTGACCTGTATGTATGATGTACTGAATCCCCGTAGTTTACACACACACACACACACACACACACACACACACACACACACACACACACACACACACATTATATCCAGCAGCGAGACAGAGAGCTAAAGAAGATGGCTGCCATGAGGGCTCACAACATTGGTTTCTACAAGCCAAGCCTCTGGCACGTGTGATGCCAGGTCATTTTTCTTCTGCTGGTGACGTTCCAGTCAGTTAGATGTCCATTTCAAACTGGGAATCATCACCTTTAAAACAAAAGAAAAAAAGAGATTGAAGAAGTTGTCTTCAAGGTGGACTTTAAATCAAATTATCACACCATAACAACAGAATATAAAACACTTGCTAACACATAAATTAGTTACTTCTTCCCTTTAAAAAAAAAATCTTACCAGTTGCGGGCTTGCCATCACGGCTGTTGATGTGGTTGTTGGCTTCGTTCTTCCGGTTCTCGCTCAGGACATGTTGGGTCACCCCAGGGATGACAGGCAGGTGAGCAGGGGGAGTCTGGGCGATGGGAGAATTACGCCTGTCCAGCAAGAACTTACGGTCATAGATGATCCGGGTTCCTGCAATAGCCCACATGTTATGTTCTTGTTACTGTAGTTGTGTATGCTCCATCTCAAAACATTTAGGTGCTATCAAATGTTTGTGAGTTCAAAGACAGACCTGGATTAAAGCCCTCCTCTTGGCTGTATACCCTCCAGAAACTCGCAATGTTTTAGTTTGCAATAATCAGTGTCTGAATGGGACAGGATGGGAGATACACTGTGTATTCTATCCGTTATAAAATACCGTAACATCTAACAACAGGTTCGGTGGCACCACATTCATTGATGTATATTATGATAATAGGTCCACCCTTGACGTTTTGTGTAAAAGAAGTGATTTCTTCATCATCATATCCAAATCGTTACTTGTGCATAATTCTGTATGGCCATCTGACTACCTGAGTTTGTGTCAAAGGACTCTTGTGTTGGATATAAAAAGACTAAGATAACATGTTCACCGCAATGGGACGAAAGCACCTTCACCTTTCACCAACAAAATACAATCAATTCAACTTTGGTTCATAATGAACATTGGAGCAAAATTTGATGATACTTCCTCTTGGAGTTCTTTAGATCTTGGACTCACAAGAACAGTATGTATCTTTATACATTTTACATATCACCTTACAGTAATAATAATAATAACTTGGATTTATATAGCGCCTTTCAAGAAACCCAAGGACGCTTTACAATAGAAGGGGGGGGGGAGGTAACACAAAACAAAACAAACAGATTATGGTGTTAAACTTAGGCCGAATGCTTTGGTGAACAGGTGGTGTTTGAGCAGATTTTTGAAAATGTCCAGAGAAGCAGCAGTGCGGATTTGTATGTAATGTATGAACATATCTCTGAAATTAACCTTTAGAGAATAATCATTCAAACAGTTGCACATTTTTTATCTGAAATAGCGTGATTCACTTTTAATCAATTAATTGAGTAAAACAATGATTTGAGAAAGGCTTCTCTAAAGTTGTACTTTATTTATTCCTGTTTTATGACATTGAAAACTGAAAATCTTGTATTTTTCAGCATTTTCTAAAACTGAATGGACAAAAATACACATTGATAACAAAAAAGTAGCAAACACCATCACTTGAATGACAGATTCATTTTACAGATAGGCTTTTATGCAAGTCAGCAACACAGTGTTGATATAACGCATCACATGCGTCCTTGGTTGATTGTACCTCATTTTTTAAACGAACAAAAGGTAGATGAATTTGGGCCTCTATTTCAAACAATGTGATACAACTCTGATGTAAAGTATGCACTATTACTTATCTATTGTCGACGCGCTGCAGCTTGCTTTAAATATAATATATATCAGATAGCCTAATAGGTATCAAAATCTCTGCGCTGTAAATAAGCCAATCAAACTGCAGCCAGACATTGTGGGGGCGGGGCTTAGCTTTGTTTTTGTTTTGATCAGGATGACAAGGCAGCTAAGGCCAGTGAAATGATGAGCAGTAAGGGTTCGGCAAGAGCTTAAACAGCGCAGTCGTCTAAATACACTCCAATTTATGAAGAAAAGGTGATAAAGTAAAGGTATATATCCTCACCTCCGGGAGTGGTAGAAAATAAAGTGCCTCCGGGGGTGGTACAATAGTCATGAGGTAGCTGCGTTGTGTCGTTGATCAACACCGTCCTGGTAGTCGGGATGGCCCTGCTCTCGCTCAGCTGACGAATGGTAGACATTTTCAGCGCCGATTGGGTGACAGATTCAGCAGGTACAGATAATGGGGGTGTTTAGATCCCGACGGACGGTGGAAACCTGGGCCGTTCCCCTCTCTCTCTTATAGCTTCCCTAAAGCTTTCTTGTCGCTCCTTTCGTCCTCCCAGCCGTCAGCACCGTCCCCTCCCTCGCAAAGGCAGGAAGCACGACCTGCTGCGACGGGATGTGACGTCCGCGGAGCCAGGAAACAGCCAATGGTGCATCAGCAAGCCCACAGCCTTGTTTTTATACTATTAACTTTAAAAAAAACACATCTCTTTTTTCTTGTTTTCCTCATTAAAAAAAAATCGTCAGGCAGGTAGAATTAGAGCTTGAACCATACAATATAGTTACTGAAATATTTTCCATCCTTCAATTTAACTGCCCATAAAACTTTCTTATTGTGAATTACTGGATTTGAAATAGAGGCAACCCTAAAGTGTAAAGGCCAAGATATTCTGCTTCTTTGTCGAAGTTGAACTATTTTGCCAGCACATGTTTAGAATTTGAGTTGTTTCTTCAAGATATAGACAAGACACCATGTCATTTAACCATTTTTTAAAACAAGGAGGGGAGGCTGATTTCAACTCATTTAGGATTACTGTTTTTGCTACAACCAGACCAAACCTCGAGACTTGTTGTAAAGCAGAGGGAAGAGTGAAAACATGGTTGGAGTAACCCAGTATTACAGAAAGGCTGTCAGGACTTAGCTGTCTGTTAGATATGTATGTCACTGTATATTCGAAAGATGTTGTCCCAAAAAGTTTTGCGTTTAGGACAAGACCAGATATGGTGACCTAGGGTCCCATCTTCCTACTTTCACTTTCAAAGGTAACAGAGACAGAGGGACAGATTATATTCAGTTTGGCCTTCGAATAGTGCAGTCGATGAATTACCTTGAACTGAATGAGTTCAAGTCTAGCATTGATAGAACATGATCTTATCCCAGCTGAACTTTTGACCCATAGTTCACCTGAGATCTCTAACACCTCTCTAACTAACTAACTGTGAGATTCAATGTTTGGAGATCGACAAGTCATAAGGTCATCGAAAATGTGTTGTTTGGGCATTGTATCAAAACGAGGGAGACAGTGCCTCACAATTTTATTTACATTCTCAACAAAACTCTTTCTTAGTGTGTATCCTTCAGCTGTTGTGAATGATGTACTCTAATTATTAGCTGTTATGTGTTGAAGCAATTCCCTCTTCATAAAATACAACAATCCAACTTCATGGCTGTTATTACTACGCAATACTCAGCTCTGTGTCACTGGTTTCTAAGCCGCAATAACAGATGTATTTTATATCAAGCTGTTGATTCAAATCAAACTGCACAAATAAACATGTATCACTTTTACACTTTATTGTTGAAAGTTGTTACAAAAAAGTGTTTGCTGGAAACATTCTTTGCTTCGCCTTTACAAGCACATAGAGACCAAGACAGGAGAAGACGACGAGCGAGTGAGTGGAGGGCGGTGACATGAAACAGAATGACTGACTTGTGTTTGTGTAGAACAACAAACACACAAAGGGTTGAGATAACAGTACAGAGTGAGTGTGAAGCCCTTTCTTACACACTTAATCCACAGAGGGATCCATGAAACTAAACTAAACTGTGTAAAGGAGACTCAGGACACGAAACCTTCAATCCAGAATATACCTTTTACTTTTGAGGTATCCTCAGAAGACCTTAGCCGTGTGTGTGTGTGTGTGTCTGTCTATATCTGTGTGTGTAGATCAGACACAGGTCATTGTTTCTCTCCCTGAGGCGAGTTGGTGTGTTGCAGTCCAAGCACAGGAGTGATTAACGTGACTGAAAAACGACACACTTACAATCATTCTCAACATAAATTACAATTTTTCTCTCTCTCTCTCTCTCTCTCTCTCTCTCTCTCTCTCTCTCTCTCTCACACACACACACACACACACACACACACACACACACACACACACACACACACACACACACACAAACACACTTTATTTTGGCTAGGGATGATTGATGTGTTTTGAAGGACAGTTAATGTGGTGGTGGTGGGGGTTCTACAGTTGAAGTGTGTCACACTGTTCCTACACTGACAGTGGCTGCACGAGTGCACTGGATGAACCACAGAGATGCGCTGCAGATGTGTTGTGTGTATCTACAGGTGTCTGAGAGGATTTGTGCTTCATGAAACATCATGACCGTCTCCTCTCTGCACTCCTTACTTAGTCTCAAACTGTAAGTGGAATTGTTTGGGTAGAGTACGGGGTTATGGATACTCCATACTGTTTTTATTTGTTGCACACGCATATGGTGTCTGTCATTCTTAACAGTAGAAACTGTAACCTACAAAACGATTTATGCTTAAGGTCTATTTTGTAGGCATTTCCAGCTTTCTCTTGTGTCACATGGTCTTTTGTTGTAAGACAAAACAACAATGAAGAGAGCTATTTTTGTGATATTGCTATGAAATTAGAGTGCATATTTGAGAATTCTAAAGAGCAAGCTTAAACAAAAAGGTAATTTATGGATTGAGTGTTTTAAGCTTTGTGTTTCTCTTAGCTGTAAATATCATGTATAAGCTCAGCTAATTATGATTCTGGCAGAGGGAAAGGGAAGAAGCCCTAAGTGAGATTTGAAAGCACACAGAAGTTTAAAATAGGCCAGCAATGTTGAAAATAATAATCAGCTGGATGCTGACAGGTAGAGGAGCAGTTATGTTGGCTTGGTGCTGACAGGTAGAGGAGCAGTGATGTTGGCTTGGTGCTGACAGGTAGAGGAGCAGTGATGTTGGCTTGGTGCTGACAGGTAGAGGAGCAGTGATGTTGGCTTGGTGCTGACAGGTAGAGGAGCAGTGATGTTGGCTTGGTGCTGACAGGTAGAGGAGCAGTTATGTTGGCTTGGTGCTGACAGGTAGAGGAGCAGTGATGTTGGCTTGGTGCTGGCTGGATGCTGGTAGATTGATCAGCCATGTTGGCTTGGTGCTGGCAGGTGGAAGACCAGTGATGCTGGCTGTGTGCTGGCAAGAGGAGAAGCAGTGATGTTGGCTGGATGCTGGCAGATAGAGGAGCAGTGATGTTGGCTTGGTGCTGGCTGGGTGCTGGTAGATTGATCAGTGAGGTTTGCTGGATGCTGACAGGTGGAAGACCAGTGATGCTGGCTGGCTGCTGGTAAGAGGAGAAGCAGTGATGTTGGCTGGATGCTGGCAGATAGAGGAGCAGTGATGTTTGCTAGATGTTGGCTGGGTGCTGGAGCACTTGTAGGAGCAATGGTTAGCCCAAATATTTAGAAATCATTGCTAAATATTTATAAATCTTAACTAAATATAACAAAATATTTATAAATCTTAACTAAATATTTATAAATCTTAACTAAATATAACTAAATATTTATAAATCTTAACTAAATATTTATAAATCTTAACTAAATATTTATAAATCTTAACTAAATATAACTAAATATTTATAAATCTTAACTAAATATTTATAAATCTTAACTAAATATTTATAAATCTTAACTAAAGATTTTGAAATCGTTGCTAAATATTTAGAGTTTCAGCTAAATATTTAGAAGTAGTTGCTAAATATTTAGTTTATATTCTATATATTTAGCTTTGATTATAACTATTTACAATCTTAGCTAAATATATAGGATCAAAGCTAAATATTTAGAATGTAAACTAAATGTTTAGAAACGTAGCTAAATATTTAGAATCAGGACATGTATTTTTAACATTTATATACTGTATAACATTTAACATTTAGATAAAACATTCAACATTTAGATATAATATTTAACATTTATATTTGCCAATAAGTTCACAGATATTTCTCTAAATGTGAATAAAAAGTGATGTTTTAGGGCTAAATGTGGAGAAATGTTGTTATTTGTAGTGTGCGCAACTTTACAATCGGCGCCCCATAGTGGTTTGAAGTTAAATGAGGAGGTGAATGAATGAGTGCAAGAACACCATGAGTCTTCCTGCTTGAACTTACGTTGACTCTCCCAGATAACAGAATGTGGAGCATTACATTAAAGCACTTGTTGCCATGGGAACGTAGAATTTAGAATGTGGGCTTTGACCTCCACATCACAATGAGTTTTAGAATCTTCTGTAAGATGAGGAGTTAAAATCTGATCATTTCACTGACAGCAGTTGGACAAACCACACACTTCGAGTTATCCAACCTGAACTATGGGAAGAAAATCAACCTATTGGAAAAAGGTAAGTTACTCTATATACCTCCTTGATGGAGCTCCATTTCTGAGCTCTTTGTTTATTCAGAACTGGAATTGGTCAGAGAGAAGTAATTTAAAATATTAAGATTACAGGAGATTGTTTCTTCTGCTTCAGAGTTTATCAGAGCTCATCTTTATGTTTAAGACAAACAGGTTTTTTTTTTTTTTTTTTACCAGTGGTGATGGAGATTAAACAGGAATGTAACATTACCTTTGTTCTCATTTTCTGTAATTTCTTTTCAGTTTTGCACCAAAAGACTCACGCAGCTGGTGCAAAGTCTATCAATCTTCCATATGTACCCCTCCAAATATCTTGACATGAAAGAATTGTATCGGGGAAATGACGGGATATTTGTTCGCTGTTTGGACATGTACACGAAAAATGTTGTATGTGTCAAGTACCCGAGAAAAAAGCAAAGCTGCTGAGATGTTAATAAAACCTCCTGAACATGGACTTCATAAAATAACTTCCATTCTTCTATGATTTAATCAGTTATTGTTGTTGACACACCAAAACAAGACAGAACAGGTAAAAGCAAAGGTTGTATTAGCTTTATTGGTCTGTTATTTCTGAATCTACAACATCCATGTCACGTTATCGCACCATCACAAGGTTAGTGGTACAGCATGAATTAATTTCTATTAATCGGTTATCAATACAGTACCTCTGAAGTACATTACAGTTGAGTTATAAGGCAAAAATCAACTTCCTAATACTGTTAGCACTGTTGTTAGTATATCAGCCTAGTACTGCATGTAACTGTTATCACTGTGTACGAGTTATTTCTGACTAATGGCTCTTCCATGTCCTCTAAAGTTAGTGATCTAATTCATTTGGACATAAGATGCCTTTAGATAATAAAAAAAAAGTAAGCTTGCGCAATTCAGCTGTTCAGTGCTCTCTGGCTTCCCGCTGGTTGATTGACCTCTCTGTTATGGAAAAGGCCTCAGGTAGCAACGTAACTTTGACTTTCAAATCCAGTAAAATGCTTCTTACAGTTCAAGAAAGTTCTGACATATTCTCAGAAATCCAACTTTTAACACAGATTTTAAACTGTGTCCTAACTCTGAGGGGTTTATTTTGGCCAAGTTTCTTTCCTATGCAAAGTCAGAACTCTAAGGTGAATCTCAAAAGGTTCAAAACAGGATAACTAGTTTTCCCAAAGAGCAGTAAAAAAAAAAAAAAACGTTAGAACAGTAAATTGTAAAGGAATGTGTCACAATCACTAGATAAAAATTACAGCAAATTGCAAGTCGCCACGCACCTTGTAATCTCATAAAAACCTGGAAATGAGTTTTTGTCACTTAGGGCAGATGATTACAACTACAGCCTGACGCACAATCTTCACTAAGTGTGCCATGAACTGACACCCAGCAACTATGTTTCAGACTGTAAGCAGTTCCACATCTAGTGTAAACAGAGCTACTTCATTTGCTCCTAAAGTCATCGCTTTTTCAAGGGTTTAATTCCATTATTTAATTGAGATTTATATGCTCATTTTTTTTGGGACACCCTAAGGATGGTCATTGCACTTCATGGAAACAAACACTAAAATTAGAGGTTACGTGGCTCTCAAAACCCCAGTGAAACAATTTTTTTTGAACACGTTGTTGCATTGTGGAAGTATTACATTTTCCTTTTTAACAACAGTTTTTTCCAGTCCTATGTAGGAGCCCTAGGTAACAGTCACATCCTGAATGTTTGGCATCACTGTTTCAGGACCGGGAGCTCCCTCGGCTTAAAGAAGGCCTGAACCATCCCCATGGCAAAGATGTAAACTTTGGCATCCACCACGATTTTTTCTTTCTTTAGGAGGTCTGCAGGATGAAACAGAGGATGTGTTAAGATAGTCTGTGCGTTTTGGACAAACATTCTTATAAGACTGTGCAGAAAGGTTAAAGCCTCACGGTCTATTTTCTGCTGGAACTCATCAAGAGGTAAAAGGACCACTTCAACGAACTCTGGAATGAGAGGATAAAGGCGTGTTTGATGAGTTGCATTATGAGAAAAAAAGAACGATTATTTCTGATTTAATAAGAAATGAAACTCACCTCCATCACCTGTGGAAAAACAAGAGGGAACAAAGTTATCCAGCATGTTTATTTTACATTACAGACAAGTGTAAAAAGTCTTCAAATGCAGCCCAGTGGGCACAGGTCGTGTAGCGATTATTAGAAAACACAAACAAAAAACATTCACAATCTTCTTCCCTTAATCTCTCGTTTGGAATCGATTGTTTGAGCTTGATTATTGTGACATCATGATCAGTGCGACGGAGTTTTTGGGCCACATTAAAAAATATACATTTCAATTTCAAGATTAAAGTCGTACATTTACAATAAAGTCCTTATTTTATGGTATGAAAATCATAAATGGATTAAAAATAAGATGTGGTTAAAGTTATTCATCTGAAAGGTTTTAGTTTTTTTTATTGATTTTGCAGATCTTGTGCAATATACTATATGTTGTGTTGTTTAAATTGGTATGTGCCTTTCTGTTCACGTTTGGATGGGTTTTCCTATTGTTTGTTTTTATTGATTCAAGTGGAAGAAGCTGAATGTTTGTCAGCACTTTGAGTCCAAGACCAACTTCCCCAAGGGAACAACAAAGTGTATCGTATGAGAAGAGCAGCCATCTGCCTGCGTGAATATGATGAAGGAAGAACCCTCAAAGCCATTTCCTCCAAGGCCTTGTCCACACGTAGGCGGATATTTTTTAAAACCGAGGTTTTCCTCCTCCGTTTAAAAAAATAATCCTGGCCAAACACACAAGTTCTCAAAAACATCTTCGTACACATGAAAACGCACTTTTACGGCTGTCATGAGCACGCCATCGGACCGTGTCGCCCCTCAACCACCGCCCGACGCCCAGCCTCCACCATCAGACTTTGTCGGCCTGCATATTATCCCATATGCTCTTTTGTGAAGCGTCTCGAGATAGCACTTGTTACGAATTGGCGCTATACAAATAAGATTGATTGATTGATTGAAGTCAAAAACGATGTCCATGACATGCTTACATTTTCTCACCGCTCCTCTTCAATGACCATTTCATTTACAAAGTAGTCCATTCTGGCGTCTCTGCTCGTCAACATAGTGAGAGAGTAACTGTGTGTAAGCATGTAAAAAGTCCAGTTAGCAACGTTAAGACCAGCACTAGGTGGTTACGTCTGCTTTCGCACTAATCTCATGTAAACAAAAGTGACAGCGTCGCACAATGACGCCAAACGGAGGAGAAACCGGCGCACAGCGTGACGTTACAAGCCCAAAACTCTGTTTTTCCCGTCTACACATAAACACCTTAAACAGAGTTTCTTAAAATCTTCACCTTAGAAGTAGTTTTCGAAAAGGTGCGTTTTCAGTGACCTAAAACGCCGTTTCCTTGTGTACGAAAGGCCAAAACGCACAGAAAAACCTCAGTTTTAACAAATACCTGCCTACGTGTGGACAAGGCCCAAGTGAGTTTGGTTCTTACACGGAAAAGCCCCAGTTTTCTTGTAGCATCTTTTCAGGGTCCTGATACTTATGACAATGTTCTGATGCTGATGTGCCAAAAGAATGTGTAGTTTCATATCTGCATACGTAAAGCCCCAACTCAACTAATGGGATATTTTGAGACCTTGTCAGACCGTTGTTTTAAAGCAGGTCGTTCCACACAGAGTTAACATTCAGTCAATCTGTGTTACAGATTACACAAGGAAGTATTTCCTTATTTGTGAAACCTTAACTTAAGTATAACCTCACAAGATGCTCCACGTTCCTCATTTTCGTACAGGCGCCTGCTGCTCTTCTAATTTAACTCTAGTCTAAAATAACGACGACAATTTATGAATTTAATCTCGTAAATGTGCGACTTTATTCTCATGATTTCCAAGTTTTTTCTCTCATAAATTTACGACTTTAATCTCCAAATCTCAAGATTTTCTTCTCCCTTAATGCGGCCCTAATACTCCTTGGTACATTAGTGTGTGTATATTTTGGGGATTTATAAACATTAAAAAGGAACACATTCAGTGTCAAAATGACCGCAGTCTTAATGAGTTGCTGTTTTTTGTTGATTTATTTTGGGGCTTTTTTTGCGTTTATTGTAGCATGGGCTAGTTGATAGAGTTGGAAATCAGGGACAGAGAGGGTGGGGTATGACATGCAGGAAAGGAGCCACAGATCAGATTTGAACCCGGGCTGCCTGCTTGGAGGACTTTAACGGGGGCGCCGGTGGCCGAGTGCTAAGTTTGCGTGACCCCAAAAAAGCAGCAGAAGAATAATAAACGAGATAAAGATGTGTTGCTCTCAAGGCGGTGTGGGTGTTTTCTCACCGAGCTGCTGTGTTGGGTTGATATTCTCCCCTTCATCTCCGTTGATGTTCACCATGACCATCTGGGTGGTGCAGTTAGACAGACCGGGGTCAAGACAGGTCACTGGAACCAAAAGAACAAAACAGCGTTACGACTACCAATGTGCTTTCCCCAGGACAAAAAAAAAAGTGTGTTCAATTTATTTTTCCCTTGGCAACGCTGCTGACCCCAGACGCTCTTCTCCAACACACGCGGGAGATAAAATTCTGCAGAGAGATGGAGCTAATGCAATCAAGTGTACAGAGAGGGTCTCAGTGTAATGATACCTGGAGTGACTCCAACAACTTCTCCTTTGTAGCCAGTTTCTTCTTTTAGCTCCCTCAGTGCAGCAACCTCAGCACTCTCCCCCTCATCAATCAACCCTGAGAACAGCAAACACAGAATATTATTCAGAGATTTACAGAATGAGTTGGAAGTTGTAGAATAGTAAAAAAAAATTGAAGGACTTTTCAATCATTTTTAAAATCTGTTTTAGTGGATTTCAGGTCCAAGATGGGAAAGTTTATGAGATGTTAAAAAAGGTGCAGAAATCCACAGTGAGACATAAAGCTGCAGCAGGGAGCGTCCGACCTGCAGGAAACTCCAGAGTGTAGCATCCCATCGGAGGACGAAACTGCTTCACCATCACCACGCAGTCTTTGTGGAGCGTCTGTTTCAGCAGGGCGATAATTCCAACACCTGCAGAAGAAGTGCATTAAAACCTGTACAACTCCATAATGCACATACATTTTAGTAAAGGTAAGTTTTAATAGCTGAGGGGGGAAACAGGACCAGAATAACTCACCGTCTGCTTCTACGTTGGCTCGTCTCGTTGTCCTCTTCACCGTCTCCCACGTCCTAATGGATAAAAACAGGGAATTAAACTTTCAGCAGGAGACTTATGCAAACCTGAATTGACGTCCGACCATGACCGAAGCGTACCTGACATTTCCAGAAGGGTCCACGTATGTGGTCTTCTCCAGCTGCAACCATTTTCCTGCTGCAATGAGCTGCAACACAGACGGTATAAAACATGGTGCAGAGACGTGACACACAGCTCTATCACAGCGATGACTTTGACAACGGCAAAGAGTAACAGTTTGAACTATCTACAGAAAAGCATTCATCTTGTATACTAGAGGTGGTAAAAAAAATCGATTCATGTAAAAATCGAGATTCTTCTCTTCTAAAATTTAAAATCTTAGAAGAGAAGATCAAAAGTTGATCCTGAAGTATGTACTAATTCATAAATAGACTTTGAATCCATGGATCAATGAATCCAGAATCGTTTTAAATCGAAAATCAATTCTGAATCAAAATCGAATCGTGGGACACCCAAAGATTCCCAGCCCTATTGTATACTGAAAGGGATTTTTCCTGAAAAGCCAAAAATACGGAAGTTGTTCTGGTAGCTTGAGAGGTGCCAGGCCACTTCCTGAGTACTGCCGAGGTGCCCTTGAGCAAGGCACCCCAACCGCTTTGGTTTGCTCCCTGTGTAGCAGCCCCACTCTGACATCTCTCCACTAATGCATGTCCACAGGTCCTGTTGGTGCATGTGTGTGATTCAGGCCCATGTGTGTGAGAAGCATGTCTCTAAAAAATAAACCAGAATTTCCCTCAGAGATTAATAAAGTATTTCAAACTATTTCACTTTTATTGTACATAATTATGTAACCACAGAAAAAGGAATTTAAAAAAAAGGTAATTGAACATTATAGGCCTCAGTAAGACCGGTTTTGGTATTGTATAGTTTTTACCGTCTATGTATAATCAAGCCTCAAGTAAGTGTAATTAAAATTCCGCATTTAAGGAAGTTGTCATGGACTTTTATTTCAGACATGTGTCATATAAAACACTGAAAAACAAACGTACCTCCTCTTTCACTACATGTGGAGCAGCAGTCACTTTGGGTTCCTCTGGGTTGCTCATATTTAAAAAGTGGATAACTGAAAGAAGGGGAAAGTCGAGTCAAAAAGCTGTTCATTAAAATGTAAAACAATGCACAACGAACTCAACGAAGAATTTAAACAAAATACAGACTTATAAAGACCACCACTGGACGTGTATGATCATGAGTTGCTCATTTAGCTACAGCAGAAGACGCCGCTAACAAGTTGCACCAGTCTCCCTGTTAAACACAATTAGCTTTTCTGTTTGATTCTTTATATTATTGTTTTTTACGACAGCTAGTTGATTTGCGTGTAGCAGTGGCTCTGGGGTTTGGAGCTCACACATGATAAAACTTTAAACCATTATTAAAATGGAAAACAACTAAACTTAACTCACGTGAAATCCCAACCGACTGTAAAGTGGAAGCATAGATTTTATATTAGCACAGAGATGTCACTTTGCCACTACTTCCGGGTACTGAAAACGTCACTCACATAACACACAGTTTATTCATATAAATCATAAAAAGTATCTCTTTATTTTTTCATTACTTGTTCTTAACATCTTAAAGTTTACCTTCAAACTTCAAACACTTCAAACACGGGACCCAAGTCGTCAGGCTCTGAAAGATATAACATCACCACCCACAGTCTTATTTTTTAGTAAAGTAAAATACTCCATGTAGCCTATTACTTAAGATTTTTTTTCGTTACCAAGTATTTGAAGGAGACTGCTGATATAATAACACACGAGACTTTATTGGGACAATTAAGGATTGTTTTAACTATCTGCATTTAATAAGGAAAAATAGTTACTTTAAAAGTAAAACAAGCTGGCAAGTGACCAAGACGCCGGCAAGTATTTTAGTACTTGTACTTGTTCGTTATGTCAGTAAGATTAACAGTGAAACCTTTAAATCCACAGTTTTGTGAATTAAGATTATCAAAATGAATGAAGAAATTACGTCTGTTAGTCGTTTAAGGTATTGAGTGAACACTCCTTTTTAAATAAACGATCTTATGTCGCAAAACAGCGGGTTTCAAGACCACGCCCACATGTGCACCTCAAAAAAGGTCCCCCGCTGCATTAACGCCTTACATATTTATACCTTATAAATAATTATCGCATAAAGCAGTTTCCGGATTGGTTTATAATCACATAAAATATTATACCAGTGTGAAATAGAGAGCAATATTACACTGAAATATCGAGGTGTTGAAAGAGAATTCAGAGTACAAAGTTTTCGAAAAATCTCAGGGGTTTCGGAAGGTATTTATAGACGGAGCAAGTTGTCAACTGTCAGTTTTCGGTTTGGTATCCGATATTCAAAAATCATTCAATTAAAAGGTAAACAGCTGAAATTTGCGCAGAAATATCAAGGGACTATTTCCGTATGTGTTGCCTTTAAACAAACACTTTAGCCATAATCTACGTTAGCGTACAGACGGAAGCAAATCGCTGGCATGCTTATTTTCTTTGCTCCATTAGTCCATTTATTTTTAGAGTTATAACCTCTGCCTTTATGATGTTAATGATTAACATGGTTGTATTATTGTTGTTTTTTCCCCCAGTGTGATTCTGCCACTACCTCAGAATGTAATCGATTATTTGCTGGACGATGGGACACTGGTAGTCTCTGGGAGGTAAGAGACCACAGACACAAACAAACTTGACATCTTCCGTTCATGCTGACTTTGTTGTAATGACCAAAGATAAAGGAAATATGTTCAAAGAGTTTAAATTGAGACATTTCATCTCATTTCATTTATTCAGATCTCCATTAGCCGTGGCCTAAGCCACAGCTATTCTTCCTGGAGTCCACCAAAACATTGCAAACTATAGGCTGCATTATCATATTACATCAATAACCACAAAACACTACAACATTCAGACACTACACAACACAGGACCTATATAATGTAATATGCACTGGTTATAAAGGTGAGATATAAGACACTAAGTGTTAGATCACAGGGTATCAGCATTGTCTAAAAGTCATCAGAGGGTTGTTCATCAAGGAGATTCTTTTTTAATGATATTTTACATTTTACATAGAATGACATAGCTGATTATTTATCATATACATCCCTGCACTAATTCAAAATAGACCATTTCGTCTGTGCAGGGAGTTCCTCTGTCTCTGCCTTGCAGTTTGAATCTGTTGCTATTGGATCTTGTTACTCTTTTGTTAAATCTTTTGTTTTTTTTCAGCGACCATAACACACAGCAGACAGACATTAACAACGCTGACTTGAATGCAGAGGAGGACATTCAGGTATGGAAACAGGAACATAGTTTTGTGTGTTTTTTAACAAAATGTTTACAAAGACACTGTGTCTAGTTGCACTAGACACTAGGTTTTTTTAAACAGTCATTGTTATATTTATTTTAAAGCCAAGATTGTAAACTAAAGTGACAGATTCAAGTATTTTTTTGTGCAAACGTATACTATCTTGAAATTATACAATTTTGGGCAAGTAAAAAGGAGTAAAAATTTGTACGATTTTTCCTAAAAAACAACAAACCATCTTTAAATTTGAGCAAAAGGACACTTACACTCAAATGACTCTTGAAATTATTCTTTTAACCTTTATGTTTACGTTTTTCCACCACAACACACACACGTCTTCTGGTACAATTAAGAATCAGAAATACTTTATTAATCCCAGAGGGAAATTCAAGTGGATTCATATTGAATCAGTTATGAATTCAAATCAATCATTGTCATCATATCATCTTGACCTATTATCTGTCGAGTTACCTAACACATCACTGTTTGCTTGGTCAGTCTCAGTCTAAAGGGCATCAACACAAAAGTTTAACAGTGAAGTCAGCACAACAGTATTTCATTTAACATTTGTTTTTGTTCTCTGCTCCCCTCTAGTGGTCAGATGACGAGACAACCACCACTGTCACTGTAAGCACATTCACTGTCTGTCTTCTTAAGGCTTTACAAACCTGTTAAATTTATTCCCCATCAGATGAAACATCAAATATAACTCTGTTCCCGTACACATGAAGTATTTCTCTTCACTCTTATGCTGCATTACTGCACTCTGCAGTGGCAGAAAGTGAATCCCCTTATTACCTCCATGCCTGTGGCTTGCCTACAATGTAATTGCAAAATAATGTGCTGCAGGAATGAGCACTTAATCCTCAAACTATCTATGTTTAAATACTGCTTAATGTTTTTATTATAGATTCTGGTTACAGTATATACTCATAACAAAGTCTGTGGTTAACACAAGCTTAAGATATTCTTTTGGTGTGCTTTATGACATAAAATGCATCACTTCTTTATTCAAATTTTGAGGCTTATAAACGAGGTTTCAAGCATGTGGCTACATGATCCTACACACGTTGTTGGAGGCATTAAAAATCACCAGGCCAGCATTGACAAATCGGGGTCTCATTGGTGATGATCTTGCAGTCATGTAGTTAACGGTGGTGTTTCACATTTATAGCATAACATCCGCTTTGTTTTCATGTTTGAAAAATCATAAAAGTGACGATAATGTGTGATGATTATCCTGCTGAACAAAATGTTTAAGTATCAATGACTGATATTTGCCAGCAGAACGTATTTCCTGCAATAAGACAAAACAAGGCACACTAGAAAACCAACTTGATGCTCACTTCCATTTTTGCCTGCAAAGATCGTCACCCCTTCATCCCGTTCATTATGATTGTCATGTGTAATGTTTGGTTCTCTCTGCCAGGCTCCTGAGTTCCCAGAATTCACCTCTAAAGTGCTGGAGGCCATAAACGCCTTGGGTGGGCGTGTCTTTCCTAAACTCTGCGCAGATGTAACGCTTAGTGATCACATTAAAACATACCCTCGAATCTACACTACTGTGATTGGCTGAAGAGGAAGGAGACATCTGATAGGCTACAGACACTTCCCTGTTGAAAAAAATGCATTTGTGAATCGAACCACGGCAGGGGAGTCTCAAAAATCCCACACACAAATGCAGTGAGGTTTACACAAGACAAACAGTCTGTAAATGCAGACAGAACAGTTCGTATATAAATGTAACAAGATCCAAATGTATCATATATTTGTGGATTTTTTTTACATTTATATAAAATGATATCTATTTGTGTGTGCATTGAAATACATTTGTGAATCCTTCTGTGTGCATTCATGAATATTGAGACTGATCTGACTCCAGAGCTTTGAGACGGAGTAATGCTTTGTGCTAACATGCCGATGTTTAGCAGGTGAAATGTTTACCATGTTCATGGTCTTAGTTTAGCCTTTCAGCATGCTGAAATTTACTGATTAGAATTTAACACAATCTCAGGATTAAGGGAACTTCCTCATTGTGGGAGGTATTTTTGTTTTGTTTAACTTAGTCAAAATCAGAAGTTTCACCTGCTGATTGCACTAAAGGAAAGGTCTGGTGTTTATCAGAGTAATTATGACTGTTCCATCGTAAAGAAAGTGAGGTATTTCAGTGAAGACTACAATAGTTAACCAATAGACAGACATTACAATGGACATTGTCTTTAACATACATTCTGTAGGTATTGGTCAAAATTGTTGAAATATATGAACATTGAAATTAAATAAAAAGGAAATACTTTGTACATAATTACCTTTTCTCACTTCCCCACTTTTCTCTTGTTTTCTGTTAAGTTATCTACATTAGCTTGTATGTAAATGTGCTTTGTATTAATGTCATATATAAGACAATGTTTTGTAAATTCTCCCTGAAGATGAGATTGATATGAACCGGAGGTTATTTGATCTCATGATGGGGGTTCTATCCCCAGCCTCTCCTCCTGCTCTGGACTATCAGGATAGTAACCCTTAACTGAAAGTGAACTACAAATAACACATGAGCTGTATTGTACCAGCCTAGATGACATGTCTATTCTGTTCTTCAATGTAACTGAAACTGATAATGCAAGAATGTTTAATGGCTTCCAAAATGTAGAGGTTACTCTTGGACATTGACCTGCTGTTTTCTTTTCGAAGAAAGTTGTGCTGAATGACACAGAGATAATATATCAAAGTAAGCCACCATTTTTTATGTATATTCTGTGAAATGTTGGAACAATTTGGGCCATTTCGACATCACGTCTACAGTCAAGTTTGTGCTAAGAAAAAAATTGTGAAAATTCTTCCAGAGCTACTTTTACTTCCACGTAAAAAGGCGTAGAACAAACGTGCCATAGAGGAGAAACTAAAAGTCATACCCATGTTCTCCCTGAATCACCTCTGTCTCTGCCTGATGGCTTGAACGTCTCTGTGATATTTCTGAATGAAGACTGTAATGATCCATATCCAGACATGATCCCATTACCATGAAATCACATGTAACGATTGACATGATATAATTTTAGAATGCACACCTTTAGATGAATCAAAAAGGCCTTTTTGATGAAAAATATCGACAATGTTTTGTATTATTTTTGCTCACATCGTGACCTTAATGTTGTGTGAAACTTCATGCCTCCATTACTGTGTCAAACCGGTTCTGTCTTCTCTGTCCATCCCATCATTCAGGGTTATCCCTTCACTCGAAGAAAGATAGGAGGTGCTATACTTTCTGCTACACACATTTACAGATTCAGACGGTAGATATTTTTAAAACATGTACGTACATAAAGATTAGGTGTGAGAATACTTGAGGTGGGTCCAATGCGTGGACCGAAAGCCTGAAAGCAATAAGTGTTGATCTGTGACGGTGATGAGGTCTCAGCCCAGCCCTGCTCTGCCTCCTCAGAGCGGAATAAAGTGCAATATGATATTACACATATGTGTCTTCTTTTGTTTGTACAAACACAATTTATCAACAATACCCCAAGGACAGGAAGTCAGTCCTGTGGCACTCAAGGACTTTCACCAGATATTTGCAAAAGTGAAATCCAGTGTGTAGTAACTCAATAATGCTGTCACTTGTGGATGAAAGTATTCTCTAAATAAGGGAATTCAAATATCAGCTTGACGGTGAAAACTCAGCTACCAATAAGGTTAGGGTAATAACACAAATTAAGGCCAAAATGCACCAAGCCTTTATTTGATCAAGATTAGATGGCTGTTTAGACAGGCTGACATCTGATTAACTTCCCCACCTCCACTAGCAAAGCTTATTTACTTTCACTGAGCTTTACTGAACTTAGACCACTTGACCACTTCAGTAAGATACAGTAAAAACATTTTTTTTTGTTATCTAAACTGGTTTCTGACAGCTTTCCTTTGATGTGTCACTGTCCTAAGGATAGCATTTTCTTGTCCTTCTACTCGGTTTATAATTGCAGTTGTTAGATAGTGCTGATAGAGAACACATTTTTCATGGGAAAAATGTTCCTGTCAAGAGGAAGATGAGATAAGGTATACAGCTCTCCTATCTGAAGTAAGAGCTGTTGCTGGGCAACAGCCTAAAATCTCACAATGAAAAAAGGTATATCTAGTTTCCATTTAGTGCAGACGTCTGGTGTGTTTTTATGAATTACAAAGGATGTAAGCAAGTAAGACCACTCAAGTTACCTTACAATGTGTAGGATATACTGGATAGGGGTAATGATTCTTGTGGAAACATTTTCATAAGCATCAACATCGTGGTTAATACATTACAATGGTTAAAATTGACAGGCATTCACCTGAAGATTGAAAAGTAGCTGAGATGGGGATTCATTTTCACAGTTTTAGGTTACAAAGTTCAATTAATGACAGTTAAAAAACACACCATTACTTAATAATCAAAGAAAAACATAAATTATATACAATTATGAAATTAGGTTATGTTAATGTAGGCTATATAAAGGGCAGAGGTACATTAGTTCATTATGTTTGGCATTTCCATCTTTATCTGTAATCAAACTTGATATTTTATTACATGATTAGGCTATATTTTGTCCCGGTAAAGAATATAAGTGAACAATGATACTATCAAACAATTGTAGTGGAAAAACTGTATGTTTTCCCTTGTGAAATTTGGAAAAGTAAAGGTGTAATAAAACTTTCAGTTATAGGAGAGGCAAGGCAAGTTTATTTATTTCAGCACATTACAGCAGGTAGGTCAGTCAGTTTAGGTAAAGGAAATGCGGACACAGCAGCTCGAAATTGTACACAGCCCTGAAAGTGTACATAGGTAACTTTCACATTTGTTTTCTACAGGCTACACTCGCACTTGAGCGCCGAGTTTTATTGGTCATAATTCCGACCGCCCTAAACGCATCAGACAACTGCGCATGCGTTGTGCCCTTTCTGTCTACAGTTACTACCCCAGTGGTTTCTTCCGCCGCCATCCTCCATCCCAGAGCTAGAAAGCAACACAAACCTTCATCTAAACATGAGCTACACAGTGGAAGAGAGGGGGAACCCAAACTCCCTGAGCTACCGCCTGTTCTTCAGTAAGTAGAAACTAAGTGTAAATATCAAAGTTTCTTTTCAGGCTTTCCGTAAACCACTCAGCTCAGACCACATAGACAGGCCAGCTGCAACTTCCCACGTGTCACTTATTCATTCATTCTTGCTGGGTTGTTTCGGTTGTTCATTAAATCAGTACCATATTTCACACTTGTGTTTTTGAATCTGTAAATTGCCTTCAAATCGCTACTCATCCGGATAATGGCAAAGGCTCGGTGTGATCTATTAAGTACTTGCGCCAACCAGTTTAGCCGGTTTTGATTTACTGAGTACTGCGGATCTTAAAGGGATGATTGGATTTCTGACATATAATATCTACTATTGTCGACATAATACCATCACTCTTGCATGATCTTTGATGAAGGAAGTTCCTTGCAAGGGGCCTGAACACGCCACCTAGCATAAAACAATAAAAACTGGGACTACGCCCTCTGTGTTTATAGTATGTGAATAAAACAATAGACTGGTTTAACTCCATTAATACTAATGGACAATACGGCGACGTATTAACCCTTTAGACAGAGCCCTCTCTCTTTTTTTTAATCCTAAATCATCATTCCAGGTCTTCTGTAGCTCTCTCATGTAGTTCAGGGTCATACTTTAATGGTTTTTGAAAGATTAATCCAAATCAAGTCTCAAGTCAGTCAGGATGAATTCAAGTGACAAGTCCTCATCACAAGAAATGCAACACTTGCAAGATCTCTGAGTGCACACAATAGTCCTTAAAACTTACTTTTTTTATTGAACTTTTCCAATAATTATGCACTCCAAAGTGCTTCAAAAGTTGGAACAGCACATCCAAAGCAGTCCAGATTAAAATAGAAGTGTAGAAAAATATGAAAAGGGAGAAAAGTAAAGAAAAATACAGTAAAATGTTCAAAGTCACTAAAGGTCAACACAAAAGGCATACAATTGAAGACGAATCATTATAGCTGACAAAACTAAGGCAATTAATGACGTGGCTCCTTAGATAAAAGACAGGCTAAAATAATACATAAAAAATGTTGCCTTAAAATGTGAACAGAGTTGGAATAGCTTTTATCCCCTCGGGGCCAATGTGGATAAATGCAGACTCCCTCTCTGCTTCATGGTAGAAATTCTGTTTGGCTGACAATTTTGGTAAAGTAGTAGTAGTGACTCTAAGCATTTGCCACTGCATCAAGCGAAGCAGAAGTTTATGAATGGTTCAGGCAGCTTAAACTGGCCCGTCTCTGCTCTGTTAGGTTCATTGTCCTAGACTTCTCATTTCTACCACCTGCTAAACAATTTACCACAATTTTGTTTTATTTTGCACAACTTAAACCTGAAATCAAATGAAGCCATTATGAAAACCTGTGTACTCTCTTGGCAATCCACCAGACATGATGACATAATGCTTGTCCTCGTGCAGGATACAAAGTTTCTAATAGACTCACAGACTTATTATATGATACTTTATCTTTCTGGCATAGTCATTACCTGTTTAATCTGACTTTGTTACAGAAAATGCTGAAGGAAAGTACATCTCACCATTCCATGACATACCAATCTATGCTGACGAGAGCAAGGTAAGATAGCACGTGTCACCTTTACCCCAGTAAATATATGTGTACCCTGTAAATGTACCTACTTGTCAAATGACACCTGCAGTGCTGCCATGGATACAGAGGTTACTTAAACTACAGTTTTATCGATCACAGACACATAGCTGTTTTAAGTAATGCCTTCCAAAACAGCAACGTCACAGTCTGTTTGCAAAAGGCAACGGCCTTTACTCTTTTTTTTCTCCGTGCTGTGTCAAAATCGCCTGTGATTGCAGAAGATCATCTATTATCTAATCCCTATGAGACAATTCATCCTTTTTGTGGAAAGGGTTTTACTAAAGTAGTATCCAGGATTTTGCACATTATGCCAGCATGTTTCTTTAAATTGTCAACTTCAGGTAATTGTTGCTAATTCTTGTCTCCTACAGAACATCTTTCACATGGTTGTTGAAGTGCCAAGATGGACAAATGCAAAGATGGAGGTATAAAGTCTTTAATACTCGTCCTTATTGTTCTCTTTTGCCTTGGGTTTTTTTGAATAATAAAGTACTCTCTGCCACTTGAGTTCATGTTTGTGTGTGTTGACCCCAGGGAGAGTAGTTCCTGTCATGATAGTGGAGATAAATAAAAACGTTAACTAAAACAAATCAAGTCAAAGATGCACTTTTAGCGTGGCCACAGTGTACTGATCAGTTTATCCAACAGGTTGTGAATAATTTCATAAAGAGAACATGACATCTGTAAGCTGACAGTTGATCAAGATCTAATACTGTGAATAACAATTTCTAGACTTTCAAACTTAAAAAAAATGTGAATTAAGTCACACAAATCATTTTATTTTCATTTTATTTCAACTTGAACTGTTTCCTTTGCTACAGAGCAACACACATTTTATTTTAAATCCAACTGGAATACGCATTGATCATGTACATGTAACAAGAACGGTATCATTTGTTCCAGATTGCTACAAAAGATCTCTTGAACCCAATAAAGCAAGATGTGAAGAAAGAGAAACTGCGATATGTTGCCAACGTTTTCCCACATAAAGGTTACATATGGAACTATGGAGCCATTCCTCAGGTACGCTTTTTGTTTGAATGATGTCTGTTAATCCTGTGATGGTGTAAAACAAATCCTGCAGAGTTTTTTGAAATAGACAAAGGCATATGGTTTTACTAGATTCTTCTAGCATGTTCTTTTGGTGATATTTCAGACATGGGAAGATCCTGCACACAAAGACGGAGACACTGGCTGCTGTGGCGACAACGACCCCATCGATGTCTGTGAAATCGGCAGTAAGGTACAACACTGTTTGCCTGTCTTCCTGTACAGCCTTAATGAGAAACAAAAGTCCAGTATGATGCTGCTTATGATAACAGAAATGAACTGCCTGCTGAAATGTCCTGTGTAGGTGTGTTCCCGTGGGGAGGTAATGAAAGTGAAAGTGCTCGGGATCCTGGCCATGATCGATGAGGGTGAGACTGATTGGAAAGTGATTGCAATCAACGTAGAGGACCCTGAAGCCAAAGACTTCAACAGTAAGCACCTGGATTTATTCAATTCTGTCTGAATTTTTGATCACTCTGCAACTGAGTCACTGAACTTGTTTTCCTTCATGTTTTTATCTGTAATCAGACATCAATGATGTTCGGCGCCTGAAACCTGGTTATCTGGAGGCCACGGTGGACTGGTTCAAGAGGTACAAGGTGCCAGATGGGAAACCAGAGAACCGGTTTGCTTTCAACGAGGAGTTCAAAGACAAGGTGTCAACCTACACACTTCGCTGATTCTTTATTTTTAATGTTTGCACTTTTCTGCCTTGTTAAAATGTCTACTCTATGTGCAGAGCCAGTTTGCGACCTGTGCATACTTGTAGAAGGCCTTTTTCACACAGATAAATAATATATATTATGTCATTTTACAGATATACAAGTCCCTGCAAATTGAAGTGAAAACTTTTCCTCCTTATTTTTCAGGACTTTGCCATTGAAGTAATCAAGAGCACCAACAACTTCTGGAAAGCCCTCATTTCCCAACAGGCCAGTGCTGGTACACTGATCTGGTAAACACCGTTCTTTCTCTTAAAGCTACTTCTAAATATACCGTTGTTTTTGGAAATGTGCACACTAGACTGTATGCATTCATGGAATTTTGACTATAAATGACTATCTTATCTCGCAACACAGCAAAAACACATGCGTCTCGGAGAGCGACAGCCCGTACTGCTGCTCAGTGGATCAGGCTAAGGCCGCTGTCAATGAAGTAAGATTTCATTAATTCCTTTTTGCAGCAAAAAGACTGCTAAGATTTTGAGGTTGGACCAAATTTCACCATCATTATTCTGTCATAACTAATGTTTCATTCTGTTTTTAGACATGTCCTTGTGGAAAAGCAGAACCTATCCCCTCATCAGGTAGACCTTCTAAAGATATTCCTGTAAAAACAAAAGTCCAGATTACTGAATATCCTCTGAACTTGATCAAACTGATGTGAATCTGTTATTTATTTGTGTATTGTATTGTGTTTTTTTGCAGTAGATCAATGGTTCTACTACGAGAGGAAATAAATGTGGAGCTGTTTGGATTGGAGCAGAGTGAAAGGATCATCAATTATAGGAATTCTTAGAATAGATGGTCTTACTCTAGGAACCAATAGGGTGACGGGATGGGACATGGATGGTGAGGCTTGGGTCGGCTGTGTCCCTGTAGACAAAGAGAAAGTGGTTAGATTCTGTAGCGAAAGAAAATAAGTCAAATGTTCTCATGTCTTGACCAATGAGCTTCACTTATTTAACAGGGATCTTGGATATGTGTTGTCATGAAGGACATACAGGTAATAATAGAAATGCCCTGTATAAGATGCTGAACTCCTTCAAAAGATCTTCTTGAGTTAAATTATTGTCAATGTGTAATATGCCCCCGCTTTTCCAGCACTGTAAAATAAAATAATTGCATAAAACTGGTCTAGATTCTGAATACATTTGTCTGTTGCTTCCAAGACTTAAAGTTTTAATGAAAACATCTGTTTGTGTGAAAGGTATCAGGAAAATGTCTTCATATTCTCAACAGTTGTCTGTGGTTTACATTTCTGTCATTGTTACAAGGCTGCCCCCTAGTGTCCAGTCCCTTACAATTCCTGTCTTTTGCAATTTATTATGGTAACATGTATTTTTACCTTTTTTAACAAATAATTTTGATGTATGGCAGGTCATTCTGTTGAATGGAGTCTCATTACATTCATGGGCGATAGAAACAGAGTTTAGATGCAAAAGAAAAAGCGCAAATCTGATTCAAGGTTTTGTTACAGCATTCAACTAGATATGTAATTTTAGAGAAAAGGTTTCAATTAAGGAAAATTTAGAATTGTGAGTGAAATCTACTCACCTGGATCAAAACATTTACAATGACACTAAGTCTTGGATTCTTGCATTCATAATAAACTGACTTATTGAAGTTCAATTTCAGGTCTTATGCCAGCTACTGTATAGAAAAACAAGTAGCAAAGTACTTTCATCAGAAATACTTCGTTATTCCCTTGGGGAAATACTTATATCTCACAGATTGCATTAGGGAGTAAATAAAATATACCAGAAAAGGATGAACTAAAAACAAATCCATGTAAGAAATATAAACAATAGGTAAATGAGAATAAACATCCAACACAAAGAAATGTAAACAGAGTGCAGAGTTACTGAGGTAATGAGGTAATAAGAGGCAAGTATAAAATAAATGGGGTATATCAATCAATCAAATGTATTTATAAAGCACATTTAAAAACAGCAACAGCTGACCGAAGTGCTGAAACATGAAACAAGAGCATTACAGAATAAAAACAAAACCAAAACCAAAAAGACAACACACACACACACACACACAAACACACACACACACACACACACACACACACACACACACACACACACACACACACACACACACACACACACACACACACACACAGAATACTAACATTATATTTAGACAATAAATTAATGTCAATAATATTATATGACATTTGATAAAAATACATTAGAAAAAAATACAAGCAACCTAACTAGGACTCAAAAGCCAACTTGTGAAAGTGTGTTTTGAGGCGGGAAGTATATGGTTGCAAACGCACACTAGAATGATTAATTGTCAATTTTAGTAATAGCGAGATTCTTTCTGTGTCGATAGCTTTTTTGAGTTTTGTTCATCTAAAAAGTTAAATGAAAAGACGAGATGCTATCGTCAAGAAAAGCGTTACTGCACGCGCGCCCCTCTTGCGCTGTGACGTATTTCCGGTTAACTGTCAAACTTGTGGGCTTCACGTCAGTCGACGGGACAGGCTTGGACCAAAAACCAGCGGCCGGGCAGCTTATTTTATCGGCAGACCAAGGTAATATCCGAATCAAATTTAACATTGACTTTGTTTCAGTCACTACATCCATATTCATTATTGTCTATCACTCTTTGAAACACTTTTCAGACGTCATTGAGTAACGTTTATACCTCTTTGAGCGCTTATATTGTTTACTAATTCGTCATTGTTTACGCTGTGACAGGTGATGTCGTTACTTCTGGCTACTTGTGTTAAGCCGAGCTGTGGCAGTAATGATGAAATAAATCACTGAAACGATCTTTTCTGAGGAGTCTAGGTATTAATTTAACAGTCCGTGAGGCTTTAGGTATTAAATATGTATCTGTAGCGGAGATATGCATAACAACCTGCTGCTATTTATGGCATAATACTTGTTAGGGTTGACTCAGTGCAGTGCAATCAAAAATTGTGTAATTTCCAGAAGCCTTGGTCACTGAAGGCCTCACATCAACAAGCACATCAAGTCCCATATAGAGTGACAGGTGTTTGTGTGTGTGTGTGTGTGTGTGTGTGTGTGTGTGTGTGTGTGTGTGTGTGTGTGTGTGTGTGTGTGTGTGTGAGGGAGTGAGAGAGGGAAGCATGAGGGGACTGCCTAGATCAAGTGTCCTTGGCACAACCTGTCATAAAAATAGTCAGAGGAAGATCAGTGAGACACTTCTCCAGACAAACTAATATCTGAAGCCTGTCTGTTGCTTAGTTTGCCTTCCTTTCTTTCTTACTTTAAATCTTGTGTGATTACACACAGCTTACACATACCAGCAGAGTAATCCAGGGTCAGGAATAACCATTAACAATGAGCTTCAGTGCACGATTCTGCAACACAACCATGTCCTTTTGCAACAGTATACGAAATGAGTTGCAGAAATGTGCTTTGATATTATTATTTGATATATGCTTAAGACTGGAGAACAGGCATGGCTATGGACGGACATCAACTTTAACATAACCTCATCACTGAGAGGTTCCTCAAGTGTCTTTCGCTGCGTTTTTCTTTACATGGCAAAGTAAATCATCTACTTTTTATAATCTGCATTACAGATTGACAAGAGAAATGTCTTTTATATTCGATTGGATCTACCGCAGCTTCAGCAGTGTCTTGCAACTATTGGGTAAAGTATTTAATTCATGTAAACATGCACGTAGCTGTTTTTTCTTAACTTTTTGCTATTGATGCTGTTTATATTCCTGTTTTTGAGCTGCTGTAACATCTAAATTTCCCCCATTGGGGGATCAATAAAGTTTATCCTTATCCTTATCCTATCCTTCACTGAATATCAAAAAATATTGTCTGACCTCAACCACCACAACTTCTCGTGCAATTTACCTTTGCATAAAAACATGTCAAATGCTCTTAACAAGATGAGGCAATTAGCCAGCAAAACTGCCTAACATGACAGACCAATGTAACAAAAAAAAAAGCTAATTAACCACACTGGATTTATGCATACAGTCTTGCCTGATAGGAAACTTCTCAAGGTGTCTTTTTGAAAGTTTGAGAAACATTTTGAAGCAGTAGGTATTTGAAAACAGTAAAAAAAAAACGAATTATTCCATTCTGAATTACTGTTTGTGCTTTTGTTTGTAGAGGTAAAGGAAGCTATGAAAGTACAGAGAAAATGCCTAGCACAAAAAAGACACTGAAAAGAATACAGAGCATTTGAATAAGTAGATCTTGGTGTGACTCAAACAGAGCCTCTTAATGTACACTTGATAAGAACGTTTATTCTGAGTCATTAGAAATGTATTTTTGTTTTGTTTATTTCATTATATTTTACATGTTTTTTGCCATACTTCTAAAACAATAAATACCACAAACATATTAGAATTTAAACAGCAGTCCTGAGGATGATGAACAGAAGACACTTTTTGTAATTACAGCTGATCTCCTGCTCATCGTTTTATTCAAGACTCAGATAGAAAAAAAGTAGAAGTTTATATTAAGTTTATTTAATTATCATCTGCTGGTTTGCTATTTATCATCAGGGCTGTACAAGAAGACGGGCAAGCTAGTGTTCCTTGGTCTGGACAATGCTGGAAAGACAACGCTCCTGCACATGCTCAGAGATGACAGGCTTGGACAGCATGTGCCAACGCTACATCCAAGTACACACCGTGCGATTTCACATTGTCAGTTCAGCTATCAGCCTTGTGTGTTTATCTAAAGCTTCTCTCCTCTGTCCTCAGCATCCGAGGAATTGTCCATAGCTGGAATGACCTTTACTACATTTGACCTTGGAGGTCACACACAAGGTAAGATAAGGAAGATGTAATTTTGAATCACTTTCAGCTGCACCTTATTTAGAAAATACTGAGATTGTTTTGCTCTCACAGCACGGAGGATCTGGAAGAACTACCTCCCAGCCATAAACGGTATCGTCTACATGGTGGACTGTGCTGATCATGAGCGACTAGAAGAGGCTAAAGTTGAACTTGATGTAAGTTCCTACATTTTTTCCCTTTTGTATATTAAAACACAGATTAATGGTTTAATATAAAGTATGGTCTCTCTATATGACACTTCCTGTCTGCAGGCCCTGCTAACAGATGATACCATCTCAAACGTGCCAGTTCTCATCCTGGGAAATAAGATAGACCGCCCTGAGGCCATCAGTGAAGATGCACTCAGAGGAATGTTTGGTCTTCATGGACATACAACTGGAAAGGTAATGATAATAGATGGGTTGTTTGATTAACATTTAAAAATATATATAGTTCTCAATTTATGTATATATTTCTTTATTTGTGAGATAGCATGACAACCAGAACAGACAGTGAGGCAATGGACAGTCAAATAGTCAGTAATATAAAACAGTTACAGTTAAATATGTGATTGTGTAAGAAAAGTCCAGGAGATGAGACTTGATTTGAATTCCTAAATTCAAAGAGACAAAAAATAATAATAATTCATAATCAAGTGAAGTAATGTATGTGTGAGTATTAATGTGTGCATGTTGGATGTTTGGATGAGAGGCGGTGAGATAGTGATCTGGATCATGTAAGTGTGAGAATGTGAGAAAGAAATGTGACCACTTTTGCATTCATATGTATGTTGTCAAATTGTAAAAAAAACAACATATTTTTCTTTCTCTGCTTCGCTTAAAGACATTTTCACTGAATTATAACAAAAATGAGCTTCACAAATGTGGCAAGGTCAGACCTACCTACCTTTCAACAGAGAAGAAAAATGCTTTTTCACCCACTGTTGCTTCCAGATAATTGAAAACTGTGTGTTTCTTGAATTACAAACGCAAATCTGGCCTGCCAAGGGCAAGCATAACTGTGAATGAAATACTGTGACAGTGGGGGGCAATATGCACTCTAGAAACATTTGGCACAATACCTGCTTAATGCTAAATGTTCTTCATTAGTGTAAATCTTGTTAACCGCCTGCTGTTTCTCTGCAAGAAACAAGCAAACAAGAACCGTGCGGGAGAAAGAAGGATGCAAAAGTGACAGTGTCTGACCAGAGCTCTACAGACAATACACTATGCTTTTAAAGTACAATAAACAGACTCTTACACTGTTCATACATTTGTATCTACTGTGAGTGAAAATAAAAATGTTTTGATAGGGAATAAAATCAAAATGTTTGTTTCCTCCCAGGGCAACGTGTCACTGAAGGAGCTGAATCTGAGGCCAATGGAGGTTTTCATGTGTAGCGTGCTGAAGAGACAAGGATATGGAGACGGTTTCCGCTGGCTCTCCCAGTATATTGACTGACTTATGATGACTTTAACAAGTTTTAATTTGCTGCCTGAGCACACAGAGACAAGTTCCACACAAAACTACCTGCTGTTGAGATATATTTGATCACATATGCTGTATTCAGGACTTAGGACTATTTAGTACTGCCAGTTAGAAGGTTTTACAAGAAGTGTTTTGTGTTACACTGTGTTCTGCATCAAAGATGGAGTTATGAAATCAAGGATTAAGTTATGAAAGTATCAGTTTATTCAACTCAGAATGAATGAAGTATAATCTTCATGCTGTAGTTTCTACATTAACTTGAAGCCCTTTGGAGAATTCAGTCTGCCATATAGAACATGTCATCGCTGTGAACCAGTTTCTGACCCCAGGTTTATTTTTAGCTGCTGGTGTAGACTTTCAGTGAAGGTCAGTTTGGTTCTCATTCTGTGCTTGGAGTTCCTCCTCCTTGACTGAGGATAATGTGTTGGCACAGATAAAACATCTTATTCAGGAAAATACTATTTCCCTCAAGCTAATGGGGATCCTATTGTAGCATCTGTTTTTTCTGAATAATGTTTTTGGAAAGTGCTGCAGAGAATTGGTGCCAATGACATGAATGTGACCACAAGTGCATTAACTGACATTTTGCTGTAGGGAGGTTGTATTTAAGCACAAACTAGTGTTACATTATTGCAGTGAATGTTAACTGTATAAGCAGCTATAGGTATAGGTAAACTTGTCCACAGTGAGAATGCCAAACTACTCGTTTTAAAAATGGTTAATTGCTGTGAAATAACTTGAGTACTTTGTGATTAGTAGCTGCTCAATAGTGCAGCGATATTATGAGAGTACTCTGGTGATACTTAAATGTATGGCAGGAAAAAGCATAGATTAAACTCTTAGAACAATCTTTTTGTATATAAGCTCTTATTTATATTTTGCAATAAAAAAATTGGCTTGTCTTATGTTATATCAAGCATTATGCTCTGAAGAAATCTATCTGTTACAAAAGGTTGGTCATGTTGTTATATAACGTGTGAAGTTTGAGCAAAATAAATATTTTTGACAATCCTTTAAATCCTTCTTGTCTGATTTATTCTTTTTATTAGGTTGTTTTTGTTATTATTGTGTTATTTTAAATGGGAAGAGGTCGCCACATCTAATAAGAAACATTACTTAACCATAGTAATTAAGCTGAAAATATATTATCATTATCAGAGGATAAGTTCATTTCATTTTTAATAAATTCTCCTAACTGGGTTTATAATTACAAACAATGCCAACATGATACTTACATTTACTGTATCCTCTTTTTCCCCTTGAAGTTGTAGAGCGTGGAGTCAGACTTGGGGACTGGGTAAACAGGACCCTTGTATGGTAATGGTTTAAAAAGCTAAAATAATGACAACCATCAATGCAGGTGGGGATCCATTAAGAATACCTATAGGGCCCATGGTTTTGTGAAACACCCCTGGTTGTACACATTATACCCAGTATCAATCAACAACAACAACAACAACAACAACAAAAAGTCTACAGTTGGATCAGGACATAAGTTATTTTTGGTAGATATACAGAGTGCCTTCTTTGATTTTATGCCCTTCACTACTTACTTGAAATGTGTTAATTGCATTAAAACATACATAGTTTATAACCATTCAACATTTACTGTCTTATCATATCATATCATTTTATTTTTACTTTGTTTATTATTATATTGATATTTCTAGAAAACGGAACATTTATTTAAATGCCAAAAGCCTCTAAAGCAGGCTACTAGTGTTTATTCCCGCCTCCTTGTTCCGCATTGGTTCAGAGGGCGACATTCTGACCAATCATATCAAACGGTCTGAGACTCAACCAGGAAGTTAGACGGAAACCCATGTTACTAAACACTACCGTGAAGAATAATAACGAGAAAACGTTATTTAAAGCCAGTCTGTCAAGTTTGACCAATATGGAGGTCTGCTTTCTTGTCACACAAAAGGTCTGTGGCTGTTTTTAATAAAACTTTTTTTTTCAACTGAACTTTTTTGTTTGAATGTCCTCAAGCTGCTGAAGAGCGCTGTCGACATATGGGTAAAGTTCACCTGCATTGCTAACATAACAACATGGAGGTTAAAGAGGTAGAGCGGTGTTGCTGTGTTGTCAATGTATTTGAGACTTTTTCTGCTAAGAAACCTGTGAGCTGCAGTGGAGTAATCGTCCATCCTCAATCAGGAACAGTCATATGCAACGGGCTCCCGTTTTCCCGTTTTATTAAAGACAAAAAGGAGCCACTGTCCGAAGACCTCAAGTTCTTGTCCCCTCACAGCTTCAGTGAGAAACTCAGAATCCGAGTCAGCTTTTCTACAGGACGGGATTTGGACACCAGCCACTATGCACATGGAGACGCGTTGTCACCCTCCAGAAGCCAAACAACACAACAGAGGGAGGTTGCAGCTGAGTTGCTGATGCTGGTGAACTGCCTGGAGTTCAAACAGGCTTTCCAGGCAGTTTTTCAAGACGCTGACCAGTGGCGCTTCCATGGTGACGAAGAGGACGAGATGCTGATTAGAGATGCTCAATTCCTGAGCTGGTTTGCTGTACTCAAAACAAGTGAAGTGGCAGACAGCTGTCAAAGTTTATGTATACCCTGGCAAACTAGCTCTTCTCTCCAGAAAGGATGCCCCGTTGTTGCATGTGGCTCACCTTTTGGCTCCCTCTGCTTGGATCTCTTCATCAGCACCCTCAGCAGAGGTATCATCAGCAACCTCGCCGGAGACGACAACGCTGTCATCCTCACGGATGCCCGGTGTTTGCCAGGCACAGAGGGCGGAGGCTTGTTTGTGGTGAAAGGTGCTGACGATGCACGTCTGGTTGGACTCATTGTGTCTCCTTTTGGTTGGAAGGCAAACGAGTGGATAGGTCTTACTCTAGTCTGCTCAGTTCAGCTGATCTTCAAGAACATCATCTGCTGCATGAGCGGTAAAGATCCACTTCGAGATGTGTGCCTCCATGAGGGAGAGGCAGGCCTCCACATGTCCACCACTGCCCAGGAGTCAAAAGCTTTAAAATACCCCACTGTGTGCCTTGTGGACAGTGGACAGTTCTGGGGCTCAGGTGTTGTGGTCACATCTCGGCTGGTTGTAACATGTCGGCATGTCACCAATGGGAAGTCGACAGTCACCTTGAAGTTTCATCACAGAGACAGGTGACAGAACAATTACTGTCTTAGCTTGTGCGGTCAAGTAAAGTTACTGTTCAGTAAGGGATTTCAAGTATCCCAAAATCCTTTAAAACATGTTTAATAAGCCCTTTCACTCAAACCTTTGGCAATTTACAATATATATATATATATATATAACAGTAATGACTTTGTTCTTCATTTTGAGTAGAGGTGCAATTAACAATAATATTTGAAAACTGTCCTTATCTATCTTTGCAGAGTCCTTGATGTTTTGGGTGATGTGCTGTTTTCCACCAAAGCGTCGTCACCCTATGATTTGGCTTTTGTGCAGATGAGAGACGCTGTCAAACATGCTTTGGTCCCCCAAATGGCACAGAGCTTTAGTCCAGGTTTGACTACATTCTTATTAAGTAGAAGCAGAAGACTAATTTCTCGCTTCTTATAAAGTGTCAGAGGTGATATGTTTCCTTACACTACCTAAAAACTGTTATACTATAGATGTTCAGCTAGGTTTCTCTGCCCACAGGTGAATCTGTTGTTGTGGTGGGATATGGAGGGTTGGGTCGGAGAAGTGGTCCGTCCTTGACCTGTGGTATCCTCTCTAAAGCAATTATCTTGAATGACCAGCCTGTCATGCTTCAGACCACCTGTGCAGTACAAGCAGGGGCCAGCGGGGGCGCTGTGGTGCGCAGATACACAGGAGAACTGCTGGGTAAGAATCCCTACAACTACAAAGTCATGTACTCTATTTGATCAGTGGGGGGCATAAGATGACCACAGATTACTTCACTGTAATCATACACCATAGCTGAAGGGAAAAGGCAGCTATACACATCTCTCTGCTCACATAGCATTTCTATATTAGAAATTTCACATGTACAAAGTTGAACTAATCATTATTTTGTGTTTTGCAGGTATTGTGTCCAGCAACACAAGGGACATGGCTTCCAAAGTGACCTACCCACACCTGAACTTTAGCATCCCAGTGACTGTGTTCCAGAGATTGTTGCAGAAAATTCCCCACACAAGAGATGTTAATGTTTTCAGAGCGCTGGACGAAACAGAAAAAGAAGTCAGAAGGGTGTGGCGGCTGCAAGGTGCTCCAAGCAAACTATGACAGAAGACTCCTTCGTCAGGAAGTTTGCTAGAGAAAAAAAGTTGGATAATATGCAAAATTACATTAGATATTCAAATACATATAATGTTTGTTTTTTAACAAAAGTGTTATTTTGTAATATAAAGCTCACTTTGTCATACCTCACTTTGTTACAAACACAGTAAGTGATCTAAGGAAGCATATGCAACTAAAGCCAGAATGATTCATTCTTAATGTTGATACCCAGAAACATTCAGTAAACAATGTGAAATATTAATGGACCACTTGATGTTAAAGTGACTTTGAAACATGTTTTGATTATTTTTATGAACTGTATATTAAAGTAATACAATTAAATGAATACCATAGATTATTCTGATGATAAGTCAGTGTGTCCTGTGTACATTTCTGTGCACAATTTCCACTAAATGCCCACATTATCTCAACCAAGAGAAGACTAATTTCCTATATTCTTCCCTGTGTAAAGTCAGAGGTATCAGAAAATCACAATGGGTTTCACATGTAACATCTTATCCTTTACAGTTACAGCATCAAGATGAGACATTTCCCCTGGGAAGCATGTGTTAGAATTTACACCTGGTCCTGTTACATATGGCTTATTTTTCCACCAAGCAGGAGGAATATTCGGTGTAAGAGGCTGACAGGTTGCTGGAAATGATTGGTCCCTTTGGGTAGCCAGAAGTCTTGCTGTCAGTATCAGGTATTCAGACATCTGTTGGCAAGCAACCCACTCCCAGCTAACATATTTAAGCATTCATCTGCTGGGATATTACTGGTACTAATTTACATTATAACTGAAATGTGAAACTGAAAATGACATTTCAGAGGACTGGTTGCTGTCAGATTTTACACTGCTATGACAAGCTTTCTTGGCTAGTGCTCCCATGAAGGTGCATACTATTGTAAGGTTTCTATTTCTGAATAATTCACAGTAGAGAGTCTGGAGCATGTGGATGGATGTCCTGAGGAGGCTGAGGAGAGATTTTTTTATATAGACATTGTGCTATTAGAAGTGCTGATATGCAGACCTGGGTCTGTATCTCATTTCGGCTGGTTTCCCAAAGCTATGAGCTACACTCCAGTGCAGGATGAGGTAAAATGAGAGTAAAGTGCGCTGACAATAAGATATGCCCCTCAGAGGAGATGTCACATTCATATCAGTTGTGGTCTCAATTGTAATTGTTCAAGTTGGCCCCTGCAGAAATGTGCATGATGACACCCTGTTATGTTTATCATTATTATTTAAATATAAGAAATGTTTCTTTCTTTCTTTCGAAGAACCCTATAAAAGGTTACCAAATTTAAGTTCCTGTTCCAGAAATCTCTCATAGTGTACCTCCAAAACTGGTAGATCTTACATCAGCAAGATTTTAAGAATAATGTTCTTAAGACCAATTATTACAAGGGAACTACAGATATGAGGGATTACACACATGCTTTAATTCCATGGGCCTTTCTGTAACCTACTTTTAGTTTGTGCATCGTGAACTGCAGAAGAAGCTTTAGGGGCATTGGTTTAATGGTTTAATTAGAGCGAGGCCATTACTTGATCATAGTTTTTTGTTATCAGACTACTTCAGTTTATCACAGACATGTTGGTATAACTGTATACATTTGGGGTAACACGAAACAAAAAAACACTAGATTGCCTATTGGTAACCAAAAGGAAGCTAAGTCAGAGGATCACCAGAGTCAGAAGTGGATTCATTCCTGGACACCAGGTTTGTATGCACCAAATTCCATCGCAAGGTCAACCGGCATTCAGATATTTCTGTCTGCGGTCGACCTACAAATATACATAGAGCTTTACTTGCCATACCTGGCTAAAAATATATTGCCCATATTGCCCAATTATTGTTTTTTTTTTCTTTAGTGGAAACAGTAAAGGGATAATTCAATGGAGTGGTAGATCTACAAAAAGACTTATCACATAAGAGTCACACTTCTATACTGGCTAAAAATGGTTTGGTATGTGGTAATAATTGCACAATATCTGTTTTTGCTTTTCTTATTTTAAATTATCACTTGTTTTTTTCATTGAAAAAGTAGTTAATTTGTCATCACAGACATTACTTTTAGCCCAGAATCAATTCTCAACACTTTGAATCCTTTCCCTTTTTAAGTAGCTTCATCATCTGGTCAGTATTTCTTTCTGTCGTACACCCATGTTAGTGAATAACAATATAAAAAAATATGTTACCATAAACCTTTGTTGAGTTTGTTAGTGCTTATTAGTCATCATTAGCATGCTAACAGGCTTAACAGACTCCTCCTAGTCGTGCTAATCAACAGGTTAGCACTTCAGGAATGTTAGCATGGTGATGTTAGCATTTGGCTCAAAGAATCACTGTGCCTAAAGTCAACATAAAGAGCTGGCTGTTCTTAAACTCAAATATAGATATCACTGCCTGTTGCTGCCTAACCTTTAGTGGTTAATGAAATCAAAAGGGCACAAAAGCACAGACTCACATGTACGGTGGCCAGCTCGGCCACATAGACCAGTTTATTTTATTTTTTTAATAAACACAATAATTGATCCACATCATGATACGATATACACTTGTCAACCAAGCAGCATTATCTGCTAGTCTTTCAAGGCATTGATAACGGGACTAACAGGTGACGATCTGTCTTCTGATACACACATTATTTACAAGCTAAAGAGTGATGCGTGAGAAACTGTTTTTTAATAGGTCATGAATGAGACAGAGCACTACTGTCACATATGAATTGAAGCGTATGACATGAAAACTGGAGAGTCAAAGGGTGCTTTTCAATAGTCTAAAGTGGCTTCCTCTCTTTATAACCTGTTTTCTGACTCAAATCAAAACTGGTTATCTAAATGTTGTTCATCTGTGGAAATAAAAAGATGAAAGAAGCTAATTTAGACTACTGAAATGCACCCAGTCTTTTTTTTTTTTAATGCAAGCACCTGCAACTGCGTAAAGTCTCCATTATGTATCATCTAAATCTGCTCAAAGATGGTTCAAAGGACATACAACAGAAGAGAACATAGATACACAATTATTGGGGACACATTTCTGGACTCCAGACCCATAATATCCTGATAGCGATATTTCCCCGTCCCCTGCCCAGTTAAAGAACATCCTATAACATTAAACACTCCCGTGACATATGCATGTTCCCTCTCCACACCTGTACAACCCACTCACCTGCCAGTCATAAGCCTTTTTTGTTCTGAGTATGTGAGCTTGATCACATCGATCTCTTTAGTAGGATCTGTATATGTGTGTGTTTGTGTGTTTGGGACCATCAAAATGCTCTTGCAGGAAGGTTGGACTGCATGTTTGGCTTTTACCAGATATAGCCCCCATCATCCACCTCTCCCACTTCTCCTTCTTCCTCTTCGGCCTCTTCTGCAGTCTCCTCAGCTTCTTTCTCTTCCTCGTCTTCCCATCCAACCCCGCTTCCAAAATCACCTGAATATGCCATTTCATCATCTGCAGAGACAGAGAATAAACATTCAGAGAAGAGGGGATGCAACAGGATTGAATTATCCACTGTGGCCATCTTGTAGATTTCAATTAATTCTGTGCAGCATGCCTTCTTCTCAACTTTAATGGAGTCCAATGAGAACTGCTGAAATCAATTTAAAAACATAGACTGCAATGGCAAAAGAGGGGCATGTGTTTGACTTTGACTGGATTTTAATAGCTATTTCTAAACCTTGCCAGGGGACTCATTCTTATCAGCCGCAGGTTCAGTCCAACCAGTCCTAATTTATCTTGAAAGACTTTTCTCACAGCGACAGGCAGGCTTTAGAATGCAAATGACTCCGGACACATGAATGTGGCACTGGTCCCTGCAGTGAGTTATGTTGCAGCAGGCCTCAATCTTTTAACATAAAGAAAGCCTTGTGCAGAATGCATGTGGGGGTGCTGTGGAGAAGTGGGCCAATTCACAGCAGACATTTTGACTGTTTCTTTCTTGCAACATTCAGCTTTAAAATGTGAAATTTCTATACTGATAGCTAAAACCTGTAGGACTTACCGCAATCTGGCTTGCCACGAATCCTAGATCCGGCTACTTCTCCTCCATTTTGATCGACACACCAGCACTCCCCCCTCTCACACTGCTGCTTCCTGTAGTAGCCGTCCTCGTCGCAGCTGGGGATGAATCGACCTGGCATTCACACACAAAAACACAAATAAACAAGAGTCAGGTATGGTAAGAAACCTTATCTCACATACCACGCAATCTCTCCAAACCCCATGATTCATGCCTTATTGCACATGGCACACAGCCCAAGTAAGGATGTAATGCATGCAGTATATGTGGCAGTCAATTTTGTATTCTATGAATACAAATATGTTCACGGAGCTACTAGGGTTGAATAAGTATTGAGTTAGCATATTGCAGTATGTTGGGGCAGCTTAGGGGTGTATTGGGGGCATCGGGGGAGGAAAATTGGAAAGTTTTCAATTCCCAATATGAAATACAGCTTGTATTCACACATAAATGCAGAAAGCAAGGGATATAGGGCTCAACATAGTGTAGTTCCACCTTCAACCTAACCTTGTAGGACACCAGACTGTCATGCTCTTCACAGATGGATGGGTTTGTAATGATGTCAAATATTTAAGATGCTTCTTTCATAATTGTGACCAAAAAAATGTGGGTGATAGCAAATAAGCCAGGACAAAAACAGAACTATCCGTCCAGTCTTTCATGAGAACATCTGAGTGTTGGGTTGGCGGACTGCCCCCTGCTCTGTGTCCTTGGAGAGTCCTGACTCACAACCCAGTAAGCAAGCCAAAATCTGCAGTGCACACATGCTTACACACATGTTCAAATACAAACATACAGATTCACATATTTCCCTGCTCGTGCATACATGTATGACACACTGATTGCTGTTTTCCTTTGCAGTCTTTCAGTATCAAGCTCTAATCCTCAAGACGATCAGATCAGACACTAATCCCTGCCTCCTGCTTGTCATCTGCTCCACAAAACCCATCAACCAGGAAAGACGGATCCATTAAGGCTGAAATGCTAGTAGGCTATGAGCAGTCAGATACCTACCGAACTTTCTCTTGCCACCGTCTAGGACTTGGATCCTCTCGAGTTCAGTCAGGCAGGGGGGCTCTTAAAAAGCAGAAAACACTATTTTAAAGACTTTAAGGCACAACTAGGCATAAAACACTGATTATAACAAACCAAAATCTGTCAAAAATAATTATTTTCACATGGTGGCCCTTTCCTTTGACATTCCAGTCAGGACAAGAAGCTCGTTTAGCTAGTAGTCAACTAACTCCAATCCTACATTTTGTTAGCTAGGAAGTAACCAACTCATAGCTAACATAGCTATCTCACAATTTGTTAGCTAGGAAGTAACCAACTCATAGCTGACATAGCTATCTAACAATTTGTTAGCTAGGACGTAACCAACTCCTTGGTTATATTTTGTTGGCTAGAAGTAACAAATTATTAGTTTATATTTTTAGATAGTTAGTAACCAAAGCCTGTGTTTTGTTATCTTGAAAGTAAATTCCTAGCTAGTATTAGCCTTCATTGGCTAGGAATATCTGCTACAATTGTGTAATGCTGCCGAACTTTAATATTAGCTCTCAGCAACTAACTAACCTTAGCATTATTAAGCAAGTGGCTGAATGCTAATGTTAGCTGCACTTAGAAGCAATGTGTTTCACCTTGAAGTATGACCAGATTTCATAGCAGGTTTTCATTATTTTTCACACTAGCTCATTAATCCAAAAGCATTTAAATTATATCAACTTCCTTACATTTTTTACGACTTCTAAACTGGAATTATTACAACAGCTTCTGAGCTAGACTAATATAAGTATGTGTCAGAGGACAATGTCCACCATTTGTATATGATACATGAACAGTCAAAACTAAATTTTTTCCAATGACCATGAACAATTTAAAATATAAATTCCCTTGTATGCCCTTCTAAAAAAACAAATGAGCTTGGATCCCAGACCTAATTTCTGCTTGAATAGTTAGCTGACAGGCAAAATCTCTGAGAGCTGTGAGAGAATCAGGCTGTCATCCAGCAGCAGGTATGTTTTATGCTCCTTTTGGTGACCGTTTTGAACCCATAAGGGGATACTAGGATGAGTGGAGAGACAAATAGTGACAGACCAGCACAGAACAGAGTGGTAACAACACCTGAGGGCAGGCTGAGCGCCTTAAACACATACAAAGCCTACAAACCTCACATCCACAATACTCACTCTCTCTCCAGAAGCAAAGGCACCACTCAGCGGTGGAGACTTTGCCGTCCTTGTAGGAGTCGCAGGAGTTGAAGAAGGGCCGAATGCAGACCTCATACTTATCCAGGTTGATGGCAGCCAGTTCAGCCTGGTCCAGGTACAAGTCTCCATTGGTGTCCAACTTGGAAAACATCCAGCCTATAGAGTCCTTACAGCTGGCCACTAGGCTCCTGTCCAGCACTGCAACAAACAAATATTGATTTTTTTTTTAATCAGGAAACAGCTGCACAAATGGAAAATGAAACCATGCCAGTCTGCCGGAAAAAATCTCCTGTTTCTAATGCAATTCTTCTATTATTTTCTTAATAATGTTACCAGTTAAATAAATGTTCCTCCCTAAAAATGGGGATTTAGCAGTTACTAGCATTTTCCATCTACACTTTACAGGCTGATTAAGATTTGTTGCTTTTTAGGCACTAATTTATTGCCAATCTGATGTTCATTTACTGTTGTTTTATTGCTTAATATCCCCGAGTTTGGGTCGCGATAGTATCCTGATCCATCCAAAAGTATTACTGTCCAGCCCTGTAAAAGTTTGCAACAACGTTCTTGAAATCCATTGGTTTCTTTGCAAAATGTTCCACTGAGAGCTACAGAAATGATGATGGAAGCTGCACCAGCAGAACCATAAAGAATTTTTTTCTGAGGATTTATTTTTCCCACTCCTTTTTGCTTTTCCAAATGTCACAAGAACCTTGTACTATTAATGTTACCTTGTAAAAGACTACATATCTTTTTTTATTCTGTGGTACCAATGGGCTTTGTGACATTACACATCAAGTGTTTTGTAGCATAATCCCAATGTCAGCAGTTACTCCAGGGCAACAACATCCATTGTCTACAGAGATATAATACAAGACTTGCCAACTTGTTGAGACATTGTTTATAGTTTAGTGCCTGTAACTTCAGTATTGCAAACCTCTCTAAAAGTAGTAAGGATTCATTTAGTAGTAGCTCTAACCTGATGTAGTGCCGGCTGCAGTGGTTCTTGCCCCAGGCTTGCTATTGTTGTTCTGCTTGGCATTGGTCTGCAGGAGTTGGAACCAGTCCCTCAGACGCTCCCCGAGATCAGCCAGATCCTGTCCAGTGCAGCTCTCTGTGGAGGCCAGAGAGATAGGAAAAATATTTTGCTCTGATGATGAATGTTGTAAAAGTCGTGCGTGAAGAAGAAATACAGAATTAAAACATAAATGGGAAGCCTGGTCTTGCAGTGATTGAAAATAAATTCGTCGTAAATATATTTACTTTTGCCACATGTTTTATCTTACCATGTTTACTCTCCTTGGATGTAGGGGCAGCTGTTGGACAAGGACATAGACCTGAACACTTCAGGGTAAGATCCTTTCCAGTAAGACATGCTTGCTGTTCCAGCTTGCACTGCAACACAAATGCATACATCAATAAGAACTCACACATCCACACCAGTGACTTCAACAAAGAAAAATGAGTTATTACCGCAACACACATCAAATATTCATGAGATGACCATGTACACGCCTTAATTCATATCTCAGACTTGCTCCTGAATGCGTTTTTCAACCTCTGCTTGCACGCAAGGTCACGAATAGTGATCCAAAAGACAAAGCATAAATCAATAAACACATGGGATTCTGTCACCACAAGCCACCAATTGGTCCTTGTGAGGCCATGTATCATAGATCTTTTTCTCCTTTTTCCCCCCTGAGAGCCTCTTTACACTACTAAGCTCTGAGTGTGCAGGGTGTGTGTCACTACCTACAATGCATAGAACATTATGTTAGCAAGTCAAAGCTCTGAATACACATACCAGCACCTCACTGATGCACATCATGCTTTACATATGCTCTTAATAGTTTGTTTCTGTCAGTATCACCTGTGTTTGTTAATGTCAGGATTATTTTAGCAGTTTCCTCTAACATATGTTATAATAAGGCATGCAGAACATTCAGTATGTAAAGCTGAATCCACACCTACATGAGCATGATTTTCACTCTTTCTCCAGGCGGATGCTGCACAGCTTTACTGCCAGTTATTTGCACCCTCCACCTACACCCAGTGATTATTTCTCCTGACACTCATTTTCTTTTTAGAGAAATGCACAGGTTCATTACACTGAAAGAATATATATTTATTCCCATATGTTTAAACTTGAACTTTGATTGTTTTTGACTATCTCTGGGCTACAGAAACTTACTGCAAACACAAGATTGCCAAATTAGCACCTCATAAAGCGTACAGAGGCGCATATCGAAGCAAACAGTTCGACATCTAATTGTAGCAAATGAAAAGATTTATTTGGAGTTGTCTTTCTTCCATCCAGCCAATCTAGGTCCAGTCTTCACTTTTCTCTTAGCTCTGCCCAGCTGGACAACTACATCTTTAGATGTAAACAATTGGGTGACTGGGGATTCTAATGCCAGACAATAAATACTTTTATTATCTTTACAATGAAACATCTGTCCAATAAATGTGAGGGAAATTAAATTGAAAAGAAATTGCCAGCTGGGTGTTTGGCCTTTCACCAGCTCCTGAGGCTCCAAATCTGGCTTTTTAACTGTTAAATGATCCAACATTTCCAAAAAGGTCGCCAATTAACCTCTCACAGATTGTCTTCTTCAGTTTCTACCTTGCATTCTTATTCTACCACGTTTGTGTGAGCAACTGGATGTCAATTAATTTATTTTGTCAAAGAAGACTGACAGTTTGTTCTCCTTATATTTCTTCCCCTTAGATTTATTTCTTTAATTTGCACTCCTTGGAAAGTCATTACAGGGGTGTTAGTTAAGACTGAGTTTAAGAATGGTTCCTATCTGTAATTGAAAATTAAGTCTTAAAATCCTTCTTTCATGTCAGGTCTGTTTCCCTCCACCCCCTCCTCCGTAGAGCTGATGTGCATGTAGGTTGTAATGTGGCAGACACTGAAGCTTCAGTGTTTAGCCAGCTCAACATTGGTCTTAAAATCTCTCTGCGTTCTAAACTCTCTCCATTTTTTAAAAGCATCTCCAATATTTATCCTACTTTTACCACGTTTCTGGTCTTGCAGCTTATTAGAAAAATGCTGAGGCTTTTTAGGTTATATCTGCACCAGTTTGCTTGCCCGCTTCCATTTATGCAACACCTGTTGATTTGCAGTTTGCCTGGCAAATCAAGGGGCGTCCAAAATGCCTGTGCAGGGGTGCTTTAATCTACCATATCTGGTCAAACCAAATACAGATCATTCTGGACTGGAATCGAAACTTAGAAACTTAGAAGAAGAACACCCTGGCTGCTGCCATGTTGTCAGAGAAGCCAGCACTTCAACATAGTATGTTTCTTTCATTGCTGATTATAAAATAATTAAATGATTTCAATAGATATTTTACATATTGGTCCTTTAATCTACCTAATGATAAAAAGTGGGCACTTGTATATTGACGTCTCTGTTTTATTTAACTTATTTCAGATACAGACCCATACCAGCATTTAACTCAATATTACAGAATGATTTCCCAGTCCTATGGTTATGTATTTGCTTCAGTGTACCTTGGAGGCGTAGTTGTGTCCGTCTGATCCGCACACAGGCCCGGTGGAGGAGATGGGACAGGGCTGACAGTTTCCATCAGGAGACCTGAGAGCCGGCTGCTTCAGTCTGTAGGGCAAAGGAGGCACAAACACTTCAGCCTCTATATGTCCAGCTGAGACTGCAACTGCTGAGCTAATTCAAAGTCCAGACACACCTGGACATGGAAAAACAGCCCTCCTCCATTTACTGCAAACTTGGCTGTGTTGACCTCATGTAAGTGTGCATTAACATGAAAGATTTTTTGATGATGTGTGTGTTGTGGGAGTAAGTCAGCTCTCGCTCTGAGGCTGCACACACTCACCTGTGTTCAAGTTTCTTGCGGTTGACGCACACAGCTCTCGAGTAGCCCTGGGCGATACACACTTTGTGTCGGCTGCACTTAACCTTTTGACAGGGGTCCTTGGTGGTGTCTACATCTGGGGAAAAAATACAAAATAAATGCACACTGCTGTAGTGTACATTTTTTTTACCCTTTTCTGCATCAGTCTCTGCCCATCGTTCGACTTTACTACAAGTCTCAAATCCCAAATCAATTATTTTTCCCAGAACAAATGTTTTTCTCAATAAGCTTCTTGAGGCATTTCGTGCTTTAATGCGGGCAAAAAGGTATCATTTCTGAGCATTCACATTAGAAGACCTGACAGGGATAATCAGATAGGTCTGCTGTGATAATGTAAATATTATTTTTATATATGACATGTAAAGCACAGATCATACAACAACAAATGTACCTTTTGTATACTGGAGTAGAATAAGTATGTGGTTTTAATTAACACAATGTTACATGTAATGTCTTTTTTTTTCAGTTTCGCTCTCCTACATACACTCTGCTTAAGCAGACTGGAACTTTTTACAAAATATGAATCTCTGTGCCTATTTTAAAAAACAACAACAAAGGAATAGGCTTAATGGCTTGAGAATAATATGATTATCTACTAATAATCCAACAATGTAGTAAAGAATCAACGCCTCTTACTGACAGAAATAACTATTTCCAATGCACCTTTTCACATATTTAATTTTTTTACAAATGAGTTAAGGGCTCAAATGGAGTTTTTAAAGGGTCCAATTGTCAACTCACAGACTGCCAATTGAAAGGTTTGATTTAGTTGACCTAATATGTAAACTTGGCTAGCTAAAGCCTACATTGCTAGCTCCCCCTGCGCCATCCATCACACTCCCTGCTAGCAGCTAATGCTGTACCCTGTGTCAAGGCCCCACACACACTCATATGTCACAACTGTCTGTTCCTAGCAGGCTGCCGGGAGCCCGACCTGGATGTCACACTACATTCCCTTCATGTCCCCCAGCCTTTATGCTATCCATCAGTACAGCACACAGAGATACAGCTTATTCACAGAGATGCTTGTTTTCCTCCCCCTGCTCTTAATGTATCCTGTTTTATGGCACTGTTATAATTTATCAGTCAGGCTTAGGCTCTCCTCTCTTGTCCTCTCCAGTGGCTGAATACATTAATGCTGCCCACATCGCAGGATTATCGAAGCGAACTGACAGATATCTGATTTGAGAAGCAAATCCAAAACAATACACCCCCCCTGTCATGGCTGAGCTGGTTGTATAACTGACTGACTGCTCTGACTGGGAAACAGTGCAGCTTGGAAGCATTAATGCCCAGATGCAGACTCCTCATCCATTCAGACTGTCAACAATGGAGCCTTAGTCTCTCTTATACCAGTTGGCATTGATTGTGTAAAGTATCTCACACACATCTGCCAGCTCCTTGTCTGTCTCCGCCTGTCATGTTCTTGCTTTTTCAAAACTTCCTATTTTTTTGCACTTATTTACACAAACATATCTGCAGAATCAAGAGCAAAAGCAAGCATTACAATACGTTCTTAAACAAAGCTGGAAAAAGAGAATGGGTAAACAGCACATTAGGCAGTAGGATACGATAAAAATTTAAACAACACATTTTGCAACCCATCCAAGAACCATTAAGTCAATACTTAAGGAAATGAAACCAAAAAGAGCACACAGACAGAGAGCAGATAATCCTGCTTTCTAATAGCAAAAACATTCATAAATAAATCCTGTCTGTGGTGAGCGGCTACAATGCTGGCACAGCTTTGTGTTGTGAGTACAGAAGCATAAGGTGGCTGCCTGAGCCTCATGTTAACTTAACAGGCTTCCACGGATTAAAGCAGCGCCTGCAATGATGACGTTTCCATAGCAACAGGCTCTTCGAGGTCTGGGGAATCATTTCTGGGTTGACTGTGATTTGCAGCTCAATCTGTTGTTTCTCAGAACTCTCTCCCCTCTCTCTCTCTCTCTCTCTCTCTCTCTCTCTCTCTCCATATCTGAAACCCCTGTTGTGCAATCATGTCTATCAATCGTCTTTTCTTCCTCCTTTTCATCTTCTTTTGTGTTCACCTCCCTTTAAACATCTTCACCTCATATTCTCAGTCTTGAATCTTGGTCTTCACCCCTCGTTGCACCGCACTACTTTAATTTTTACTTTTCCAAGGTCTCTCTTTTGGTTTTAAACTAATGCCTGCATCAGAGAGCCTCTCCTAATTAGGCTCCCCGCGCTCCAGTCTAATCCAATCCAGATTTGCATGCGGTTTATCCCTGCAGATTGAGGATAACGAAAGCAGAGCCCAGGCCACATCCTCATTATCAACCCTCTTATCTACTATTTACCCACTCAGTCTCTAACATCAGTATTATCTTGTTAGCAAGGTAGCAATGAACCAGACATGACTCTGGCATGTCTGTAATCTGCAGACCAGTTAATGAAAAAATAGGCTTAGGTTTCCACCATGAAAGAACCAATGAGCTGGCCAAGAAAAGGAGAATATGTAAACTTAAAAGTGCAGATTATTCTTTTGCTTCACTTGTGGGCGGTGAATTAACTTGAAAACAAGGGGCATAAAAATAATAATAAGCGTACTGTAATACTTTTGTGGTCAAAAATGTTCACATAACTATGTAGCAGTTTAAGTAATAAATGTGTATACTGATGTTACATTCTATATACAGCCCGACGGTCGAGCTAGCTTGGTGCTAACTTATTTAACATACCTCTGACCTGGCCTGGCTGTTAAAGGTAATTCATATTCATCAGGTAGTTTATAACTCTTTTGTTACTGCTGTTTTGTCACTGTTGTTTTTCTTAATTTGTTGGAATCAGCACAAGGTAGCCTGAGAAAGGAGAGTGGGAGGGGGTGATAGTGGACACAACTGTGGAGTAGGAAGGTCCCTTGAGGACTGTAGTGGCTTGTTTTCAAGGTTGAGAGTTGGAGTATTCCAGACACAAGATGTGTAGAGCGTGTAAAAACAGATATAAATACTCCCTAGTATAGGAGTCTGAATTGGTGGATTGTGGAATATGCTGTGTAGAGGTCTTAGAGAGGGCAGGGGAAAAATGGCTTCCTGGTGCTTTGAGCTGGTCAGGAGATATATTAAACACTAAGGTGTCTCATAGAAATCTACTGTTCTTGTTTGTGAGCTACCCAAGCACCAGCATCTATCAATAGCCTAAAGAAGTATCAAACTCTAGACCTTGTGGAGTGTGGACTCAGCGTGTTTCCATATTACCTTGGTGTCTGCAATTGATTCGAAGCCATTGATTTGCCAGGAGGTGTCCATTCACTATTCACCTGGCCCTCTCTGGCTGAGATAAGCTTTCAGGAAAACCAAGGTACACTGGAAGGCTTATGTATAAAAGGATCAGGTCTTCTGTGAGTGCTGTACACACACACTTAAGAGTATGTTTGTGTGTGCATGAGTCCAACATTACAACTGTTCTCTTGCAGTGTTTACTGTCTTCAGACGTGGTGATTCAATCAGCTGTCTGATTGATGAATCGACTGAAGAAATCGACTGCAAATTATCCTGACCTCTCCCTCAATCAGCACAGAGCTGGCTGAAGTGGAGTGTGAGGCCTGAATGCAAATTTCCACCTCAGCATGAATCTGGCGCTGACTGCCTGTGTGTTAGGAGCACTGACAGTTCAAAAGCTCTGTCTTCCTCTGCACAGCGGTGAAGTGGTCTTGGCTGAGAAATGAGGCCTGTAGGCTCATCCAAGCTCGCAAAGTAAAGACATCACACTGATTTAGAGACGTCTCAGAGGGACAAATCTCTCTTTTGCTGCTTCGCTTCATTAGGCCACTCATAAAGGAAGGCAGATCAATGAGGGGAGATAGCCCACTTTTGTCAGAATGAGACTAAGAAATAGATAAATGAAGGGCTTTACGCTGTGTGAAATGAAAGTATGAAGTACAATTCAGCTGACAACCTTAGGCAAGAATATAAAGCTTTCTAAAGTTTCATAAAAGCTGAACACACGCAGTTGAGAACTTACACTGATCTATGTTGATTGGGCTGACTCTGGACCCAAATTTGGCGTAGTATTTCAACTCTATTGCCAAACAAAAACGTAAATATTTGACTACCATGTAAAACCAAGGATTGTGTTCAATGTATTCAACACTTATCATCCAATGCCTATGGTTTTTAAGATTCTGTGAAAGGCTAATGCTTGTGATTATGGTCAAGGTCTAGAAAGATAATGGTGATGTTAGTATTTATAGAAAGTAATCAAAAAAATATATACTGGTATGTTATATTCTTTAGTTCTCTCATTTTTCTAAACTAACCGGACTAAATGTGGCTCCCTCTTCATCTCACTTAAAGAGAGAGCTGTTTTGGTGGGAGGGGCAGGGTAATCGTTTAATCACTATTATCTTGTTTTCATGAGTATGTAGCCAAAATCAAAGTCGAAATTGAAACTTGATTAATTGGCCAGCACTATCAACAATACGGTCTGTCTGTGCTGCAGTGGTGCTGTGTTTCATGAATTTACAGCAGTCTCAGTCAAACTTTTAGCTTGAACAGGTGATGTTAAAAGATAAGTTAGTATCTGTAGTGAGATGGTCTAAATCAGTGGTTCTCAACTGGTCTAGCCTCAGGACACACCACCAACTCCTTAATGAGAATTGGGACCCAAATCGCCTCAACCAATAAGATTTGTTTCATGAAAAACGGTGCCGTTTGGAACTCAGACAGTACAAAACATGTGACAGAACAAAGTGACAATACAAACATTTTTTAAAAGTGCTTCATAGACATTTTTGCGACCAACTGAAAACGGCTCAGCGACCCACTTTTGGATCCTCCTGACCCACCAGTTGAGAACCACTCATTCAATATCTAAATATTGAATGAGTAGACATAAACCTGTTTGGGAAATCAGGTTGTGGAGCTTCAGGGCAGCCAACCAAAACTTCAGATCCAACTTGTGGTTCAAGCATTTATCAAGCATCAGGGACCATTTTTGCAGATAAATTGGCATTATGAGTAAATCCAATTCAGGTGAAAATCTGGATTAGGTTGTACATCGTCTGCATGGTGTTTTAACATGCATCATTTAAACATTAAAAAAGGGAATATTTTTGTGAGAAGCTGGGTATAGCCTCGCAGTTACTTTCTGTTGTTTGCCCCATGTGCACTGACACTGACCCCCACAGCAAACTGCTGCACGTCATTCCCAACTCTGTAATCAGTTTCTGGCTCTATCTACTGTCCTCTTTCCAAAAATGGCATAACCCCCTCTGAAAATAAATAAATAAAAACAAAATGTATGAGTGATGTCTTATCATCCAGTGGAGCTCATGTTGTCCAGGTACTTCACTAATCATCCACATATTCTCATGCTAAAGGGAAACCTGTGCAGAAAGTTTTAAGAGCAACCCGGGGAAAAATAAAGTTTTTTGAATTGAATTGAAATGTGTACTGGCAGAGGATTTTGCAGACTTGTAACCTTGGCTTTGTTTCTACCAAGGAAACAGCTTTCCCTTTACAAAAAAATACTTATGCTTCATTTTTTAATTTGAATCCTATCACACCTCCTACACTAGTCAACTTTCTTCCTCCTCTGATTTTACAATTTCCTCATTATTAAACTGCTTTAGAGTTGACAGGAACTTTATTAATGTCAGTCACTTTATACTGAATCAGGGCAAATTAGCCGGCACCCCTGTCTCACCCTCTTCCCATGCTTTTACTTCTCTCTCTGGCCTTTCATTGGAAACCATTATTAGTCCTTCATTAAGCCCTTGGAAATTGCGCTAATGGACTCTGCCATTCAGCTGACTTCATTTAAGCAGCAAATCAAGCAACAATGGCTGAGGACACGACTCTGTCATGACTTCATCTTGCAGGGGCTCAATTAAGTCGCAGAAGGAGTCGAGGAGAGGGAGGCCTCAGACAGTCAGGCTGAACGCACGGCTCCTGCTCCCGAGTACAGGAGAAAAGTAGGAAGTAGGACGAAGTGGTGATGGGTTGATGTCGAGTCGATGTTTGGTGTTTCCTTGGGGAGGTACATCAGATGTGCTGAAGCAGATAAAACTGTGTGCTAACATATTTCAGCCCTTTTTTTTTCGGCTGAGGAACTACTACAAGTGTGGACAGCGAGCGGCTGACCCCGGTATTCAAACACAGAACGTATGCAGCACGGTGTCATGCGATGAACTACTGACGCTCTGGGAAGCATCACAGTTCAAATGAAGGCCACAGATTCTATCTCCATGCTACAGTACAAGCTAATGACATCCAGTTTTAATTAATCATGTGGCTTTGCTTTTCCTGCATCAGCATGCATTCAATGCAGTTATAACAAATACATCTCCTTCTTATTTGGCCTACATGTGGAATTCTGTTTGTGTCCCAAACCAGAGCGCATACTCACACATTATGAGAACATTAAAATATTTGTTGTGTATAAAATGTCGAGTCTAATAGTTCATTAGAAAGAAGGATGATTATAATGCTTAGTATCTCAGAGATACAATAACAACAAACTGGGATATTCTGTTAGTCTACCATTTTCTTTTCATGTGTTTTGTGTTCACTTCCTGCTTTATTTTTTAATCTACTGCATTTGTATCATATCTAGTCTTACTTCTTGTCATTGTTCTGATTCCTGCCTTTTGTCCCTACACACCAGTGTCTCATCTGCAATTAGTCTGACCTGTATATATATACTGTCTATCCACCAGCACAATGCCAGATTGTCATTGTCTCCTTAGTGTGTTCATGCTTCCAGCCTTGCTTTCCTTGTGTGTGCTTGCCCGGTTTTGATCTCTGTTTAGATTTTTGGATTCTGTGGTTTTGCCCTTGATGGATTTTGTTGCCCTCACTTACTGCCACTCTGTGTATGACCAACGAACACACAAGTAAAGAACTTTTTATTACAAACAGACTTGACCCTCCTTTGCATCTGAGTGTGGTTTTGAATTGTTACACAATTATGATAATCTTTTAAACAGGGTCAACAGAGATAGTTAAGTCGTATGAGAAAGCAAGGTTTGCTTCTACACAAATACTCATTGCCTTCAATGCATTTGAAAAAAACGAGCTTTTTTAAGAAACAAAAACAAAATTTGAACAAGTATGAAAAAGGTTTTTTTGTTTTTTCACATGAACTTGCTGTGTGCATGAAAACTAAGTATTTTTTAATATGTATGTGCTGTTTAAAAATGCACATATATGCACCAACATAAAGACAGAATACAAGCCTATGTTAGACAGGAAAACACCTTTATGTAAAATGACATTCAGGAACAATCAGAAAAAGACAAGATACTGAGACACTTACTGTCATTAGAGCCTTGATTTTCATCCCAGGTACGAACATAATCATCCTGCAGAAACAGAAAGAAATCCATCAGGTTTTTGCAGCAAAGAAGAAACCCACAGCAGGCATATATGAACAATGACGTTGATGGTAAAACACGTTATCACCCGTTTATCTTCATATAGAAGTGACGTTGTTTCCATAGCCACTGCACATTGATTATAATGTGTACATTAGTGTAATTAGCCAAGTGAGTCTCAATAAACAGATGGGAATGAACCGTGGCTGTACATCTGTATGGAAATGAGCCCAACAAATCTGCACCGGCTGCATATATGTGAGACATATGGCATTGTCTTTCAAATTCTTTGTCCTTTTTACAGTTAATTATAACATTAATCGTTCTCATTAAAATTAGCATGCAGAAGGAGATTTAAAAGCAAAAAGAGTGAGAGAGCAAATGGACAGAGGAGGGGAGATAAAGACACACAAAAAGACAAGGGTATGAGTCATGAATGAAAAAGACATTTAACAAAGGCAGCTGGAGGAGCGTTGTAGAAAAACTGGGAAGAACTGACCTCTACCTCCTGGTGAAATGACAGCAAAGGAGAGGGAAAAAAAGGCAATATTAGTGAAGAAGAAAAAAGTAATAGGAGGATACAAGGTTTTAAGACACATTCATTGTAAGCCCCGTGCTCATTTAAACACCCCTGAAATGCTCTTTATACATTAACCATACAAGACTAAAAGAGCGACAATCAAAGTTAAAGCACCAAGGTTAAAATGTGGACATTTAAATCTTCACATACTGTAAAGGAGTCTTTGTTGGAGGGGACGAAAATCACAGAACCTCAACGTTCATTTCATTAGATTATTATTTATGCATGGATAAAGAAATATACTATGCCAACTTTTCTAGTGAGAAAACCAAGAAAAATGCACAAAAAAGGAAGAAATCTCTCTTTTGAAATAATCAGAACTGTTTGAACTTTGTCAGACGTTAGCATGCAGTATGACGAGAACACTCGAGAATATGTTGTCAAGGCTTTAAACATCACATAAATATAAAATATATATATGCAAATGGCTTCTCACACTAATATTCTACTGAGGAAACTAAAACATAGGATAGTAAATCCTCAAATATAAAGATTTTTTTTTTATTTAGCCTTTATATAAACATGAATTTTCCCATTGGGATACATAATATCTTTAACAAGGGAGTCCAAGCAGAGACAGGGTTATGAAAAAAATGCACGAAAAACAACAAAAAAAGACCCCAACAAGAGGAAATGGAATCAAATATGTTACATTCAGCAACATGATGTGCATTTACTGGTTAAATAATCCGTCCTCCTAATTCCGTAGTCTTTCATGTTACTAAAATAATCTAGTTTGAGGTTAAAACAGACATACTTCAGATTGGATTTTTAAATAGCAGGGTTTCCAGGGGTGAAAGTACAGATGAAAATATCTCTCTGTCTGAAATAATAAACATGAGTTATATCAGGATATTTACAATCGGCCATCTTCCCTCCTCCTCAGCGATGACTTACTCATCACTGTAAACATTTACTGTACTGGAAGCGTGTGCCAAACAGCTCCCCGGAAGGCGATAAATCCTGACACATACGTAAAATTGGCAACCCTCATGAAAGCCGAGACCTTCCTCTTTGACCCTCACAGTTTTATTTCACAGAGGTAAATATTTTCATGACTGACAGGGACTGCATTGGAGCGCTGAAATCTACCACACTTTGCTACTCCTCAGCCTCTTTACTTGCTGCAGCACCAAGCTGGCTCACTGATGGAAAAAATCTCCTCCAGTAAACTTGCATGTGACTGAAGGTTATCTCAACAATCCAGTTTAGCTTCCTGAATCATTACTGGTTAGGTTGTTCAACCTTGTTAGGCCTGATGGAGCCACGTACGAGCAGGACAGGACCTCAAACAGTTTACGACCTGGCCATTAATCTGACGCCTCCCATGCCTCCTTTATTGATGCTCCAGCTCCTGCATTATTTAGCAGCCTTTCTGTATTTGTGTTTCTGCCAGGACCGATGAGGGTAAGTGTCCTGCTGCGCTGACAGGACTGGAAATCAATGTTTTCATAAAAGACAGGCTGCAGAAAATGTATTCCGGGAAAAATAAATCCTCCTGAGTGCACAATGCAAGACGCGCTGAGCACGGTGACAAGTTTGGCACACAGCAGAGGAGTTATATCACTCAAAAAATGTGACTCACAGACCGAAATCCTGGAGAAAAAAACACAGACGTGATTAGAGGAAGGAAGCTTAGAGTTGAAAGCACTCGGCTGTATCCAGGAGCTCTGTGATTTACCTGATAACATCACAAAGATCTCCTCCTGATAAACAGAGCCAGGAAGCTTATAGCCTCGGCATCAAACATCGCACTGCTCACCTTGCTGCCGAGCTCAACAATAATAACTGACAGATTACAATCTGTCATATCTGAGGGGTGACATTATGGACCTTGTCTATTGCAAACACAGACCAGTAAAAAAAGAACTGCATGGGGACTGAAAATACCTGCAAAAACACAAACAAATATTTTGCTTTTCATTAGGATCCAAAAAAAGAAAAACAGGAAACTGGTTGATTGGTGTATGTGAGTCTATCTGACAGCTGTTGTGTGTGACTGACAGGTGTGTCAAGGTAAATGTCAGCTGTCAGAATCACTCCTCTCTGTGCTTATCCAGAGGGGGTTTGTCCATGGTGACAGCAGAGTGCACCACTGCCTCATCAGTAACAAAGGACACAGTAATAACACTCTCATGTGGGCATCTGTGCGACGTAGACGACCGGATGAAGGTTTATTGTTGACCTTTACTTACAAATAATGGAAAATATCAACCTTCACATGATAAATCTTAATGTATGCTTTGTAATCATAAAATTCAAACCTTAAATCCCTATAGAGAGCCCTTACTGTGTGGGTGTACGTGTAGTTGTGGGTATGTTTCCGCTGCAGTGAAACAGAATTATTATACTGCCTTTTTCTTGTTATACAAAAGAAAGGAGGGATTTTATTGGTTCATTTTTTTTAGGCAAAATAATTGAGTTTGAAGTTTCCTTTTGGTTGGGGTAAGGGAAAGTGTATGGTTTGGATTTTAAAAGAGCAACTTTTTTTGTAAAGATTTCTTTTCTAGAGAATTCTAGAGATAGGACAGCAGAAAGAGCCAGAAATCAGGGAGAGAAAGAGTGGGGAACGACACGCCAGAACAGGTTTTCCCTGTGAATGCTTCGCTCCTCCACTAGTGGCTGTTTCACCTGCTTGGGAAATAAATGACTGAAATACAGTTGTGAAAATTGTGTCTCTTAGTTCTATACAATATACACCCATTACATAAAAACATAGTGTTTTTCTTTGGCCCTTGGGGAAACAACTGTTGCTTACTTTTATCTCTGGAGAAAAGTCTCAGCAATGTATGAGCAGGCTGGCGAGCTGTTTGATTAGACAGTCACCTGCTTTGCAGAACAAGATGAAGTGCCGTTCTACCCTGAATGTCCTCCTCACTCTAATCTCCCTCCAGGCTGTCTCAAGGACCGGGCTGCATGCCCAACACTTCTTCAGAGGTCCCCTCTTTTTCATCCTTTCCCAGTCAACTCCATGACAGACAAAAGGTCCTTACGCAAATACAAGAACCCTCTAAAAGAGGAATGTCACTGAGAGGAGGGTGCAGAGAGGATCACCTTGTACAATTAGGAGTTCTCTCATTGATGGAGAGCATCAGTTTGCTGATGGTGGAAAACATCCTAATTTAATCTTTGAAGAGTTCAAAGGACTCTTGAAGTGGGATTTTAAAAGATATTTACAAGAAATTGTAATGCACTTTGGATATATTCTACACTGACAAAAAAACTTGTGGTAGCAGACTGCTAAAATCAGCTGTGTTAGATTCTATTATAACACAAAACATAACCCTTAAATCTGATGAAATAAAGCAGAAAAATATTTAAAAAAATTCCATTGCCTTGAGGTAGTCTTTGGCAGCAATGCTACATATAGCATCGTATTACTTCCTCCCACTTCACAAAATTCACATAATGACTGTTCACAGCTTTGGATTACAGATCACATGAGACATGCCTGAGATGAAACAAACCCCCCTCAACAATATTCTCACCCTATATGTTCTCCTCTTATCTTCTTTCACACTGGGCTGCAGGGCATGAGAAGCAAGCCCGCTGATTCCATATTTCTGCATGCACACAGAGCTCTGAGCTGAAACATTGCAGCGCATAGCAGAGGCAGAGAATCAAACGCTGAGAGTCTGGGCTGCCTCTTTGACAAAACAGAGTCAAGAGGGAGGCTTATGTAAGAGAGCTGAGAGGACCGGGTAATAAAAGGTAAAGCGGGGGTTAGTACTTTTGGGAACCGGATCGATAGACAAAATAAGGGTGAAGAAATAGCACTGATAGAAAACTGAAGTTTTCACCTGGTTGGGAAAGATAAATGTGAGGTGTTGTGAGTCAGAGGAAAGAAGAAAAATATTTTTAAAGACTAAATTAAGCTTATTTTTCTGTTTTTCCCTGAAGGCAAAGCAGCAAGTTGTGTGACAGGATCTTAAGGGCATTTTTGTGCGCAGAGGTTTGCCCCTCAGGGTATATGCCTTTAGATAATACGATTGTTGCTGTGTTTAGTCTGAAAGGAATACCTGCAGACACTACTCAGGGCAAAAACCGAACTGCTAACATTGTTATTTTGGTAATATATTTTTTAACAGTTAATTTTCTCCTGGAATTAAAGATTATTCGAAACAAAAACAAAATGAAAGTACGTCCCATGTAAGGTTTCTGTTACAATGCCACTATTATTCTTCTATAATATACTTTGTGTTACAAAGTGGAAAAAACTAAGAGAAGGACCCGCGTGCAGAAACCAAAAAGCTAATACTTATTTAAAAGCAAAAAGCAAAAGGCAAAAACCAAAGCTCACTCTTTAAGGAGAAAAACAATCAAAGTCCAAAATGAAAGTTCAAAAAGACGAATGACAAGGAGCCACGAGGAAGCATAACAGGGGTAGGTAGACATTTCTGGGACATATGACACCTACCCATTCACACATCCACATACACTGATGGCAGAGGTTGCAATATAAAGTGCCCATCAGAAGTAACTAATCCCAGCTGCCGACAAAGTAGCGGGAGAAATTTGGGGTTAAGTGTCTTGACCAAGGACACATTGGACATGTTGCCGCAGGAGCTGGGGATCAAACCCTCGACCTTTCGATTGAGAGACGACTCTACCAACTGAGCCACTGTATGACAGCTATAGAGTGACAGGATATGTAGGGAGATATCCTGTAGAGTAGGGGATGACATCCACCAAAAAGCGTCCAGATCAGGAATCAAACCAGCAACCGATGCAACAAGGACTTTGGTTTTTATTCATGAGGCAACTGCTCTACCAACTGAGCTACACCAGCACCCCTAATGATGGCAGCAGAGGGTATAGAAAATGATGCTCCTGTCAAAATACGGATATATATAAATATACATAACTACAATCACATGTCAAATGTAATCCAAGAATCTGTAGATGCAGATGTTGTGCATGAGCAAAAGATGTACCAGGTTGCAAAAAAAGCAATGAAGAACAAGTGCCCTAGTGAAAGTAATTTAGAATGAATAATTTATGCATTTCTTATGCTTCAGTTTGCAGAGAGATTACAATTTCTACCGTACAACATTTGTTGACAGATAAACAGACATATTGTCTTCATGGGACTTTTGGATCATAAATTAGTAATTGCTTTCCTACTGAAGTAGGTAGACAAAAGGTTTTAATTTATGTCTGCATTAAATTGCCTGACACTTACGTTGTATAGATTATATTGTGCATTCAAATTACCTGCATTGTTCAAGAAAGGCTCTAATTCCAGTCTTAACACTAGAAATGAGTGGCGTCAGAAACACTGTAACAGCGGAAAAAGGATGCATAAGAGGTTTAATACAAAACCTGGCTGAAGATTGCACTTAATTATGTAAATAGTGAAAAACATTTTAAGATCACTGGATGGATATTTAAAGGCACAGGGCCAGAAACGAACTGGTTTAACTGGGGGGGGGGGGGCAAACTTTCTTTTGTCCCTTTTGTTTTAAAAAAAAACACAACTTACAGACACAATAAACACACAAACACAGAATAAGAATTAAAATCTAGTTCAAAAAGCCTCTGTTCACTCATGCCAGCCCTCTACTCACTATCTATAAATAAAACCTGCCCTTGTGCCTTTTAGAGCCCTGCGGGGAATAAGAAAACAGTCGGCAACTCACAGGAGAATCTGGTACAAACAACGAAAACCTTCACACTTCACTGAAAACACCAAGCTACACTGAAAAAAACAGACATGAACAACAATGGAAAATCAATGAAACTGCCTTGGTAGGGTCTCCAAGAAGAATAAGAATCAGCCAATGATTTGAGACAGGGGAGTCTAAGACAATTGAAAGAGAGAATTATAACCAGAGCAGCAGCAGCAAGAACACTGAGTGGAAACCTGACTTGACTTGTACTTGATGTCATTAGGCTACTGCTTCCAAACAGGTCTAGTGTCCAAGCGTGCTAAAAGGCACATTTACTGTAGTGTTACTTAAATCATAGGTTATTCAGATATTATTTAGAACACTTCTTTTTATTACAAACGCATTTGACTTCTTAAATTTAGGTAGACTATGAAATCCTCCTTAACTAGCTTACAGTGGCTAAAGCTTAGCCCAACTCTTAATCATTTAGTTTAAAATTATTCAAGGGTAGACTTACTAAATCGCTTATTCTGACTTTACTGTAGGTCTGTGATTTCAGAGAGGGTAAACAAAAGTTGGCTTATTCAAAGCTGAGCTAGCTAGTACAGTAAGCTAACGTTAAATGCACTATTTGTGTATCAAAAATACGTGGTTTACTGGAAAAAGTAGGTTTACCAAAGATTTTAAATGGGATTTTTGATGGAATGGATCTTTGGTTTTACGATTAAATTAGCTGTCTTTGGCTTGTTTTGTTTTTTTAATGTATTCAGCTGACTTTATTAAAACAAGAACCACATTAACTTATTTTGGGGAAATAATCATACAATTTAATTTGACTAGAACTGCGTTTGATGACTTCTTTACATGGAGTCAAGATTTAACATCTTTTATTGTCTACTACATAGTGACAGAATATTACCTGCGTCCAAAGCTGCATAGTTTTATGCTATTATCATATTAAATATGACATCACATGGGTTATGTAGTGTTCCTAAATCATATGTAAATGTGTATGAGAGAAATATCCGGATGTATCAAAGATTGGTTGGAATTTTTAAGTATGAAACAGGAGCACACTGGTTATACTAAACTGCCCCGCAATGCACTGCAGCTCTCAGACTTACCAAGTCTGTGTGGAGCTCACCAGCCAGCCAGCCAACTAGTGGCATACAGTTGAAAGTAACTGTACTGTAATACTAAATACTGCATTATTAAGTTGTCTAATAATGCAGTTGTAGTAGTAGTGAACTGATGTATACTTTTGCTGAATTCTATTTACGGTCCAACAGTTGTGCTAGCTTGATGCTAGCTTATCCAAAGTAGCTCTGATAATTTGTCACGTGACCCATACTTTCGTATGTTGCTAACGGCGTACTACCTGTCAGGTTTGGTAGGCATTATGCAGTAGGCCTATACTGTTTGAGTATGTAGTAGGCAGTACGTCAGTATGTGGTTTTAGACACAGCCTGTCTCTTGCAAACTATTATAACAAGCTTGGGCTGCTGAAGTGTCAACTTTCCTTCACCCCCCAAAGAGCAGCCGCTAATGTTAGCAAACCACTAAAAAATCGGGACATTTGTTGTTACAGTATAAGAGGATTACCTTTTCTTTTTAATTTGTAACAGTGAGATGAAATTCCTGTTGATCTAATTTTCACACTTCTTTTTTACAAAGGGTAAAAAGGCTTAATAACTTTCAATAGTCTTCAATTGCTTAGCAAGAAATTAAAAGCTTAAAGTATATCTTTATGTAGCTCTATGAGACCCTCTCAGCTAACGTCTCCTTTAAGAAAAAATGCAGTTGGCTCCTTACACTGTTGGAACCCATGTGTCTATCTGAATGAGTATGTGTGTATTTCTTGATTACAGGAACACTTTCTCAACAAGCCCACACTCAGGTGTTCTCAGGTGCTAAAACATCCTGTTATTTTCAGCCACTTCTGACTTTTTCAAATCACATTCTCTTGTATCGGCTGTTCCTACAGGAGGTGCTGAGTTTACACTGGCAATACCTCAGTCTGGCTCAAGCCAAGAGGTGATAACACTTGGGTGGCATTTACTGTTGGGACAGCCACTGCCACTTAGAGTTATTGTTAGTTTTGAAAGAAAAATGGTGTGATTAATTGAACCTGCCTAACAGAAAAGCAGAAGCCAAGCATGAGAATTTAAGAGCTGTAGTGCATTTTAAAATGAGAGTTAATTATGAAACATATACAAGTCTTGATGCACCACTCAGACTAGTTTGGGTCTTTTATTGTTGCCTACAAGGGCCAACTTACTGTGTATGCAGGTTTTTAACAACAGGAGGGCATTGGATGTATCCCACAAAGAGCTCATTAGAGGCAGATTCATGGATGTCAGGTGTTTTCTGCAGCAAACAACCTTTTTGACATACCAACTAGATGTAACCAACACAGAAGCAGGTCATTCTAAAAAGACATGCATTTGAAATGCAGTAATTTCAGGCATCTGTTTGCAGGAATATTGTACAAAAAGGATGCTTCACAGGACCGTCTGTGTCTTTTTACTGCAGCTGTAAGTCACACTTGTATGGAGATTTCTAAATGAATATTCCATTTGCTATATTGCATTAGCAAAGATATTTGATATCTAACACCTTTCTTCACCTCTAAACAAATCCTCTCTCCCTGTCTCTCTGCGGCACCTGTGCCCTTCAGCTGTGGCTATAGTACTGCAGTGGGAAGCAGCTGTAGCCTTGCAAGCAGTGAATGATGAAAGGCTGTTTCTTTTGCTTCCCCCCTCTCTACTCAATTACAGCCCACCTAGGCCTCTATAACCAGCCAAGACACCCCGCAGCCCACCAGCAGTCTGTCCAAACCCCAAACAATCGAACCATCTCTCCCAAAACTGTTGGACGCACTCCATCTGCATGTGTGCAGCCTCATAGAGAATCCTGAGCACGATGAGGGACAGTCCATGCCAGAACAACTTCGGATGGCTGTTTTCAGTTTGTTTATGTATATTGTATCTGTCCCAATCACATAAGCCATGAATAAATAAATAATAGCAAGGCGTGCCGAGATAGATTAATGGATTTCTGATAGGCTTTTATCCCCACTCATAGCAGAAACGCATCAGTAGCAGTCTATTCTAACTTGCAGAAGCTAGTCAAGTGACTGTGTGAAAGAAAGACAGTCTTAGCACAGAGCTAGGATTACAATTTACAGTTCATGTGGATAGTCTTTAATGGAGTATTTGGCTCCAGTTTAACAAATGCTATTACCCACAATTACATTATAGTATGCTATGGTGTGAAATGCTCAAATTTAGTACTGACAGCTGCCCACAGTGTTAAAATTCTGCTGGATTGTGGCCAGTTTAAGTTCACAAGAAGCTAAAATAAAGTAAAAACCTCCTGTCAAATGTTCCCGTCAGATTGCCAGAACCTTCTTCAAGTGCTTCATCCATTCTGAATATTTAATCCCCAGGCATTGGGGAGGGATCTGATGTGTTTTGTTCTGGTACAGAGTGTTTTCTGCTCTCTCAAAATGAAGTGAACGGATAACAGGTGCATGCAGTTGGTTGGTACAGGGTGATCCAGAGCTGCTTGACTTTGGAGGCAAAGATAAAGATTTACCAGGCACAGACAGCGCTGGATGGGAGGCGGAGAAAACGTAAAAAATATTGAGAGAAAAAATCATGAACATCGAGCCCTTTCTGCATGCATGATGGATGCCGACAATAAACAGCTCCCTACTTGGTGAACTAGTACTCCTACATCCTAATCATCATTCATGTTTTAGGCTCATATCAGACTTCATCTTAAATCAACAGGAATAAAACATTGTACCAATTTCATGGCTTGGTGATTTCATGCACAGTATCCTTTTTACGAGGGAAGTTGAGCAAAAAATTGAATTTACTGTTGATTTGCCTTTAGCCGGCATGCCAAATTGGATCTGCTGTGCATAAAAATGCAGCAGTCTCCAGCCGTTTAATTTTCATACTAAAATGAAAATAGACCGCTCCGATATTGGGGAGATGATCCCAGTTGACATGCGATCGTCCCTTTAATTGAGTCCTCAAATTTCATTGTGCAAAACCAATTTTATTCTAATCTTGCTTCAAACAAGTCTCCTGAGGTAAGAATTGACGTAAAAAAACAACACAGAAGTAGTGGACGAAGCAACAGAGTCTGCTACACGATGTTATAATGACAATATTTGCCTTTATATCAATGCTATGTGAAGTCCAATGGAATGACAACATCAACAAAAGAGCAGAGAACAACATGCTGGTAAACAGAAAACATAATGCAGTGGTTTAATTACTTGCATGGAGATCGTAGTGGTCGCGGGCAGACACTATGTCACAGTGTATAAACGTCACTCCCCCTCCTATTGACTTGAGGTGAATTCTCCGGAGAATATCCTGCGGTGTTCTCACATGAGCCCACTCGGACTTGCTGCAGAAAAAATACTCGGGGTTTGGCAGGAGAAAACTCCGGGTGAAGTCCGAGTGAAAAATTCAGCTGTTTGCATTCACATATACAGCTCCTCCGGGAAATATACTGAGTTTTACAGGAGATTTCTGCAAGTCTGAAAGCCCTATTGGTTGCAATCCCTAGACAGAAATACTAAAAAACAAGTGCAAAATAAAGGGGAAACATTTCCAAGTAATAACCAATTAAATGTAATTAAAGAAGCTGAATGTGATGTCTTTTTTAAATGTATTTTATGTCATTTTTTCATCTAGTGAGAATTGATCAAAAAGCATGAAGTTTGTCAGGCCAAGAGTTATAATACATTACTATGGCTTGCCTCGGCTGCTCCCTTGTTTTCTTTTTTTTTGCTGGATTTGGTGCATTAGTGGAATGAAATGTTGAGTGCACCTGTCAGATTAAAGGATTGAAGGTATCCCATTCTATTATTTGTTGACTGTAACTGTTAAATCTAATCGCCTTGTCTTCCTGTGAAATAGATTAAATTGAAGTGTGGGAGCTATTTTTTTTTTTACTGGAAGCGAAAGAGCCTCTTATCCTGATTCTGCCTTTTACATAAGAGAATAAACATGAAATATTTACAGTGAGCGTTCTGCAGCCCACAGTATGTATTGTGTGTTTTTTTATGTGTGAGGTTTGCGTGCATCTGCGTGTGCAAAAGGGAGAACGAAAGAGCTCGTCTTTCATGTTGTGCAGCTTTGATTATTGCTTTTCTGTGTTGAATTAATATTCAACGTTCAGCTCTCGGAGGACTGTGCAAGTCAACATCAATTTGTGTAATCTGAATACCTATAACTGTTTCCTCTGCAGGCTTTTATACATCAACCAAACAATTCCCTGAGACTGAACTTCTGCTCATTCCCAACTTCTTTTATTTAATCTTTCTCCTCACCTCAAAAGCTAACACAAAGCAAGAGCAATTTGACGCTCATTTATATTGAGCAGAAGAAATGTGAAGAAAACTGAAACTGAAATGATGTCTTGTTTGAAGAGGTTTGAATGATGTGACAAAAATTCTGATAAAGGGTTGTTTCCTCTACCCTGAAGCTGGAGCCTTATAGGAATAGAGTCATCAAACCCTCAGTGATACACGTTCCATTTCAACACCATAGCACACAAGCTGCTGTTGCTGTGGCAGCAAGCTGAAATCAAAGCTGTTTCCACTGGCGATTCCCCCGGGGAGGCTCGCTGGTTTGTTTCTCTGATGTTTCTCCTGTCATCATCATCCTCACCAGAGACACACCACCACCACCACTACTCCGTCCTGCCCTTTAACTCAACAAAAACACGCGCAGAAGCAAATGCACACGCACACAGATTAAGACAATCACCTCTGGGAATAACGATCATGAAAGAGATAGAGTGTGGCACTGTAGGGGGCTGTTTGTGTCACACAGCAGCAGTAGCTTTGATGTTAAATTGAGGGAAAATGGAAAAGAGGAACAGGCGACATCTCCACACTGGATGGAAACCCCCTTAAGCAATGTTAGGACGATGATCCAACTTTCCCTGAATTGTTTTTTTAATCATAGGATGCTACACATATTCCCTGAGTGTGTTTTTGTTTTTATTCTCTCATGAAAGATGAGTTTTTCTCTCATCTACAGCCAGTCACTTTGTGCAGAAATTATAGTGGAGTTGCCGCTCTTACTAACATTTTGGATCAAAGCTGTGTAAATATATAGAGCAGCATCCAGAGAGTTATAATCCCACAATCATTCTGACTTAATCTGTCCATGTGCACAATTTCATTACTTCCCAAAGCACAGTTCCAGAGGACATTCTCCAATCAAAGCCAAAGTTATCCATCTCCAGGAGGGGGTGGCTGCCAACTTTCACACACATTCACCTTTCCTTCAGGGACGTCTACAACCTAGGATTTAAGGCGGCATATAAATGCAGATCAGAAACGACAGCACAGCCTCTAGGGGAGTGTTATCACATATAAAGACCCATCCTCTCCTCCTGCAAAGATATCTCATTGTTCTCATAAAGATGCTCAACCTGAAGCTCACATTGCCAATCCAATAATGATACCTATCACGTGCTTGCAACCACCCCGGATCAATTAAAACCCAATCAACAGGACTTCTATGGAACATAATCCGACTGCACAATTGTCCAAATCCTGTAGGGATCATTAGTAATCATTTCACAGAGCTGGAGGCAGAACTACATGTCCATACATTTAGCGACACAGCCATACATCACCGTGCACACACCCTGCAGGCTTTAATCAATCCCTGCAGCCCAGTTCAGTCTGTTCAGTAGGTGAATACGCACATCAATCAATCACCGCCCCCTCTGCTCTAATTGCTTAATTCTCTTGTTTGTGAAAATCTCCCGGGACACGTCTGGAAACACATCTGAGGTAACCCACATTAAGAGCAGTATGATGGAATAGGTCTATTCTGCTCCTGTAGTGCAAGTGGGACTCCAACATTTATTGCTTTAATTGACTGAGGGGGTCATACACTAAAAATAATAGAGGTAGTATAGTAGCCTATATATGGTTTCTATATTTTCATCTGTTTCATTTTGACCTAGAAATCCTGGGAAAGCTTCATCTTTCCTCTCTTGGTGGCTCTCCGATTAAAAAAGGCTTTAGACACCACGGATATTTAAGAGGAATCCATAAAAATCAGTCAGTTTTTAGCTTTAGGGCAACAACAAGCTTCTCTTCTTTAAACCTACACTATCCAACTCACATTTGCCTTGCACATATTTCCAGTAATTCTTTGAAAACAAAACAAACAACTCAGGCTGAATATGTACAAAAATATTGAATTCCTTCAAAATAAAGCACACTTTCACCATTGTAAACACATTTTACATATATATTCTATTTCCATCATCTGAATTGTTTTTATAAGCCCCAACACAGATAAGACATTTGTATTGGTGTTTTTGGTGCACATGTAGGCTATTCAAACAGAATAGAATAAATGACCAGAAACAACATCAACAGCAGTACTACTACTGTAAAACTTTACAAAATAAAACAAATGATAAACAAAGAAATATGAGAGTAGGCTAACCTATGTATTATGTCAGTTCTGTAGACAGTGATTGTGTTTTTTTTTTATCTTGTTGTAAAAGAGCTTTTCCATGAAGAGCGTGTTTTTGTGTTCCTACTGTGTTTGTTCCAGCAACAGCTCCAAGTTTATGTATTATCAAGCTAAGAAGGAGTGTGGTAACTATATTCACTGTTCGCGTGTCCTCGTACCGCATTAACGCGCATCTCTCAGTCAACACGGCGGACTTACGTCTCTGAAGCGATTCCAGTGCTTGATCTTGCGGCTGTACTGTGAAATGGTGGACAGCCACTGCTCGTCTTCCATGAAATTGCCCGTTTTTTCCGCCTCCTTGGCGCTCTTCACGTCGGTCTGCAAGGTGGACCCCGCGATCATCACCAGCGGGACGAGAAGGCACACGATATCCGTAATTCCTACCATAGTTAGCGAACAAAAATACCACGCGCACACCGGTTGTCGGTTCTCCTCTTCTGGGAGGGGGGGAAGGAGGATGCTGAGGCTGGATGGATGGATAGAAAGTACCAACTGATTAGCCTATAGGATGCTCCTTCTGCTGCTGGGAGGGAGGGAGAGAGAGAGAGAGAGAGAGAGAGAGAGAGAGAGAGAGAGAGAGAGAGAGAGAGAGAGAGAGAGAGAGAGATGATGGTATTAAAAGTAAATCCTGGTGCTTACTGACACTTGTTTGTTGGTAAAAATACGTCCCTGCGTCACAAACCTTGTTTGAGTTGTAAGTTAAAGAGGGTTTCCTACGTGCTGCACCTTGCATATGTCACGTGACGCCCTGCACCCACTCACGGGATGCTCAGGTGGTACAGTTTATGTGGTGGAAAGTGGGGCAGTGTGAAAATCAGGGCTGCTGCAAAGGATTATATTTCCATTTTCGAGTAATCTGTCGATTACTTGTCAATAAATCGATGAGTCCTTTTTTACTAACAGGCTGTAGAAAACTTTGAAACCCCCGCCTGTGCTTCCAAGGGGATGCCACCAAACAATCTGAAACCTTGAGATATTTATTCTAACACCACATCAGATAGGCCTACAGACACGCAAAAACAGAAAGAACAACTCTATAGTCAATCAAATATTTTTAAAGATAGAAATACTGAATACACAATAACACAACATGATGATCTGCTGCATTTGTTGTGTAAAATCAATGTTTCACAAAACAGAACTATGTTGATCCACTTACTTGCTTTTGTCTCGAGCCTTCATGCAGATCCCTCATGCAGATATCATCAGTGAATCCACTTCCCTTCATGTTCAGATTCCATTCTCACCAGGTTAATGATTTCATGTTTTAAAACCTGGGTAAGCAGAATCACCTAAAGGTCAACATAGCGCTGCAAATCAGATTTACAAATCATTCCACTACAGGGAAATAACAGACGAGATTTATGTGCATTAACTATGTAATTAAAAACTATATTGTGGTTTTGACAGACCAAAAAAACATTTGTTGTTATATCGTTCGAACACACCCTGACTCTTTTCATGATGTAAAATTGGTGTAGAGGGGCACCAGCAGCCTATTGGTTAGTGCGTGCGTCCCATGGACAGAGGCTGTTGTCCTCCAAGTGGGCGGCCAAGGTCCAAATACGACCCATGGATCCTTTCCCGTCTGTCACTCCCCACTCTCTCTCTCCCTGATTTTTGAATCTATCCACTGTCCTATCTCTAAATAAAGGCATTAAAAAGCCCCAAAATAAACCTTAAAAAAACAGTGTAGACTCTTCATTGATGTCTCTGATATGTTTCTTTCTCAAACCAGATATTTAAATATGGTATTCAAGACAAAGCACATGTGTAACTAATAATATGAACTTAACCATGGCTCTGTTCCACTTAAGTGTCCCAGTAAGCCACGACACTGAGCCTGTGCACAGACTGTAGGAGGCTGGAACTAGAACACTTTAATGCAGTGCAGCCAATGTTATTAATAACATATGTTCTTTTCCTGCTAACTTGCAGAAAACATGGCTTATAATCTTTCAGCTGAATCAACATAACAAAGTCTTAACTTAAAATAAACACACTTAAGGGCTGACTGTCATGCATTTTAAGTGTTATCCCTCTTCATTTCCCTCTTCACCTTTTACTTAAATGTTAAGTTAGGATTTCTCTTTAAATGTATTTTTTCCTTGTAAGATATTGTCTTATTTCCTATTTTTGTCTACATGTGTTGACTTGTTTTCTTTTAAATGTGATGTCTTAATGACTTGACTGTCTTATTCTGCTGCCTTTAAGAAGCACTTTGAGGACCATTTTAAAGTGCTTTATTATTTTGCGGCATTAATACAACAATAACAGTAAAAGATACCTGTCTAGTATAACAATACTTGACCGTCCATCATTATGTCTCAGAACTGTTGACGGTGGATGTATTTTCTTTCCATCTTTGTTCTGCTGTTTTCAGATGGCCCACAGATAATAAAGGCATGTTCTCTGATACATTACTGGGTTGCAGAGTGATTTGCATCGTGCCACTCTACATTATCTGACTGAATCTGCCCTGCCTGCTGTATCTCCTTCCCCTCTGCAGCCTTCAGTCAGTCCCCGTGGGGAGAGACACACACACTGAATGACAGCTTGTAATTGAAATGCTGGATTAACTGATGCCATCTTTACTTCATCCTAAAAAGAGTGTCTTTGAAGCCCTCTTAATAAAGGCAGGCACGAGACAGGGCGTCACCTAATCTCTCGGCTGAAAGCAATCAAGTTTACGAGCACAGATAAAGAGGGAGGAAGTTGTTTGAATTGAACCCAATGCAGACGTTGGGGTGCGATAAAATCAGAGTCTGTAAGCATGAAGCAGGTTTTTAATCCACGTAAATTTGATACAAGTGAGATGCAACTTTGCTCAACACAGCTTTACACTCAAATTGGTAAACATGATTCATGTGTACTACTAATACACACTACTGTGTGTGTGTGTGCGTGTGTGTGTGTGTGTGTGTGTGTGTGTGTGTGTGTGTGTGTGTGTGTGTGTGTGTGTGTGTGTGTGTGTGTGTGAATACGGCGAGTGGTGCTGAGTCATTTGGGTATAGGTGCTAAAAACAATGTGCAAATGATTACAATGAATGTGAAATGCTCCTTCGGTTGTACACAAGCAACACAATGTTGTGAATTCTTTATCATATTTTAACAATGATTGCTACAGCTACAGGAACATTTGAGCCAAAGAAACAGAAAGAAAAAGTGTCACACAGAGCTGTGCAGCTGCTGCTATCAGTCCGCCTCATTCAGTGACATTAATCAAACTGAGAGCAGTGAGTTCATGTGATTAATATAAAGCATCCTTTAAGACACTTATTAGGGAGAAAGCTCGAGGCTGCTGCACTGGGTTATATGCAGAGGCTCGGTCATGAAACCACAGACAGATGTGGTGTGACAGTCACAGAGAAGAGGGGAGGGCACAACATGGCAGGTCAACAATGTTCATCTCATTTGTTGGAGCCAGTTAAAGAGAAAAAAGGCTGAGTAATCCAAGAGTCACAGAGCCATAGGGGGTTTCAGGTAATCTCCTTATAAAAGCGGGAGAGGGCAGGATTCTCTCCCTGTCAGTCATGGGAGCGTGGTTTCCCCCATGTCTGAAGCATTGTGAGGAAGAAAAAGAGGGAATCTAATTGTGTTGGCTGGATCTGCTGCAGGGTGGAGACATGTTAAGATCCAATGATGCTTATTAACAAAAGCATTTTGCCTACTGTCGTCACCAGGCCTCTTGCATGCCAAGACACAAGATAATGCTCGATTTCTAAATCAGCGCTGAAAGAGAGGCTGCAGAGAATATAAAGACGTACCTAAAACTTTTAACACATATACTTTATGGACTGTTACATATCTGTAATAACGTTAAACTGCAAATTTTACAGTTTGCATACCTCAAGAATATGAACCTTTTAAATGACGTTGTATGGGTGTATGTAGGTGACAAAAATACCAGGAGAGGGAAGTCATTTAAAAACATTTACAAAAACAAATCATTTATCGATGAAATATGTACACGACAAAGAGTTCAGGCATTAAGTGTTTCAGTTTTTCACTTGATTAAGGGTTGAGTAGGGGCCTCTTTGGGGATGTCTGTCTAAATAAGTCCTCTTTGCAAAGTCTGTGCCTTCTACATTCCAGTATGTCATGGCCTCAGGAGGGATGAGATCTATCATACTTTGAAACCACACTGAGAGCTGAGGAGGCCTCCTCAGAGATCCACTAAAGATGCACCTTCTGGCACCAAACAAAAGGACATCAAAGCAGATTCAACATGCTGGGTTTGAGGTCCAGTGCAGACAATAAATCAAGAATACAAGATACAGGTTTAAGATCTAGGTTTTTTCCAAACATTTCAGAAAGACTCTGTAGACATTTGCCACAAAGACACATTTTGACATATGGGAAAAATGAATACATGCAGTCATTGAGATATTCAGGTGCTGGTTGGTGAACTTCATGTCACTCTTAAACTCTTTCTTTTGTCTCTGTAGACATTTGCTGTGAATTTGTTGATAAAAGGACAATCAAGAAAACGTGTCTGCTTTTTAATATTTGATGCAGCAAGAGAATATTGATTGTGTTTTTATACACTTTGTTTCACTAAATGTACAATTCCTATTCATTTAAAGTAAAATAATAGAAACTATAATGTGCATTTTACATTAGTACATGATGTAATGTTCAATGAGCAGTCAGAACAGCCCTTCAAGTCTTCTTTAATTCAAACCAAACACAAAAAGCAAACCTTTGGCACATTGCTAAATAATGCATGCAGTTCTAAAATGAGAGATAGCTTCACTCAGGGACAAGTCATGGTAAAAGTACTTATAAATAATAATCAGGATCCTTTTCTGTGTCTGATGTCATGTGGTCGCAGTTTATCATGTGTGCATCGACTTTCTTGCTTCTGCACCTCTCAGCGGGCAATGCAGCCTCTGTGCCCAATGGCATTTAATCAATATCAATAATAAGGCTCATTCACAGGCAGAGCAATACAAACTGTAAACTGCAAATAACCCTCTTCCTTTGGGTGTTTGATGTCAAGGCAGTGATGGGAAACTACAAAACCATTTCTTTGTAGTAATTTAAAGCCACATACTGTATAGAACAAGGACAGTAGAGTACATGTCAAAGAAAATCAGTAGAATGACAGAAACATTTTAGGCTTTGAGACATAAGAAAAGGTGTATAAAAATGCATGAAAACACCAATTAAAAATTCAAGTATTTATCAGTTTCATGCCCTTCACAGTCATTTAGTTGTAGTGTATGACACCTGTGTTGCATGTTTTGCAATCAAGTTACAAAATTGTTTAGACATGGTCTTTTAAAGGCATTGTGAGGAGTTTTAAACTGGTCACTAAGACAGACTTACATTTATACTGCTGCCTCTATATGGCCAACAAAAGCAAATCAGACCATGAGAAAGAAGAGTGATGATTGCCATATGGTTATTTGTAATGCTTGTCATAGCTGTCAATGGGTCAGTGTCAGAGAAATTTAGAGCTCGCTGTCGGAAGAGAATTTGTTCACATTGGTGCATTAGACAGTTAAAAGAAAGCAGCCGCAGGATGAGATTTTCCACAAACATGTGCAGAACATGGTCACCAAAAGACACAGGCCGCATCGCTTTGTTCACAAGGGGAACAAAAAATGACACAAGGGGAGATTTTCTCTCAGTCACTTTAAATTGAGGCTTGATCCAAAGTCATCTGGACGTAGTTCAATATCTTCAACTCAGTCCAGTTGCCTTTGGATCGAGCTTCATTTTACCATAAGCTGGATGACTGAGAAAATCCACAGACAGTTGCTTTAAATTGCTCATGGCTCTTTTATAAGAAACGGTTCCTTAACTAGGGCTTTACTACACAAGTTTCATCACAGTAGAACCCAGCAGCAGTTCTTTGGACAACATCACAGTATGTCTTGATGTCAAAGACTTAACTACAGTATCATCTTGATTCAATTAATCTCAGGCGACTGCAATCAATATGGGACAATATCATAGGTAAATCATTCATTACATTTTTATTAACCAAATAAAGCAGCTGTATGGTTTGATTTTATTACAGACCTCTCCCAGGCAGTTCAATAGAAATCATGTTGTTGTCCTCATTATAAACAATGAAATAAATATATAGTTTATGTATCAGTCGGTGAGTCATCAGATATGGATTGATGTTTTTATTTGGTATAATGATATTGAATCCTAGATGTTGAATCTGACATATTGATCTATACCAGTGGAGTTTAACACTTCTATCCTCAAACCATGCTAAGCAGTTTTCATGCACTCTCTTAACTATGTTGCCCTGAATTCCTGCAGTTACAGTCTTGCAATTTGTTTTTTCTAAAATGTTAATATGTATTTTGGTTGTCTTGGACGGATCATTTCAGTAATGGATTTGCATCAAATGGGGATTTTAGCTGATTGAATCTTGGCTCACACAAACAAAACTGTGCATAATGGAGTTGAGAATTGTTCCACTCTCCCAAATGTGCCAAAACGAAAGAAACCCACAGACTTCACTATCACTGATTCCAGGCCAGACAAAACAGAACACATCCTCTCTAACATTAAGCTAGTATTCAAAATATTCAGCTGTACAAAAATGGGTGCATGAAGTGTTAATGCTTTGATAAAGAAGAGAAGAGTGTCTCAGCAAAACTTGCCAAACATCACAGTTTCTCCTGCCCCCTCTTGAGAGTGCAGGTCTGTTTCTGCTTCCTCCAGCAATAAATCAAAACCTAAATGGAGCGGCGTCCCAGCTCAAACTTCAGGGGACACAGGCGCATGAGGCCAAACTGCACCCACAGCTAACAGCTTTTTAGACAAACACAGAGCTCAGATGACAGACAAATGAGAGGCTACATGCTGGTGTATTTCACTACTGAGATAGGCTGGTACTTTATTTCTTTTGTTAGATAAAGGATGTCAAGAGAGGCTGACTGCACCACATTTATAGCAAAGAACAATGATAAAAAGGCAACCAGGATTCTGACACTTAAGCTGCCTCAGTGTGATGGCACATGCTCAGTGTGTTGTTACTGTAGCTACAACCTGACAAACACAACCCAGGGAACCTTCTACCTCTCTCTGAATTAGTGAATAACGTGCCTGTATTAAAGAACAGTTGAATCTGAGCTAATTCAGGTGTAAATACATCCCCTTCTCCATTTGAGTGCATCATAATTGCGGTACTTATTTCCACATCAATTACTGAATCAAGTTATTCTTTTAGATGAAAAATACAGAAAGCAGTATCTTTGTTTTCAGCTATATAATGTAACACAGAAAAGCTAATTATTCAGGTAACTAAATAAGCCGTTCTAACAATCCATTTGGTTGTAGATTCATTATACATGAATTGCATAGCCTGAGGCTGCCCGCCCTATAACAGCTCTCTCAGGTCTGCTTGAATTGTAAAACACAGCCCCTGTCACGCTTTATTTCCTCTTCTCTGGTTTACTTTTTTTTCTCCGATGTGGTGGCATGAGTAATGTTTAACCCAGAATGGGGAAGTGTAAAAGCTGCATCTTATTGTTTAAATGATGTACGTCCTAGTATGCAGAGTGACACATTAAAGAAGCAGGGGGATAAAAAAACAAAAAGATTAAAATGCATATGAGGTATGCATGTGAACGTGTGTGTTTAAAACAAAAGGTGCACTCAGGCATTAACATTTCTCATTAAGCCATGCACTAACAACACACTGGTTGAAGGATCGTCATTGTGCAGTGGCGCCATCGTGTGCACGTTTTGTGAATTGCAGCTCATGGTCCAGCACATGCAGCCTCACAGTAAATATAATTAAAGGACAGTGTAGAATAAAGCATTAATCAATTAAAAATATTACGTGTGTCACATTCTCCCACTTTGAAAAGTGTACACAACTTCAAACTTTTGTTATGCCAGTCTAAAGGAAATTTGAGCCTTTCTATCAGGATCGGAAATTATTTTTCTTACCAAAAAAATAAAAATATTTTTTTTCAAAGGGAATGTTGCTGAGGTTTATTGTATAGAATATGTTCTGTATAGTTTGACATTGTCTGCTGAAACTTTTTGAGCAGCACCCACTTTAAGTGAAAACAATAGCCCTGCACTCCCATTCATGTCTATGAAAGAAGACAATGAAAAACACAAAATTCATGAAATGCTGTTTTATCAAATTACAGGAGAAAGCTATTTCAAGCAAAGATAGCCTACTTTAAGGTCGTGAGGACAAACACCAGCTGGTGATCAGTGATGTTAACTTCGATCCTAAGGAGTAGTCTAAAGTTGTTGTTTTTTTAAAGAGTGGGGGGATGGTCGGTGGGTTTTGTAGGCTACGTGTTGTAAATCTGGAGTCAGAGGAGCTTATCTTGTTCTACAGATCAGACTACTTTTTTTATCAACAGGTCTCTGGCGTTAGATTTCTATCATGGCTGTTCATGATTATAAGCACTCAAACTTTTGTGTAGCTGATCGACCACCTCCTTCATTCTCTCACAGAAAACAAACAGAAGCAAGCAGAGCCCAATTATTAACTCTGTGTGAAGCAGTTAACACATGTAGCCTAAATAGGCCTAAAGAAATAAACATTATTAATACAATGAAACAAGTAGCCTAATAAGTAATTGTATAGGCTACAAGGTGATGGATGGCAATTCTCTATGAATTTATGAGGGGGGTTTCTAAAACGTGAATAATGTGTGCCTACTCAGCGTTTACGGTTTCCGATCATTCCACGGAAAAGCACGAGTCCTACGTGAGATACGTGTCAGTGTGTGCTGCAGAAATGAATGCATCTTTCTCAGCTATTTCGTCATGTCTTTGATTTCCAACAAACTAAGGGGGTGTGTCGTTTTATTGTTTCATTGAATTTTGGAGACGAGCGTTGATTGGTCAGAATGATGCGCCGTTTAATTTAATATTTGACGGTCAAGCCACTTTGGTAAAACATCAAACTGCGCAGGCTACACAAGTTTGGATCGCCTGTGGGGTGTGTGAAAGGGGCCTGGTCTTTGACTCATCAAAAGGGACCAAAAAATGTTACCAGGCAGGGTAGAGAGCTGGGAACATGAGCTGAAACCTCATTGGTTGAAATATAGAGTGGGCGGGACATTCTAGCTTGGGGTATTTAACGCTTTGTTCCATTGTTACGGAGTGTGTTTTCCAGCTGGTCTGGCTCTGAGGGGGGGAAGTGGGACTCACTGTCCGAGGACACCATTGCACTTTTTTTTTTAACAATAGGATCTTTTTGTTTGTTCGTAAATATGTCTTTTTCTTGCAACCAGTCTTTAGATGGAAGCTTTCCTCCTTCTCCAGCGGAGGGCCGGGGTTCAAATCGGCTGTCCTGGGGCAGTCTGCTGCAGAGGCTGACTGAGCTGAAAGGGATCAATCAGAGGGTCAGAGAGGATCAGCAGTGCTGCAGGAGTGAAACTGGTGAGTTCTGCTGGCCTTTGTCTGAGGAGGCTCTTTTGTTTGCTCCAATATATATATATTTTTTTAAATTAAACTAAAACAAAATTCTTTGTTTCAGGATCTGTAGCAGACATGTCCCTGTCAGAATCAGACAGCAGCTTCTTCTGTTACCCTCTGGAAGAGACTTTGGCTGCAGAGGTTGTTGCAACTATCACTCAAAGTTTCACAGATGCATCACACATCCTGGGCTGCTCCAAACTCATCCTTCCTGATTGTCTTCTGCACTATGTCCGTCAAGAGCTGCTCCATTTGGCTGTCAGCGAGCCCTGCGGCCTCAGGGGAGCGCTCATAGACCTGTGTGTGGACCGAGGGAACCAGGGCCCTCTATGCAATGTGGACCAAATAGCAGTGGACGCCACCCTGGTTCCGACCTTTCATGTGACCCTGGTGCTGAGGCCGGAGTCCAGTGGGCTGTGGCCAAAGGTGCAGAGTCTCTTCAAAGGGAGCAAGTCACCCATAGCAAGGCACCAAGACAGTCTGAGGCTGAGTACGAGCTTCAGGGCGATCAAGAGGAAACTTTACAGTTCAGGGGAGCTGCTGATAGAGGAGTGCTGCTGACCAGGCGCTCTGTCCCTGATAAGCTGGACTGAAGTCATGTATGCAGTGAAAGAAGGCTGCAGGGTAAAGCATTGTGTAGTATCTCATGGCTCCAACATGCATTAAATGGCGCTACATCAATATGGTCCTGAAATACAATGTTATCTCTATTTGTTGGTACATGTTTTGTAATTTAAGGTTTATGGAAACCAAGTTACGTGTCATAGCAGCTGCTCACCTGGTCGCAGGTGACTCAACAGTGAAGACTCATGTTTAAAAGTGAGTCAGTTGACTTCCTATGAATGTAAAATCATACCCATAAGGGAATGACTTAAGTATTTGATAGTCAAATATCACCTAAAACTTACATGTTTTGTATCTTCAACGACTTCATGAACAAATAAATTATTTTCTATTAATTTATTGTGTGATGTCTTCTAATTTAAGCAATCCAGACTTGTCTTAAAGCAAATTAGAGAGAGTAGGCCTATATGTAGCCATGCAAGTGTAACGGCGTTGCTTGGAGTGATGTTGATTACAAGTTTAACCCTTGGTTGTCTTGCCGTTAACGATACACATACACTTAATTAAATATATCTTCGGGTGTGGGTAAGCGAAAGCACGGTCTGTAGCAAAGCAGGACATACACAGACCAAACAACAACAGATGCTTCACTCGTCTTAAAGCAATATCACTCCGCCAGCCGTCACCATGAGCAACCTTAAAGGCAAAGTGCATCATATCAAACCGTTTCTCTTGCAATTGTATGCAAAGTACAAAGTATACAAATAAATTAAATTAGCCTTAAATCAAATAATGTATATCATCTCAACTTGAGAAAAATAAAGATCTATAAAATAAAACTTCACAAAAATAAATGTAATCTCCATCTTGTACTAGAGGTGTGGCTATAGGCATGATGAAATATCTGAAAACTTATATACAGGCTGCAAAATTATATTGTACAAAAATTCAAAAGCAGGTCAACTTTGCAATTTTAGTTAAACTTAAGACACTTAATGGGGTAAAAAGTCATGAAATATGCTGTAGATATTTATTTCCCTCTCAGGAGGAGTTGAAATCACTCACCTCTTACCTCAACTCTTCATCACCCCAAAATCTGTCCAATGCAATGCAAAACTTCATGCATTCCCATCAGCTTAAGCTATAATTTGGGTTCATTATTAGTGAGCGCTGCATGCTAACATGCTACTTAGACAATGAAAATGGTCAACATTTGCTTAACATCAGCATGCGTGCATTGTCATTTTGAGCTTAATGGCGTTAGCATTTAGCTTTAAAAGCCACTATAAAGGCTGTAATAAATATCCCACTCCTCTCTTTACAGTCTACTTTATGGAGAGTCCACCATTTTGTAGGGTCTAGGAATGCATTGTGAATAGTAATGTACTATCAAATGTCACATACCCAGAACTATATAGCATCATGCATTGTGCTGAAGTTAAAAACAGCAATAACATCATACCAGCGTAGAGAATGTGCAGTGTTGTTCACCTTCCTACTACTTGCCCATGAGCTTGCAATACAAGGCGTTTTTCAGACTGCAGGAACTCTTCCATAGTTAAGGTAACTGTTAGAACCCGCCCCCTTTTTAATAGATTCTGCACCACACGTACTATGACCTATTTTAGTTCCTTGAACCCTATTTAGAGGAACCCTTTTAGCTCCTGCTTCAGAGTGCGTACACTCCCAGCACCATGGTGTAGTGAATATAGACAGAAAAAAAAGTCCCCATGGTGTGTAGTTCTCAGGGAACTCCCTAGGGGATAGTTCCTCTTCAAAAAGTCTCCAGAACTGTTTGGTCTGAAACACCTCGACATAAACCTCACATCGATTTTGATTATAGAGCAATCATTTCATATACTTAATGAAGAAAAAGAAACTTTGCACAAGTCAATCACAGGACATATTTAATTCAAAGAAACTTTCATACAATTTTAGCATGTTAATTTAATAAATATGGTTTACTTTTATTTTGTGCAATGATTTCATTACCTATGATCCAACAGGCTACAAGCAAATCCACATAATAACGTTATATTAAATGATATTAACTTCAAGAAACCCTGCACTGTTAAAAGTCGAATGAATATTTACAGTGGTAAGAAATATAAAAATTACACACTTTTCCTCGTGAGTGGCTCAAACACTGTCTATGAGAAGGCCATGAGGTTTCTCAAAATGTTAAAAAGGAAAACAAAAACAGACTGGGACAGTGAAAGCTTATCTTAGCAGCTTCATTTACCATCAAACAGACAACTACGCTCTTACTTTTTTTCCACTGCGACGCCAGACGGACTCTGGCCATCCTGAAGACACTAGAGTAAGAAAATGTCAGCAGTCAACTCAAAGCTTCTCACAGTTCTACAGGAAGTCAATCTACACAGAGTTGCAGAGAGGTTCCCTGATGAGTTTGCTGCCCACTGCGCGTAAGGCATTTTTGATTCTCTTGGTTTGCTGCGGAAAAATATGCTCCAATTTCAGTGGGCTCCGACCGATTTCTTCTTATTTGATTCAAGTACCGACCAACCTAAAAGAACGAAAGAGTCGATGACAGTTATGCAGCTGTCACTCTTCATATGATCGACTTATAAAGGATAACTGTACATGCAGAGAAAACACAACATCTACACAAGTCATGCTTTATCACTTTCACATGGGCATTGCTTTATCATGAGAACAGCTACAGAGATTGATCATAATGCACCAGTTGCTTTCATTGATCCCTTTTTATTCATCAAAGTAGTATCAACACTCTGTAATGTCGTAGTGTGTGGTGTGAGTTGGTGTATAAAAGTGCTTGCAGGATACATGTGAGACCACACTGCTGACTCCCAAAGGTGATCCGGTGTCAGTCCCTGCTTGTAACTGCATTTCCATGTGTCAATAAGACAAATATAAATCTGAGCTTACAGCTTTCCTGAATGGATTTCAAATTCAAGGCAGGTTTTTTTTTTAACTGAAATCAAATCCTAAACATTTGGCATTCTTTGGAGAGCTGTCAATTGTAATTATAGTGTCTTTCAACATGCAAAACGCTTGAGCAATAGTAAGTACAGTGTCATGTAACTGTGAGGATTCTTTTAACTTACCCATTTGTGTGCAAGTGGTTTTCTAGCCGTCCAACATAACCTGAATCTCAGATAGTCTAGAACAGCTGGGAGTCCCCATTCTCTGTGCCCTTTGGTACAACTCTGAATCTCCAAAGTAACGAGCACGATACAGTAAGCCTTCCTCTAAAGGTAGAAGAGGGGGAAAAAAAAGAGTAGGTCAATAATTTGATCATTTGGAAGCTGAAGCAATCAACTACAAAATAATTATTTAATCTCAACCTTGAAGTAAGAACAAAAACCAAGGAAAGAAAACGTGCTGAAATCCAAGTTTGAAGTAAAACATGAAAAATGATTCACTAGTTTCTTCCTCAAACTTGCTGCAGTCTTGGTCTTTAGGATAAAAAGAAAGTATAGTAAACTCTCTCTCTTTATATATATGGTTTCTCTGTTCACTTTTCTTGATTTTCGGACAGTTTTCAGTTATCTAGAGAAAAGCTGTACATTCAGAATAACAAAAGTAAAAAGAAAGTGCTGGGTGATGTAAACTTACTCTGCTGCTTTTCCTTCCAACAGTTATTTCGGAGATTGGAAATGTAATCTTCTTCTACACTTCTGTCAACAGCCTTTAGGTTCGTCCCGGAATATTCTTCATTGAAACGATCTCCCACATAAAAAGTCACCTTCAGGTGTGATGTATGCCTTTTGTGAATATGTCCAGCTGACCTGATGTATGAAGAAGATATAAGAACCTTGAGTTAGACGGATTCAGAGAGGAACTTTTTGATGTTGAGACATTTTGACACATCGTCACTAAAGTTCTCCGAGTGGTGAAGCACTTACGGGCGGTAGCTAAGGCTGTAGGGGGGCTGGGTGACCATCATCTGGCTAAGAGCGGACACGATGATGAGGATTAAGATTGGCATCAGCTGTACAAACAAAGCCAAACCTCCCTGTCCAGAGAGAAAAGTAACACACAGTTTATAACTGATTCATGACAAACAATACAGTAAACTAGCTGGTATCAAATTCATGTGCAATAAAAGTATTATAAACAGGACTTACATCTCTCTGCTGTTCTCGTCTTTCTTGCCTATTATGATGTGCAAAGTGCATTCTTCCGTTTCTGTAAACGTGTACGTTACCTAAACAGAATTTAAGAAAAGAAAAGATACAGTTGCACTCAGTCCGGCTGAAACTGTAAGGCTGCGTTCACACTGCAGGCAAAAGTGACCTGAATCTGATTTTTTTTTTTATCTCTATGTGACTCAGATCTGATTTTTTTTATGACATTGTTAACAGCACAAGTCACCTGGAATCTGATCTTTGGGCCACTTTTCATGTCAATTCCCAGGGTGGTCTAATACAGGCCACATTTAAAAAAAGCAATGTGAACATCCAAACAAACAAAAAAAATCACATCTGAGCAAAAAAAAAATCAGAACTGAGCATTCAGGCTGGCAGTGTGATCGCAGCCCAAGACACAAGAATTCAAGGCCCAAGAGTCTGCAGGCTTTCAATCCATGATCTGTTATTTATCCAGAGAGAAGGACGTGTTTATGAGCTGTGTTTGGTTCATTTAAAACAAGGCTTGTCAAGCAAACAGTTGTATATGGTAAGGCTGAACTATTCTCTCAAATAGTCTTTACATTATACAATTCATCTGTGTAACTTCTGTTTGATCGTTATCCATCCTGTCTCACTAATCCTCATTACAAAGATTTCAAACTCTGCAAATTTGTCTTTTTAATTTGAGTTTAATCGATGTATTGTTACTTTGTTGTTTTTATCTCTGCTCTGTAAGGTGACCTTGAGGGCTCTGAAAGGAGCCTTTAAATCAAATGTATTCTTATTATTAACCAGCACTTACATCTAATAAATAGCCATCTGTATTTTAACACCATTCAAAATCAAACTAGCTGACCACACTCATGTTGCTGTGAATCTCACGTCTTGTCAATAAATGTAAGATGTTAATGAGAAGTTCATTTCAGCGCAAAGTTGTGCTTTGTTTCCCCTTGCATAGACATCAACCTTTTTCTGTAAGAGGAAAATACTGAGAATCAAAAGGTTGATCATCCAGTCAGGCAGCTCTGTCTCTTTGACTCTGACTGGAGAATGATCGATGATAAGGGCCGAGTAAGAGGCAGTGCACTCAAAATATAACAAAATGGCAACATTTGGCTGAATGACTGTTGACCAACTATCTTAGCAATTTAACAAACATGGAGAAAACCATGTGAATTAAATGTTAAAGCTAAAAACATTTTCTTTCCCGCCATGAGCTTAGCATGATGTGTAGTAGAAAGCCAACGCTCTGGAACGTTTTCATTTAAAAAGGTATACAATATTTGTATGCAATGACATCAAACACAAAATACCAGCAGCACAGTGTGTCTCAGTTAAGACTGAGGCTACATGGAACACAGTAAGAAAGCCTGGTTTACTCTAATATCAAATGGGCACTGCAGAGGCATGAGAAAATGTTACTCTAAACATGGGAAGCAAAACTATCTCGGGCCTGTGCAGCAACAACACCTTGACTGACCCTGTATTCATCGTCATGCCTCTACTTACTGGATGGGAAGCCTCCACCAAAGAACATGTTGAAGAGGTCCTCAGGTGAGATATCTGCTTCAAAATCACGGTGCTGTCTTTGTCTGGTTGGGTGTGTTCTCTCTTCTCCGTACTGGTCATACTGCCTTCGTTTCTCAGTGTTACTCAGCACTGCATACGCATTACCAATAGCTGAAAGGTATTTAAAACAACGCAAAGAAATGTGTAATTACTTACAGCTTATATTGACTTGTTCTCCATGGAACCATGCTGAGGACTTTGTTTTTGATTTACCTTTGAATGCCTCTGTGGCACCCGGTGCCTGATTTTTATCCGGGTGAAATTTCAGCGCCAGTTTTCTGTATGCCTTTTTAAGATCCTCCTCAGAAGCCGTCTTTTCAACTCCCAGAATTTGATAATAATCTTTACAGCTTTTAATCCTGCAGTTTAAAAATATATAAGGTATAAACACAATACTCAAAACATGCAGTTACATCTTCTAATGTTTGGAAGTTACATCAAATACATCAGCCAAGATTAAAGATACACCTGTCAATGACACAGTAGAGCTAGCAACATTAAGAAAACCATACAATAATTCTGAGATCATACGTAAGTAAGTCAAGTTATTTATATCGCACCTTTCAAGAGCAGACGTCACAAAGTGCTTCACCATCATATATTAAGAAGAAATAAACCAGTCACTCGGTGCAAAGCATTTCTAAGAATTTCACAGTGAAGGGTGAGCCAATAATAATAAGAAGATGATTTTAAATATGTTCTGTGTAATCTGGCCTTGTTTTTTTGCACTAAATAAATAATAATAAAGGTATTTTGACACCTCATCAATTCTAAATACCTTCCATCATTGTATACTTATAACCCTGAACTCAGTTGTCTGAATCAGATATGAGATTTAGTTTTATTTTTAACATAAAAAGGCAGAACATATTTTACTACTACAATTGAGTGACATGAATAGTCTGGACGTCAAGCTTGCCATCACACATACACAATAAAATATCGTCTTCGTGAACATGTCACCTACCTCAAATTCATTTATATATTCTGCTAGATTAAACCAAATAGCGTTATACTGCTGACTGATAACAGTAACATTGCCAGCTCTACTATGTGTTCACGTTAATATTAATTAAAGGGACACATCCTCATGGACACTGACTTTCTGACTGCTTCCAGCTGCTCTGCGGTGTATGGTTTGGCTGAGTCTGTGGCCCCCTGTGCGGACGCATCAGCCCCGTCTCCCTGGCCGCGGTGCCTCATAGTGGGTCCTTCTCCGTTCACATGACTGCCATTCTCTTCTGGAGGCTTTCCATTCTGCGCTAATGAGTCCAATAAGTCTGTAATGGAAGTGTAGGCATGTAATTCAAATATATAACCCGAGTCTGCTTAAATTACTAGCATGTACTAGCTAGCGGTTAGCAGTGTATCTGCTAACGGAAACGTCAATGAAGTAAAAGTAAACTGCGATTAAGCAAGCCCCATTTTAAAGACAGCAAGACATCAAATACATGACAGAAATTGCGAGTCGGGGGCTTAAAAACTACAAATACCAGTGTCGGTTGGGGGCAGCTGGTGTAACGTTAAGTCGGTAATGCTAACGTTAGCTGATTTGGTTTCACAACGATCGCCCTTATCTGAGATATAATCACCATCGAAACAGACGTTTATTCGACGTACTTTGAGCCTGATTTGTCGGAAACAGACGCTGTGCCTTCTCCAGAAACTTCCTAGCTTTGTCCGGCTGATTGCTGTTTACTGCAATTAGGGCTATTTTAATGCAACGCTCCGCTTCGTCCTTGTTTGAGTCCATCGCGACACAGCGGAAATGTTTACTTGCCTCAAGACGCACGTTGATGACGTAAACTCCGGAAAGCAGAGCGTGCCTTGATTCCCTCACATCTATATTTGTTAGGGCTGTCAAACGATTCATTTTTTAAATCACGATTAATATATGAATTGCAATAGTTAACTGCGGATAATCTGCTACTCCAGTGTGGTCTGAAACCATGACTTAGAGGCAGGAGATGGCTCCAAAGTGCTTATCCTGTGAAATACAGGGTTTATTATTGTTTTATGAAAGAATCACACTGATAGGCTACACAATTAGAAATATACAGGAGTTCATGTAGAAAAGGGACTCATCAACGTTCAATGATACACAGTTCATGCGATAGCATGTGCACTTTTGAGGATTCCTGTTTAGTAGTTTTCTCTGTTTGGTCCTTTATGCGTGAAACTATTGTTTTCTGCGATAACTGGTCACAACATGCCAATCTGAGGACAACCTTTATCCCAAGTCTTCCACAATGTTGACTGCAGCAGGCCTGCAGTCACTGGCCACCCATTGCAAGCGCTGTAGTAACCTTCAATTTTGTTTCTGCCACAGGTCTGTTGTGATTCACACACTCCAAAAATAACGCTCTACTAGCCTTGGTGATGCGGTTTCCTTTTGACATCAGTCTGATTAGCTGCAGGTTAGCTTAGGTGGAAGCACAAACTTAAAGAAATCTGGTGATATTTTAATTCTGTTGGACACAGGGTGCACATTAAATTTGACTTGAAAGCTGAGCTGTTAGGGAGTTTTTTCTTTTCTTGAAATGAGCCATTGAAAGGCACAGCTGTGTCACTTGTTTCCATGACTGTGGCGGCAAGAAAGTGTTACTTCAGCTTGCCTACTGGGCGCTGAAAGGGACAAAATAATGCCAATAAAAAATAATGCATTAATTTAGGACCTCAATCACATCATGATTAACGTTAATGCGTTAAGCTGACAGCTCTTATTTGTATTTTATGAACATACATTTTTTAACAAAAATTTAATAAAGTTCATTAAAAGAGTAATGCTTTTTCTATGGAATTCAGCATTGCCAAATTAATGATATTAATTCTGTACATGAAGACAACATTATAAACATGATTTACAGAAATATACATAGAGAAACATATTTAGTCATTTAATTTGCAGATTTATAAGAAGGAAGCAGGATTTTAGTTTAATAAGCCTTGGGTGGTCCTCGCCATTTATCTCACTTAGAAGCAACTATTTGTTGGTCTTTAATCGACAGGAGAGTTGAAGAAAGACAGGAGATGTTGGAGGAGAGAGTGGGGGATGACACTTAGCAAAGAGCCCAGGTTTCATACAAACCCGTGGCCACTGCAATGAGGACTATAGCCTTTTTATAAGGGGTGCATGCACGCTCTAATCACTGAGCTAAACCTGCACCCTACAATTATTTGTATATAGCTTTTATAAAGAAGAGAGTTGCAACATACCTCAGTACATCAGTGCAGAAAAATCACATCTTTTAAAGGCGTATAACAGAGATATCAGTAGCATCTATACATAGTCCACCAAATTTGACTTCCCTTCACGCAATGTTTTGTTTCAAGTAAATTGTAGAAAGTTAAGATAAGAATAATTGCACTCTTGGCTTTCCATATAGAGACTGTAGTGGACTCGTAAATAACACGTCATACAAGTTGGAACGGAGCTTCAACATGCACTTCAATCCTCATGCAAGCAGAACTGGCAGAAACTTCAATCATGGATCAGTCAGTAAAATAATTTCTCTGCAGGGAGCATTGTGAAACAACCCAATACTGTTCTAACATTTCTTCATCGCACTGGACAATATGCAAGGCTCTGAGGCATCCAAATAAGTTCTGTTAATGACCAGCGGAGGGCAGCAATACGCCATGGCTGCGTCTAGTCTGCCGGAAGTATGAAAGATGAAGAAGAAGACATGCACTTCAGTAACTATCAGAAGAAAAAACATTTTGAATATTGATGTTTTATATTAGAGGTGTATTTTTTTTGCTGCACGGACACTTTTCTTCACATCTTTAGCAAGAAATGCTAGTTTACTAAACTGACTAAAAGTCGAAAATGGCTTCAGCAGTAACATGCTGCAGGTCAGTCGTATTTGTCAAACGCAAAACTCTTTATTTTTACAGGCAAAATAGTAAGTTTCTTTCCACTATTGGTACTGTTCCAGCTGGCCAGAGGAATCGACCATCAAAGAAACAGTTGAGGAAACCTACTTGTCCCGAGGATCTGTCCTGGGAGGAAAGGCTGTCTGATGTTGTCACCCCTCTATGGAGACTTAGTTATGATGAGCAACTTAAGGTCAAGCAAAAGAACCAGAAAAGGATTCTGTCTCAGCTCTGCGGTTATCTTTCAGGTGACTTACAAACACAATCCTCATCACCTGTCAGAAGTAAACTCAGATTCCCTGTCATGCCTGTCCTTCCATCACCAGTGAGGGACGGCTACCGTAACAAGTCAACATTTTCTGTCAACAGAGGAGTGGATGGAAACCCCAAAACTGTTGGATTTTATATGGGGACAGGCAGAGGGAGAAACATCGTCTGCATCAATGGAGACCACCTGCTCAACATGCCGGAGAAGCACAAACTAGTTGCCAGATGCTACCAGGACTTTATCTGCCGCTCTCCCCTGGAGCCCTGCTTGCTGTTCCACACCGGGGGCCACTGGAGAGAGGTCACAGTGAGGACCAACACAGAGGGCCACACCATGGCTATAGTGTATTTTCATCCACAGTTGCTCACCCCGGAAGAGGTAGCACACCACAAGGCTGAGCTGGTGGAATACTTCACCCGGGGCCCTGGATCTGTTTGTCAGCTGGACTCGTTGTTATTCCAGGAGAGCAAAATGACTCGCTGCACTCATGAGGAGTCTCCCTACCAGCTCCTCTATGGTCAGCCACACATATATGAGGAGGTAATATACACCAACAGTAAGAGTTTTCTTGCTCATATGAGTCAGATATCTACTACTGTCACTCCTATTATTAGTCTGGATTATCTTTTGTGAGTTTTGTTGATCTCTTTACTTCTCCATGTCTATGTGTCGCTCTCTTTAACCTGTTAGTCTCTCCATCCTTCTCCCTCTTTCTGACACTCCATTTATCCCCTTTTCTTTGCCAAGCCAGTCTATCAGATGATTGTCGTCCACCAATGAGTTTGGTTCTGCATGAGGTTTCCGCCTGTTAAAAAAGAAAGCTTTTCTTTGCCTCTGTTGTCAAGTGTTTGCTCATGGTGAATTAATCTAATGTATTAGTGGCTCTAGATAATATTACTAACGGGCAATTTAGAGTCACACATTATCCTTAAGAGCATGTCTTTGGATTGTGGGAGGAAGCTGGAGTAACTGGAGATAACCCACACATACACGGGGAGAACATGCAAACTCCACACAGAGAGGCTCCTGTCCAACGATGAGTCGAATCAGGAACCTCCTAGCTGTGAGGCAACAGAGTTAACCACTGCACCACCGTGCAGCTTTAAATGCCTTATGCAGTTTAATAAAACAGTTTTACAGCATCTGTTGAACTTTAGATCTAAATGGAAACTACGTTATTTCCTTTTCATATTGAATATATGATTGACAAAGAAGAGGGGATAACACAAAGTCCATATATTCCCATAGTATTATTAATTATTTTAACTTATTTAATTTTGTCCTTCACAGGTACTGGGCTTCAAGTTCCGCATCTCTGCTGATGCTTTTTTCCAGGTGAACCAGGCAGCGGCTGAGGTGCTGTATCGTACAGTGAGAGACCTGTGCCTTCCAAACCACAACGAAGTTGGAGGAAGAACTAGAGTTGGTGGTACCCTGCTGGATGTGTGCTGTGGGACAGGTGCTATCGGTATCACTATGTCTCACAGAGTGGACCGAATAATCGGCATAGAGCTCATAGAGCAGGCGGTGGAAGATGCAAGACACAATGCAGTTCTCAATAATGTACTGAACTGTGAGTTTATCCCTGGAAAGGCAGAGGTGGTGCTTCCTGGTTCTATGTCTCAGTTGAGCTCTGCAGGTGGAGAACTTGTTGCAGCTGTGGTGAATCCTTCTCGAGCTGGCCTGCACCACAGAGTGGTCCGAGCGTTACGAAACCAACCGGCCATCCGCAGGCTGGTCTTTGTTTCCTGTAAACCTGATGGAGAGGCTATGAGGAACTTCAGGGAGCTCTGTTGTGCTCCTGATCCACAGAAGAAACTCACAGGAGAAGCTTTCTCTCCAACTCTGGCTGTGCCCGTGGACATGTTCCCACACACTCCTCATTGTGAACTGGTGCTACTTTTTGAGAGGTAGCCAAAAGTTTTAATTCAGAAGTGAGCTTCAACTTATCAGTTACAACTCTGGCTACTTTAGAAAGCTAAAAGGGAATTGAACTGTGATGTTCTGTATGATTAATGATAATGAAAACTATGTAAACACAAAGGTATTCCACCTGAGGTTTGCCCATAGAGGTCATTTATTTATTTAATTTGACTTCTAGGATTAATGGTTGAACTGCAAAAAATAATCCTATAAACAATCAACTATTCAAAAATGTCCTTCTGGATTAATAAAGTTCTATCTTATCGTATCATTTATTGTCTTGTCTTACTTTATGATAACCTGACTGTTCTTTTTGCTATGTGTGAAAAATCAGAAAATCGATGCTCAAGTTGCTCTTTTGTCCAGCAGACTATCCAAATCTTGTAGACAATTACAAATTATAGGAAATCATAAAAAAGGGACAAGTCGTTAGATCTGAAAAGTTTGTTCCAGAAAACATAGCTGGTTATTTCTTTTCTGCTGATCAGCTAAATCTATTGGGATTTACTGATTTTGCCAGTTTTCTGGGTCCATTGCTCTCCAGTTTACTTAGACGAAATACACCACAATAATTTGATAGGTTCATTGAGTTTATTGAACTCACTTAATACCCTAAACATGATGCTAATAATGAACTAGAGGGCCTCTAAACAAAGCAGTGACATGTCTCAGCTGCTTTGATAGAATGGGCTTAACTCCTTTGTTTTAATGTGAGACATTTATTCCAAAGATGTATTAATTTGATTATTTGTAAATTGTCTTTTCCATATATATACAGGTGCATCTCAATAAATTAGAATATCGTGGAAAAGTTAATTTATTTCAGTAATGAATTTAAAAGTGAAACTCAAATATATATTGTGGATTAATTGCACACAAAGTGAAATATTTCAAGCCTTTATTTGTTTTAATCTTGATGATTATGGCTTACAGCTCATGAAAACCCCAAAATCAGTATCTCAGAAAATTAGAATATTACCTAAGACCAGTAAAAAAAAGATTTTTAGTACAAAAATGTCGGCCTTCTGAAAAGAATGTTCTTGTATATGCACTCAGTACTTGGTTGGGGCTCCTTTTGCATGAATTACTGCATCAATGTGGCGTGGCATGGAGTCGATCAGCCTGTGACACTGCTGAGGTGTTATGGAAGCCCAGGTTGCTTCGATAGCGGCCTTCAGCTCGTCTGCATTGTTGGGTCTCGTGTCTCTCATTTTCCTCTTGACAATACCCCATAAATTTTCTATGGGGTTCAGGTCAGGTGAGTTTGCTGGCCAATCAAGCAAGGTAACCCCATGGTCATTAAACCAGGTATTGGTACTTTTGGCAGTGTGAGCAGGTGCCAAGTCCTGCTAGAAGATGAAATCAGCAGCCCAATCAGCAGCCCATAAAGCTTGTCAGCAGAGGGAATCATGAAGAGCTCTAAAATTTCCTGGTAGACGGATGCTTTGACTTTGGACTTGATAAAACACAATGGACCAACACCAGAAGATGACATGGCTCCCCAAATCATCATTGACTGTGGAAACTTCACACTGGACTTCAAGCAACTTGGATTCTGTGCCTCTCCACTCTTCCTCCAGACTCTGGGACCTTGATTTCCAAATGAAATGCAAAATTTACTTTCATCTGAAAAGAGAACTTTGGACCACTGAGCGACAGACCAGTTCTTTTTCTCCTTAGCCCAGGTAAGACACTTCAGACGTTGTCTCTGGTTCAGGAGTGGCTTGACATGAGGAATGTGACAGTTGTAGCCCATGTCCTGGATGCGTCTGTGCGTGGTGGCTCTTGATGCACTGACTCCTGCCTCAGTCCACTACTTGTGAAGCTCCCCCAAATTTTTGAATGGCCTTCGCTTGACAATCCTTTCAAGGCTGTGGTTATCCCTGTTGCTTGTCCACCTCTTCCTACCACACTTTTTCCTTCCACTCAACTTTCTATGAATAAGCTTGGATACAGCATTCTGAACAGCCAGCTTCTTTAGCAATGATCTTTTGAGTCTTACCCTCCTTGTGGGTCTTCTGCACAACTGTGAAGTCAGCAGTCTCCCCATGATTGTGAAGCCTACTGAACCAGACTGAGAGACTATTTAAAGGCTCAGGAAACCGTGCAGGTGTTTGCAAGTTCAACAATATTGAACTTTTTCACAATATTCTAATTTTCTGAGATACTGATTTTGGGGTTTTCATGAGCTGTAAGCCATAATCATCAAGATTAAAACAAATAAAGGCTTGACATATTTCACTTTGTGTGCAATTAATCCACAATATATATATGAGTTTCACTTTTAAATTCATTACTGAAATAAATTAACTTTTCCATGATATTCTAATTTATTGAGATGCACCTGTATGTTGACCCTTACAGAGATACTACAACTCAAAAGACAAGATTTTTAGCCTGGAATCAACCAATTGTAGCGGTCTACCCTGCAGTAGCAATACTCATACAGTAGATGGCGCAATTCAAACGTATATTTAGCTTCTAGAAAACATCTGATTCATTCCAGTTTACTATAGGCCATACTGAGTCAAGTTATGTTCCCTGGATGTAACTGCTGTTCATGTGCGGTCATACACTGCAACAAGGCAGTCTTGACCGATCACGCCTTTTTTATCTCTTTAGTGATGAAACAGTGTGATGATGCACGTACATGTGCCAGGAATGAACTTTTTTGAACCGTCAAAGCACAGTGTTCTTGAAATGACCAGTCTCATATTTGACTTCTTTCAGCCTCTGTTCTGGCAAACTTACATACTACATACTTATATACTTTTCTTTTTTTACAAACATTAAGAAGTTTCCTTTTATTATATCTTTGAATTATGCCGACATCTGAGGGAAGTATTTTTATGCATTCCACTGGGAAAAAGAAACTATCTCATAAGAGTTGTGATATTTTGGCCAGAGGTGACGAACAAGTCAGACTGTACTTGTTTCAAAATAGCTAACTGAAGCCCGAAGTACAGCTTATAAAAGAGGATCATGTAATGTGTGGCTAAAGTTAATGACACAATAAAATAAGCAGTTTTCAGATTGCCCTATCTCACTCTGACACTGTCAGCACTGTAGGGCATCAGATGAGCTGATCTATGTTTGCAAATACTTACCATGTTTCATCAGATACAGAAATATGTTGACATCATGAGGTTGATTTGAAAGATTAGTCAACAGCCATGGTGAAATCCTATGTGTATGAAAGGGCTCTCTGTAGAAAAAAAAAAAGGAGGATGGCAAACAAAGCAAACAGCCAATGGAATATCCAGAGCATGTGGCATCAATTTCAACAGCCACCAGCTGCTTTAAAATGCCCCCATAGTATACCGCAAGGGGATATCTGTTAGGCTGAATCAATGCAACAGTGTTATCTTCATTATTTTTCATCTCTACCTTCATCCCGAGTGTAACCGGAACCTCTGCAGATTTGGTATTCTCCTCTCTAGTGTCTCGAGAGCAGCAATTAGGTAAGCAGCCATTCACAGACATTTTTCCAGAGACTGCGGTTGTCATTATGCAAAGTGTAAATGGTATTTGCAAACTGGTGTACATTGCTGGCAGCAGAGTTCCACTGACCTATTACTTACATTTTCTTACACTGAATATACCAGCTGTTCACTGTAATACTGTTTTTTTTTAAATAATTATTTAATTATTTTGTGTCCACTAAATATTATGTAAAATGATACAGTATCCTTTGCATTGGCATATATTCATTTATTTGATTTTATTTAACCAGGGGAGAAAAAAAAAAAAAAGTAATAATAATAAAAAAATTTAAAAAAATGTTAAATCTCTTTTTCAAGACAGGCAGCAGCACAATTAACAGAGTTTCTGACAAACAACGAGCAGCCTTAGATACACACATAATAAAGATGCATAACCATAAAACATAAAAAGACACAAAATAAACATTTAAACAGCAGATATTTGTTATGACTCCCATCAACCACAAATATCACAGAGAACATCTACATGATGTATTGCTGCCATGTTATTTAACAGCAAACTTAAAAGCCTTTTTCCCCACTTAAGTTGTGACTTTTGGAACAGCGACAAGAAAAAGTCCTGGGATCGGAGATTAGGCCTTTAGGTTCCTGTACTCTTCTGACTAATGTAGGTCAGAAGATAGTAAGGAAGTAGACCTAAAATAGACTTGTAGAGAAGAATACACCAGTGTTTAAGAAGACCATCCAACACATGCATACAACAAACAATGATTGGTGAGGGCTTTAAAATTAGTGATGAACCTTAGAGCTCTGTGATACACTGTGTCCAGAGAATGTAAGCTTTTAGATGAGGCGTGCATGTATAAAACGTCACCATAGTCCAACAGTGGCATCAACCAGTCCCTTCTTAGATTCAAAAGAAAGACAGGATTTGGTTCTAAAATAAAAACCAAGTTTCAGCTTTAACCTTTTTACCAGATGCTGAATACGAGGTGTAAAAGACAGAGACTCATCAATTAAAATACTAAGATATAGAGTATGTAGCTCAAAACGGACTGGATTTGTGTACGCTGAGAAGTGGATATTGAAGGCGGGTTTGATTTTTAGGTTTTGCATTTGAAAACATTATCACTTTCGTTTTGTCTGCATTTAAAGCAAGTTTTAAATTGTAAAAGTTTTGTTAAAAAAATATTAAAAGCAAGTTATAACTATTAGAGAGCTTGGTCTGTAGACTGAGTGTTGAGCAGTACATTACAGCGTAAAAATGAAAATGAACATTGAAAATATTTGGATCTTATATATGAAAAGAATGAATAGGAGGGTACCCATGACAGACCCCTGTGGCACACCTTCGGTTACTGTGAGTGAGCTATAAGTGCCCTCTGCCTGCACACACTGAGTGTTATTTGTATGGTAGTTGTTAAACCAGCCGACTGTTTGTTTGAACATTCCTGCTTTAATCAGTCTGTGTTTGAGTACTGTATAGTTCAAATGCCTTGTAAAGGACTATAAAGAGGGCTGCACAATGCTGCTTTTTCTAAAACCAGATTGAAAGTCAGATAAAACGTTATTTGTATTTTTAAAAATCCTTTACTGTAGCTGATCGCTGATTAGGGTTTCCATAGGCCATGACAGACAGTTATGAAATGGGCCTGTAGTTATTTAAAATAGTGGGGTCACCACCTTTGAACAAGGGAAGAACAAATGCAGATTTCCAGAGGAATGATATTAGTGATCAGAGAAAAGTTACAAATATGTGTCAAAGGTGAAGCAATAACATCTGCAGCTATATTTAAAATGTAGGGTTCCAGGCCTGCAGATTTGGTAGTGTCCAAGAGCCTGAGGGCTTTGTGAATACTGGATATTGTTATGAGAGAAATTACAGACTGACTTGGCAGAGGTTTTCTGGTTTTTGCCCATGTTGAGCTCATGACGAAGATTCGATAAATCTGGAGTGACTCTGTAACTCTTGAGGGGAGCATACTTATGAACTATATGATATTGTTAAAATTCCCATGAAAGAAATTAAAGGCAATTTCAAAATCCACAATAAGATACATTTTCACCCGATCGAAGTGAAGTAAATCATGAAAAAAACCTTGGTCCAAGAAGAGTTTCATATCACACTTAACTATAATCCTGTTTTTAGGTATTTTTGTATTCCTGACTTTTGCAACTACACAGAGGTCACTGATGTGGTTTGCGAATATTTAGGTAGTTGTGTATTGATGAGCGGCATTTGAGATAATTTAATCTATCAGAAAGGATTTTTTAAGGTTTTTAGAATTTGGTTGTGTGGGACTACCAACAATCTGAAAAAGGTTTAGTGAGTCACAGTATAGCTTCGTAAATTAGCAGATACTGGCTGTAACCAGTTCCAACACAACACTTACAGAGCTATTATTTCTTTAGAGTTCAGGTCTGATAGGAGCTGCATTAAAAGGAGGGCAGATAACCACTATCAGCTGAAGGTGTGCTATAACAATAAAGCTTGCTTATGTACCCAAACTTGCACAACATGGGCTAGCTAAGCCAAGTTTAGTAAAGTTCTTAATCACAGGAGAGGGAGTGCCGTTAGGAGTATCAGCATGGCTTTGATTCAGTCTGATATCCAGAACAGCAGACTGGCAGCGAGTGTGATATTTCTGTTGTAGAAGCGACATATTGTATTCATTAACTGCAATACGCAACAGCACATAGGATTATTTTTGTTAAGCATTCATTTAAAACTAATAACACAACTGGACTGTTGCCCAAAAACACCAACATTTCCTGCTCTCTTGCTAGTTTGTGTACTACATCTACATATTATGTTACATATGACTGGCTGCATACCAGTTTCTTTGTATTTGCTACATTTATCTGAAAGTTTCCATTCATGATGCATCCAGTGAAACATGAACCTGTTGACAGTTGCTTTGGTCGCAGCGATGCAGTTTAATGTCCCAGTGCTGTTCTACTCTATATCAAAACTCATGAAATAGGACCTCTTGTCTCATCAAATTACTTGGGTGTAACTTACTGTAAATACTTGGCTTAGACGGTAGCTAGCTAAGACAGTGCCTATGTTCCACTACAATGTTTCAACTAAGCAAAGTTTTACAGTGTGTATGTGTGTGTGTGGGTGGGTGGCTGTAAATAGCATAATATACAGCAATGTCATGTAAGTATAGTAGGCTATTAAGCAGTTCCTTTGTATTGCAGTTTGAAAATGAGCGACGGGTTACCGCCATGAGTAGGAATGTGACATTCATCATGATGGTACAGTGTGTACTCTGGTGTTAGTCACGGCTGGAGGGAGGGACATCAGTGTCAAAAAGGCGGTTTAAATGACAAAATATAGACTAACATGTGCTAAATAAAGCCGTTTAGCGGTAATATATATCATAACTTGTGTCACTGGAACTTGAGCAAACGCTAGCCTGCATGTCGTTATGAGAACTACAAACCCTGTAGAACTACAGATGTGGCAACCGTGACATAACTCTCAGAGTGGCACGCTGCAACCACTTTACGATCTCTGCTCTGCCTCCTGCATGTGCACAGCCAGCCGCCGTACTTATCCTCTCCTGTTCTTGCAGCCTCGTACGCATTTCATTTGGATTTCACTGAGCAACACCTCTCTCTCTCTTTTTTTTCTCTTCACTCTCCTGCGTAGACTACTGTTTTTACAGAAACCTCTTTAGCAGCAGCATGTCTAAAACGGAAACCGAGACTCTTCACATGGCCGGCGATACGCACCAGCTTAACGGAGGTGCCATGGCAGAACGATCGACGGTGGAGGACGTTTTTGACGACACTTATAAAGAGAAAGAGGGTCCTAAACCGCCGATGATGCTGGTGTGGAGAAATGTTATCATGATGAGCCTCCTACATGTCGGTGCGCTTTATGGACTGACTCTGCTTCCCTACGCATCGTTTTCAACTCTTGTATGGAGTAAGTATTTATTGAAGAAGGCGTTGCTGTGACGCGTTTATTGGGGTTTCACCTGCGTAAGCCACAGTTAACAAAATATGCTGATGACGTTGTGTGAATATTTCTAACAACTAGCCTATACAAGCTGCTTGGGCAGGGGGTGGTCATTTATACTATAGGGGTTACCTATAGATATAGTGGAGTATGAGTCATACTAGGTTTGTCATTTTCATTTGTGTGTCTGCTTCCTCTAAATTCATCAGTCCTATCTTTTATGTATCAAACTTTCTAGTTATATTAAACTATTTGAGCTCGTCAAAAAATAAACGTGTGTCTTAAGTGGTATGTGTGCTAAATATTTAGAATTTGTGTCCTATACATGTAGACTATTTCAGCATGAATTAAACTAACAGTCTCAACTTTGTTGTTTCCACTCTGGCACTGCATAATTTCCCCCTCTCTTTGCAATGCTGAGCTGCATATTATTCCAGTGGGGAAGACAAAGCACAATCAACAATCTCATAGACATCCCATTGTGATGTCTGTGCTGCGTGACACCACAACAGAACGCTCTTTGCCAGCCAGAAGCCCCCGGTTCTCAAATCCCGGGCAGTCTTGTCTGGGCTTCACATAGAAACACATTCAGCAGTTTTAGAACAACAAAAGTGTGAGGGCAGACCTGCGTGCTCCCACCATCCCATCTCCCAACATAGATGACTTTTCTGTGTATAAAGAGGCCTGGCTGAAATGGAAAGGACACGGTGTCCCAGTGACTCTGCTCTCATGGGAGTTAAAACAAATCTTGTTTGACTGTTTTCCCCTAAGATAACTTACCTTTTCACCTCTTTCTCTCTTCTAGCTGCAGTGTGCTACCTCTTCAGTGGGCTCGGTGTGACTGCAGGTGTGCACAGATTATGGAGCCACAGATCCTATAAGGCTTCATTTCCCCTGCGAGTTTTCCTTGCTCTCGCCAACTCCATGGCATTTCAGGTAAAACTTTAAAAAAATGTGTTCCCTTTCATCCCTTGTCAGTTTCTACCTCAAAATCACCTTACTCTAAAAAATCAGTTTAATGAATGCATGGTCAAGCGGGATTTTGTGACATAAAAACTAGTATGCAAGCAAACCATGGTCTAGCATGAAACTCACACAAGAGTGATGTGGAAACTTGAAGCCTCCTACGCACTTACACTTAAAAAGGGATTGTTCAGATTTAAAAGACATCTCAAAATTGGTGAAGGCCCTTATGTGTGTTTCATGTTTCACAGAAAATTATAGAACTGTTAAATATCAAAGAATACCTAGTAGGGTTGGCTAATTAATCCAATTAAGATTATAAATTTGGCTTCTGACAATCATGAAAACAAGATAATCGAGATTAAATGATTACTGTGCCGCATGCAGTGTTGCGCTTGATTTGTCCATAGGTTTTGTAATGTGTGGTAAATATTTCAAAGTGTTAGTTGTTATATTTTGGCCACAAAAGTACACCACTACCTCAAAAACATATTTAATTTATATTTATTTATTTACTATGATATCATTATATTTCTCACCTATTTATTTGTATTTATTTCCTGTTTTTCAAAGCGGTCAGAATGTTAAAGCGTTAACAGTATTTAACCTCGATAGATGCATGTGATGCAGATGTTTTAAAGCTATTGACAAATCGTGTCTACTAATTATGATCCCATTATCAATCAATAATAATTGTGATTTTGATTTTTCGAGCAGCCCTAATACCTAGCAAGTGTCTTATTTGTCTTTATTTGGAAAGCTACTGGCACAATCAGTGCAAGGCAAAAAAACAACAACTTGATCTATTATGTATTCATTGGAACTTAAACCAATTTAAGTAAAGAAATATGCATATTTAAATATTCTATAATCTATAACAGTGATTCTCAACTGGTGGGTCCCGACCCAAAAGTGGGTCGCGGAGATGTTTTCAGTGGGGGGAAAAAAGGAGTCTGAATGTGCATGCACTTTTATTGTGAAGGGTCTTTTGCAGCAGTAGATCAGTTAATTCCCACACCAGCACACTAGGTGGCGGTAATGCTCACTAATTGTAGTTGACAAAAGCCATTACTAATTTATCATCAATTTATCAACAGCGAAACACAAGTACGACATTTTCTAATTGATTATATGATGCACTTTCTCGGTTAATTTCTGTTGAAAAAATTCTGCTAATTGAGTTGAAGAGGGAATATTACTCTTCAGTGCTGCCACCTGCTGGTCATTTTGGTTGACAATGAAACCATTGTTTGTTTTTAAATTGGCATACTTTGATGTTTTTATACTGTCTCAGGTCCAAACTGCACCTTTTTTTCCTTCCATGAATTTGAGCAGTTGAACATTTTCACCAATTTTGGTCGCGGCTGGTCATATAGGGGTGGTGGTGGTGGGTACCGAACTCATACCAGTTGAGAACCACTGGTCTATAATGAGGGAGAAGAGCGTAAAGTTTGAGTAATTTACACGTAAGCAATTACATTTTTGTGAGTAAATATTACGTTAGAATCTAATCGGCTGCAAAGATAAGCAGAATATTTTAATGTCATCTAACAGGTCTAGAGTGGATCTTAAGTGGATTTTAATGGATCATTTTTATCACACTTATCTGCAAAAATAAAGTGGCGATGGTTTAGTTTTAAAATGTTTGTGTATAGTCTCAGTAAAGTTACGCAATCCGGGTGATATGCTTTCATTGTTTACTCTTTGGCTAATTGACATACAGTAATCCTCTTTATTGCTTTCTGTCTCTTTGTGTGCAGAACGACATATATGATTGGGCGAGGGATCACCGTGTCCACCACAAGCACTCAGAGACAGACGCGGACCCTCACAATGCCACACGTGGGTTCTTCTTCGCCCACATCGGTTGGCTGCTGGTTCGTAAACATCCCGACGTCATTGAAAAGGGCAAAAAACTGGAGCTGACGGACCTCAAGGCAGACAAAGTGGTCATGTTTCAGAGACGGTAAGAAAAGAATCACCTACAGTTTGTTTCATGGTTTTAAGCTTTTCTTCTTAGCAGATATGTGTGTCTGAAAAAAAAGCTCAGAAGATTTAAAGTCAACAGTCTACATTTAATCAGCCGCTGTCACTGCAAAAATATATACTGAGACTTAACGGCTTTACAGGGTCTGGCTCTTCACTGGTTTTCTGCAAAAATCTTGTCACCTGTGAAGCTCTTTTGGATTAGTAATATATTTTGGGGGGAAACGTAGTGCAATCTGTATTGTGATGGGACATTCTAATTGAACCTAGCTGCAAACAAAGCAAACATTTTGTGTTTGAAGCCATGAAACTAAAAACAGGGAGGATTTTCCTTAGTTTGGGACTTTGTTTGATCAATTAGAACAGAAAATATCATAGTCATTGTTCAGTAATAAGAATTTAAAAAATGGTCTACTAGTCTAAGTCAGACATAGACCATCAGGTGTAAAGTCTGGGGTCACCACAAACAGGCCTACAAGATCCACTGACCTGCAACAGGTACCAAGTCATGAGGGGAACATCTCTTCTTTTTGGATGCAGTCCCAGATTTTCACTTCTGCTCTGAAGTAAAGGGGATAAACATTGGCTGGGCTCCACACAATTAGAAGGCCCTGTCAACTTTGTCCACTGGTAAAAGATGAGGAAAAAAGATACAGGAAAATGATGATAATATTTAATATTTGCCCCCGAAACAGTTTCAGAATACACATTTGGTGCCTTAAGGGGATCCTTGTCCCTGACATGTTTGCTGTTCTGGAGGAGGTTTTAGCACTAATGAGATTCAAAAGTAGGGTAACAGAAAGCAAGCCATACAAAAAAGTTATGTCAGATTAAACTTAGAGAACCATTTAGCATATTTAAATATCTGTTTACTTCATGGATCTGAGACAATGATACCATTTTGTTCTTCCGTCTCAGGCACTACAAGCTCTCTGTGCTGATCCTTTGCTTCCTCGTGCCCACGTTGGTGCCCTGGTACTTCTGGGGGGAGTCCTTGGCTGTGGCATACTTCGTCCCTGGACTTCTGAGATACGCTCTGATGCTCAATGCCACATGGATGGTGAACAGCGCTGCACACATATGGGGCAACAGGCCATATGACAAGACCATCAACCCCAGGGAAAACCCACTGGTTGCTTTCACTGCCATAGGTAAGGAAACAGCATGTTCATTATTTCTATAATAGGTAGTTCCAACCAAGTACTTTGATTGGACAGGAGGTATTCCATGGGTGCTGATATAGAGTATAAAAGTCGTGAACACTTGATGAACTGCAGCTTTTTACACTTGTGCTTTGGCTTAATTCTTCAACACAAAGGTTGCCACTTGATTGTGATATAAGAATTAGATATACTTTTTCTGTCTCCAGGGGGAAAGTGCAGAGAAACCACCCAGCTCTGTGCAACTAACAGTAAACTAGCATAACAAAAGACAGGACAATAAAATAGATAGATACCCATGTGCACAGTAAAAATCAACATCATTAATTAATCCAGATTCAAGATTTGTGTGGGATTCAGTGTCTTTGAAGGCCTCAGGGATCTGATGTCCATGTTGTATTACTTGTTGAAAGCTTGTCTTGTTAGGCAGCCACATTGATGGCTCTCATAAACCTGGTTCAGTCTTGCATCTGTGTTGGGAAAGTGTGCCAATCAAGTGGCTAATGTTTAGTTTGTCTTTGCTATGCCAGTGTTAGCTTTGAAAATGTTCTGGTTGTTAGCTTTAACTCATCAGCAGACTAGTCATTTTAGAGTGTTGCATGTTATTTTCAGTATCATCGTTACCTATGAGTCAAGACTCTATTTGTGGTGGCTGACACTGTGGGGGTTTGATGCAAACAGCACTGATCTTTGTTGTCTGCAAAACAGCACTAAGTTTACAGGCTAACGTACGATTGCGCAATAATGGGTGACATCATTTGATGTCAATTGTATTTACAGCGAGAATTACAAGAACCAACATTGTCCTACCGTTTCAGAAAGATTGTCTTGTTGTTCTGCACCTATTAAATTCTGTCTTGGAACTGCGAGAGCAAATGGCAAGAAATAGATGTCCTATTTTCACCTTGTTACACTCCCCTATTATGTCAACTTGGTCAGTAAAACCAGTTTTTCAATATGACCAGTTTTTCAATGTGACTCACGCACTGACGCACCAATAATATCTTAGATTATCACATTCAGGGAGTTTTGAAAACTCTAGAAGCAATTCAGAACCACTAAGAAAGAATTACTAAGGAGTCAAACTTTTGTTGACTAGGACATTATGTTAGCAGATGTGTTTTGTTGGCTGAAAGTGCGACCCTTGACGGGTTTTGAATGTGGGTTTTGGCAGGAAGCTGCTCTCCTCTCTATCTAGTACTGTGTGCCACGTCTGAATCTTTTAGTGGTACACAGTACCAGACCGTACTGGCCTACTTTTACCCTGTGCTTCTGGGTACCTGAAAAGTTGAATTGATCACTGAAACACAAATAAAAAATGTTAAATAATCTTAAAACTAACTCTGAAGAGGTCAGCACACCTTTGCTGTTACCATGAAAGCCAAACCATGTCCTAACTATTTAGCCTAATCTGATATTGCTTGCGTTACAAATTGCTTTACAGGACAGTCTGCCTTTAGGTTTTTCAAATCCCAAAATAAGTCCCTCACTTCTCCCAGAATCAAATGAGATTATCAGTCACATGTGTGTCAATCCACTGCAGCCCTGTGTTGTGTTAAAAGAAGTTTGTTGCTTTACAAATCTTTGTTCAAGTTTTGTATGTGAGCTCTTTAAAATTGAGAACAACACTTACGTTTTTCTTTGTATTTTTCAGGTGAAGGCTTCCACAACTACCATCACACATTCCCCTTCGACTACTCCACCAGTGAGTTTGGCTGCAAGCTCAACCTCACCACCGCCTTTATAGACCTCATGTGCTTCCTGGGTTTGGCCACTGACTGCAAGAGGGTGTCCAAGGAGGTGATCACTGCTCGCATTAAGCGAACAGGTGATGGCAGCTACAAAAGTGGCTGAGTCGCACAAGCTTACAAACTCTGTATTCGATACAAATATGTCGAACCGAGACGGTATGTAGCAACAGGCATAGCAGCATTTCAGTAGTGCAGGATAGGGGAATAATCATGCTTTTGGTTATAAGATAAACCTTGTTCTGAGACTAATATTGGCTTTGTATAAATTGTGTGAGTCTCTTAAAAATTTGAAGTGTCCTCAGCGAACATTAGCCATAGCCACCGTCTTGGCTACATGTGCAAGCACAGTCTTTTCGCCATAACACGGATACAAAGAGAATAAAATAGGTTAATTGAGATTTAAGTCCCTTTCCGCAGTAGAAAGACAACCCAACAAGTCTGTGTGAGTGGTGCGTAAAAAGCAGTAATTACAGAATAATTTACTGTATGTCTAATTAGTTATTGTGCTGCGTATTAAAAGTCTTTGGCACTTTGAAAGCTTTATTGAAACCTCGTGACTGTGGGGTTTCTCTACAGGCGAGATTGAAAGCCTTTTTGCTCTAACATCTGTCAGAAGTGCTTAGTTTCAACTTGATTTTGTCTCTGTTTGAGCGAAGGTTGTCTTTAAATTTGGTCGACTAGTAGTCTTACCGAACATTAAGCTGTTGTTAACCATCAAGGCAGCACTCCATATCATTGTCCCAATTTATCAAACCCAGGATGAACACAGATAGATTCCATTATTATACTGCCTATGGGTTTCTCTAACGCCCACTGTCTCTAACTGCCTGAAACGCTCCTAATGAGGATAAAGTTCTCTGGTGTAAAGCAGAATAAACCTCTGATTAAGTGACAAAGCTGTTCATCATTAACCATCTGGACTGAAACACAGAGACTTACTTATCATTCTAAGTCTGAAAAGAGAGAATTATTTGTGTTTTGTTTTTTCTGTATTTATTTGAAATACTCTCAAATCCAATTTCTTGCTCTCCCTAATTATATGAGGCCATGGAGGCATGTGCAGGAGGTGTGTTTACCTTTTGTACTGTGCAATATTTGACATGTGTCAGGACTTCTTGCCCAAATGCCTTATGAGTATTTTGCACCTGTTGAAAAGATTAAAAGTGCATGTTTTGAAAACAAATTAGGGCTCAAATTTCTTTTCTCCTCATCACAGTTGTGTGGTCTCTGTATATATTTCAAATGAAATCCATATTTATAAGTGAAAAGCTGGGACCATTCAACACATAAATGGGTTACTCTGATTTACTGTTTGTGTACCAAAACGAATACTTTGCTCCACAAGTCAGTAAGTAAAGTGTATTTGAATAGCACCTTTCATAGCTACAGATCACAAAGTGCTTTACATGAAAACAAGTACACAATACAACTAAACAAAATAGCAAAGAACAATAAAGAGCGCGGGGCGGACGGTTAAAGTCACAGCAACAATAAGACAAATGAGAACAGTGATGCCTAAAATGCAAATGTCACTGAGATAAAAAAATAAATAAAATAAATACGACGATAGAAGCAGTAACTTCAGTGGTGCAGTAATGCAAATAAGTTGACTTAATGCTAGTCTGAATAAAAACGTTTTCAGCTGCTCCATGAAGGTATTACAGGAATTTAAGGTCCACAAAGAAAAAGGGAGAGCATTCCAAAGACTGGGAGCAACAGCTTGAAAAGCACGGTCACCTCATGTTTTAAAGCGGGTATGAGGAACAGTCAATAGATTTGGGTCAGAAGACCTGAGAGTAGGGGAGAAGGAGCTCAGCAATGTAGTATGGTGTTAGGCCATGTAGGACTCTAAAAGTTAGCTTAGGAGTGTTAACTGGATGCGAAACCTTATGTGGAGCCGATGCAGAGAGGTTACAATTGGTGTGGTGTGTGATCTCTTGTTATTTCCTGTTAAAAGCCCAGCTGCTGCGTTTTGGACAGTTTGCAGACGCTTTAAGGAAGTCTGGTTTAAACAAGTAAAAATAGCATTCTAAAAATCTAAGAGAGGAAACAAAAGCATAGATGATCCTCTCCATTTCGACCTTTGGTCGCAACAGCTCTTAGTACAACAGTGTCCAAACATGCGATGATATCTTTACTCTGAGACTGTTGTAATATTTGTCAAACTTTCTCTTTTACAGAGCAACACATTTTTTTTACAGTGTTAAGTGCTTGAAGTTTAAACGCCTTAAAAAAATGGCACTTTTTCATTGAATGGTTTGCCCACTGTAATGTACCCTGAAATAAAGCATATTTTCTACTTGTTACAAAGTTTGTTTGCTTTTTTTTGTTTGAATTATGTAATACTCCTTATTGGTTTACTGAATAAACATGTGATCAAACTTTTCCTGGTAAATTCTTACTTCAGTAATAATGAATTATAATGAGGTACTATTCAAGAAAAAGCTGAACAATTATTACAGAAAACTTTTTTGACAATATATGCATTATAACCATAGACTGTGAATATTAATGGACGAAGCCTGAGTGACGTCACCCATCTGTTACTGCAGAGGGCTTTGGAGTCCCATCGATGGCGGTCGCCATGCTGGAAATGCTATCTCAACCTAACTTTCAGTCAACCTAACTTTCAGTCAACCTAACTTTCAGTCAACCTAACGACAGGCTGAGAGCTGGAGCTGTGGCGGGTTTTAAGCTTCTCACCGCGCGTGCCTGTCAATCAGCCTTTTTGTGAATAACGCTTATCCTTCATGAAATCAAAACGAATGAGTAAAAAAAACGAAAAAATACCCCCCCCAGACAGTGTGTGGCGATTGAGACATGCTAATCAGACCAAGCTGTAAATGTGTTTATTTGGCTTTTTTAGAATGAGGTGTTTATGTGACTTCTTGTGCTTCTGCAGCCAGCCGCAAGCGGACACTCGACAAACACTTACATCAGTAAAATGCCTTCTAATTTATATATTTTGTCAGTGAAATGCCAAAAAAGATGTGAAGCACCCATCCTTTTTTTTGCAGACAGGTGTTTCAGATCTATTGAGCGTCTATCTTCATCTCTTTGTGCTGACATAATGGAGCCACAGCAGCTCTAGCATTTCTTGTGTCTCTTGTCTACATGTCTGCACTGATGGGGATCCACCTACACCAGCATGCATATTTTAAATATCTGCACATGACGTTTTGTTCCGAGCAGACAGATTACAGAAGATACGGAGCAATATGTTTTTGCAGCTTCATGTTTCCACTCATGCAGATCTAAAAGTGTAAACCGGTTCTTAAATTCCTTCTTGCAGTCACTGTTGATATGTTTGTAAGTATTTATTGGAGAACTGTGTGTTTAAGAGGTGGAGATTTCCTGTCAGAATGGACCAGACCTTCTTGTCATATCCTGGTATTGAGGCTTGATTTTGTTTAAAGGCATGGGGAAAAAACAAAACAAAACCAACAACACCTTCCTTAGTTTTCTTGAATTACAATTTCCTGAGTTTCTTTGACTCAGTTCTCTGTTGAAGAGTACAAGCTGGTCTCAAGATTATGTGATATTTTAGCGTCATTTGCACAACAAAAATACATTTTTTCATAATTTGCAAAACATTTGCCGATGATATTTTCATTTTTTTTAAACACTTAGGCTCCAATCATCCACAATTTGAACAACTTACTGTATGTATGTCTTTGAGATCCATGTACTACAAAACATCCACATCTTTTACTGGTGACTTATTGACACAATAACTTCATTTTGACACAGGTATGGAAGGTTTTGATGAGTTACAGCCTTTTGTTGTTGTAATGCATGTATAAAATGTCCCAAAGCATGTAAGAATAGACAATAGCACATTTATGAACTCCTTGTACTTTTGCACTTGCTCCTTCTGCTGGAGAATTTATTAACTGCAAGTCAAACAAACTGCTAACTCACTGCATCTTCCCTCTATATGTTCTGTGTAAAAGCAGTGATGTCATGTGCATGTCTCAGGTGTGTTTCTGCCAGATTGCTGCAGTCTGTGACAGTTTGCAGCTACCACGTCCGATTCTGACTCCAAAAAGTGAACTACTGTAAGTGGCCCCACCACTGCTGATCTCTGCTGCCCAAACAGTGACATCAGCCTTCTGTCTATTGGCTGCAGACTGTCAGGCCATCCTCTCCCCGGCTTTAACACCTCGGTGTGGGGGTGGTCACACTGCTAGTAAGTGATCAGACATTTCACTGGGGTCAAACACACAGTTTTGGCGTGGTGATAGGAAACTCGTATGACTCGATAGAGTGTACGAGAGATGGTGTTGCTTCTGGTGGGCGCGTTTTAAAGAATTTGATATTATTGCTTCTAGAAAATGATTCATTGCATTCACTCTTTATGAAATAGCCTAACGCACGCATATGTGTTTGGATGGACATTTTATGACCAGTCTTGACCAGTTTGCACTCAGGTGATCACATTTGCATAAAAAGGCAAATCACTTAGGACAGTTATGGAAGTTTGCTGCGCTCTTTTGTTGATTCTTACCGTTGAACAAAATGTGTTTCCAAGCATAAAAAACCAACAAGCTGGATCCTTCTGCTATCTCTTTTTACTTGTCATTCCTCTTTAAATCTTAATCCAAAAACATCCCTCAGAAGCCCCCACCTCATCCCCTCCTCACCACCCTCCAAATCACTTTTTTCTCTAATCCTAATTTGCACACAAGAAGATTGCTAAAGGGCTGCCTGCGCCAAAGGAAAGGGTCCTAAAGGTCAGACGGGGTTATTGGGGAATAACCCTTCATCCAGTGTTAGGTAGGGACCGTCTGGATTAGCGATGCAAATGTCCCCATTGCCTATCTGATCAATGGCGTTAACTGCATCATGACGCATCTCACTCAAGGGAAATTTGCTCTTTTTAATTCTCTGGGCATCTTACACAAATTAGATGGTAAACTTTGCATTATTAAAACATTGCAAACATTTAAAAAAGGATTACGCCTATGTATGTGAAATAGAAATTTAGACAGTTTATTAGTCTAATTTGCAGGTGTCCGACTTAATCATTACGTTATACTTTATTTCAGAGTCAGACCCATAGGTCCACATTGTTAAAATGTCGTCATGTTAAATGCGTCATCTGTAAAAAATGTGTTGGATATTAATCATTTCCATCCTAAAAGCCGATGTGCATCCACCTGTGTGCTAGTTGCCTTTTGGGGAATCATTGATTTTCTATTCTGACGCAGTAATAAATCCATGACTGTCCGGCAAAACATTTAAAATAAGAAGAAAAACGTTTGAGTCCAGTTTTATCTCACTTATAGGCTACTACTTGTGTTCCGGGTTGATCAACTTTGATGCAATCACACCTAAAGTTGTGAAACCATGATATAGGCTACTTCCGCGTGAACAAACAGTGTGGGCCTATTTTTTGTTCCTATCAAGCTAACAATTCGTCATTCAGATGACTATCTTCCACTAATCCCTCCATGTTAGATAGCTTAAATAAACTCTTTTTTCTGAGCAGGAATTCAAGGGATCAGTGTTACACTTTTCCTAAAGGATTAAACAGATCTTCCTTTGCTGTTGAATGGAGGCAGGGAACCCACCGTTGCCCGGCCCTGAAGGCCCAGGGTGCCCTTTTGATCGTTTCAGTCTCTCCTCGGTGCAAAACTTCTGATTGGTCCGGAGAGTAAGAAGGGGGAAAATCTTTAATTAAGCAGATAATCTCTTGTTGGGGACGAGAGCAGCTCCATTTCAGAGCCCCCTCCTTGAGTCCTGGAAGCCCCTGGAGAAGTTTCATGTGCTGCTAGCTGCTCAGTTTCCTCTCCATCGTTGGACCGTCTGCAGGCTCTGGACTGGACCCCTCTCACCTGTCAGGATGTTCATGCATTTGGAGGCTTTCTATTACATCTTCATTCTCCTGGCTAACATGAGGTCCTACTACTGCTGGTAAGTTTGAGTTATTTAGATTAGTACTTTTTTTGCAGATTCATTTCATTTCCCAAAGATGTTCATCAGCAGTCACTTCATTGCAGTGGCAAGTGTCGCCATATATTCAAAGCAATCATTTATTTATTTCAGGATGAAGATGTCTCAGTTTTTATTTTCTTGTCAATAAGAGTTTGTTTGGTAAGGCATTCCTTGACCCTTAAATGATGTGAATGAAAATTAGAAAACTACTTAAATAAGGAACTTTATTTTTTGCAGAAATTGTAAATTATATTAAATTCACCAGTAATCCTACTGCTTTAAAAAAAAAGCTTACAAGCTGTAAATTATGAATGGAGAATAAACCATTTTCTTTCGCTTTAATTTGTAAGCCAACCATAACAAAAACTTTTAGGTTGCCAGGTTGTGAAAGCTCCCTTTTCCTCTTAATCAACCAACATCTTATTTCCAAAGCATCCATAGGATTAAACCATTTTTTTCTGACCTATTACCATTCATAAAGAAAGATTCCATGGTCTAAGAAGATGAGAAACACTGGCGCATTTATAGAAGGACAACCAACATCTATAGCTACATGTCAAATACCAGTCAGAGGCATTTTTCTTAAACTGTTAACCCTGAATTTCAAGTCATGAAGTGTTACCAACAAGCACTCTTTGGCCTCTGTGTGCCTCATTTTCTGACATTTCTATTTTTTTTAATTTAACCTTTATTTATCCAGGAAAAGTCCCATTGAGGTTAAAAACCTCTTTTTCAAGGGAGTCCTGCAAAGAAACATATTCAGTAGTTTTAACCACTGAGGTTTGACTGGTGTCACGGTATTTTTCTGTTCTGAGTTGCCAGGTTGTGGAAATCCGATCACTTACTTATAGAGTAGCGCTGCAGCTGATCTCGGACAAAATCTATTTATTAACAACATAGAATCCTTTCATTTATTTAATCCTTTATTGTGAAGCACGTTGGGATGTGTGCTTTTAAAAGGTGCTTTATAAATAAACTTTAATTACTAAGACACACTTCAGTTTCTTACACAATGCATTAAAACATTACATCTGTGACTCATTAGCATTCCCCTCTTAGCATTTATCTGAAAGTGAGCATTTATAAATGGATTATCTACACTTAATGCTACATTTAAAACATCATCCTATTGTTTTTTTTTGCAAACTGGCAACCCCCAAATTCCAAATAACTTAGAGTGAATACGACTTTTGAAGCACACTAACCTCAGTTCTTACATTTCTAGAAAGATTTTTGAAACAAGTTCAGTGTTTTTTTTCCCCACTGAGGTTTGGTCTAGTGTCATGGTTTCACATGTTACAAAATGCACTAATGAGAGATGTTAGCGGAGGAATTTGTGGAGGACACTGAGCTTCCCTGAGTGAATAAGCTTTCTCCTTTTCCAGGTCAGTGAATAATTTCCTGATGACTGGACCCAAGGTAAGCCAACTTTCTTTTGATCTATCTCCCTGTTCTTTCTCCCCCCCCCCCCCCCTCCAAAAAAAGAGAGGAAGAGCCATGTTGTCTCCATGTTGTCTTTATCTTAACTCAAGTGTGTTGGCACCTGTCTGTTATATCAGTGATATTCTCAGCCCCTCTGTGATTCCCCCCCCCCCCCCCTTTGGTACACTTGACCTTATTCAGAGGCTCAGTGTATCTGCGGCTTGAATGTTTTAAGAGGCCGGGGCAGGCATGGCTGTAGTGGGTGGTCATCATTAGAGAGCCGGACCTCTGTGAAAGAGGAGGTACTCCATCTCCCCAAAGGCCACTTGAGACATATTAGTTATATTATCGTTCACACAGTGTGAAGAAGCAGCAGAGAGGCGAGCTCAAAGCCAAGGACACATTGCAACGGTTAAAGGGAGCCCGATAACTGCATTCAAATGAAGTGCAGTGATGTTTGTGTTGTTTTTGAATCAGTTCACATGGATATTGTCATTGTAGCCAATTAACATGATCTGAGTCTACGCACTTGTAGAGATGTGTTATCCACTCTGAAATTCTGGAAAAGTTGCAAAACTGGTACACCTTTTTCACGCTTTCCATTTTGTCTTGGTCAGGATAGACTTGTCTCAAGGTGTACTGAAAATAAATGATGCCAGTTGAAAGATAAAAATACAGAGGATATTGATTTTTCCAAAGCACCATGCCTGGATTATTTCACATCTTAAATCTTGATTTTAAAAAACTCAGTTTTCAATCAGTTTTTCTCAGATCTGCCTGACATTGTCTTATTTGTTGGATCAGGGACTGCTCACTCTCCTGAAGTGGCATCTGTCTGATTTTGTCTGGTCATTTTTTTTTTAAATACTTTGAATACTTCTGCTGATTTAGTTGTATTAAATAGGCAGGATGCAAACACAGTGACTTTTTTGCACAAGTAAAACCTTCATAAAGATCTAAAGACTATAGATCTGGCTGTCAAAATGTGCCAAATACCTCGTGAAAAATCTCAACTTCAAAATCACATCTGTCATAAATGATTGAAAGATGGGTTTCATATTTTATTGTTGTGTTATTTTTAAATTTCCATGTCTGTTTGGCTGCAGGCGTACCTGATCTACTCTAGTAGTGTGGCAGCAGGCGCTCAGAGCGGCATCGAGGAGTGCAAATACCAGTTTGAATGGGACCGCTGGAACTGCCCTGAGAGAGCTCTGCAGCTGTCCACGCACAGCAGCCTGCGCAGCGGTAAGGCCCAAGTCCCCTGAAACTCTTAAGACCCCTTAACGTCAGCCAGACAATCTCTGCACTGCAGAAAGACTAATGGAGATTCATGCAATTTCAAAGATGTTTCGTAACTCTGTGCTAGAGTTTATTGCAAGTTTCTGTGTCAGAGGGAAGGGTTTTATCCCCCCCCCCCATCCCTTTGGGATACTTACAGTGGGCACGGTTGCTACAGGCAAAACAAACACACTAATCCATACCACAACATCCCCCAGAATCACTGCCTCTGTTTGCAACTCATTAAAGCAACATTCAGAGTCCTGTAAAACAAAGAGTCAGATGTGTTTGGCAATTAAAAACTCACCTCATGCACGCACAGTTTAGATGAATAGACCCTGTTGGGATCAGTGCTACTGCCTGAATGGAATACTTTAAATTGACTAATTCAGCATTTTAATATGACATGTAATATTCCAAACCTACAATGAGTGATTGATTGATTTATAATATTTAACTGTCTTACAAAGTCGGACATTCTTCTTGCAACACAGCAGTTACAATATACAATATAAAATACACAATACTACTATCTGAAAACACAGAATTCAAAGCCCTTAAATGTACTTTAGATCTGGGATTTAGCTTCATTTCTAATTTTTGGATAGACTGCTGTACAAAGTCAGTCAAACCAGTTTCAAATTGAGATCCTTGAGTCCTGGTTTGATGGTAACAAATTGTATTTAAAGCTCAGAAAATGGTTTGAGACTGTTTTTTTTTGTCATGCTGTGAACAGGTTCATTAGTTGGAGTAGTTTAGACTTCACAGTAGCATTAACTGTGATCCATGTGTTGTTAATGAGTCTTTCTGTTGACAGCTAATCGGGAGACAGCGTTCGTTCACGCCATCAGCTCAGCTGGAGTCATGTACACTTTAACGAGGAACTGCAGTCTCGGAGACTTCGACAACTGCGGCTGCGACGACAGCCGCAACGGACAGCGAGGTCAGAGGAACACACAAGCCACATCAGAGGATCGTATTAACGCTAATAGCATGATAATTTATCACTGAACTCCTTTTCTATTCCGACAGGTGGTCATGGTTGGCTCTGGGGCGGCTGCAGTGACAACGTCGGCTTCGGCGAGGCGATTTCCAAACAGTTTGTTGACGCTTTAGAGACCGGGCAGGATGCAAGGGCAGCCATGAATCTTCATAATAACGAGGCCGGCCGTAAGGTACAGAAGGAGCTCTGATACTATAATGTTTGTGTCTTAATTCGATGCATGTTATATTTAACTGGGTGGCAGCTCGCTTTACATTTTGAGACTCTCTGCCGGCGCTCTTACTGATTCCACGGTGTGAAGCACCTTTTGAATCAGTTTTCCCCGCTCAGAATGACCCTGAGTGTGCCACCCAAGCATCCCTTTCACCGTGCTATAAGTGAGGTGCCACTCGTCCCCAATAATAACAGTGTGTTCGGTGTACCAGAAGGGCCTATTTACCAGCGCTGAATGCCGCTTATGACAATACCTCGACTCCAGAATCTCAGGATCACTGGTGCAGGCTTAATTAGAGATCCTGCAGAGCCAGACATCGGCCAGCATTCTGTATTATGCTGCTTTTTAAAATAAGTGTTTAGTTTTTATTCTTGCAATAAGGATCCCACATTTATGTTGGTCTTTGTTTGGCCCTGGGGGAGTCTGAGAGGACCACAGGCGTGCAGCTGAAGTGCTCTTTGTTTACGGTGCCTTTGCTCCCCCCTGTCGGGCCCTGGGATCCCCACGGCACCTGGAGCATCATTGTAACAGAAAAAAATGGGGATAGAAAGAGAGAAAAACTCCTTTTTCATTTCTCCACTCCATGGGTCTCTCCATTGGGTCTTCTTGCACTAAAAACATGTTGATAATGAACATGCTAAATAAATACTCCTTTTTCTTCTGGGGGGACAATAGGGCTCAATGTGAAACTTTGATTCAGCCTCACCTCAAGAGAAAGTTCATCCCCTTCATGAGGAAAGAAAACGTTTTCCTTTTCATACGACAGCTGTTTTTGTGACGAGGAAAGTCAGGAAACACTGAGGACGACAAAGACACTCGGCAAAGGACCTCGAATCTCTCAATTCTTCTTTTCAGTGTATTCACCCTTTTTTTTACTTAACTGGAAAACTTGGGATCAGGTAATTTGACAACACATCAATCAAAGGACAATGGATATCCTGTCTTTAATACACACAGGCTTACCCTGACTATTTCCCGAAATGATCAGGGTAAGCTGCAGCCAGATTTTTCCCGACTTAACCCAGACGTTTTCTTGCCAGCCCCCTAGAAAAAATTCTGAATGAAGTGGTGGTAAGGAAACGTGTGAACGCAGCAGGTCATTTTTAGGAAAATTAATCTCCTGGGAGCGAGTAGGGATAACATGGTCTATATCACATGATCAGTGTGCGACTGGTGCCATCTTCGGGCACGTAATAAAGCTGCTTCATACTCTTTGCTGCTCGCCAGTTTGTTTTTTTCCACCTGTTCTTCTATTCTGTGAATACGTCCAAAAACATTTAGCATTGATATAGAGGGAAACAATTATCATGTTGGACTTTTGTTCATCTGCTAGTGTTTTTTTTTACAGTCATGTGTTGCCTCCTGAGACACCCATCCAACAGGGAAAAAATCCTGCTGTGAGGGACATGTGAATTTGTTGAAGGAAGATTTCAGCGACAGGCTGTTGGTTTAAATATTTAGCCGTGCATATGTGAAAACTGCTATAAATGTGCGTAGATGGAGCCTTTCAACCTGAAAATCTCTTTGTTTTGACACTGATTTTAGTTTACACTAACATTCTTCCAGAAATTGCCTATAAATACATATCAATAATTGTTTTCTTTCCTCTTCTCTTCTCTCTCTGTCTCCAGGCTGTTAAAGGAACCATGCAGAGGACATGTAAGTGCCACGGTGTCTCAGGAAGCTGCACCACTCAGACCTGCTGGCTGCAGCTGCCAGAGTTCAGGGAGGTGGGGATCTACCTAAAGGAGAAATACCACCGTGCTCTAAAGGTGGACCTCCTCCGAGGGGCGGGGAACAGCGCGGCCAGCCGTGGGGCCATCGCCGAGACTTTTAGCTCCATCTCTCGTAAGGAGTTGGTCCACCTCGAGGACTCCCCCGATTACTGCCTGGAAAACCGCACCCTGGGCTTGCCGGGCCCAGAGGGCCGCGAATGTCTCAAGAAGGGGAAGAACTTGAGCAAATGGGAGAAGCGGAGCTGCAAGAGGCTGTGTGGGGAGTGCGGGCTTGCGGTGGAGGAGCGCAAAGCCGAGATGGTGTCAAGCTGTAATTGTAAATTTCATTGGTGCTGCGCGGTGAAGTGCGAGCAGTGCAGAAAGACAGTGACCAAGTATTTTTGTGTGAAGAAAGGAGGTCAGAGGGGAAGGAACGAGAGCGCTGGAAGCCGCCGGAAGAACCTCAGATTGAGGAAGAAGCACTGAGAATCTTCACCATCACCTTCTGTCGTCAAACATGTACCAATGCAGTCACCCAAACTCTCGGGGCATGCTCAGATAGTGTGCTATTGGACTAAAATTCAGCAAAAAGTTCAGACCATCGTCTTTGTCAGTTTTGTATAAAAGGTTGAAGACAGGTAGATGTGCACAGCCACATGACAGCAAAGATGAGAAGTGGAGGTCTTAAAGCGTTGTAGATTTTTTTTGGTATATATGTATTTAAGATATATTTTTATACTTTATACAACATTTTGAAAAGTCACCGCGCATTAAAAAGAGTTTTTCTCCATCTTCAAAAATTCCCACAATTCCATTTATTTATTTTTTACACAAAAACTTTTATCAACAGCTAATATGACTATTTAGCTTTAGCATATTTGGCTTTTAAACTTACAGTTTTCAAGAAATAACTGCTAGACTGCCAGCCTATCAGTAATCATTGTGTATTTCGTATTGGAATTTGTGAAGGAACATTTTGGATTTTTTCAAGGACAGACTGCCCTCACCATCATCCGTCTCTGCCTGACCCCTGCTGCCCCCTTGTTGTATTTAATTGTATATTAAATGAAGCACTTTGTTCTGTACATTGTTAATTTATTACGCAACGTTTGCTAGTTTTTCTTTGTTGTTAGTCGCCCTTTGTGGTATGTTTTCTGTTCAAATGTATTGGAAGAAAAATAAATCCCTCAGTGTTACGTATCATTCAGCCTGTAGAAAGTCTTCATCCTCCTTTAACACACTCTTTGTGACATTAATACCTCATGGTTTGCAGTAAACACAGCCTTTCTCTCACATTGGGCCAAGCCAACAAGAACAGAAACTTTCCAGTGTACTCTTCGTTCCATCGCGCTTTTCTCAATTTCGCCTCAACAAATACCTCCCGTTCTCCTCCTCATCATGGTAATCCTCAAAGAGCCCCCTCACTCCCAAGCGCTTTGGAAGTTTCTTTACTGTTTAATACTAGTTTAATTAACTTTGTCCAGGCGGAGCAGGGCCGTGGGGGTGGAGGGCATGAGGCAAGTTGCCCTTAAAAAATCATCCCGCCTCTAATTTTGTATGCTAATCTCCTTTTTCACGCCGCACCTCCTTAGGAGTGGGGGAAAGAAATGTTGGGAAAACTTTGGGTTGCCTGTGCAAGGCTTCCTGCGGCTGTTTTATTTCTGGGCCCACCTATTTGGATCCTTTCACTCCTCTAGGGCCTTCCTTTGCTCGATTTAACAATGAATGCAGAGCTAATCAGCTCTCTCGGAAATGCACCACTGTCGAAGAAGGTAATCCCTCCTTCTCTGCTCTCAATGGGCCGTCGCCTTCTAAAGGACTTTGGGAAAAGGCTTTGCACAGATTCACACTGTTCTCTCAAAAGAAGTTAGTTCAAGTATTGTGCCCAAACAAGTGGGTTTTATAAACACATGCTTGCCAGGATACTCACCCCACCTGTGAGTAAGAGGTGCCAGGCCAAGGCGGACTTGCACATGGCAGCCGAGGCCGAAACCCTTCAGATTAGATGGGACATGAAAGAGGAGATTAGAGGGCCCATTGAGAAGGGGGCGTTCATTTTTGCACCTTCCTCCATTTACTCAATAAAGTGTCAAGGAAACACCTTGTTGACATCTTATTTACCGAATAATGATCATAATCAAAACTCCTCCCTCCTCCGATGACCCCTGTGGTCTGTCTGGATCACTCTGCCCGGCATGTGCAAATACCCCTCTCAGCAACAAAAGACCCGGCATGATACCATGATTTTTTCCCTGCGGCTCTGTGGAAAGCAGCAATTTACTGTCGTAGGGGCATACAACAGAGGCATGTCAAAACGTTCATTCAGCATATTTAGGGGGCATGACAAAGTCATATTAAAGCCATGATTTAAGATTATTTAATAGATACTTCAAAAGTGGTCTAAAGTATGCATTATTTCTGCATAGCATCTGTCATAGGCTGGCTCACTCTTACTCTTGTGTACTCTCATAAAAAAATAGTGCTGACACATAAGTTAACCTGTGGGAAAGCCGAGCAGAACAACATGTTTGTACTTGTTTTTAATGTTCAGCAGTTTGACACACCTGTGACACAGTTTGCTCACTCAGTAGATATCAGTTTTGCATCCGTGACAGAGATAAAAGAAAGGGCAAGAGGTAGGCAAGGTTTGAAGATAATCCAGTGTTTAACCAGACATCACGTGCTGGGCTGCAGGCAAGGGAGAAAAACTATCTAGGCCTCACAATCAGAATAGATTTACATTACCTAATTATCTCATGATACATTACATAAGGAGCAGGTCCAGACCATACTCTTTTTAATGACCCAATGTTAATCTACCAATGAGCAAGCACTTGGCAACAAGTCAAGGAGAGCTTCCTTTAACAGTCAGAAAACTCAAACACACCGCAACTATTTCGTGAACAGCCATGTGGCTCGACCATGTTGGCAGAGAGAGTGAGGTAGAGGTAATCTATGCTATACTTAGCAATTTGTCTGTTCCTTTGTTCGAAGCGTAATGTTACACTATAGCTAGGCTATGCTAGCTTAGCAACACTGTCATCCCTTCATTTGTAAACTTTAAAAGTGATCAAGTAAAGTTTTGTTAACTACTACTTGTGAGGCTAGTAAGGTACGGTTAAGGTAAGGTAAGTGTTAGGTAGGTGTTAGGTAAGGTAAGTGTTAGGTGGGGGTGTTTCTGTAGATTCTCTTAGATTCATTTTGGCCGAGGTCAGACAAGACAGCAACAGGACATGACCAGCTGACAAACTTTTCATGTTAGCAGTCTTGCTGATATTCTGTTAGCAGGTACAGCCTACAAATTCCTTTCTACGTAGGTATACTTCTAAAAGGCTCTAAAGATGTCGGTGCCCTTACTTGTAAATGTCAGACTATACATTTCAGGCTTAGCAAACCTTGTTTCCTTTCAAGCTCACAACATATAAATGGCACCTCTCCAAATACAGATCCGCTGCCATGACAGTCTTACACATAAACAACTGTTACGTCTATACAGACCTAAAAGAAGAATTCCCTTAGATGGAACAGATTTAAAATAATACATCTAAAAAAGTTACTAAAATGAATTAATATATGAAAATGCATACTTTATTTGTGCCCGTAGGTACACAAAGCCATGTACGAAGGCTATAGTCCTCCAAGCGGGGGGCCAGGGTTCGAATCCGACCTGTGGCTCCTTTCCCCAAGTCATTCCCCACACCTCTCCCTGATTTCTGACTCTATCCACAGTCCTTTCACTCTGATAATAAAGGCATTAAAAGCCAATAATCAACCTAAGAAAAAAACAAGAATTCCCCTTAGTAAATACAAGATAAAATAACCCATCTGTAAGAATATGACAAATAAAAACGAGATACAAACAAGAAACGCACACAGACAAGTTGAAACGCACTTCATAGCAGCGTGTGAAACAGCACACAAGGTCGATCATGACTCAGACTACATAACTTGCCCCCACCTAGAGAGTGACACGACCTCCGACCGAGGGGTCTGAACTTCCGTCTCCCAGCCCGGCTCTGCCACCTTCAATTTGATAAAACACATGAGCTGGAGGTGGCGGAGAGAGAGTGGACACCACAGAGGAAGAGCAGGATTTTAAGTAGTTGCTTATTCATAGATGTTCATTAACTAGTTTGGACTTTTCTAGAAAACAACAGAGGTTATTGATTGAAAGTTCTCGTCTTTTAGAAACTGCAAGCATAAAAAGAGAGGGGAAATCAAACACTGACTTTTCAACAGAGGCAGAGTTTGTTTTTTTTACTCACAATGAAACTTTTTTCGGGCTCTACATCTATTTATCAAACATCGAATTTAGGTATAGAGAAATGAATACACAAATGCAGCAGATTTCTCTCAGGTAGCGAGTGACAATGCAATCAATGAAAAGATGGGAAAACGACTTATAATGCTTCAGAAATTCCTCGACTAATAGGATTTATGGCTTAGGGGTTCTGGACCTACAAAACCTAAAGGGGCGAGGGTCAGTTTGAATGTGAGAGAAAGCCATCAGAGATGAGTACAGAGGAGAGGGACGTCCAGCAAGTGTTTAACAAAACTAGAAGAATCTTTTGTAATGTGTATTATAACAATTTGTCACTTTGTTAACAATCATTGCTAAGAGTTGTAAGTTGTGTTGACTGCAAGTAACAAAGCACACATACTAAGTAACTTAGTCTGACACCTACCCCCTGGCAGCAGTTTTAGACATGAAAAATAACTTTAAAGAAGGAATCAATTGTTATGCTGATTGTTTCGTTTGTTTTTGTCACTCATATAGAGGCAACAGTACTAATTTCAGTTTATTTCAACAGACTAAGTGATCAACAGCACTGTGCAGAAACAGCCTTTTTTTACGTCTTCCACAGAAAAGCTGAGTGGTACATTTGACAGCTTGAAGAAAGCAAGATAAGATTCTATGTTAAAAACAACATCTCCCCATGTACAGGACAAAATTAGCAAAGAGGAAAGACATTTTGTCCACCGGGTACGCTTACAAATGACACATACCAAAAGTTCCTCACAGGAGCTTTAGGAGAGAAATGTGTACTTTATTTTAGTGTTTATTTTTCAAAAAACTTTTTAATTCTTCTTTTTTGAAAGATTTATGTATGGGCTTTGTATGCCTTTATTGACAGACAGGACAGTGGATAGAGTCAGAAGTCAGGGAGAGAGAAAGTGGGGAATGACATGCGGCAAATGAGCCATCGATTGGATTCGAACAGGGGCTGCCCGCTTTTGAGGACTGTAGCCTCTGTACATGGGGCGCATGAGCTTAAAACTAGGCCACCGGCATCCCAACCTTTGACTTCTACCCATACATTTTATTAATCTTATCTTATCTTATCTTATCTTAGCCACATGGACGAAAATATACCAGCAATTATTGCCAACAATGTCAGAGCAAATTCAGAGCAATAAGACACTTCCTAACAAACTGATCTGCATATTTGGGGCAAAGTTCAGAAAGAAAGAAAATAAACTCAAATCTATTGACTCGAGCACTATGATTGGCTGTTACACTCTGCAGGCAATGCTTGGTTTACTCTGTTTCAGTGGTTAATTATTATAAGTATATTAGGTTTTCTTTAACTTCATTTTTAGATTGCATAATTTTGGTTAACTAGTCTCATGAATATATTCAGTTAATTTTGCACTTAAACACGCTGCAGAAATGTCCTTTAGGCGGCTTCTTTCTACTTTCTTTTTATTTTACTAGTTCGAGCAGCACTTCTTCTTTTAATCAGGACCTTTTTATAACAAAAGTATCTGTATATCTTCTTCAGTAAAATCAAGTATTCTCCAGACATATCATAGCTACAAGCTCAATTGGAAAGTGGATGTTTGCAGCAGAAATCAGGAAAGTGTTTCATGGTAACCGTAGCGCCTCAAGAGAGTCTTTGTTTTGACAGCAGTGAATCTGTTGGGAAGGAGACAGTGGCTGTGTATGTGTTTGCTACTGTCAGCAGGATAGAGATACCGGCTTCTTGAGACACACCCGGGTGGTCGATCTCCTAGCTGAAAGAATGGAGAGAGAGGAGCATCGGAGGGATCAGCTCAGCTCAGCTCACTGATCTGCACAGGAAACTTAGAACATGGGAAACCCAGCAGGGAGCCTAACTAGTCTCTGCTGTGGAAATCTGCTGATAAAGCCTGACTCAAGAGAAAACATAGGACATGTGTCAGGTTTTTAGAGCAAATTCAGGAAGACCATTTGTATTTTTGTGCCTGTTTGTTATAGTGTTTTAAAAAAAAGAGTTGCAATGATCAAAGTGATGATAATCTTGATAAGATGTTCTCCATCTAGTTCACTTCCACTCTGACTAAACAGAGCAAGGCTCCATCAGCTGATCAGTCCACTGAGCAAGGTACAGTGTACCCAGTTATCTCATGAGGAAACAATCAATGTATGATCAAACAATGATGCTGAAGCAATGATAACCAAAGTTAATTATTGGCTGCATGGGGATTTCAAACATGTTTGATTAATCTTTCATTGCCCCATCTTGGACAGAAAAAGAGAGAGAGGACAAGAGCACAGAGAACGTGGTGTGATGTGTATTTAACGTAATCGATGATGGCTTGCTACTGTACAGAGCACTGATCAGTGAAAGAGGTATTAGATCAGACTATTTACTTAACTTAAAATACTGAAACCAACATCTACTAATCCAGCATGTGTAAAATATTGAATTATTTAAGTATTACCAGCAAAAAGTACTTAGTGTAAATGTTAGATTACTTATTTAACAGAAAGACCCCTGTTATGCAATTTTATCACTATACATTTTAATACAAATTATTGTATTAAATGTAAATATTAAAATGAATTACCATTTGTAAAAGTGAAGTAACATCTTAATTTTATGTTGTTTAATCTAAGAAACATTGTCATACTTTACATTTTGTATGTAAAATCTGAAAAGTAACCCATGATACTACTGTGAAATAAAGATATTGGAAAAATGTGAATATTTCTGTGGATGGTAGTCTGTTTTTTATTTCATTTCATTCACATACAGTGGGATGAAACAGTGTCCCTCCAGGACTCGGGTGCTATACAGACACTAGCACAGTGCTCCGAGACTCATAAACCAGACCAAAAGTACACTGACATACATAAGATCACATGAAGTGCATAATGTGTAACCATTTACAGTATAGCTGCTTCAAATGTAAAAATGAGCACTTGTACAAACAGTGCAAGACTGTGCAAAAATGACAAAAGCAGATCAATGTCAACTGCAGTAAATGTAAACACAAGACAGTATTTTGTAAACAAAACAGTGATAGAATAAAGACCAACTACAAAGGTAAAGTGAAGTGGGAGGTAGTGGTGGTATACACATGGAAACACTTAAGTAACGTCTGCAAGTAAGCTGATATGACCTCAACACCTGCATGCAGCTTTAATCATGCACACTCAGGAAATCCTTTAATACAACTTTTAATATTGATTTTCTACATCATTTTGTATTACTTTTTATTGTGCTTCTGGTTATGATTATTTTATTAGTAAATCATATCTAGTGTGTTTGTTTTACTCATCAGACAACACGTGATTTTGAGTTTGTTTTCTTTAATGTTATTCAAAATATATTACATAAATCAGCAATCCAGATTTAAAGAATTGCTCATTATAACTTCTAATTTGGCGCTAGTGGTTTATTGCCTGTTTGACTTTTGATTTTCTGCAAAGGTACGCTGGCTCCCTCTCGTGGTAGAAAGTCGGTCTTACAACATATGCAATTACTCACCCAGTGCGCTAGGGGTCGCTGTCTGGTATTGTGCGCATTAAGTCGTCGAAGTGTTTCCTTGACTGTTTGCGTCGTTTGTTTTGTGGCTGTCAACCACGGTGTGTAAGTGTGTAAACAGCTACACGGAACAGAACCGGCCAGAGTGGTGGCTGTCGTTAGCAGGGTGCAGATACATTTTAATAAATGTGAATGGGGAGGCTTGTATGATATTCCCGCCGCTGTCCCTGGAGCCTTACAGGGTAGAGTCCAGTAGGAGAGCCGGTCTCTGGTTGTTTCATTGTAAAGAGGACGGAGGCAGCTAACCAAGCGCTCGTCGACGACCATGGCAGCGGCGACCGTGGCGGAGGCTGACCCGGCGACGGGCGAAGGCGGCGCCGCTCTCCCTGGCGTCCACAACCGGGGCTGGGACGAGTCTCAGCTCCGAAAATATTCTTTCCCAACCAAACCCATTCCCAGGCTGTCTCATACGGACCCCAGAGCAGAGATGCTAATAAACAATGAGGTAAAGAAGCCAAGTAAGCCTGCTTAAACTTTGAATACTTGAATATCATTTAATAGCCAACAAACAAAGCAAAGATAGAGTTCCCACATGCAGCCTGTTTTGATAAAAGGTGGATGTAAAAGCTTGAACATGACATTGGCTTATTAGTGTCTTGATTAATTTCAGCGAGCAGTGAAACTGAAAGTGAGCTGTTCATAATTTGGGTTAACCTGGTCTTTGTCCCTATTTTTGAACTCAAGTGTCTCTATTTTTAATGTTAAGATCACAATAAAGTTTTCAAGTATGAAACATAAGTAAGAATGTGTCGGAACTTAATCATTAAATTCAATGTCCTTTCACTTCAAGTTCTTAGACAGAAGGATTTACCTTAAAAATCTGCTCTGGTGACATAAACCCCATCTAATAGTTGGTTGCCTTGCATGAGAAACGCACATTACCCACGTTTTTTTAACTATATTAAATGCCTAGTACCTTCAACATTCAGTAAATCCAGTGTGTTGTTTTGTCTGTAAAGGGCTGACAGCATGAGGAAACTGCAAATCTATAGCTGTTCTTGTAATTTAATCAGTAATATTACTTCAGGTATTTTGCCTTTGTCCCCTTTTTATGATGTTTGACTTGTTAAAACTGTTTCTATAATGTTATCTCGACTTAGTTTATTGCTTTACCTGTTTAGGAGAAACATCAGCATGTGGTTCTAATTATAGATTTGACCAGAGGGCAATGGGTTTTGCACCCTGTGTGTTATTATTGTCATTAATGAGTCACATTTATAGTTTGTGTAATGATAAGAAACTATGTCAGTAATGCATGTTGATATAATTGCCATAATTGTATGACTACCAATATAATGCATTGATACAAAAGATCCATACACTTCTTCTGGATAGTTACAGAAATTGAAATATTGTATCATGCTTCTTATAATTCATCAGGTTTCCTTTCTCCTCCTGGATTTGGATCAGTGTATTAAACACAAAGCTATGATGTTCAGCTCCTTGTTTATAAGAACAGTAGCACAGTGGTCTTGGCACAGAGTCAAATAAAGTGGATAACTTAAAATGATCTTTGCACAGGTGTAGAAGTTGTTTAAGATGCTAAAGAAAGCATATTCCTTCCATGTGGGTTTTAAAACAAGTTTTAATGTGTGATACCCTGAACAATTTAGAGAATTTACTGAATTTTTTATCTTAGAAAATTGGCATTCGAAAGAGATGCCTTTTGGATGGAGAAATCTTTTTTGATGAATCAATTAACTAGGCTTTTATTTTTATTAGTGAACAATTTCCAACTCTTAGGTGTTTCAGTCTGCTTAAGTCATTGGGTACCGGTGTAATATTGGCTTGGGATTATGCAGACAAAATATTATTATATTATGTTTGAACCATTCAGAGGCCTTAGCATTAATATGGCTTGTTGTAGTTTACTGTTGGGATTGGTCAATTTAATACTTTAAATGTCACAAATGTCCTGGAGAATGTTATGACTCACATTAGGAGGAATGACCTCCTTTTTCTCCTCATTCAACGGAGATATTATTCTCAAACACTCCTAACGACCAATCACATAGGCGCTCGTGCGACAGTGTTTCAATAACAGAGTCGATCAGTCCAAATATGGTGCGTTGACACAGTCAGAACATCCTCATTAAACACCTCTATCAAACCGGTGTGTACACAGTGTTCTAGTGTGGGAATCGACATAAAGAGGCATTTAGTCATTAAATAATATGACAAATGAAGCAGAGTTTAAAATCAGCACAGAATTATCGATTTCCAAAGTGTCAGAGCATCCGCGTGTGTGGTCGGATGTTTCTTTTGATGTCAGCTGTAAAGACACAAAAAGACTCTGAAGCTGCATCTCGCCTCGGTTAAATAAGTCATTTGCCTAGTTGCATAGTTGTCTGTATTAACTCTCCTTGGCTGCAGGGACTCCCCGCTCCTCTCCGACGAAAGTGAAAGCTCGAGCCTGTGCAGTGAGAGAGAGGGAGCGGGAGCGCGCGCTCACCGGTGTACGTTCAGTTTGTCACGTAGCCCTCGGAGCTCAGTGTGTTAACTGCCATAAACTGTACTGCACTGTACTGCGCTGGTGTTTGCTGGGATTGACGTTCAGCATTGTTTAAAAAAGGGATTCAAGGCAGTAATAGAAATGCAATTGTTTTGTCGTGTAAAAACACTGCGACCCAATCCACATAGAAAGCATGCAGTATGTGTTTATATCTTTTAGGCTACTTCATAAGAATAACATTACGTTTTAATGGACAATTCTCCTGAGGTTCAAATTTAGTTCCACTGTTTGTGTACCTTTATAAATGAAAATAATGGTGAAGTGCATTTAACTGCAAATTTAAGTTTTTTGCTATTACTAGAAATAAAAAACAGCAATTACTCACACCTACCCATTCACACCCTGATGGTAGAGGCTGCTAAGTAAAGTAACCATCAGAAGTAACTAATCCCATTTAACACACATTCATTCTCTGCCGCTGATGCAGTGGGAGCAATTTAGTGTTAAGTGCCTCGCCCAAAGACACATCGGACATGTGGTTGCAGGAGCTGGGGATTGAACCCTTCACCTTCCCGTTAAGAGACGACAGACTCTACCACTGATCCACAACCACACCAAGACTCATTCTTGCAGGGGGTTCTCCTCAGTGCATAATTTTTCTTTCAGACCTTTTTCTTGTTTTTGTGTAAGCCAATTCATTTGAAATAACGATTTTATTGCATTGAAATGTTTCCGTTATCTGTTTCAGGAACCGGTGGTTTTAACAGACACAAACCTTGTGCATCCAGCTCTCAAATGGGACGTTGCTTACCTCCAGGAAAACATTGGAAATGGAGACTTCTCTGTTTACACCGCAGAAGACCACAAATTCCTCTACTATGATGAGAAAAAAATGTCTCTTTTTGAGAACTTTGTCCCCAAGTCTCGACGAATGGAAATGAAATTCTCCGAATTTGTGGATAAAATGCATATGACAGAGGAAATGGGAGGACAGGAGAGGTAAGATATTTACAAGGCTATTTTAATTGGACATCAGTATGACAAAGATGTGTTCATATTGACTGAGCATGGCCTCGTCTTTGATGCTGGAACAGGCAAGTATCCTCAAGTGTCAGGAACAAGATATGACTGTGTTGCAGCTGTGCTGGACAGTGAAGGTTGTTTTCTCTCATGACATGTAAGAAAGTGGAGTGGCTGGCTAAGCATTAACATAGCCTGTTAATGTGCCATGTCTTGTCCTGGCGGCTAACACACAGATCACTTTCAAAAGATGACTCATTGACACACACAGTTTTAGTTATCTACTTGCATTAACATTGTCCACTTCCTTCAGTGTCTTACTGTTGATCATGGTTTAAATGTGTAGTGTAAGAAGTAGTCTGCAAAAAAATGTATATACCTTTAAGTCCTGTATGCATTTATTTCAATTATAAAAAAATGAGCTGCACTGCAACATGTTTCAGTTTGTAGAGCAAAGTTGTTCATAGATTTGACGTGTCATTTGAAGGGTATACCTGCAGCAGACCCTGAATGACACAGTAGGGAAGAAAATAGTTGTTGACTTCCTTGGTTTCAACTGGAACTGGATCAACAAGCAGCAAGCCAAGAGAAACTGGGGACAGCTGACATCCAACCTGCTGCTCATAGGCATGGAGGGTAAGTTATAAAGTTTCTGTCTGCAATGTTTTTGCACAAATCCCATGATCTTTTAACATTATTTTATCACAGGCAATGTGACGCCGGCTCATTACGACGAGCAGCAGAACTTCTTTGCACAAATCAAAGGCCATAAGAGATGCATCCTGTTTCCTCCAGACCAGTTTGAGTGTCTTTATTCATACCCTGTGCACCACCCCTGTGACAGACAGAGCCAGGTAAGCCAAAGAACCTCACCATGTAATAGCATACTTATAGTTTAGTAAATAGAGTGGTAATAATCAACAGTTAAGCTCCTTAAAAGGCCATTATAGTATTATAGTATGTCCTTGTTGTTGAGATTGTTGGCTTATATAACTTGAGATAAAGACGTAAATATGAGAAGGATTTTAAAATCAATATTGGAAAGGGGAGAAAAAAGAAGGTTTGACAGTCAATAAAGGCAGATGTCTTGTGCAATGAATCTGTTTTTTCTTTACAGGTGGATTTTGATAACCCCGATTATGAGAAGTTTCCTAATTTTAAAAATGTTGTTGGCTATGAGGCTGTCGTGGGTCCAGGAGATGTGCTCTACATCCCCATGTACTGGTAAGAAGACTTCTGTTTGAGCTTTCTATAGAAATATAAAGGACAAGAAGATCTTTGAGGGTGGGGTGCCGGTGGGTGTTTTAAATGCACTCTTCATTTCAGTATACATTTTTTTTTCTTACACATTCAACACAGAGCAACTATAGACACAGATCCACATGTCCTGAGTCACAGAGAAGAAGAGTCATTATTCAAAGCATCTACAACCTAAAGCACCTTCGATTTCCTTTTAGAGAGACCTTTAAATCTGTAGTTGTAGTTGAACTTTAAATTAAGGGTACATTATTTTGGAGACTAAATTCTGTAAGCTCTTATAGCTCTTGAATTCTGTCATCTCTAAGTTCAAGCACAAAACAGTTGTGTTACCTGCTGACTGCTTCTTCTCTCACAGTAGATCTCTGACATTATTCCTACTTTGTCCTTCCAGCTTTTATCTCCCCTTGCTCACACTACGTGTAGTTTTCTGAATGATCTCATACTTCTTTTGATGCCTACATTAAAAATAATAAGTGGCAAGAACTTGACAAAAGAGTTACACAAATCAAGTTATTAATGTGTTTCTTCTTTCTTCAGGTGGCATCACATTGAATCACTGTTGAACGGTGGAGTGACCATCACTGTAAACTTCTGGTACAAAGTACGCACATTTGTGTCTGTGCAGCCATTACGTTTGTCCCACCACGTGTTTCCACGATGATAACTCACCTGTCTGATTGACTCTTTTGTTCAGGGTGCCCCCACACCCAAGAGGATAGAATACCCCCTGCGAGCTCATCAGAAGGTGGCCATCATGAGAAATATTGAGAAGATGCTCGGAGAAGCACTTGGAAACCCCCATGAGGTAAAAACACCTGCTTGTGTTTTTAAAGCCGCTTTAAAACTCTTCAAACCTACAAACCTCTTGATTGTAGAAGTCACTCATAAAAGTCACACTGCCAGTTTCTAGAACATCAAATAAGATCCACATTTGGGTCAGCTGTTACATCAAATCCCTCGGGCATGCTGGCCCTTCCAGCAACCTAATTACTGTGAATATTTATGGCCTACCTGATTTAGTACAAAGGAAAGATGTATGCAGTCAGGGAGTGTGAGTGAAACGTGATATGACAGAAGTGTTTCATTCTAACCAAGAATCTTTGTTTTTCTGCAGGTTGGACCTTTACTGAAAACGATGATTAATGGGCGATATGATCAGGATCTCAGTTAGAGCCCACCACCCTTAAAGCTTCGGGAAAGAGAGACTGCTGCGTGTGCAATCGCTCATTCTGACTTTGGAGCTTAGTGACAACCTTGCAGCCATCTAACGATTGTGCGTCAGTCATCGAGTGCCATGATTATTGCAAATATGATCACAGAAGAAAATCTAACAAACTCACGGGAATGTACCCTACTTGAAGAAGTCCTTATGTCTTTGAAGAAGAGTTCTACTTTGACTGAAGTCTCTTTTCATGAAAGTTGTCATAATTCAACCTAATGGATATGTGGGTGTATTTTCTCATCCAGTCAGTAGAGGTTGTTTGAGTTTGGTACATTTGGAACCACCTCAGTATTTTGACCACTAATGGATGAGTTAAAGGGTATTAATCATACAGCACGCATCAGTTAAATACAGGAAGTTCCTCATATACATGTTATGCCACACTTTTGGGTTAAGTAAATGTGGAATGAGTTTATCACAGACGGCTTTTAAACTGAGTTGATTCAAACCTTGAAAGATGACCGTTCTTGTTGGCGGTATCTCTACACCCATTTGCATGTTTGATCAGCAAGGATTTTTTTTACAGTGATGTAACATGATCAATGGGTGAGTGGGTGTGAAAAGAAGAGTGGGTCATATATTGCTTAAAGAAATATTTGACTGCTTTCAGCTATGTTATTTTAGCTGAGTGATTTCTTTGTGTTTTATTTATGCTTTTTTTTTTTTTTTTTTGAATTATATTTCAAGGACTTTCTTGGGCTTCCCTGTGTACTAGTCACTTACTTGAGAGGGCACTTAAAATAAATGACATACTGCTATTTAAGGTTCAAAAACAGTTCAAGTAAAAACTTTAAGGAAAATACTGTAAGTTACTGTAGTGACGGAAAATAAGCAAAGATTTTACAGGCAATATTTTGTTGGGAGTGTGATGCTTACAACTATAAGTGTCTAAAACTGGTTAAAGTGAACTGCTTTAATGAATTACTTTTAATGTTATTAATTTCAAACTGATGTACGAGAACATTCTGCTGGGTTGTAGTTTATGTATCAGCCGTTTCATTGCACCATCTAGTGGTCAAGTTTGCAACTGCATGCTAAGCTTGATGTGTAATTTACCTGGCTCATGCACTACACTGCTACAAAACAGATTGTCAGTATGTTGAGCAGATACAATCCAATGCTGCGATGTGTAGGAATCTGTACAGCCAGTTGAAAACGTGTACTTGCTCCTATGATTACTGTAGAGTGACAGAGATGCTTTTTTTTTTACTACCATGCAGCCATATTGTGAAAACTGAAGTGTTCACACTTCTAAGTGCTCTGTTAAACTTTTAAAAATGTACATTAACACAAACAGGAGAGTGATTCTTAAAGTTGTGCAGCATGTGCCAAACCAGTCTATGGATATCTCCATATTGGATGAATCAGACATCTTTATTTGATTCAATTAGTTGATGGTGGACTACAAAATAGAAATAGCTAGCACATCAAAAGATTGCTGGTTTTCATGGTATTTGTTTTTTTAGGATTTAGGTTCACATCTGTGTAAAGAAAGGATAGTCTGTCATATCTCTCTATTGCGTGGTTTAAACCAGTGAACTTGTATGTGCCTTGTCTAACAATCGCATGGCACTTAATGTTTGCAAGTACATGATTCTTGAGTTTTTATTTAATGGTCAAAATGTTTGCCTCCAATCTGGCATTAAACAGCTTTAAAGTTTGGACTGACAAGGGTTCATAGAGATAGAGGCGTGCTTGTGTTGCTGAATGATTGTGTTGAACATACAGTATGTATCCTTGTTCCTCTCATTAAAGTTTGTTAAGCTCTGAAGAACTCCACTAAAAAATGTCATTTCTTACACACCCAGCTATGAAATATTTGCTGCTTTAGTAACATCAGTAACCAAAGAATACAATATGAACGATCTACAAAAATGTGTTTTATTTTCTATAAATTGTGCGTCAGAGGTTTTTCAAAGCGCAGGGTTGAACTGAAGTTATCCATTCAAGCTTTACAATAACGCCATCATATTCTTATTAAAGACAACATTGCTTCTGATGATGATATCAGTAATAACACTCCATTGTTTTACACCTACAGTCAGGAAAACTATAATATAATAATAATATACACCACTCAAAAACAATAGCTTATAGCTGCTCCAAATGGATGCAGAGAAACACAAATAGTAATGAAAACTGACCAATCAATTGATCCTATTATATAACTAACAAGAATCAAAAATAGGAGTCCAATCCTAATCAAATATTCACAACTAACAGTCACAAGCGAAGCAAAAATCCACACAGTACAGATGAGATGCATGGAGTTCTGATAAGGGACCACATCAGTAACATCATGTATACAGAACCTGAAACCACACAACAGGCCTCTTCACAAGAGGCAGGAGACTGAAAATCTAAACATCTATATCAAAAATAAAGCAGTGCTTTAGGAAATAACTGAGATCAAGTCCTCCAGCAGCATGTCGTGCTTGACCTTTATGGGGCGACTACAGTCCTCTGCTTCATGATGCCAAAAAGATTAAAGTGCTGTAATAGTTTGTGAACCCCCTGTGAGTTAAATACATTGTACTACAAAAGAGTTTGCTGATAGATACACAGTGTTTTCTATAAATGTTGAGTAATACAGTTACATTTAAGGCATGTCAACTTAAATACAGTACGCTTGAGTTGTCAGGGTGTCAGTTGTGTCACAAATATTTAACCTCCTATGCTGCCCCGGGCTTTTCATTTATTAAAATAACGTTAACAATTCTAAGCAACAAAACTTTAAGTTCCCATGAAATATATATATTCATTTCAATAAATCATTATCTGGCTATTTTTACACACAATCACCGTATTTTCTCTTCCTGTAAAACGTTTCAAATGTCTGATGACTCGTCCTGCACTTAGGGCCGTTGACGTATTTCTTGACCAATTCAAAAGCTTTGTCGAAGCTAATGATTCAACTAAATTCATCCCAACGACACGGCAGTTAGATACTCTCAAAGTTACTTTAAATAAAATGTTGCATCATCATGTCACAAAGCTTTCACTAACTTTCTTTTGACCAAAGTCACGTTAAGAGTAGGTGAATATGGCAATAAGGACTAGGACTATTTTGAGATGGGATTTAGTGCACTAGGCAATTAGCCGTATTCACACGTGCAGCAAGTGTGAACAGAAGCAGCTGAATTTTTCACTCCAACTTAAAATGGAATTATTCCTCTCAGCCTCCTTGTAAAATGTTCTATGAAGTCACGTGAGCCGATGTGACCAATGCAATCTTCATGCACGTAGTGAAACTTCATTATGTTTCTGCACATGATTGAGTCCAATTACATCATAGCGTTGCACGCAGGCGTGTCCTTTTGACATATTGGCTTGATTTCTCCTTAGACCGCCCCTCCCTGTCTGACAGGGAAAACAAAGATTTCAGGGGCAGGCAGGCTGAAATTGTCTAGAATTTTTTAGGACCGCATGTGTAAGCACAGCTATGGTCTAGTGTTTGCAAGTAAACAGTGATGTCGGAAGGTGCATCATTAGTTCTATGAATTGTCAACACAGTAAGTGGCATAGCAAATACTGAAGTGAAGATACATTACAGTAAAAAAAAAAAACCCTCAATGTTAGTAGGTTCATTTCAAAACCCTTTTGTAGCACAACAAACTGTCCAAAACACAAGGCTTGACCAAACCTGTTCACAGCACTGGGTCTGTATGATGTAAAAATAGATCTTTAATTAAAATTGGCATCAATGATTTTTCATGTTAAAACAAAGATGTTGCGGCTTGTCTAGTCCAGAAAAAACGTTACAGCACCACTAGAACATATTTATGGATAATAACGGATTCATCTTTGTTATTGTTGTCATACGTATGAATTTCTAAATGACTCATTAAGAAAAGTATGAGTAAAAAAAAGCAAAAGAAGATAAAACAGCAAGATAAAAAAAAAAGGCTTAGACGTTAAAATATCAACACTGTCAGTGCAACATCAGACCTGCTGAGATGGCAAAAAGTAGAGAGGTTAGGCTGTTACACAAACCAGAACACAAGTCACAACATCCACACCAAAACATCGCACAGTTCTCCAAAAGCTCTCAAAGAAACGAAAAGCAATGTAACTGAAACACTGTAGTAATTTAAATTTCAACAAAGGCATTTAATGGTAAGAAACAGAAAAAATAAAAATAAGCCACTGAATCTCAAACAAATACCGACCTTAACTAGGGAAAAACAGTCTCACAAACTCAGGCCGAATAAACAGAATAAATTATAAATAGTGTAAACAGAAACGTCAGTAGCTGCTCTTACAGTGTTGTGCTGGTCGTCAATGGAATCTGTACTTTCTTGCAGGCTTGAGGTTGACGTAAGTCTTCTTCATGTCCTCTGTCTCGTTGGTCTTAACAAGCTGATATCGCTCCCCTTTTGTGGTGACCACCTGGTTACTATGGTAACGAACTAGCTTCTTTGGAGCCTGTAAAAAACAACAAGATCAAATTCTATTGAAAGAAACTGTCTCGAAGCTACACTGGGAATCTGGAGTATAATCGGATGCTTACATCTTTGGGGGCGACAGGCCGGTGCGTTTTTTTGTCATCCTCCCTGTCCACTAACATGTACCTATGGACATGAAACATAGTAGTAGTTATAATTTGTTTTTAAGTCTTTGTACAGAAACAAACTCACATAAAGATTCTCCCTCCAGCTTCACTAAGAATATTAAAATCGCTTTGGGGGTAATCAAGCTAGTCATAAACAACAAAAAAAACTAGTACAGCAAGTTCTGCTCTCCACAGGATGATAATATTACTCACTTTTCAAGGATGCTCTCTTTAAGTTTGTGGTCTGCCAGGGAGGAAATACTCTTCCCTTGGTTGACCTGCAACAACAGGATGCCTTTAAATTGACTGCTGACATACACGATTAAGGAAGCAGTTAAAATGAAACATTCATTTAAATGAAGCGTGTCCGTGTGTAGCTGGGACTCACATTAAGAGGAGATGGGCTGAGTTGGACATCGCCCTCTATGATAAGGCGCACAGCTTCCTCCATGTCTCCTTTGGCAATAGACAGAGCACTGCGAGCCTCAGACAGACTGCATTTAGGAAACATCTCCAAGAGGTGCTGCTCCTGAGCCTCCCACTCAGACACTGGTAGCTGGAAATGTACAGAAAATGATACATGACTTCTAATTTGATAAATGTCAACAAAAATTAAAAGAAGTACACAAAATTGACATATGTAAAATTACATCGTCTCAATTTAAAATGGATCAGAAAAATTATAACCTTGGCAGTGGCGCCCTCTGTCGGATTTTTAAGGCACTGCGTTTCTCTTCCAGGTGGTGGTTCAGTAGACATGGTGGTGAGTTTCAGAGAAATTTCTTCTGTCTTTGCTTTAGATACACCATTTTGTTCATCAGCTAGAGTGGAAACAAATCCCCATCAGCACACAGTGGTATAAATGATTTAAGATGATCCACATCTTAAATGAATGACACTTTGTTTTCTTGACAGGTGAACACTTCCATATACTGTATCTCATCAATTATTACACAAGCACTACCTGAAGTCCGTGCAGTGGCGAGTTTTGAAGCAAGGCTGAACATCATCTCACAGACTTTGACACTGCAAAATGAATTAACATGTGTATAAACAAACGAATGACAAAGTAATTCATGTAGTTGCCCGGTCCTCTTTAACATTGATATGACACTATTTGAATTAAGATAATGGTGTGACCGTCTGTTTACCTCTCAATTTCGGCAAAGCCCGGTATATATGCTTCAAGCATCTCTCCAAAGACCTCCACATCAAAGTTTTCCTCAACACCCTCCTGAGAGCCAAGATCCTCCAAGACTCCAGTGATGTAAGACAGAAGAACATCATCCAGTGTGCTGCATTGAATGTAAAAAAAAAACTTACTATCGATGCAAAAAACGAAGTTTGCAACTTAACTACACTTTTTGTAAGAAGGCTTAAAAAATGGGATAGTTGTTTACCTGAGATCTGCATCGGGAATAAAAGTCTGAATAAATTCGTGCAGCGCATTGTGGATGATTTTGTGGAGGTCCATTGCGTTCTCCCACTGTGCAGTACAGGAAACACTGAGTTATAAGAGTGCTGGAGCTGAGAAAGCTGCAGATGGTCGAGTCAGTTATACCAAGCAGCAGATCTATCTTTACACCTTAAATAACCAAACCCAGCAGTTGTCATCTACACACCAAATATGGCACACCATCAGCTCAGACGTACATGAAAATGTTACAAAAGCATTTCTTACGAAAGCTTGGTTGTGAAAGCTAGCTGACGCTGCTGCATCTTATGACGTCATGCTGGGACACCGCACCAGAGTTGGTCAGAACTGACTTGTACGTATCACCTGCATGAACTTACAGGTGCACACTTCAAGATTCATTTCTGCAAAGTTCGCCTGACATGTCGGCCAGGATGCTACGAGTTCTTATTTTTAAATCGTCGAGGATGCTACCTAGCGTCTTCACTTTACAAAGTAAGTTAATCGATGCTAAAGTAACCTTTTGCACCAAACACGTAAAGTAGTGTCACAAACATGCTAGCCCACTCCTCTTATCACTGTATGCTACACGGACCAAATGCTACTTATTAGCTAGCTCATCGTTAATACTAATGGGACGGCTCCGTTTTCGTTCTCTAAACCGTTGCAGGGAGCTGCCGTGTTTTCGTTTCTAAATCATTCATTCAGTCCCTTTCACATTCCCTCTGTCTATTCATCAACAGTAAATGGATATGTATCTTCATATCTCCGTGAAGACATCACAGTGGGCTGTTAGCAAATAAGCGCTAGCTAAGTGGGGGGCTTGTTAGCCAACAACAACTGCCAACGATCACCGATGAACCATTTTCGTAAATCGGAGCGACCTTTACGCAGAATAAAACTTACCGTCGTAAATCACAGGACCATGAAGCTTCAAGTTTTCCCCAAATGTGTTAGAGGGGATGCTGCTCAGTCAGTACAGAGGTTACAGGCTTTCTATCTATCAGTGCTGCTTGTTATTAGCCCGCAGGATTCAAAACATCACGACGTCACTTCCTGTGATCGTAAGCAGCCTGGTTATTATATAAAATATATATATATTTATATAAAAAGTTATTATATGAAACGTTTTCTTCATGAAAGATTTCTAAACATACATTTGAAATGCTGTATTGAATTTGTGTTTTTCATACGAAAAGGGGATGTATTATTTTATTCAATTCAATTCAATAAGCTTTATTAGCATTAATGTGACAATCTAGCCTAATAAAAGTAATTAAAAGTAATAATCAATCATTCATTTGTATAATAATAAAAGCTATTAAAAATAAATTAAAACAAGAGTAATAATAAGATAAATAAAAAACTCAAATACAAAACAATAACAAATAAAAATATAGATAAAGTACATTCCCTTGATCTAATTGTTTTAATGAATGTGTGTGTGTGTGTGTGTGTGTGTGTGTGTGTGTGTGTGTGTGTGTGTGTGTGTGTCTCTGTATAATCTCCCAATTGGGTTTTTCTCCCAGTATGGGAGTTTGTATGTGTTTGTGTGTTTGTGTTGTGTGTTCAAATTAATCTGACAACAGAAGTCTTATTAGGGGCCAAAGAAAACCATAAAACACAACAGTTGAGTACTGCTCAAACAATAAGCCATGTAACCGAGGAATCAAATGATCTATTGAAGTAACACAAGTAATTGTTTGAGCAATACATTCATTTCATTGTGTTGCCTTTTCTAAACTAATACATACCTCAGAGAGACTTTAATGTTGTCTCTCCTCAGCAACTCATTTGATTGTTGTCCAACTATTTGAGTCATTGGGATTTTTATATTCTGTAAAGCACTTTGTGACGTTGGGTTCGATAAGTGTTTTATAAATAAACTTTATTATTGTTATACTGTATATTATTGTAAAAACAAAAATTCTTAGGATTTTCTCATTTCATCTCCAATTTGAGGATTTTCTGTCATTGAAAACTGGATATTTGATTTTTGAGTTGTCAAAATAAGGCATTTAAACTAAAGACATCAAGCCATAACATCTTACTTTTCATGTATTAATCAAATAGAATTAATTAAAAAAATGTGTGAAGATGAATCATTATATGCCCGATGTTTTAAGCTGAATTCTGAAGCCTAGATTAACCACCAACTATTGTTTAAATAGCTGCTACTTGTATATAGTAAAAACTTTATGTCCCAACATTTTCATTTTGTTATTTCACACATCCATAAGGCATACACAAATGAGGACATAAAGCTAACACATAATGTTTAAGTCAGTCAATCACAATGTATGTGATACATTGTGATTTAAGGCAACAAAGCCACCAACATTTGTCATTAAGACTTTACTTTTTTTTTCTTCTTATGATCCTCTGCAAAGGTTTCACACAGCAAACCCGTTTGTTTCGGCTTTCCCTTCCATAGACGTGAAGCTTTCTCTGACTCATCACAGACTCCTGACTCAGTTTCTGATCGCCGGTCTAACCTACATAAGGTCAGTAAACAGTCTACTCTCACTTGGACATTATCTTATATCTTTTGCCAGATCCATACATACTTGATGATCAGGGTGTTATCTGAGGCAACATCAATGATGTCATCAGATCCTGCTCTCAGTTACCTCCGCCTGTGTTGGTATTATAGCAGATATGTACCTGTAAATCATTCATGGCCATTCAATTGTTTCCCCGCTCCTTTGGCAGTATCCCTTGCCGGCTGTAGTATTTCATGGGGAAATATGGTACACTCCACTGATAAAACAAGCAAGAACAATTCTCAACTTGGCTGAACTCTGTTTCAACCCTGAGCTCATGGCTAGACAGGTGGGGCTGAGGTATCGAGGCAGAGCGTGTGTACAATGTACAGCACAGGAGAGCATCTCGGTTTTCTCAGTGCATTAACAACTGACACTGAGGACATCGTGCAAATTATACATCACAAGCTAATACACCTGCATGCATTTATTACGCTAAATATACTGTCATTACATGATTACACTTGAGAAGTACAGAGTCAAGTTTCAGGCACCCTTTGCCTACACATTTACATATAAATCTAATTCTTTACTGCAGGGTAACATTTAGTCCCATACCAAAGTCAATGATCTCAACGCCAACCAAGACCCTGAATATACAGTAATTGTCTTTTTCATCAAAAAATCAAAAAAGTAACTTATTCCTGAAGTTCTGACTTGTTTCCTTTTTTTTTTGAAGTGTTCCAACACTAGATGGCAGCATTGAGTTATTAGTGCCAGCAGTACCTCAGACACTTCCGTGGGAGATGGTTTGTTCAGACACCTTCTTCCAAAAATACAAGAATGATCAATTTTGAGCATCCAAATAACCTTTATTTTCACTTTTAGATATGCATTATTTGTGCAGGACCAACGCCTAACCCTAAAAAGCAAAGGTCATGAGTTCACAAGTACATAAGCATCAGACACTTAATGTTAAATATGGTCTCGGGCAGTGTAGTGTAGGTTCGATGCTGTGTTTGAAGACAGATATTTTTAATATTCATACTTTGTTCTATCAGGGAACAATAATGCAGTAATTTATCTTGGTCATATTTTCTGATTTGCCCTCATGGGTAAGGACGTCACTGCTTTACATGCAGTGGTTAAGTAGTTGGAATCTAAGTCTTTGCCTGTTTATTACAGAGAGAAGGAGACATACATGAACGCACCCGGCTGCACTGAAACATTCTTCATCAGAGATGCACTTATCCAGTTTGTAGGTTTAAATCAGAGAATTAAAACACACTTCAAGAAAAAGAGTGTAACAAGGATAAATTGAGAATAAATGTATTTGAGGTAGCCACACTTTGGAGATAAAAACATTTAATGATGAAAGTTTATGGCTGTCTGTCGACTGCACAAGTTCTGAAACAGTATCAGAAGAATCAAACATCCTACGAAACAACAGAAGTTCAGATGTTTAATCATTGTATAATTCCATAAAATAAAATAAAATACACACAAATAAAGGAAATCAATGTATAAATGTCATATTCCTTCAATTAAAACAAGGCACAAACTGAACCTTCAGCCTCAAGCAAATTAATATTCTACATTAACTGGTTTAAGGGGCACAGATGTGCAGAAAGGTGGAGTTAAGAATATGACAAAAACACGTCTGTGATTGTTTTGTTCATGTCTGCATCAGTAAAACAGAGCAATATATTTGACAATGTTATAAAAAGTATTTAACCAACGTTTGAAGTAGGCAGCCTTACTTTGTCAAATGCATAAAAAAGGGACGAGTTTTAGGAAAATGTAGTTAATTTCCTTTACTTGACAGCATGTGAACAAACTGTTCAAATGTCTGAGGCGTATTTTTCATTCAGTCACAAAGAAAACAAAGAAATAAAAAGGTATTAATTCATTCATTTCACATTAGTGTAAGTGGAAGCCAAACCTTAATATCTGCTAATGGTATGTTTACTCATTCCTGCTCCTATATGCCGGCGTACAATCAAGCATGTCATGCAACAATGTCGAGGCTGGGCACATAATGTGGATATTGTACTGGTGGCACAGATTTCCATTTTCACACAGACAATGGGGAGAGGGGGTCGGCTCGGGGGACGACTGAGCAAAAAAAAAAAAAAAAAAAAATCTCTTATTCTCTTCAGAGTCACCAAAACACTAAATGATTTATTGCCAAATTAATTACCCTTTACCCAACTTCAGACAAAAAAATGCTCCGAGCTGTCTGTCGGAACAGCATTATTCTATTAACGTTCGATTTGCAGTTCAGCCAGAGTGACTTCATATTTAGATTTTATTGTATTTTCTAAGCGAGTGTGTGGCGCTGCATCCACAATAGAAAGGCTGAGAATGATCAGACAGTTGAATCACCTGTGCTGCAGAGATGGGATCACTAATTATTTGGAGTGACGGTTTGTTAAAAATCTTAAACACTTAAACAAATCTGTCTCTCCAAAGTGTCACAAAAGGTGCATTTACAGAGTGTATTCAAGCACAGAACGGTTTAATTAATAGCAACTTTTTTACAATATAAGGCCTTCACAATCATGATCCATCTTTAATCAAATCTAAGACTTACTAATAATTTCAGCACTTTCTGCGTGGTTCAGAACGTCTTTTTATTCAATGTTTATTGTGTAGGTTCTTGCAATAGTACAAGATTAAAAACACTTGTGAATCAAAGTTGATATATACTTTTAATTACATTTCATTCTTGCTATTTTTTTTCCACTTCATCTAAAGGTGAAGGTTAGTGACTTCAAAGGGCTTGAAGCTTTAGCATGAGACAAGCTGGCCCGTTTTCTGAAGGCGCGGCTGACCTAATCTGGATCCGGGCCTCCTGTGTGGGCTAGCAGGCCCTACCGTCTGCCTCCTGTACAGATCCAGGAAGTAGTCAGGGCCCATTGCCCCTTTTCCCCCTCCTTGCTAACTCCCTCAAACAACCACACACTTATATATTTAGAAAAAAAGGACCATTTGGTCGTAAAGAGTGCAAATCTGCAGAAGCATAATCTGTGATAGCAAACAATGTGAGACGTTAAATTGCATAGAAAAAAAGCGATTGGGTGTGATTTAAAAAAAACAAGTCGCTTATGTTCAGTGAACGCTTCTGTGTCCCTTGTCTTGGTCTGTGTGTCTCTGTTCAGCAGTCGATAGGTTAACCTGCCCCTGGCATCCATCTTGTGTGGCCCCCCTCGCATTACCATTGATCTGAGGGAAATAAAGAGCACACGTGTTATTATATACAGCGCAGAAAAACAGCCTCTCGCAGTGATGGAGTGAACAGGCCAAATGTATGAAATATTGCCCCTCCGACATATTCCGTCTTCCTGTCAATAGTGCAGCCTTTGCCCACAAACCGGATCAATAGGGACTTATCTTTTCATGATAACACATAACGATGTTGTCTGTTGTCTTTTTCTTCTAATTCCATCCCTCCACCCTTTTTTTTTTTCTCCAAATCATCCATGCTGATATGTATATTTGGACATGCCTTTCTTGTTCTTCCTTGTGTTTTTTCCACCCTAAAGAAAGAAACTCAAATTGGCGCGGGCCTTCTCGTCAGCGACATGGCAGTTACAAATTTACATGTTGGTTTTCTGGACGTTTCTCTGAAGCTTTTGGGGGTCTCTCATGTGTGAGACTGCTCAGCGGAGAGAAGACACCCCTCTGTAAAAACATCTGTTGTGGAAATGGCTGTCAGACTCCCTTTTGTGGGCTCCGTCTCTTCTTTGCACAGAGATTGTCATTTGTTTTGATCATTTATGTGGGTGAAAGAAGAATAATAAAAAAATCTGGAGGATGTGCTCGTGCAGTTCAGCAGTCTACACTTTGGCTTTTTTGTCATTCAAAGGAACACTTCTCTCTGATTTCGTGACATTTTGGTCTGCACATTGAGGCATGTCATGTAGCTATGTTATTTACTGTAGAAGTCAACTAAACTGCACTGTGAGAAACTGTTTTTTTTCCAATAAATATGAACCCTTCGTGGGGCATACATTCCCTGTGTTTCGGACAAGCTGCTTAAAGATGATAACAACAAATACTCTTTAATTATTCATGATGCTGTGATCATTATCTTGTGTGGAAGAAGTCACCGGAAAATAGAAAATATTCATTGTCTCTTTTGATTGAAAGTCATTTCATTGTAGGAAATGAGATTTCTCTGTGTCAAAAGTGAAATATAAACTTCTTTTTTGTCACTTTTGTATGAGTGAATAAAGCATTTTTTAAATTGAAACTAAATGCTGTGAAACATTCATAGGTCAAGTGAGGGTTCTTGAAATATTTCATCAAGAGACGCTTTTTGTTCTGACTTGATTTTTGTTTCTTGTTTTGTTGCTTTTTCAGAACGGTCTGGCCTCGGTGCGATGATGCAACTGTTCTCAAGCTACATCGGAACTGTGACCGAGTTCATGTCCTGCGGCGTCAGGAGGAACCTCACCTCGATGTTCTCACAGGTCAGCTGCCCTTTATCTCAAGCTGCTCTTTCAGATATTCTGCTCAGCTGTTTCACTACTCGACAATACTTTCAACTCACACATACGTTGAACAAATTAATTCCCAAAATAATGAATTTCTTTGGATGAACTTGTAAGGATTGTATTCAGAAAAGTTAGGCCAAGTTATGAACTTTAAAAACCACAGAGTTTCCTCATAATACAGTCTAATCTCTTGATTGTAGAATCCTTCTTGTCAAATAAGGAATGCATTTAGACAGCTGACAAATCAAGCATGAGTTGGAAACATAATGAACAATCTGTACTTTTTGCTTCCACGATTTTATTCAGTATATTTTTTCTGGGGAAAAAAAGTCCTGGGCGGACACACAGTCTAGTTTTGAGCTGTTTTAACTTGTTCTGAAGCACAGCATCAATTTTCAACAGTGTTCAATTTGAGGTCTTTCTCAGTTTACCCGCAGGCTGAATTTCCCATTGGTTTACTGTGGAGTTTACTCTTGGAGTCAATACCATATCTCGTTCTGATGTTTTTTTTTACAATCTTCTAAAGAAACTGAAATGCTTTTATGTGAAATTTGTTGATAATTTTCTTACAAAAGAGGCCTAATTCTATATTTTAAGAAAAGTTAAGAAGGTGTCTGCATGTATGACTCGTAACAGCGAGATCCCTGTGTGAATTAATGGGCCGCCTGTATGTGAATGTGTGTTTTTCCTGCAGAACAGGTGAGTGTTTGAGCAGAGTGACACCCCATAAACTAGCTGATAACCTGTTCCTGTTCTTCTTATCTGTCTTCCTGACAATCCTGGGTCCCTGGGCGCGTTGTCGTTTCCCCTCGGGCCCATTATCAGATCCCCTCTGTAGGCTCCCTCAACAGCTACAGTTATTGCAGCAGACTCTTCTTTTATAGCACCATGATGTGTGAGCTTTTTTTATGAGTGAGTGCATGTTGTCTTTGGGATCGTAGTTTCCTTTTTTGTGTGTGTTTTGACTGAGAGGCTTCCCCTCCAAATTGTTTCCCTTTTCCTCTCCAAATCAAACCGAATACAAAAGAAGATTCCGGTTATTTTCAAACACTGTATCATTAATCATCTTTTTCCAATCATGTTTCACCACCTGATCGGCCCCTCACACTATCTGTGCGAAACGTGTTATCTCCCTCTGCCATTCATGTACACATTTATTGGATTCCAAGTCTGTGGGATCAATCTTTTGGCCACCAGAGGAGCATAACTAATGGCAACATTAGAATGGCTTTGTGAGAGGGACTGGCCGGATGCGGGTTAACCAAGCAGGAAATAATCTAGGATTTTATATCCTGCATGAATGGCCATAGGATATGCTGAGTATAAATTAATCCTCCCCAAAATTTTAGCAGTGAGGTTATCTTTTGAATGAAACAGTTGCAGTGGGACGGCTGGTTCGTTTGGCCAATTTTTTTTTTCTTTAAGGGGGGGTTGCTTCCCGCCTGCACACATGTGGAATTTCTTGGCAGATAATGACCGTCATCATAATGCTCAGCCAGGGTCAGAGTATCTATTCTGTCTCTGACCGCAGGTCTAGACGGCCTTCCTCTGCAAAGCTCTTTTTTCCCTTCCTTTTAAAGCCCCACTTCTATTTTCCTGTTGTGCCCAAACAAGGATTTTATAAAACGGGTGACATCGCCACACAAGCTGTCTGCAGAATCCCCCTTAATTAAAGTGACTTTTAAAGCCTTCCTCAGACACTAATAAACCCCCTCTCCATTAAGATCCTCCTAATTACTGTGTGCAAAGGAAAGGGGGACGCACAGAGACAGACAGTGTGGAGGTAAGCCTGCTGGCATTTGGCCCCATAAGCTGAGCGCCACACAAAAGAAAATGTCCCCTGGGTTACCCATCCTACCAGAGAGAGTCCCCTTTTTTCCAGCCTGGCTCCCCCTCTTCTGTTTTTCTTCTTTATGAATGAAAGTATATGACATGTGGGGCTGACAGTGTCCATTCATGGAGCTGCTGGAATGTGTGAATAACAGCTTTGAATGAAGCAGGAATCACAGCCACCTGATAAGTCATTAAGCAGTCTTTTGACGTTACCATTGTTTAAATGTGCATGGTGGAAGTGAGAGTGCTGTCATCTATAAACAGCCGCTCACTCGAGTGAGGCTGATTAGGAGAGATAGATATTCAGGGTATACAGAGAGATGCAGGAATCCTCTCAGGAAGCATTATTATAGCATGTTGTCTGCTTAAACGTCGCTATCAGTGAATGATTACAATCATGTTGGAAGTTTGATTTGGATGACAAGAATCTCATATCGTTACACGTCGCACTGTGCCACAGTACCTGAGTGTGTGGACAGTCGTCGCAGCGTCGGTGGCAGAGGCCTGCCCAGAAAGGTTAAACGTGTTTGGTTCATGTCCTGGTCTGCAGATTAATGACATTAACGAAGTTTCCATTAGTCGCGCAACCCAGGGAGACATGGGCGTCCATGCGGAAAGCCACATGACCGAGGCAGAGATAAGAGAAAATGAAATACGTCTTCGTGGAGACAGAAGGGGCCAGGAAGTGCCACTCCAAATTAGCCGCCGGCCCAGTTTGTTGTTACTTCATTAACCCAACAGCCCCAGGAAAAATAAAAAGCGGGGTCACAACCTTTAGCAACAGGGAGGCCTGAGATTTGCAAAGAAGGGCTCCTGCAAACTTTAGCTGGATGCAACTGTTGACACAATACAGGCAAGTGTGTATGGAGGGAAGTTAGCATTAAAGGGGGGTGTTACTACCTCCAGAGGTTTGGAATAATAAAATTTGTAACTTTACTTTTCAGGTTTCCTAACTTGAGTTTTTAATGTCTGACAACATTTACTGTTACCAGCTGCATTCAAACTCAACATCTGAATTTTTCTTCAAAGCAGGCTTCTTATTTTACTTTTAATACCTTCGAGGAGAGTTCTTGATCGCTACCTTTCACTACATCCAGCCGGATTTCAACACATCTTAGCAACTTGATGTTCCATATTTTTCAGTATATAGTTGTTTGTATTATTTTAATTGACTCTAGATTGACTTACTATGAAAAGCCTTCTTGAAATCACACCAGGTGCAGTGATCTTTGCACTGACATGGACGTTAGAAATGTCCTTCAGATGACTACTTTTTTTACTCTTTAATTTTTCAGTTTTACTTCAGTAAACAAGTTGAATGAGGACTTCTACCTTTTGTTTCCCCCCCCACAAGTATCTCTCTAATTAAGTAGATCATGTGTGGACTTCTGACGCCTCTGTTCACCTCCAACTTTTATATTTTTCAAAACGAACCACGAAAAGAAATTCAAAGTATTGCTTTCCAATACTTTGATTTACCTTTGAAATTAGACGATTCAATCCCTCTGGGATATTGTGATGGTCCTTCATTCAGATCTAAGGGCTCCGCTGTGTAAGTACACAGAGTCAGGATGAGTCAGTTAGCCAGCTTTTATTGCATGAATGACACAAAGACAATGTTTCCTACAGAATGAGAACCCTCAACCAATGATATATGAAAAAAATATCCAAAGGACGGTAGCATTAATAATAGGGAATCATTACCAGCTGTTATACAAATAGTATAATAAAGGATATTACTGGATCATCAATATTACATAATGTGCATTGTTCCCGTCCAACATTTGGCTGTGTACTTCAAAACGGAGCCGTGTTGTATAATGCCGTCCTTGTTGTTGTAATGCGAGCTGCACGGTGGCTCTTTATTTGCAGGCAGTGACTTTATTAGAGTCTATGGTTACAGACCCTTGGAAGGAGGGCTATTGTATTCTCACCCCTTCTTTGGCAAACACACCTGTGCTGCTTCTCTTCCTTTGCACACTCTTCATAACAAACAGGCCTGGTGGACTGTAGAGTTTGGATAGAAAACACAAATGATCTTCACTTTTGTTTTTATTATTGGTTAAAATAAGCTGATGTATGCGTTACATGCTTATTCCCATCCTGTTTCTTTTAAAGTAAGCAGAATTATCCCAATTTTCTCTCTAGTTTCCCTCTCTCCTTCTTTTTCTCTCTCTCTCTCTCTCTCTCTCTCTCTCTCTCTCTCTCTCTCTCTCTCTCTCTCTCTCTCTCTCTCTCTCTCTCTCTCTCTCTCTCTCACATACACACACACACACACACACACATTCACACGTCCACACATATACCTACTCAGCAACATGGATCGGCAGCAGCTGACTTGGCTAGAAACTCTGTGGCACAGGTAGACAGAAGCAGGGTCCAGCGGGTGTCTACTGAGGCTGTAGACACATCTGCCTGCTTGATTTCACCTGGTAACTGAGCATGTAGTATTTACTTCTCGGCTGAAATGCAATCAGGGGCTGCTAGCTGGCAAGGCAGCAATAAGCCTGCGATTAGGTGCAGTTTTTCCCCCTCCTTTGACAAAGTGAGGAAAAGTTTGAAATCGAAAAACTGCTGAAAAATGTATTGTTATAGTCTGGATACACATTTCAAACTGCATTTAAACTTTTTTTTAAACATTTATAAACTTATAAAACATCCAAAAGATGTGAAAAAATATATTATTAAACCTTTAAAATCAGGTTTACTTTTCAACCTCATGTGACATTTTTCAATTTCCCTCCTCCAACAATAATTTGGCGTAGTTTTTGACAGTCAAACCGATTTGCATGGCAAAGTCTCCATTATTTTATTTGACACCATTTCCCTCTAGTGATTAAAAGCAGTGATTATAAAATAAATTAGTAACATATATTTAAAGCAGCCTCACACAATATAATAAACGGGTAATGAAATGCATTATAATGAGCTCTTCCACTGCTGACGACCAGAGTCTCGTGAATTCCTGATGATGAACGTAATAGTGACACTGCTGAGGTTTCTATACGGTAGAGTGCTCCTCTGTGTGCACGTATAAACATTTACATCCTCGAGACAAGAGTCACCTCTCTAATCTGGCTGAAGAAGTGTGTGGAGAGGCCCTTTATCCCTCCCTGCTTTAACCGGTTGCTCACAGAAGAGGCATTTACCTCCGCTAATGGGGAGTGAGTCTTTCACTGGGGCCTGTTTGCCTCTCAGCGTCGTCTGAAAGAAACCTAGCCAGAGAGGAGACATTAAGAAAACCAGTTAATCTGGAGTATTCTGTGTGTGTGTGTCTGCCCAGGGAGTGGACCCAGCTCCTTGGTGCCTTCTCAAGAGGTTTCTCTTTACAGCAGAGTACAGAAGTGTTAGATCAGCACTTTTTTCAGTAGCTCTGATGAAGACTCAGTGGCTAAACAGATAAGTGGGTAACCTCTCTGGTCATTGTTTGAGAGTTTGATGTTTTTTTAAAGTGTTGCTGATGTAAAAAAATCAACCTTGGGACATGTATAATCTCACGTATTGCATTGTTTTAATTACTTAAAAATGTTATTTGCCAAAATCCTTATTATAATACTCTTCAAATAAGTGACGTGCTGACGTAACATGAGAAATGGGATGATGTTACCATGAATTGTGTATTATTTTTGACTGCTAACTGACGCAGCTCACAAGGTCTGGCTCACCAACGATGTTGTGCTTTGACTAAAAAAGTTGTACTGCTTAGTCTCATTTGCCCTTGTTGCATCTGATTGCAATATTAATCTGGCCAAGTATAAAAAAGACAAAATGATATGACAGGATACGATGTGATATGATATGATCGGACATGACACAATATAGGACAATCGTCTTAGACTGAGGTTCTGCACACATTTAGCCGCCTTGGCGCCTCCACTGTAGCAACAATAAATACATCAAATAAAATAATAACAATCCACGTTAACAACAATGATCCACATGGTTAATTTAAACACTGTTTAAACATTTCAATGACAATAAGATGTGTGATGAATGAACAAATACTGAAGTGTGCATGTTAGTTCAAGTGTCACACTTCCTACAGGATGTCTTTCTACCGTTCACAGAGTTTACACAGTAAAGACAGATAGACAGAAGCTGTCCTATATAAACTTTCTTGAGTTTCAAAATAATGAAAGAGGGTGAAGATCATAGAAATATTTTTTGATGAGCTTTATGTGCTAGTATTTGCTTATTTGTTTTTATAAATGTTATTAAATTTCAGTCAAAGGGGGGCACAGGTAGCCTAGTGGTTAGTGTGTGCACCCCTTGTACAGAGGCTAGACCTTCAAGAGGGTGGCCTGGGTTTGAATCTGACCTGTGGCACCTTTACCCCCTGTCGTTCCCTTCTCTCTCTCTCTCTCTCTCTCTCTCTCTCTCTCTCTCTCTCCCGTATTTCTGACTCTATCCACTGTCCTATCTCTAAATAAAGGCAAAATAAACCTTACAAAATTATAACTTAAATATTCTAAAAGTTGCAAGTTTCAACGCAATCCGACCATTATTAGTAAAATACTTACTCTCTAAGCGGGAAAGGTTAACCTGCTCGTGCTGCAAGAGAAATTTTGGTTTATTCTTTGTGGTCTGTGCACATTTAATGATAATCCATCCAATAGTTGTTGAGATATTTCAGTCTGAGTTCTGCCAAAAATCACAGCATGCGTAAATTCATTTGGGACACCAAAGTTTTGCAAAAAAACAAAACCACTACTTATAAAAATAGTTGTAAAAATACACAAGGAACAAAGCCAATTCTTTCCCTCTCACCTTTTGTTGTCCAGCTCTCACTTTGGCCTTTATATAGAAAACATTTGAACTCTCTAAATCAGGCAATAAGCCGTCACTCCCCCTTAAAGGAACCAGATGAAACAGTCCTTCTAGAAGGACCAGAAGCCCAGCTACCATCACAAACTAGTCACTGTTACTTAGCTTTGTTTGTAGCAGTTAACCTCCTCAGCACACTCCAGCCTTCACTCACCGTTTATGGAGCACTCCTACTGTAGCAGGAGTGTTAGACAAAGGTCATCAGTGGCTGCAACCAGAATGACTAGTCGTTAAGGATGGGACAAAGAAATGGTGGAGTAAATCTGGAAGATTGGGGCTTATCAGATGGGTAGGTATACAATGGTGGGAGATGGTCAGATTATGATGAGCAGGAAAACAAAAGTTAAGGAAGTCAGATGAAAGGATAAAAAAAACGTTTTTTTTGTTCAATTCTGCATTGCAACAACAAGATCAGTCTATTGGCAGAATTAGAAATGCACAATGATATGCATATCCTAAAAGACACTGTCATAGACACTGTGTTTCCCATGGGGGAAACCCACCCACCCATGCACCCACACACACGCAAACATGCACACTTGTGTTTCAGTGAGAACGACAGATGCCGTATGGACTGCTGTATTCTCAGCAGTAAAGGAGGGCCCTGAGGGTCTCCGCTGTCTGACAGTACACCAGGGATCAGCTGTGACACAGTGACACCGATCCCCTTATGTCACGCAGAATGCCGTACTAACACCACTCGCTGTGTGTGTGTGTGTGTGTGTGTGTGTGTGTGTGTGTGTGTGTGTGTGTGTGTGTGTGTGTGTGTGTGTGTGTGTGTGTGTGTGTGTGTGTGTGTGTATGGATTTGTTTTGTGGGATTTCATCATGTCAGATACACAACAATATTCATGTCTGCTTTCTGTGCTGGTGCATTGACTGCCTTTTATGTGCACCCTTAAAGTGCAACACATCAGCCCCACACTAATATCCCTCTTTTAACGTTGCTCCAAAATAAAATTATCAAAAATATTTTTGGGGAGTTGTATAATATGACTTTGGTGTCATTCAATCTGGTCAGAGTCTTTATGAACAGAAGGGGAGCTGTGTGGTGCTGTTGGTTGTACTGCTCATGTTTGGCCAGTTGAGGCCATGCTTTCCTCAGGGTGAGCAGAGTCTGACTGCAGCCTCAACATGTACTGTCACTCTGTCCCACTTTCTTCCTCACAGTGAGTTCTTCACAGTGCGTCTGTATATATGGGTCATGCAAAAAGAATCCTCTCATCTCAGGGATCTCTACTATTTAAATGACTCATTTTAAAGATAGGATTGCTTTCTTGCAATATTATTAATTTGTACGTTTTGTTGACTACATTACATTTGACTATATTTTACTGTAGATATTCTTGACTTGTCTTGAAAAAAAGAAGATATTTCCCACCCTTAGATACTTCTTGCGATCAATTCATTATAAGTTAATACATCTGTTTTGGGCTGTTGTGCAGATTGTGTAACATTTGACATTTTATATATATATATATTTTCAAACAAACGTGTGTTTCTATGATCTAATATCAATCTCAGTAAGCTTGAATGAACATACAAGAAGCCACACAGAAAAAACCTTTCAGAGATACTTACAAATCTGAACATTTTCATATTTTTACCAAATCTGAAGAGTTTGTGATTTTTTTTCTTTGAACCTCTTGTGGTTGTGCAGATTTCAAATCAACCTCTTTCCAAGTGTTCTACAACATGTTGGATAATGAGTTTTAAATTCTTTAATTTGGGTAAGAATATGTGTTTTATACATTATTGAATTAAAGAACTTATTTCCACATAACTTCCTTAACACTACCACTATATTTGAAACTGGTTCTGCTTCTGGGGTTTGCTTCTCCCCAGGCAGCAGAGGTCCATTTGCAGTGCTGGTCAGCCTCTCTCCAGGTGCAGACCTTCTCCCCTGAAAACCACCATGAGCCTGTCAAATAAGTAAATCCAGGGAGATGTGTGGCCTGTGAAAGGGATATGCTCACCCTGGTAGAGGGTGCAGAGACGCTCCTTTGTTTCCTGGCATGTCTCACATACTTTCAGAGGGCAGATAAGCCCCCACACCATGAAACACTGCTTTATGTTTGGCCCCGGTAACGTCCCAGAGAGGGCAGAGTGGACTCGGAGGAGAGACCAGTCAGTGAGCAGGTAATATGTCCCCTGTGTCACACCTTGTTAAAGGGCCAGATGCGCATTAGAGCTTTGGTTATGTATTCCTGAGGTATTTAAGCATACACTGAAAATACTCCAATAACCAAACTCCTAGTTAAAATATTCCTCCCTCCAGCTCCTTCACTATCACTCTTTTTTCTTTTATTTCCGCCGCTCTCTGAGGAGAAGGGGTAAGCTCGGATGGGGAAAGGCGAAAGGGGAGGGGGGGGTAAGGGGGTAAGGAGGTGGGGGCTTGGCTGTTTCCTGAAATCGGATTAGCAGCTACTCTACACTTACATTGCAGGCACTGGGGCTTTAGTTTAGCCCAGCTCAAGACCACCCAAAAGGTAAACAGGTACATTACTGTGGGGAAAAAAGAAAGTGAATGGTGAGGGGATAGAGGGGGAAAAACTGATGAGAGATGGATAGAGAGTGAGTGAAATACATACGTGACTACTTGGCAGACTGGTTAAAGCAGATTACCTGCTGCAGTTAATCTGAAATTAATTCCAAATGCTGCTTGATGAAGTGCTGGAATTTTTTTTGCAATGACACAAACAAAAAGTAAAGAAGAAAAAAAAATGCTAAACCCAACTTACTTCTTAAATTTATTCTGAACTACCAATTTGTGAACTTCCTCTCCTTGAACCAACTCTCTGGACCTTCACAAAAGACCTACATATCTCACCCCCAGCCCTCCCCGCTCACCAAGATATCTAAACCTCACACTGTCATGCTGCTGCCACTGCATCCCACAGAAAACCTCCTGAAAATTAGTTTTTGGCAAGCGGCTCGCAAACACACTCTCCTGTCTGCTGCAAGCCACCAAGGCTTTGTTAGGCAGGCCCGCTCTGAGCCCAGAGCCTTCAAGACCCCCATTATGCAGCAGGACTCAGCGGGGCAGAAAGAGCAGGAGTGTTTTCGCCAGTCATGTGGGCACACAGGCATTATACACTCTTCAGTGGCACTGTAGCTATTTTGTGAGTCTTACAAACAGAGGGGAGGCCTGCACAGGCTGCAAGAAGTTTTGATAATTGGGAGTTATATAAGTTCCAAAATCCTCACAGGAGGATTGTAAGTTTTTTCCCCTCCTTTCCCCCCATTGTGTGCTTTTGAAAAGAGTGTGTGAAGGCCCCACTGCGAAGGTGACAAATCCTTTGACATAAATCATTGTGTAAAGGTTAAAGGAATACAGTCAAGTGCTCACGAAGAAGAGCCTCTAATTGCCTGCTTTGCTCTAGCTTTGCCGAGCTGTGTTTTACAAATTAAACAACAGCTCCTGCACACGGCAGAGCATTTGTCAGAGTACGCACGCTTCTCGTGCACGCCTGTTTGTGTGTCTTTGTTTACATGAGCCCTTGTGTTAGTCCACTTATGTCTTATTGTAAAAAATAAGCTTGTTCAGAGCTTGTGTCAAGATCCACCGACGTGCATATCAGCTGCAGCTGGGCAGGAATTGAGCTGGAGTTTTTACTAATCAGTGATGGACGAACTCAGGGCTCCCTGCATCTCAAACATCACTGCTTCTGTCAGGGGCCCCGAGTGCGGAGCAGGCGGGCTGAGCAGCTCTGATCAGCACTGTTGTGTTTTTTTTTTTTTTTTTTTTTCAACTGAATCACACTGGGGAACATGTGTGTGTGTTTGAGATGCAGGGATGCATGGTGCTAACCCTCCCCTGAGTGGTAATGCATGAACTGTTAGCAAAACATTGTTGCTGCTGCTGTTGCCTTCTATGTTAATAAGACGTCGATTGTGGTGGGGGGTGCACAGATGTAATTCAAGGTTGACATCTCAAGATTCAGAATGCACCTTTAGTGAGAGATATCATTCGTCCTGCGGACCGGAGGCCAACTTTTCAAGACGATACAAAAGACATAGGAAGATTATATATCAGCTCTTATGCATAATGACAAATTGATTCTTGATCACATATTTAAACTTTATGGTGCTTTGAAAATCCAATCTTTTCTTAAAATACATATATTCCACAACATTTTGACACAGAAAGCCCCGCAAGCTCATTACAAGCCTGCTGTATTTGTAATCGCTCCACCTTTTATGCAGCATCTCAAGCTGTCAAGCCGCCCGCGTCCATGTCACTCAGTTATGTGTTGTAGAGAGGACAGTTCAGGCTGTGTAAATGTATTTATGAATGCATGATTTTGTGAAAGTGTGTACTTGGCTCTCCTCTTGCTGTCTAATAACTGGTAACCCCAGCTGTGTGTGTGTGTGTGTGTGTGTGTGTGTGTGTGTGTGTGTGTGTGTGTGTGTGTGTGTGTGTGTGTGTGTGTGTGTGTGTGCGTGTGCGTGTGCGTGTGTGTGTGTTTGTCTGCCTGTGTAAAGCTGAGGCTCGCTGGGGCACTGAGGCGAAACTTGGCCCCAGTCAGGCCAGCGCGCAGAGGGCAGAGAGCAAAAAGCCTCCAGCCGTGATTTCTCTCTCTTTCTCGCTTTCTCTTTCAATCTCTCTCTCTTCCACTGGGATTTGGAAATAGGTAGCCCGGAAGATGTAACATGTATTTATTTTGTACACAACACTCAGGGATTCTTTGGCCTTGTGTAAATGCACATGCAGTACTTTTTTTTTTTTTTTTACAGATGTTGCAGTAGCAGAAAAAACCCCATCAACTTTGTCAGATTTTTCAATTTAAATTTGCACAATCAGGCTTCCAACTCTAATGTTTCTGTTTCCCTATATATTATATTGAATGGCAAAATGCATCATTTGTAACTGCCCTTCAGAATTATTATTTTTTATTTAAAATGTATTTAACCAGGAGAAACCTCATTGAGATTTACAAACTCATTTACAAGAGTGTCCTGGCCAAGACAGTCAGCAGCAAAACAAAAAGTTACAGACATAAAACACAGAGTCATTACAAACAGAGATCAACATTTCCTGAGTCACAGAGCACAAAGTCATCAGTCAAAGCATCTACAACCTGAAGAATCTTCTTCCAACACCTTCAATCTACTTTTAAAAAGATTTAAAGAAACCCGCTCCCTCAGACACAGATCATCCTGCAGGAGATTGACACATTGGAGCAAACAGCCTTTCTAATCTTATGCGAATTTCAGCAGGATGATCGTCTTTGAATTTGGACTTATCACAGCTCCCAAAAAAATTGATTCAGTTTTGGTTAGGTAAAGGAACAAAAACAACTTGGTTAGGGTTATCGAGGGGTTAATGTTTGACTTTGTTAACATCAGAGAGACCTTTGTTATCATGGTTACAACAATCACATCATGGTTAAGGTCAGGGAGCATTTGCAGTCATGGGTAAAAGGGAGAAACTTTTACTATAAGACAAGAACTGAACAGTTCAAGTTCAAAGTTTTTTTTAGCCTTGTCTTAAAGCTGCAAACTCAGCTTAAAAAAAAAAAATGTTCAGTTCAATGTCAGGTTTGGTTTTGTTTTGTTAGGAAATTAATTGAAAAGGGTTAGAGAAACATAAGAGGCAACCTCCGCTGTTGAAAAATGAAGCCATGAGGAAGTGCAAAAAAAACTGCAGTTCTTTGAGTTTCCACTTGAGGGTGGCTCCTAAAGCCTCAGAAGTCACATATACACATATGTTAAAATGTCAGCAGAAATAAACATGTTCACAACCTGGTACAAAGAAAAGTCTTCATCTGTATAGTTCATATCTTTATTGGCATGCAATGTATGCGGGGATACATTTTATTAAATCACCCTTCTGTTTGATTTTATGAAGGATAAGCTTTATGCATAATTATGGGCCAGACTGATGTGACTGAAGCGGGCTCTTTGTAGCTGTTTAGCTGCTGAGGTGGAGCCGAGGTAGGCTTCAGGCCCACCTAAGCTCCACCTCTTTGTCTGTTGACCGAAAGTTAGGTTGAGACAGCATTTTCAATATGGCGACCACCATCGTTGGCCTTCAAAACTTCCCTTCGGTAACCAACGGTTGATGTCACTGAGACTACATCCATGTTTTACACTTCATGGGGAAACATCATTCTTTGACTTTGAGTAACCTATTTATAAGTATGAGGGGACTTTTGCCATCACGGTTTCAATAATTACATCTTAACTAAGGTCAGGTAACTTTTGCTGTCCTTAACAATATGCACTGTTTCTTTAAACAGTGCATATTGTTGATCTCCTCCCTTTCAGGTTAAATAACGTCTTTTTAAAATGTCTTCTTTCCTCCAAAAGGAAAACCGTTTTAATTTCTGCAGCCACTCCAGGGACATGGCAGATGTTTTGAGCATTTCCTTAATAACTTAAACATTAATTTAAAGAGGATTCATTATTTTTTGTTGTATCTTCTCAGTACACAGAGATATTGATATCATCACTCTGCATCTCCTCCCCCCCTCTATTCTCCTTCTTCAAGTGGCCTAAAGAGGGAAAACCAGCATGAAGCCAGTGCCACTGGTTAAGCATTTTCATGCTGGATTTGAAATCAGATTATATATGGACCCTCTCAATTGACTTAATGGATTTGAAGCGACTAGATCCTATTAATAAAGGAATAAAAGAGATGGAAGAAAAGGGGTGACTACCCCCGAGGCTGTGTCCCCACCAGTGGGACTAGAAGGCTAATCTGCCATGCAAATTAAATCCTGCCTCTATGCACTGGCCCCTCTAATGTCCTCCATTACACACCTTTTATTTGTTGTCATCTGCAAACAGATATTGTTCCAGTCAGGGACATTACACTGGTGTGGGAGTGATTACTGGGGAAGAGTGGGTTTGCATCTTTTTTCTTCCAGGTAGCTCTTTGCCTCAGAGGAACCAGCACTGGGAATACTTCAAGATGGTCCTCAGATTGGGACTGACACTCATCTGGGATCGTCTCTGAATGTTTTTCTTTTCTTCCTTAGGAATCCGCCGTCATGAGTTCCAGGCAGGATTATGATGCAGTTGAGACTGAGAGGTTTAATCAGTGTGAGTGGCAGTATTTGGGCTGTAACAGAGCTTACCTCACCGTTTTCTCTTTTGTCTTAATGAGGTTGTACTTTGCTTCATTCCTTGGAAGTCTACCTCTCACACTGTGTTCCTGTCGGGCTGTCAAAAGTAGCTGTATAAACACACATATGTCACATATGCTAATCCGATTTGCACTTAATCATGACAGGGATTATACTGTACGTACAGTATCCACAAAGCTGTGAAACTTTCAGAGAATTTTCTGTGTTTTCCACCAGAAAGTTCACCTTCCTTTGAGTCTGGCACAAATGAACAGGGCAGACAATCTCTCTGATTGGGACTTACAATTAAACAAGCCAAGTAGAAGACAAATACTAAGAACTTTTGAATAAGTAGCTTTTAAGGTTTCCTGTTAAGGCTTTGTCTTTGAATAATCGCCGCAAATGAGTAGATGAATTACTGGCTCAAGTGTTTGTTTGCTTGTGCATTGGCCAGTTGGTGGGAAAGTTTGCCTTCTTAGCTTGAAACAGGGTGATTAGGAACAATTAATTTCTTCTGGGTCAACAACATCAGTAATCCTGTAAATAAGAGCAATTGCAAGTTCACAAATCCATGGTCACCTTAAGCAAGGGATCATGCTTGATACGCTTTATAGAAGACGTGGAGACCAGGAGGAAGGTTGCTTTCGAGAAGTCCGTAATTTCCTGATTAATGACACCCTCAAGTGCATTATCCTGCTCCATATTTACCTGCAAAAGAAAAGGAAAAAATGTTTAATGTCAATATAAAGTTTTTAGAAAAGAAAAACTTTATGCCAGAAGATATGACTGTCGTGACACATATGGTCCTGGAGATGGTAAGACACGACACGACACGATACAAAAACGATACGATACAGATACAATACGCTACGATACAGATATGATATGATACGGATACAATAAAGTTGTTGCTATGCAATGAGATGCAATGGGATATGATTTGATACAGATACGATAGACTTAATTGTTCTAACTGAGGAAATTCGTTATGAACATTTAGCTGTCCACTCTAATTGTAAGTGCAGACTGTAATTGAATCTTGCTGGCCTTCTAAAGAAATTGAGACATTGTTAACTACTCTGGTGAATTGAACAGATCTTAGCTTCAACTTGTCGAGCCTCGAATATGTCTCGTAGTTTATGGTTAAAAAGTTCTTCAGCTCAGCTTTGAACAAGAACGCTAATAGTATGGTACAGAGATAACCGTCATTTAATTGTGTATGGTTGCTTCATATCAACTTTCAGATTTGAGCAAACTAATGATCGGCCATTGTTGCCCTCAGCATGATATAGTGAGTTTAGTAGTAAACTGGATTTGAGAATATCACGATTGAGATTCATTGTATTATTAAGTAAAGATGGTGAGTGAATTTCTTGCAGATTTTATAAGCCTAGAAGTTTTTGTCTCTTCTTTCAAGGTTCTTTCATTCTTCAGATGCATCTTTTTCGTTGTAGTTTAAAGAAAGGTGTAAAGAAATGATGTTCCTCATTGTTGTAATAAGATGTTAGATTATAAACAAGTGGCATACAATGTTTACAGAGGCTTTGAGAAAGATGAAGGCTGATATGAAGCCAGCTAATTCATTTATAGTAACTACAATGATGAACAGAAAGTTGCATAGTGACAACTTCTTTCTATTACCTTCTACTCACAAACTAATTGACAACCTGCAGCCAATGAGAATCGAGTTTTACCCAGCACATGGTAAAGCCAGAAATGAGTCATTCATCAGCACAAAGTGGCTAAAATATTAAGACCATAAAACCACCTCTGAAAAGCTGAAAAGATTTACCCTGTCATCCTCTCTTCTTCTTTGTAGAAAACAACATGTCTCTACTTTCACTTTCACTCCCTCTTAGTTACACACACCAAAAAATAGGAGCAGATATTTTACACTACACGATGAAAACGATGTCCCCTTCTTTCTATTGCTGATTTCTCAGTAGAGGAGGGGCATCATTTATGTCCAATCACAACTGAGAAAAACACACAAGCACCAGTGATCTCCAGGCTATTATCAGTGTTTGACTGTTTGACCAATCACTGCAAGAGAAACTGCTTCTGCAGGATAAACATAAACTAAATATAGAATATATCCTGGCTCGTGATATCAACATCCTGCCAAATAAAAATGAATATCCACCTTTCAAACAAAGGTATGCCTGGGAGTGTGGACCTCATTTCAAGCACAATTAACTTGAAATGGAGTGCTGCAAGATCAATAGTCCCCAGTTGATCCAGAGGGAGCTGTCAGTCTGTGGAAATGGCACACATATGGTAATATCCCCAGCTTAACAACAACTTAGAGGATTTACTGTTGCTGTTTTCAGACCCACATGAATAACAAACAGTGGGCCACCCCCTGGGAACCATTTTGTTTTATCCCAGCTTCAATTAATCTTTAAGGGGGAGGATACCATTGCAGAGAAATGGCAGGGGGGAGATGAAGAGGGCGTTTGTAGATGGGATAGGTATACTGCTAATTATGAAAATCACAAATAGACGATTTGACTCGTGCAAATTCTGTGTTGTGTGTTTTAATTTTTACCCAGCTCACTTTTCATCATCTTATTTTCTCTCCCTCCGTCATCAGACAGACAGATAAAGTGTGTTTGCACCTTCGCTTTCTAATTAGGACACTTTTGTCTCAGTGAGAGCCGCTATCGACAGGCCCGCAGACATTAGCAGGATTATATGAGTTCTTACACTGATGAGTGTGATGAGATCTCAGGAGATGTGTATGGATTTTACCTCCTGCTGACTACACTTCTCCCCTCTTAGCCTCAGGGCCAGAAACCTGTGGCATAGAAAGACTCAGAGAAGAGATGAGAGCGAGGATTTAGCCAGCAAGCACGTTGCTTACACGCTCCAGTGTGATGTCATTAAGTCAGATTCGTTTAGCGGAGTCAGGTGTGGACGTGCAGCACGTATAGACAACGTGGTGTCACCTGAAAGAGCGCTGGGACTCAGGTCAATTCGAAATTGATTTACCTCAACTCTGCGATTGATGAAGTCCGTTCAGGTTAAACTGCAGAGTTCTCCATTGGACATGCACTTTGAAGAGCCGCTATTGGAATTGACTTCTGTGTGTGTCGCCCTCAGCTCAAGCCAGGTGGGAAATTGAGTTACAAAAGCATGGCATGAGGGGGATAGATGACCTCTCTGACAGCTATACAGTTTGCGTCTGCTGTTCATAACTCCAGCTGGAGAAAGTGAGATGATTGACCTGAGAAAAAAGGTAAAAATCCATATTACTCACTTCATACTCTTGTAATCTTGAAGCAGGCTGAGTCCTCTTCAAAAGAGAGCATTGGAGAAATAAAGACAGGAATGTTAAAGCCCTCTTAAGGGCAAATCATAGCTTGATGGGGTGGTAAGATTTATGCATGTACGTGTATGTAAAGGAGGGATGTAGGGAGAAACACGTGGCAGGCACAGAGGCAATTCCCAGTCCTGTTTCCCAGTGAGTGTGTTGAACTAAATCTAAATTGACTATCATTTTGTCACACGAAGAAGAAGTGATGTTGGTAAAGAAATGAATACACTGAGGGAAAATAATACACCACATCCCCGGCGCCTGTGGCTCTGCCTGTCTCCAGCTTTTATCATGTAAATAAGGAGAATAGGACTGGGTTAGAGGGACAATTCCCCAGCCGCCACTTGGGCCAAATACAACTTTCTTGCGCTTTAGGCCTACAATGAGGAATGTATTTGGAGGCCTCAGTTTTAATTTAACTAGAGTGGCAGCTGAGGGGGCACCGGGGACCTCATCTCATGACTGCTGCGATCGCTCGGGTGGAAGGAGGGGAAACCTCAACCTGGTGCCGTACATTTCAATGTGCAACATCTCTTCTTCCACAGCTCCATTTCTGCTCATGTGTGATTGTGTGTGTGTTTGTGTATGTGTGTTTCACTGTTTGCACCCCCTCCGTAACACCTCTTTGCTTTCCCAGGGAGGAAACACGCTTCTTGCTCTGCTGTAACATTTGATTCATTACGATCTGAAACAGCACATCAGCCTCGCTTATTATATCTTAAAAAATCCTCCCAGCGTCCCAAAGAGCAAGGGGGGAAAAAATCCACCAAAGAGACGCCGCCTTGAAATTGACAGCTGTTATTGTGCTGTGCCATCTGGTGCATTTGCCAGGGAACAGAAAAGGGTTAATATTCTATGATGTGTGGTAGCAGTGGCACAGCCTCTTTTGCACAGCCAGAGTGAAATAGCGTGTGCCAGGAGTCTGTGCACCCGATGGAGAGAAACCCTCAACATTAGCATGGCACCATATCAACCAATGTGGCTAATTTAATGGGTCAAATACGGTTGGGAGCGTGCCAAAACAACAGCCGTACCAGCAGAGTTTCTAACAGGGCGGAGAATCACAAAGGAAAGTTGCCGTTCTAAAGCTTTAAATCACAATTCTTCACATAAAAAGCATGCCATTTTATTTTCCTTTTTCGTTAACCGTTACGTTTGGGAGATCTGTGTTTAGCTTGTGTCTGCACATGTCCCTGTATGCATTTGTGTGCAAGTATGTGTTTTGCGGTGTTGGAGCTGTCATTATTCATTGACCACAGATGTAAATGGATCCAAACAATGGGACGCGCGTGCTGCGGGTAGCGATCGCCCCTGGAGAGGACAGGCCCTGCTGAAATTAATAGGCCTCCCGTGGCTAAATAAGCAATGGCGAAATAAGCCTAAATGTCCCCCGATCGCATGACAGACAGGGCCCAAGAATCCGAACAGCAGGTAGTTATTATATGAATTGCTGGAGAGGGACATATTGCAGACCCAACATGCCACATCAAAACCATCAAACTGCACTGGATCTGAATCATTATGGTGGAGGGGAAAAAAAGCTAATTTGCTGCACAATGTTCCTGCTTTTTCTGCTTTTGTGTACATGCATTAAATACTAAAAACATTTTTTTCATAGCATATCCACTTCGCCTTAAGAGGCCAAAGCATTTATTTCCAGTATACATTTTTTTTAAGCAAATAAGTGAAAAGGCAAATCATGACACATTGAAACTATGTCTTTCTATTAGAGAATACCACATATGGGCACTCATATGCCCAAACTCCTGAGATTAAAAAAACCCTGTGAAGAATATGGGTATAAATATGCTCCTTAGCTGGAAGACACACGCTTGTTTGGGCCATCGGCTCATTTCTTATTCAGAGTGCTGGTTCACAAAGTGGTCCAACATTTAAAGCAACTGGCAGGGGGTAAATTAGTGCTCCGAGATGAATTATCATACAATTAAGGAGCCCAGAATGTGCCAAAAGACAAAACACACAATATGGAGGAAAGACCTACTTTCCCCCCTGAATTCATCAGAGACAGACCAAAGTCTCGTTCTCCTATAAAACAACAGGCTTTGACTTTCCAGCACATTTATACTCTGGATTGTCTTGACTCTGCTCTACTCTGTCAATACATTTATGTCCCTAATGTGTTACCGTTTATTTTTAAATGTCAAACTGATTGTTTGGTTTGTTTTCAGCAATGAAGTTATCAATAAAAGCCATCAAATATTTTTGTCCGAGGGGAGATTTTAATTCCTAAAAACACAATAACTCACACACATAATGCTAATGCGTACAGTTAATGTTTATCCAATTCTGAGTTGTTGCTTTCCGACTTTTCTAATGGCTCATGTGTGGCGTCAGAGATGGTTGTGATGGAGATCTGAGCCGCTGTGGAGGGATGAGACTGCGGAGGTGGTCAATAATCTATTAAAGCTCACAGGCCTCAGCAGAGTGACAAATGTCTGTCAGAGAAATGGCTGCAGAAAGGTCAGAAGTGGTCTCCTGACCTCAGCCCCCCTCAGCCAGCTCACAAAGATAGACTACAGTGAAACACTCGGTTTGATGGCAGGATTCTGTTTCTGTGTTCGACCCTTTAAGTGAAAATTACCAACATACAGACTTTAAAGAATGAATTATAGCGTTGTAGTAACATGAGAAACCCTCCATATCCACTATTTCACAGCAAGGATGGATGCAGGACAATCTCAAAGATAAAAACCCTGTTATACAGGAATAAGTAAAAAAAAATCAAAGCAAGAACATAAAGCATCAGGACTTCTCAGTCTACTCACATGTTAGTGTACATTAACATTCTCATGGGAGGACAGATTTGGCAATCATATCAGTATGAGTTGATGTCATTCAATGCACAAGTGGGGAGGAGGAGCATGCTGCTCTTATTCATGTTGCTTATGATAATACTCTCACAAAAAACCTGAACCAGCCCCGTTTCATTTATACAGTTTGAGATGATGTGATATATTTTACTCGCACTCTTTATGAATCGTAGTTCAAATAAATTGATGAGAAAGGATGATCAACTCACTAAAGCAAAGCATAAATAGTCAAAACAGGATAATGGACATGTTAGTTCAAAAGTGAATTCACTTAATGTTCCTTAATCAATAAAGAGATAATACACTTATAGTCTATGGGTTATTCTTAGCTTAGTATTGACATTAGTGCATAAGTCCTCATGGAAAAATGATTAAGAATCCTTAAATCCAAAGAACAGATGAAGCTGGGATTAGTATATACGGTATGGAGGTACAGTCTGCTTTTAAGGCCGGTGTTCCAGTCCTATAGATCTGTATAGATCTGTATATAGTACACCAGATATAGGACATATAGAGTAGCCTCTCTAGTGAGTTTCATGTACTTTATGACGGCACATAGACCTGATGTTATTTACCTAAAACCCTATTTTAATGTGTTTCCTCTACGCATCTTTGTATGTAATATCATGGTTGTATGTACAGTAGGTGTTGTATATATGGGATGTTGCTGCTGTTGATTTTGTACTGTAATAGGATTCTGTCGCAGTTTGTTTCCCTTCTGGATAACACTTCTATGTAGCACAAAATATGATGAAGTGCGGTATTTAAGTGTCTCTACGTGCAATATATTTCCCTTACATGTTATCTCTTCTTTGGTTTCTTTACTTGTAGGTACACATTTTTTCTGTGACTTATGATAGATTCATCATGTGACTGTGTTCACGTGTATTTAAGATGGCGCTGTACAATGTGACTTTTGTCTGCTCGAATCGTCACTCACCTGGTGAATTACATTTACTGGTATATTGAAACCCTGCAGTGTGCGAGCCGTCTTTTTCCTTGTTTCCAATTCTATAGATTCATACGTTCTTCTACATAGCCAACAAAGATAAGTTTAAGATGTATATCTTAAGATGTATATCAGTTTTAAACAGAGTTTTTGTATATTTGACTAAGCATAGTGAGATCTTTACACTTTGGTGCTGAGTGTATATAAAAACTCTCGCATCGTCACCCTGAGAGGAGTCAGGGGTCTTTGTGTATTGGCAGCCCTGCTTCCATGTTATAATGATAGGACTGGACGTAGACCATTTAAGTATCAAATCAATAGCAAATTAAATTTTTTAGCAGTGCAAGCTACACTCAGAATCACCTGTAATTAGCCCTGACAGACCCTGGCTACGCTGCTCTCTTGTCACTTTGCTCCGTGTACGCGATGCTTAGACACCCCTAGCAGCATTTTCGGATTATTATAATAGAAATTCTGCACATTTAATTGGCTAGCTGTGCTCCTTGTATGATCTTTACTGATGGAGACAAATGGTACATGTATATGGTATTCCTGAAGTAGGTTAAGCAGAAACACATGCGCCTCACCTGGTGGTGTGGTTCGTAAAATGGGATGGGACCTGATTTAGATAAAAAAACACATTGACCCACAGGCGCTCTTATAATGAATAGTGTCTTCTTGGAGCCTTTTGTTTTCCTCCAGCTTTCTACATTTGTCATCTTCATATGAATAAACAGGACTATTTAATCTCTCTGTCCTTTCCTTGGATTTTGCTGCGCATATATCTAACAGCACGCTATGTGTAGCCTACAAACATGCTTGTTTTCTTTTTCCACTGAATAGTTATCAACAGAATCTCCATTGCAAATGAACTGCAGAGAGTGCTGTACCAATCCGTCATTCTCTGAATTTATGTGGAAACTTTGACAGTGTTTGGAATAAGATCAGACCCGTGCACGTGTTGGATGTTTTTCACAACATAAACCTCAGTAAGCGCTGTAGCTTAAGAAAAGAAAGGTCTTAAAGGTTCACCTGAGGCTGCTAAGAGAAGCAGGAAGATGGCGGATGTTTTCACGCTGACCTGTCAGTCTCTATACGCTCACCTCTGCAACACATCTACTGTTGATCAAGTGGAAATTAACTGCAGCTGAATGACAAGCCATAGTGGAGAATCTGCTCATGGGCTCGGCCTTTTTAATAGACTTACACCTCATTTGGCCTCTAAAGCCTGTGAAGCCTCCCATGGGAAGGCCTGAGGCAAAGACAAACACAATCACACACACACACAAAATGCATGCAAATACAGAAAGCCAAGGGGAGATATGCGAACACCGGAGGGATAGGCTTGATATGGAGAGAGAGAAAACAAGGAAATTTGAAAAAGAAAAGAGAGAATAAGACAGATTGCTTGCAGGAAAAAAAGAGTGTGTTTGGGGATGAGAGAGACACATAGAGACGATGAAGACGGAGACAGGCAGCGAGACAATGGTACATAAAGGAGAAGACACAGAAAGAGCTTGTGCTGTCCATGTCGCGCAGCAGCGACAATGCCTGATTAGGCCGTCGCTGCTCAGTCAGAGAGGCTGAACAATGCCGACCGCTTCCCCTTCATAACAACAGACCTTCCTGTCTGACCCCTTGACCTCTGTCACCGGCAATACGTGTCACAGTCGGGACGACACCCTGTCAGACCCAACCCTCCCTTCCTCCTTCTCTCCATCACCCTCCCACCCACCCATCTTAAGTCCCGCAGTCCAACCTTGTCATCTGATGAACACCAAATTATTTACTTTTCCAACTGCAGGTTTGATAAAGGGATCTTCTTTTATTGATGCCTAAAATACAGTACAATGTTGCTCAAAAGTTCTCCAGTGAACGCAAAGAGGTTCTTGTTAATTTAATTCAACCTCTGAACAAACGCACACCAGAGTTTTTTTCCTCACTGTAATAACTAGTTTTACCCTTTTTGCACATCATCACAGCTTAAATCTTCATAGGTTTCACTATAAGCCAATCAAGAGAAAGTAAAAGGCTTTTTTTTACTAATCTGCGCAGATATACCAAACATCTTCTCTATGCAGCTCTTTAAATGGGAAAGTTTGCTGCCTTTCTGCAAGGGATAATGTATGGTGACCGGGTTATCAGGGAGAAAAGGTTAACTCTGTAGCCTTCATAGAATGAGCTTCACCAGCTTCCATTACTCACATTTAACTGAACATAAAACGAGCTAACCTGGCTGATATCACTTACAAGGTTACCCACAAAATGTCAACAGACTATAACATGACGAGGCTGAGTTTTTCATCCTCTTCATATTTTCTTTTCCGTCCAGCAGTCTTTAAACACCACCATATGTCAAAGCATGTTCCCATTTGTGTTTACTTCAAGTGCCATCTTCAGTTTTGTAGATTTCTCTGTCATAGCGTACAGCTCACAGCTATTTTCCCCACAGTAAACTGACCATCGTAAAATAAACCAGACTGCTTTCTGTGGATTGACATGGCTACCTTTAGACCTCTCACAGTTACAGCTAGTATATAGACATGACATATATTAAAAGAACTCCATACATTCTCATCAATAGATTTAATACGAATGCTTGTAGTGATTCTGGGTCGTTTGATGTAACTCTGGCAGATGGTTAAATCTGCTCCAAAATGGCCTCCCTCTATCAGAAGTTAAACACTTACTGTAACAATTAAAAAGATTCTTCGGTTAAACCAGATCTAATTAGCTTTTTCCTCATTTCCCCTCTCTCGTCCCCCTAAACAGTCCATCTGCTGAAAGTGAACTCCACTTCTAGAGAGAACTCCTCTTCTTCCCTCTCCCTTTTTATTTTTAGTCATTTTTCATGCAGTGTGTGTGTGTGTGTGTGTGTATGGGGTGTGTGTAAGTGTGTGTGGGGGGGTATTGTCTACATATTAAGTGAGGGTCTGTAAGGGTTTCAGCAGCATCTTGACTCCCCTAAGCTGAGGAGCAGCTGAGGTTAAGTGGTCTCCTCGCTCATGGCACCCATCTTCTTCTTCTTCGACGTGACAGCTGGGGACCAGACCGTTACCATAGATACACACTCCTCCCCCGGGTGACTGCTCATTTGGTGGAAACACACACACACATGAACACGCACACATACATACATATAGATTCTGTATACAGTATCAACTTTGATCTTTTTCTGGCCCTTTGACCTTTTTTCACACGTCTGTGAATTATTTTCCCTAAGCAGCTTAAAAAAGTGAACATTTCAATACTGTATTATAAAACAGAAGACTCTTCTCCTTTCATGCACTCTGAGGTTTAATTTTTATCTATTAGAACTGATTATGAAAAATGGAAAGTCAGTTTTTGGAACAGTAAAAATAAATTTCCGTCCATGTCGATGACTGCCTTTCTGTTTGTTTTGCTCAAATTGCAGAACTTTTCACTGGAGATGGAAGAATTCCAAGAGATAAACCAGTGATCAGGAAAATAATTTCAAATATTATTTTCCAATAACACACTCCACAGGGCAACTTCTTGTGTGCCAGGCTACAAAAGATACAGGTCTGGTTGGCTGATTAAATGGACTGGAATTTGATTTGTATGCAGGAACTTCTCTGAGCGATAAATCCCACTTTTCAAAATGTACAAATGCTTTCGGATCATTCATTTCCAAAGCCATTATGATCTATGTTTTACATTAACTATATCAAGCTTATTGAAATATTTTATTGTACAAAAAAATGGTGAACTATATCAAGCAGTTGTAGATAAAAAGAAACACATCCAACAGAACAAAACGCCCCAAGATTGTTACAAATAAAAGTTAAAAAACACCTGTACACTGACATAGCACATGAGCATCTTTTGCTGCTTTCACACATGCACAGAACTCCTGAAAACCTTTTCTTGTGGCGCTGCACGTGTGAACCAAAAAAGACGACTGTTTCCGCTCCAACTATACCCAGACCTTTTCCTGCCAGCCCCATAGTCATTTTTATAAATGCAGTTGGGGTGAACTGATTGGAGAATGCAGCAGAAAATACTCAGGACGATTATATCCAGCAACTCGCACACGACTAATGTATACATACAACTGGTGCAATCTCTTCTGCACGGGCATGAGGTGTGAGTCTATTAAAAGGCAGAGCAGATGAGCAGATTCCCCACTATGGCTTGTCATTCAGCTGCAGTTAATTTCCACTTGATCAACAGTAGATGTGTTGCAGACGGCTTCATTATGTTTTCTCTTCATCAATGTGTTCTTTTCCACTCTTTTGTTAATATTGTGTTGAACTACAGGAAGCAATGATATAAAGGCAAAAAATCTCATATAGCCGACTCTGTTGCTTTGTCCGACACATTTTTGGATTTATCAAAGGCCACAGTGGCCATAATGAATATTAATATGTCATTACTACAGTAAATCCTCTGTCACCCCGCGGTGGTGGAATGAACTACCAAACTGCATTCGATCTGCAAAGTCCCTTTGCACCTTTAAGTAAAAGCTAAAGACCCAGCTCTTTCATGAACACCCTCGCACTTAATGATATTGATGATGACGACCATGATTGTGATGATGATCATGGTTTTTGTTTGATAATGAAGATTGGTTTTGATGCTGATCAGAATCCTCTAGAACACATGTTGATGTTGTTGTGCTTTGCCTTTGTGCTCTGCCTGTCAGCACCTGTGTGTCCGCTCAGACTTAAAGCTGATTGTTTGCACTTACTGACGTTGCGTCCTCCTTTCTAGATCGTTGTTTGTGTTGTTTTTACTCTCTGATGTACGATGCTTTGAATAAAAGCATCTGCTCAGTGAATTGTAGAATTAAATAAGCTCTTGATCCTTGTGATGACCAATATATCACAGAACATTTTTATGCCAAATGCATAAACTGACTGACATTTCATTATATAAAGACATAGGCCTACTGTAAAAAAGCACCTTTGACTGACCACTAATAAAACAACTTAACATCTGAAAGGAATATTCTAGAAAATCTAATATACTTTAGTTTAGTCATAATGAAACAATCTGAATCTGAACACAGAACAGGCCAATCACAGCAGTTTATTTATTTTAGGTGGGTGGTTAAGCTCTTTGAAGCATTTTGGTGAATTTCCAAGATGGCTGACACTTCTGTGGAAAGTTCTGGATTCACTATCACATCAGTTTTTTTGAATAAACAGAAAGTAGTTAATGTTTCACACATATGGTCGGTTTTGGCATCTAGTTCATGTCATGCCAGTTTCCATATTTTATGTTCAATTAGAGGCCATATGCCTTGGATGTTGGAACTAGCTACCTAGCTTAGCAGCATCCTGCTAAGACTCTGATTGGATTGGATAGCATCCGGAGAATTTTGGTTTGTGGTCGTTGTTGAAACCTCTTGGAAATCTAAACATGAACTGGTATCTTTAGTGAAAGTATTGTAGTAGTATGTTGATGTCAAGCTAAAACCCAGTATTGGTTGCTTTATACTATTTGTTATTTCTGTCATCATTTTTCAGTTTGTGCTGAACCTGCCAGACAGTTAAGGGCAGAGTTAAGGCACATTTCTCATCAAATTTTATTTATTTACAAAGATGGCTTCCAAAGTCGGCATGTTTGGAAAAAAAGTTAGCATAAACTAAGCATGTAATAATATGTGAGAAATGACCTGGGTATTCATTTGCATGACTATAGAGCCCTAGCTGTGACACCTCTTTTGGTGTGTCCTGTTTAGTGTTCTTTGGAAAACCATCCAGGATCAGACTTCAGGAGCAAAAAGTGTTTGTATGGGACAACCATGGAGGCCCCACCCAGGACCCCAGACCAGCAGGCTGAGATTAGAGGACATTTGTTTCACAATATTGCTGCCTCCTGGTTTCCTAAGGCTGCTGCGTTTGCACAGAAGGTGCAGGCAGATATTTGGGCAGCGGCCAAAGCCTTTCCTCGCTGGCGGGCCACCTCGCTAGAGCTGCAGGTGCTGAGAAGGACTCCCCACTGCTTCTTAGTGTGGTCTGCGACCCTACAGGCTGATGGAACAAATGCTGGTATAGAGAAAATAAACTTATCTTATTTGGATGACAACACATAGCCTCAGGTTACTGTGCTGTGTTGCACCAGTTTTGAGAAACAAGTTGGATGGGGTCATTGGCTCTTCTTACATTGTGCAGCAGAGAGAGTACAAGTGAAAGCTAAAGCCTCTAATAACCCCAAACCACAACAGGGTTCTTTCTTTGTAATTTAGGGGGTTTTGTAAAAAAAAAAAAAAAAATCTAAATAATCTAATCTATAATCTAAAACTATGAGGCATTTGTTTCAGTCCCACACCACACAAATTATAGTCATTAATGTCTAATTTTAGGATTCAATGTGTTGATGCTTTGTTTGGGTATTTATTGCAAAAAAATCCCTATTCATTCCTGTAACCAGTCACAGGAAAAGTCACACAGTCATATTAGGCTGTTTACAACCAGTTTCCGCATCCTTACTGGAACAAGTAATGATGGCCACTAGTGTTAGGTGTTCACAACAGTTTTCTATTTCTGGTTGCTGGAATTTATCTTGGGCAGTTGATGATTTATTTTTAGCCAGAGGTGTTTGGAGGAGATTGGGGAAATTAAGCTCTATCATAATATTGCACAAGCTAATGCTACAGAGCTAACATTTAGCATGAATCCAAAACTTTGAGAACAAATCAGCTAACGGCATCCAAGCTAACATTGCATGGTTTTGCTTACTGCAAACAATGACATGGATAAGATATACTTTATTGTCCCCTCTGGGAAATTTTCCTTGGACTCTGTCCGGCTGCAATTTACCCATCATTTTGCAAGACGCCATACAGTGTCCTGTTAGAGATAGCATGTAGTACTTGGTTTTTACTATTTAAAGACATTAAAGGGGGCATTGAGGATTCATTTTGTCATAGGATCTGTTAATACTTGTTCTTTGAAAATAATAATATATTGTTACTGATTGCACATCAGAAATAGTTCTGATTTTTGGCTACACTTTAGGAGCCTTTGAAAGCTTACTAGGAGGGTTGGAGGTATTCTCTGTCAAGGGGTTCTCCTCTGGGTGACCTGGCCCTGACCCCTAAGCTGAACCCCATCACACAAAGGTGTTAGCGTGCCACCCAGCGTGATGGATCACCCCTCAGGTCACTGTGATCTAACAATCACGGCCAATCACCGGGACTCTCTCTCTGTTACTATAATGATCTGCAATGATTCGGGCCTAGAGTATTCAGATGATGGATGGAGGCTCACGCTGGGTCCTAAGAGAGGGCGAGGAGCCGGGCTGGATGGAGCCGGGACTCAATGTCTATTGACTGCGTTGGTAGGTTGGGTAGTTGTTAACATCTTTATCATAATGAAGTGGAGATACTTAACCCTGGAGTGCGCGGGGGTCTCTTAGAGCCTTAACACTGATGTTTAAGGTGACCCCCCTCGGGGAGACGCCCACACATTGGCTAACCATTTTGCCAGATGATATGCTAATTTTTGTGACCTTAGATTGAGCTGGGTTACTCCCACGTCTGCTAAAAAAAAGATAATGAACTCAGCTAAGGGACTGTAACTTTTATTTATGTATTTAATTTTCATTTGATCTCTGTTTGTGTTGCCGAATTCAACACTGCAACAAGAAAATATGCCATAGTTTTCTATTACAGTCCTATGGAATATAATATTATAGTAATACAAATACTGATGTATACTGTATGAGCTCCATGTGTATCAAAAAGAAGAATTCTGCAGCAGTGAAATGTTGCATGGTACTGTATCTCTATATAATACATGCCACGTCTGTGTCTGGCCTTAGATTTGGGTAAAGTCTGTCACAAGCTCACATGAGTGCATGCATCACGGAGCAGGGCTACTCATCCAAACCCCACCCAAAAACCCCACTCCCCCGGTGAGGGGGAATTACTGGGCCTCTCCCAGCTCCTGGTAACCCCTTCATTATCCACACACCAATGGGTCCGGATCAGATTCAGCCTTTTTCTGCAGGGGGGAAAGAAATGGAAATTCGGGAGGCAGGCAGGGGCTGCAGTTCATGCATCTGAACAATGCCTCAATGTTTAAGAAAATGGCCTCGTGGATGGGAAGTGATCGGGTTCAGTTGTGAACACAGTCTGAAGCAGACTAACTTGAGAATCTGCTTTTCCTCTGGATGTGTAGTTATTTAATTATCAGCTACTTAATCCACAGAAGAAAATAAATATTTGATTCTGCATTTGGCTTTTCCTATGAACTGTGTGGTCTGTGCTAAACCCTTTTTCTTTCACCATCTCTCTCTCTCTCTCTGTGTGTCCTCTATTCATTTTTAAATTAACCTCCTAATGGACCTCATCTGTCCAGAGAGAGCCTATTAACTAAAGCCTGACTCTCATCCAGGGTCCTTGCTGCAGAGGGCCGCAGACCCCACCCACATGATCCTGTTACTCACTGCCCATCAAACCAACAACCTCACACATCAAGAAACAAAATTAAAAAAAAGGAACAAAAGGAATTCATTGTACACAGTTAATAACCTTGAGGGCCATTTTCCGAACTGAAGAATTAGAGGGCTTTAATTGCTTTATCACCTGGGCTGACTGAGTGCAGAAACTCAGCAATCAGCTTGATTCGTTTTAAATGAGCTGCCATGGGAAGCTTGATGCTCAAGATCCGTCCTCCAGCTCCAAGAGGTGAAGCGGTGGACTGAAGGAGTGAAGTGATAGGTGCCTGAATGGTAACTTAAACAATGAAAATGACTTGAAACCAACAGCGTCAGTCCCTCAAGACCCTTTACATTTACCAAAACACTCTCGAAGAAACCGTATGTTAAGAGGGCCTTTATGTTTTTTGGACTGAGGTTTCAAAACCCCAACACGCCGCCTCCCTCAGGATGTGTTGGTAGCCTTTGGGATTTGAACACCAGTGTTACTGAAGCAATTAGCATATTCCTGTATTAAAGGAGGGAAGCGTGACAGTGTTTTCCAGGATGTCAGTATGTATCATTAAAAGGCATATTTTAATTAGAGACATGTTAGTTCGTTACACTAAATGGATTAACATTGCTTGTCAAGGGTAGAGATATGTTTTACATTTAAGTCCACTGGGGAACAAGGTCTCAATTTAACAAGACATCTTAAGTTGAGATGGGTCTTGTTAGCGAGGATCCAGAAATGGCACTTAGACATTTTAATATTTTGGAAATGGGTGAAGATGCCGTGTCGCTGGGCTGCTGTTTGTGTGTAACTGAGTGTAAGAAGTCAATTATCATATTGCAATTGTCTGCTGGCTGTGATCTGGAAACTAGCACAGACGGTTTGCTATCATTTGCAAACCATATTATTAAAAAAAAGACAAACTTCAGCTCAAATTGGTGAACTTTTATATTATAATTTGTTAAAAAACCTTGTCTTTCTCAATGCATTTGTCCCTTGAGGAGAGATTTAAAAGCTTGGAGCTCAAGAGAACACTTTCTGACGATGCAGCGAGTACAGGTTCTGCATGAGCGTTTGGATCAAAGAGTGGTTATCTCTCCTATTGAGCTGTTCTCACCTCTGTCTTCTCTCATTATCGTGCGGACAACGAGAATTTCCCTCCATTAATCAGAACCCAATTCCCGGGTCAGCCATCACAGAACCCCTAACAAGCTAAAATGCAAAAAAAAGATGTTTGGAAATGAAATAGATAAATAAATAAAAACAAGACAAGCATCTCCTGAATGTCATAGACGCCTGACGATTGATTTCTTCCCTGTTAGTTGGAGAAAACGGGCGAGAAACTACTGCTTAGCCAGAGGTTCTACTAAATTAGATTCACTTTGTGTGTGCAGTCAGCAGTCAGTCAGCAAAGGCAACTTGAACTGGATGTGAAGTAAGCACATATTCATATAGATTGCCTTTTTTTGTGCTGTGAATGAAATAATCCCCAACGTGACCACAGTGGAAAAGCTCTACATACATTTAGACAAGTTGTTTCCATCCATACATGAATAATGGCTTGGTGTTGGAGAATGTATTTTCTGTAGACAACGTGTCAGAGGGTTTTAAGACGATCAGGATGGTTATCGGGATGTGAACCCTGCAGCTGTGTTTTTACATTTCTCACACACCTGCTGTGTTAACAACACCCCTGCGAGGATTAGAGCCGAGAGGATTTGCAGCCTGAAAAAGTGTCTGAGTTCTGAGACATGTGCTGCACATGTTCATGAAGCTCACACTAAACAGATCAGATTAATTCACAGTTATAGTAATCTGGACTTTACACTACAGATACATTCTAGTATTCTAGTGAATTTATTTTGTTATTGGATTGGCATGCACTTTTGTGTCACAGTTACAGGAACATGTTGGTAATTCATGCATCATGGAGAAAGACTCCAGTACATTCACAGCAAAGAAAAAAGATGTTGCACGTACATTTTTAAATCATATTACAGGATCCATTAACAAAGGCCACTGATATCTGTTTCAGACTTTTTATCATTTCATTTCAAACCTTTATTTAAGCTAAATCCTTCCACATGTTTGGTTACCAAGTTCAGAGAAAACCCGCCAGACTTGAATTGATTGGTTTGTAGGGTTTTAAGAGTGGAAGCAGAGGCATGTCTAAAGATGATATGCTATAATCAAGGACTGACATAAAGACTTATCAACTTGATGTAACCCCAGAACCGTCCTAGACCTCCCTTCAAACTTCACTATTCTACATTTATAAAATGCTGGTTGAGATGTTGATCTGACACATTTGTTCAGCTGTGCAGCCTTTGTGATCTTCCAGGAGTAAGGATCATTATCATGTGTAGCATTCTTCTTCCATATTAGGGGTCGTGAGCAGTTTTACTGATCGAATACAATTCATAATAAATTAGAACAACTATTAGCTAGAGTAAATTAACTATGAATTTACTGTTAATGAATGAAAGTTACTGTAAAGTATTAATACCAATTTTATTAATCCCACATATACGCTATCTTTAATTATGTGTCGCAATTTAAGTTTTTACTGTCAATACTACTGTCAATGTAACGCCATTACGTTTCTATTTAACTTGTGTTTTTTTTACTTAACTTAAAGTACTTTTTTTTAAAGATATATTTTCAGGCTTCACCTTTATTTGAGAGGACAGTGGATAGAGTAGGACATTTGTGAAGAGAGAGGGGAAGGACAAGCAGGAAAGGAGCCACAGGTCGGACTTAAACCCGGGCCGCCAACTTGGAGGCCAATAACCTCCGTACATGGGGCGCAACCTAACCGCTAGGCCATCTGCGCCCCTACTTAAAGTGCTTCTATTGTTATTCTATTGTAGGCACTGTGACTTTGTATTTAACAATCATTCAGTTTTTGTATTATTAGGGGATTCACGATTTTACAATTCACGTATCTTTGATGCTCTTTTGTGTCGTCCTATCTTATCTTCCAGTGTTTTAAAACAACTCTACAGGCTGTTGTTGAAAGCCTCAATAATTACAGAAAATACACTCTGAGGTATGTTTGTATTTTGAACTGCCCACACTACACAGCTTTAGCCCATTTATCACATGCAGTCTTTTCTCTGAGGTCCCTCTGACTAATTCTTATCAAAAGGGCAGGGTTATTCAAAATGGGAAAGCTAGCGAATTATGAAGTTTTTGGTGGTTTCCTGTGACATTTCCATATCCTTTTTTCGACATTGTTGTCCATCATATTTTACGGCTTCATTCTGACAAAGTAGTTGTATTATAAAAATCTGATAAATAAGAAAAACATTTTAACCTCTCCATGCTGTGCCGTTGTCAATGAGTGAAAGATGATCTTCAATAGAATATCATCACTCCCCTCCTCTGACTGTCACTTAGTCCTGTCTCAGTATAATGTCCTGCCCTACTTTGCCAGTTCTTGATTAAAATGTTGACTTTTTGCTGGGTAATAACCTGATTAATGTAATTGAATGTAAAAGGGCGTAGCTCAGCAGCACTGCTGATCACTGGAGATGGATTAGGAGAGAAGGCTTTCAAATTGAATACAGTTCTCCCTCCTCAGCTTGTTAATTGTGCCGTTTACCACTACCTGAGTCAGTGACCACTGCTATTTAGTCTCTCTAATGATGATGCACAGTCCGACCCAACCACAGATAATTAAAAAAGCCTTCCCCACACCCGCCCCCCTATCTCTCTCTGTCTTGAGTTTGGTGTTGCATTGACAAGCTGCACTAAGGCTGGATATTGAGCTGTCCGCTTGGCAGAGTCTCTCGGCTGCAGAACCACGAGATTTTGAACTTGCACTATTGCTTCATTATAATCATAGAGTGCTATATTTGTAACCAACCAAATTTTCATTTTGTTGCAGAAAATATGTTAACATTCCCAAATAAGACTGTGTCATGTGCATCTGTGTAGTTTTCCTGTGCTGTGCAGTAGAAGCTCACCCACTTTGTAAAGCTGACAGTAAGTTGTGTTGGAGGCATTACAAGTGGCACACTGACATGGGTCTGTAGTTGGTGGCGACAAGTGACATTTTTATTCGTTGCTCTGTGCAAAGAAGTACTTAACCTTATTGTCGAGAGTGAGCAGACAGAGCGAGTACAAGCTCTTTCCTTCCCTGCATGATGTTGGATTTTTGGTCTGTTTTCACTTCTTCTCTAGAAAAAAAAACAGTGGTGAAGGGAATGGACAACGCTGACTGCTGTTGTCTTACAGAAAGTATGAGTAACAATTAGCACCAATATTTGTGACTCCACTTTGATTGACTGATTTGTTGTGAAATCTTCACACTCCAATGGGGAATTCTTAACCATCCCTGCACCAACACTTATAACGCTGCAAACATAGAAAGAACGGTTTGTAAAAAGAAACAAATGTACATGTTGCATGTAATAGTCTTTTATTTCACATTGATTTGTTTTTTTGTTTTTTATTTCCGTTTCTTGATAGCCGGAGTAATGTATTTGCTTTCTGCTATTTTGTCTATATTTAGGCTTACTGATATGCACTAAAACACAAAGACTGTTCATCATTTCAGATCAGTTAATCAATCAGCTTATTCAGTCTCAAAAATAGGGAACAGGTCTTGATCCCAATGGTTTAGTCCAAGGTGAAGTCTTCCTCATTGCTTCTTCAGTCTTACAAAAAGCTCCACAACAAAAGAGACTCAATCAATAGTCACACAAAAAAGTCATGATTATGTAAGAGAAGCTAAAACCAACAAATCTAACGTCTGTATTCCTTTAAAAAAAGGATTTAGCTGCTTGTGTTCGGTCAATTGACTTTAGGTTGTCTTCCAAAACTCAAAAGAATCTCTAAAGTATTTCTCATGGCTAGTACTGTCACTAGGATAACTTTTTTTTTCTTTTTTGGCTGATGACTAACAAGGAAACTGCATGAGAGTAAGAATAAGTTCGATTTTGGTTTGTCTTCTGTAATACAAATAATGTCTGCAGGGACGAATACAATGGCATTAAAAAGATTAGGTATCGTAGTATCAGGTAAAAATGACTGATGTATCTGTTGTGCACATTATGCTTGATTTTAAAAATAATTAAATGAGAAATGACTTCATGGATGCTAACAGACAGTAAAGAGGTTGACTCAATCCAATCACTTTCTATTGTATCACATTAAAACTCCTCCTTTTTAATATGCTCTGCTGAAAAATAGGGAGCATTGAAAGTGGTCTGAGAGGAGGAAGTGTGTGAATTTAAACTGCTTTTAGACTTCTCGAGCAAGTGCTGAAATAATTAGGGGAGAGAAATCTTTGGCTTGTGCAAACTTCCTTCCACCATTGCAGAACAAAATAATAAAGAGAATGTGTGTGAGACAAAGGCAAGAGACCCCCACGGTGCCTGGGTCTCTGCTTCCTGTCAGGAGTATTCCTGCGGGGTTTCACATGACAAAACGCAGAAACTTGTTTTGTCCCCGTGCCTGTCACGATACACCCTCATAACCGCAGCTGTGTGTGTTTGTGTGCATATGTGTGCCTATGTGTATGTGTGCGTAGTTGTGCTTTTTCTTTTTTTGTGTTGGCATGTTGTCTCGCTGTCTTCCCTGTCAGCTCCTAGCTTGGCACCTGCTCTCATGTTCCTAATTAGTCTCATTTAATTAATTATATTCTACAGCACATCTCCTCTCTGTGCATGTGCAGTTTCTATTAGTAGGTTACCTTCCAGTCCTTCTACATTCATTATTTCTTAGATTTCTTTATGCAGATGATATAAGAGTCCCTCATTGTGTTGGATTTAGTAGTATTTGAGTTTGTAGAAAAAGGTTGTGGAAAAGCTACAGTAGCTCCTAAAATACTTGAATTAATAGTTCAATCAAATGTGAATTTGCAACAAAAGACATTACTTATTTTGCGATGTTATTATCGTCTTAAAATCTGTATTTCTTTTTCAAATCTTGATGCTAAATAAACAGTTCATATTTGCTAAATGTGCTGAAAACCAGCTGACTCACAGACTGAACCGATTTAAAAAAAACTGCAAGAAAAGAAGCCAAGTTTCACCCCCGCATCCTCTTTATCTTCTTATTTCGAAAATTTTTATGCAGATGATACAAGAGTTTCTCTGTATCTTAAATCAAAGAAATTTAAGAGATTGTTGTGATTTTCTGATACATTTAGAAAGAAGCTCAATGTGCTTTACATTGATGAGAAAAACAAAGGAATAAGATACAGAAATCAAATTTAAATGGACTTGAGCTTGTATAGTGCTTTTCTAGTCTTCTGACTACTCAAAGCGCTTTTACACCGCAGGTCACACCTACACATTCACACACTGCTGGCAGAGGCTGCTATGTAAAGTGACCATCAAAGGTAACTAATCCCATTCATACACACTCATATGCCGTCGACAAAGCAGCGGGAGCAATTTGGGGTTAAATGTCTTACCCAAGGACACATCGGACATTTTGCTACAGGAGTTGGGATCGAACCACTGACCTTCCAGTTGAGAGACGACCGACTCTACCAACAGAGCTACACATCCACTGCACATCAGAGACATTACATAGCAATCAAACACAACACACAACAAAAGGCATACTACACATACAACCAATGACACAAGTGATACCATTTACACAAAGAGTAACTATTCGTATGCTTGGGAGAATAGAGGTTTTGAGTTTAGCTTTCAAAGAAGAGATGGTAGTGAGTGACCTCACACACACATTTATTCACACATTTGGAGAAAAAAAACTGCACATCCTTCACAATTTTTACATTCTCTGAAAATCTGCATGTGCTAACTTTTTCCTCTATTAAAATTAGATTCTAAACTAGTGTTTAGAAGATATGCTGACAGCCAGCTGACTCACAGACTGAATCACTTCAGTGTACTGCAGGAAAACCAGTTTGTTCCACAACTCTTCTAATGTTATACCGTCAGATTTTTTTATGCAGATGATATCATGTTTTCCCTCTGTGATCAACTGTAGTAGTATTGTAGTTAGTTGAATATTGTATTTCTAAGTTAATTTAAACATGTTACTTTGCTACAGAAGACATCATTTAGTTTGCCATGTTGTTATTCTCTCAAACCTGCCCTTGATAACTTAGTCTGAAGTTAAAATGTAATGCTAAATGAGGTTATTGCTCGCTAGACATGCTGACATCCAGCTGACTCCCAGACAGAATCTTTTCAGTGAAAAGCTGCAGGAAAACAAGTCAAGTTTTCGAGCCTGGTGAGTAAACAGAAATCAGGGAAGCACTTTACCTGTGACAGTCGGCCTAAGCACCTCTTTCTTCTCTGTTAGCGTTTCTGTTCCATTTGTCAGGTTCACTTGGCTTGTGTGCCAGTGTTGTCTATTAGGTGTGTTTTCACTCTGCTTAGCACTACAGTAAAGGACTGAATTGAGAGGAATGAGACAGAAAGTAGAAGAAATGAGTTTATTAGCCCTTGGAGTCACTGGAGTAATTACTCGTCAATTGGCGTCAAGAAATGAAAGGAATGTGTATACTTTTAAAGATTTTTAAGATGTAAATAAACAATATATGGCTTTAAAGACAGCGGCTATCATAAAATCCCCTGTATGTTGCACAAGGTGTGATAATTCCTCAAGTGACACTAAGACGGGGGCATCCAAGGTACACAAGCCCATCAGTGAGCGACAGTGGAAACAGCGTCAAATTTCACTTCCTGATGTCAGAGAACAGGGGGAGCCAGTCACATGCAGCCTCCCAGCTGCCTCTCATCCCGTGTTTTCCACCAGAGGATCCTGGTCTCAAAGAAAAGATGCAGTTAATAATTCAGAACCTTGAATGAACACCACCCAACACCGCCACAAAAGGCAAGATCAAACTTTTGGCAGAGCCAGCGCCACAGAGGGGACGATAGTGTTTCCCCTGCGTTAGCTCCCTGTACGTTGACCATATGGACATCATAATCACCCACGGGATGATTCAGCAGATTCTTGATCTGGAGCCCAAAATCACACGACACCTTAATTAGCTGGTGTTGATATCGCCCTTCAGAGTGCTAATTTGTCACTGCCAGCAAAACAGCTCCTGGCATGCACGGTTCTGTTGGACTTTGGAGCATTTGAGGTGACAAATATCGTAATATAAAAGGAAAGAATCCTTCCTGACAGGTAGTTTTGTTTGGCAAATCTTCTCTTTTATCAATAAATTCTGTAAATAATTAGGAACTAAGCTGCAGTTTGTGGTATGTCTTTAGTAATATGGGACCATCATTATTTTATTTGAAACTATGTTTATATTCAATAAGAGGTAAATAATTTCTGCCCTCTTCGGTAGGCGTAGCCACTATGAAGCTTCGAGTTGAAAAGGTCAGACGTGTTCTGCACGCCACCTCTAAAGTGGTTTATTAGCATCTCAACGACATATTCAGGAGATCGTCTGAGACATAATTACCTGGATAAGGCACAGATGAATACTGTATTTGGGGGAGAAGGCAAGGTTGGTTGGATATTGGCTTTGTCTCCATTAACCTGGAGCACAGTGTTAAAGGATCTGTTTGTGGAGAGAAAATGACAGCAAGTCGGGCTGACGGGGCCGGACCGAGACAGTTAAAGGCCCCTCGCTGCATAGGATAATTAATAAATAAAATACCAGGGGAGCCCCTGCCATGCCTTCGTCTATGACAGGGGCTGTCTCCAGTGCGCTAAAGCATTAAATGACCAATTTCTGTCAGACTAACTTCCACCACGCTCTCCCTCTCTCTTCCTCTCCCGCTCTCTTTTGCTTGCCCTCTCATCTCCAATCCCCTCACCCCTCTCTCTCTCTCTCTCTCCCTCGTTCCCTCCCACCCTCCCTTGCTTCCTCATTTTTCTGAAGTGGGGCTACTTTGCTCTCTTTGCACCGAGTTTTTCAGCGACTGATGGCTCTAGTTCATTTCTGCTGAATTAATTGGTCCCTGAATGAATTCTGTTGACAGGGCAATTCATCATGTGTTTGGCCTGACAGTGACTGGGTGTTGGGGAGGGGAGTAGAGGGTGGGTTGCGGAGGCGTCGGGAGTGTGTGGATGTGTGTGTGCGTTAGGGCGGGAGGGGGTTGGAGTGCTGTGGGGAGGCAGTCAGAGGTGGTGGGGGTTGGTGATTCTGGCCTCCCACTTTTCTTTCTCCCCTCTTTGCCTCGTCTCTTCTGTTTCAGCAGAAAGCTGGATGCTCTTGTTGCACCATATTACCAAAACGCAAACAAATCCCCTCCCTCCTTAGGAGAGAAGACCCTCTCTCAGCTTGAAGGGGGCACGCAGGTCAGTGCTACCCCTTTTACACATTTGGCCTTTTGTTACACACTTCCTCCCCTACCTCTAGTCCTTCCCCAACACTTAATGATAACACACACAAACACAGAAACACCATCCCTCAGCTCCTCAGCCCCTATTGGAAGGTGACATAATCAGGTAGCGAGGCATATTTAGTGCTTAATTACACAATGTGTTGCACAATGGCCATTCAAAACGATAATTTAGCTCCTGAAGGGAAACCGCTCTGCACTGCTGACTGATCTAACTGGGATGGGAATGGTGTAATAGCAGATCGTTGGCAGATGAGGTTGAGAAAGGCAGCTCTCCTGCAGACAGCACTCCGACTGCTCATTATTCTAATTGCAGACTATCTACAGTACAGAATGCACACAGAGCCTGAGCTGCTTTGAGCTTGAACATGGAGGAAAAAACCTCTTTAGGCTGTGTTGAGTCAATCAATGCTCACTCATTACAAACATCACAAAGTCATGTTCCTGTCGCCTGGATGGTCTCACCCGCCGACAGTGAAAATAACCTCATAATCATCTTTCTGTCAGGATCAGGATCATCGGAGACTGGGCCTGAACTCTCTGACTCCTCTGCCTCGCTAAAATAATCTTACTATGAAATCAGGATGCATTTGAAGCCCTTTTTACAAACCATTTCAATTTTTAAACCTTTTAAGCTCTGACACAAAGCTGATTCTCAAAGGATACTGTAAGATATATTTAAGACAAATACAAACATAGTAAATAACTCTTTGAGCCCATAAAGTTGTTTCACAATTTACCTCTGTACTCCTGAAGTGCAACCTCTTCTAAACCCAAAACCCCCCCTTTTGGGATTAACAGAGTTAACGAAGGCGCCGTTGTGAACAATACTGCGCCCGTGCAGCCACTAATTAAACCGCTTCTAATGAGGGCTTGTTGATTGACACAGCAGGGTTGGCCTCTCCCCTCGCAGACATCAACTTTGACAGCCACATGATGAGGCTGATGACAGGCTCCCATGCAGGCAGATGACAGGACGTCACTGCTGGACCACCACCGCTCCTCTTCTCTGAACAATACAGCAAGATTGTCTGATCCTAGATTCATCCAGTCCTGCTCTCTGTACTCAGTCAGGGTTCATTCTGGTGGGAAAAAAATTACTTACAACCTAAATTTAAAGTTCTTGTAACTTGACTCGTGTCAAGAGTGGTCATATAACATTATTGAATGCTGAAATAAATGAATCAATGCAAGTTTTGCTGCAGTTTAGTTGCAGCTACTTTTTACCAAGTAGTTTGTCTGTAGCTCCAGTGATACCAAGTGATTCCCAATCTAAAGGTCACAAATGATGCTTTAGACCGAAGACGGTGAAAGAGAAGAGGAATCACAGCTGCACAAATGTTTATTCACTACTGCAAGTTTTCCTCTAAACCTCACTCACTAATATATGGATGTAAAAATGTACCCTATGTGTTTGGGCCTTTAACTGCAACATTAACGGGGCGCAGATATTTCAGCTGATCACTGGATGGTGGTTTTTTTTTTGGCTAATTTAGCAGTTAGCATAGAAATGAAACGCTTAGGCTGACTTGTTCAACCATTTTGACTGCATTGCTGTTTAGCGTTAACTGGTGTTATACTATTACTGAACTAATCCCCCTTCATCAACCACAAAGACCTGTTGCTGTAAATAGATCTTCAACCATGCAAATTAAACTCCACCAGATAAAACTTCTACACCAGCGGATGAAGCTAACGCCAGATGCTAACAGCTCAATAACCAAAAGTTTATGTGTAAAAAGGAAAAATTACATATACTTACAGGACAATATTTCAAATGTTTAATGGTAACTTATTTCCTTTACTATTTACGTGTTTACTTTTCTGGTATTTGACCCTAAATACACTTAAAAAAAATTATTAAAAGGCTGGTGTGGATTTGGTTTTGTGCTGGCTCTTGAATTTCCCTCTGGGGATCAAGAAAGAATTATCTTATCTTTTCTCAACTTATCTTAGCTTAGCTTGAATGATAATAGGCTAAAGCTGTCTTGGAAATTTAGTGATATTGGAATATAAAGTTGCATAATGTAAAAATAACTAAGGACATTGCTATTTAAAAAAAGTAAATCTTATTCCAGTATTGATGTCTGCAATTAGTCTCATTTAAGATGCTAAGTCAGGGTTATAAAAAAAGTGACATTTCAAAAATAAGTACTTTTATTAAATGCAATATGTTTTTGTCTGCATCAAACTTTAACTTTGCAAAGGATTGCCTCATACTGCTCCCATCTTGCAGCTCTTAAAATGGGCTTATTTCACTGTATATATTACCAGTGACAGACATGAATCATGCTAGAGAGGCCCTGCTGCAGGGCATCACCAAACCAAGTCGACAATGAGGGTGAAGTGTTTGAGTAAATCTTTGCACGAGGCCTGTTGGCCCCTGTGGCAGGGCCTCTCTGCACGGCGTTTGAGAAGCCCCTAGGATGACAGGTGCTTTTCGTAATGCCTAACTGATGAGAGCCAATCAGTGTGCCCCATCCTGCTGGTGTGTGTGTGTCTATTCTCCTGTTGTTGTCATCTGGCCTGCTAAAGTAAAGATGAGCTTGACTGACAGATGCATCCGTGGGTTCACAGTTTATTGGTTTCTACGAGAGAGCCAGATATGCCAATTTAGACAGGGTAGTGACAAAAAAGTTCCTGTCTAAATGGAATAATTTTACCACTGGGAATTCTCAGCTGGGAGAGGGAAAGTGTGTGTGTGTGTGTGTGTGTGTGTGTGTGTGTACGTGTGTGTATGTGTGTTTTTATCTTTTAACAAGGCCTGAATGACAAACACATAGGACAGTTAGGGGGCTGACAGAAACAGCAGCTTTTGATGCTTCACAGGGGATCCATGAAATAAACAATAGGCAGAGAAAGCAGGGAAATTGAATATGAACCGAGTGGGTTGTGTGTTTCAGAGTGCAGAGAGGAGGTGAGGCAGCAGCAGTGTGGTAGAGCAGGATGAAACCGATGCATCATTAAATAAACTCCAGTCAGAAGCTGGAGAATCACTTTCCTTACCTCCCAACTGTCCTGCCTCTTTGTTTCAGCCTCTCTTTCCCTTTTTATTATCTCCTCTCTCCTACGTAAAAACATATAGCCGTTCATCTTACTGTAATTGTGTGCAACCTGAAGCAAGAATCCTCAATCAATCACTTTCAATCATATTGTGTAAAGTGCCAAATCATAACAAAAGTGGTGTCAGGAAACCTTAAAACAAAGAACAGGTCTGGACCCTACTCTTTATATCATATTTAAAAAATGTAATTGTGCGAAAATATAAAGGTCAATAAATACATGAACTGGACTACACTATACCAATATGAAACCAAACCACCACCAAAAGCATTGTGATAGACAAGTAAGAACAAATAGAGGCATTTATGTGTGTAAATCATTGACTACATTATGTTGGATGACGCGCCTCAGTCTCTTCCAGTTGTACAAAAATGAGGTGAAATTTCCCCCCTGATTGGCACTGGCATATTTCACTGATGATGTCATTTGGAGCAGGGGCCCACAGTAGACATTGGCTGGTATTGGAACCCGCTAACCAAAACAGACATTTAACTTTCCCATAAAACTGCAAAGATCCCTCAGGTTGGTCCAGTCCACAGCAGAACAGGGTCTTGTGTCAGATCGAAGTACCTAAGCTTCAATTCAAATATCAAATTTAAACTAAACATCTTAGAAATGTAAACACTAGGGCTTAAATCGGCAAAATACAGTATATAACTAATTATAATAGAAGCCATTTTTAAGAAAAAATGATTTTACATGTGTTTTAATTTTCTAGTTTGACCCATCTACTTACATGGAGGAGGCGGAGTTTAAGATCTATACTTCTGCCAGTCGGTGTAGGGAACACATTTTTGGGGGCTTTTGGGGTTTTTGATAGTCGTCCATTTTTTCCTACAGTTGATGGTGTAAATACTCATCTATGAATTTGGGGCGTCCATGTCCATGATGTCATGTAAGGTGGACCATACTCTGAGTTATGTTATTTAGAGACATCCAACATTAATCCACCAATGAGCTAGCAAATAAGGGGGGCAAGGGAAAAAATCCTTTAAACAGGTAGAAACCTCAAGCAGAACCAGATTTAACGAACACTGACCACGGCTGACTGGGCAGAGACAGTTGGATAGAGGGAGAGCGTGACTGGCAGACGAGGAGACAAAAACAACAAAGAAAATACAAATTAAAACAAATACACAGCTATATCAGTGAAAATATTACTGATCATTTTGATCATCATATCAATTATAACATTATAACAATTTCTGATGTACTATGCACACATGCACTGCAGCTACCATGTATGTCATATCTGAGAGCTGTAACCTGTATGAGCGCCCTTTGTTCATAAAACCAAACATCAATACACTGGCAGTAGGAACGGTCCCCGGGAACCTTGAACCCTGAATCATTTTCTTATGGGGTTAATAATGAGGGGACACCGAGTCAACGACTGACATATAAAAGAATTTATTTCTCATGTGCACAAAAAGAATTGGAACAAAACTGAAACAGAACAATGATTGAGGCCACAAGGCTTTCTGTAAAGATTTTCATCAGAAATCCTTTTTTTTTTTTTTTTACGTCCATGACACGTCTCCTGTTTCATCTTTACAACAGCAGAAGACCCCTTCCAGAGGTGGACTTTGCCTCGATGACGGTGGCTGGCTCACTCTCTGCGCCAGTGTTTCATCTTCAGATATGTCGAGCTACATGTGGACAGAGAAAGGCAAATCCCAAGTGCAATACGTGGAGGAGAGCTTCTTCTGAAGAGCAGGACCACAGTCTGTATCTCTGTTTTCTGATTCCCCTTAACAATGACAGTAAACCCTGGTACCAGAGGATGTATTTGCTTGTGTAGAACTAAAGTAGACTCCATCTTGGATGCCTTAGAAGTGGAGGGAAGGAGAAGAGATGGGCGCCTGGGATTACATGTGGATGCGTGTCTATACATGGAGGCACAGATGACTGTAAATTGGATTAACATAATGATCACAACATCTACAAACAGGACAATATCTTTGATTGCTGCCAAGGACTTCAGCTTGATCTTTATGTAGGAGGTCTTTTGCACGTCTTAGCTTTTTATGTCGTTCTCCATGGGGATTACTTAATCTGAGCCCAACAACAAAGGATGATACAGAAAGCCATATAACTCATTGCATAGTGACATAAAACATCATCATGACATTTTCATGAAAAACAAAGTAAAATGACAAAGACAAGCTACGTGATGTTAGCATCTGAAACCTGCCACGACAGTATATGCAGCCGCAGGTTATACAGTAGTTGTGCCTTTTCCTTAAGGACACAACATTACATTAAGACACAAATGTAATGCATGTCTGTATATCTACAAAGGGAGCCAGTACATAAGTATGATACTGTAGCGGTGTGTGTGATATTATTTACAGAGAAGAATTGTCTTCACATTATTCACAAATCGTTCTACAAAGCAGCGTTTTGTTGCAACCGATGGAGTCACTGAATTTCACCTTTTCTCATTCCAGCCATTGTGTTGTTCCACATACACCAGTGTTGACTACTTATTTCAAAGATAATACTGCTTTACTTATGCATACATATACTGTAAATAAAATATTAAATATCAAACTAAGTCTTTGGCAAATGTAGTCAAAAGTACATTCACAAAATATGTTTCCAAAAAGCAAACTGAATTAGTGTTTCCTTTCAGTCCCAATGGAGAGAAAAATGTAAATCAAGAAGGCGGTTAAAAATGTGTCTGTAAAGGCAATTATAATTTCATTGAACAGGCATGAATTTAGGCTGAAAAAACAGGTTTGTAAGGCATTGGTTGAAGCTCATTTACAGTTGGTTTGCTCAACTGCAAACAGCCGTCTCTAAACTGTGTAGGCATCTAGTGGTATGACTAAGTAGCTGAATGAAGATGAACCCAGGAGAGATGGTTCATGTAGCCATAGGGCCATGGCTTAAAAACTCCTCAGGTCCTTGAATGCACCGCTTTCACGCAGAAAAAGATGTTAACACAAACATGTCTGTCTGCTTTGAGTTGTTACACCCATTATAAATATTTCAACGTTTGAGTACAGTTTGTAGGTTAATTAAACCCAATAATTAGTGAATGTTCCCAATAAATTGAATTAGCTGAGGTTATAGTGCAAAAAAAGAGCAAAAGACGAACATGACTGGAAAATGAGGGAAATGTGACGTCTACTTTGAAGAAATCTTTGATTTTCTTTACATTAAAAATAGTGACAGAAATTAATAAGTTAAAGTATTTAAAGTTCTGGTGAGACCATTCTGTGACTCCCATGTTTTTTAAATACTTCAAAAAATGATTTACATTTTTACATCTGATTGTGTGCCACAGGGAGTGTGATGCTGCCATTGGTCGATATAGGGTTAGTCGTAGGACATGCTGTGTTTATCTGATGATGCGGGTCCGGAGAAATGACAGCAGAAGACGTAGTCAAAGCACCAGATTGAAGCTGTCCTAACTAGGAGTGTGTAGCCAAGATTTAATTTAGTGTCAGAGGATCCCCACCACACTGGACCATCAATCTATGGGACCTTTAGCATCCCCCCCCCCCCCCCCCCCCCTTGGACTTTTCTCTTTATAGCAGAAAAAATACTGCAGTTCATCACATGAAAGGAATGTGAGGATCCATGAATAAAATAACAACAACAACAGCAACAAATAAACAAAATTAAAAACCCACAACATTGTTTCCACATGGTATTTTCACACTGTTTGTCTTCAGTTAATATCTTATAATATATATATTTATATAATCTCTTAAAGTCATTCTGAAATGTTCAGGCCCTGTGAGAGATCCAGGGCATGATGGGTGAGTTTTGGACGCCCGCGGGGCTGTTTGACTCCCTCATATGTAAAGGCTGAAGCTCGGGTTAGGTACACCAACATCGACTTCGCTGATCTTTCCTCCACGTCACAGGTTTCCTCCTCGCTTCTCATTGACCTCAGTGTTTCTCAGACGGGGACAATATGGAGGCCGAAGCCATGGCCCTGCAGTTTGAGCTGGTCTCCATAGTAACTAGTGGCGGTCGTAGGCAGTGGCAGCAGTGGGAGGTGCGGAGCCACGGGATGCGGCACTATAATAATAAGGGGAACCTGAAAGTTAACAGAAGAGCGAGCCGTTTGAAACCATGAGGTCAAACATGATGTAAGACACGTGTCTTATACTTTTGATTTTTACTGTTTATAATTTAAGAAACATGTCTAGATGAGATTAAAGTTCATGTATATTAAGTATATAACTAAGTATAAAAGGAATATATTGAAGGATTTTGTGATATAGAAGAGACTTACTTAATAATGCTGGATTGCTGAACCGCCATGCTTCGTTATAGGTGGTGTATTGTGGATGAGAGTAAGGGTTTCCAGAAAAGTCCCCTCCTGCAGAACAAACCAGAACAAACACATTAGGGAAGAGCCTTTTGTCTAATAAAAACATTTCCTTTGACCCTGGGTAAAGTGCAGATGTCCTACAATACTCTTACAAAACAATATATGTGTGAAAAATACTGTGATGGGGAGACGTGAAATTCATTTCATGAAATAGTCACCGGTGAATCAGATTAGCAGAAGCTTGCTGGAATTTCAGATACATTCATTTTGGTATTTGGTTAAAGTAGTTAAATTACTTTTTTTGTAGTTTCAATATATTGGGCATTTTTTCTTGTACCATTGCTTCAATACTTTGATTTAACCCTGATTTGACCAGCCATGCAGCCTTTTACTTTCATCCTGACTGCTATGAAGGAATGCTTGCAATACATTAGTCATAAATACTGGTTCTTTCATTTTATTAACAGTAATTCAAATTTGCAAGCTGTTTAACTCAACTTCAACTCAAGTTTAACTTTATGTGTCCCTTATTTTCACTAAATAAGTGAAAATGCAAGAGGCACCGAATACAGTATTCCCCGAGGAACAACCAGTCAAGATCATTGACTGAGGCTCACAGCAGCTCACATCAAAATAAAAGTAAAGTGCAGAATCCACGCAAAATACAAGCAGCACACTGATTAAGTGTACATCAATGGAATAATATTCAAAAGTGCACCTTACAACACAATCAAACCCAAGTAAAGCTTCATGGTGTAATAACCCGACCTTGACTCTAGTTTGTGGAAGGCTCTGACTGATGGACATAGTATAAAAACAAAAGTCGACACTTTTGCACTTTTCTATGAATATTGGTAACTTTTCCTTCTTTGGTTTAAGTACAGTTTGACCTCTGACAAGGTTAGCATGTTTCGAAGGTAATTTAAGTAACCTTTTTTGCTGACTCATGGATATTTATGTTTTGTGTCGCAAGTACATCATCAATTTCGTCTCACAAATTCTTTTGACCTACTTTTATTAAATATTTCAAATTAATCAAAGTTAAGTTTTCACCTGTGTAGCTCTGCTGTAGTTTCACTTCTTACAGTGTAATTGAACAGAAGTTTACAAAGCTACACCTTTAAACGCTGGGCATTTAATCTATGCTGCTTGTCTCGCTCAAAGTAAACAGATTGTTCTATTAATCCAATATTAGTCTTCAGGAATCTTCTAGTGTGTCCTTAAGTGACAATTTCTGCTCCTTTTTCCCGATTTTAAGTAATGATGCTCCGCTTCAAAACTCCCTAATAGCTTTTGTGAAACTCTCATTTTGTCCTCGCTGCTCAGGTCGTGGAGGAAAGGACGAGTAGAGGAGGCTGAGGGGATGTCAGCGAGCGACGCTGTGGGTCCACAGGTTTCTTTCTTTTTACGAGACTATAAAGGCTGGGTTTTATATGAAGCTGCTGAAGAATGGCCTTTGCTTTAACAGTGTTTGGGCCCGGTCACTAAATCTTAGTCATTCACACCCTGGTGCAAAGAAAAACGACGACCTCTGGATTAAGAAGGGAGCTGTGCTTGTGTGTTTGGCGAGTACATCCATAAGCACTCTCCGGTGGTTTATAATCCAATGAAGCAGAGTCATTTACCCTCAAGTATCAGCGTTTACCTCCATGTATATCTGAAAATGTTACCCTCATGCACACTTGTAAGTACTGCCCGCCTGCTTTGATTATGGGTCAGCATGAAAGGAACAAGTCTCAGAGCAATAAAGGGAATTGTGTTTTCAGTTGTTTGTGGAGAGATCTACACGCTGGCAGCTACTGTATAGCATCCTCACCGCTGGTCGTGTAACTGGAGCTCATCCCTGAGAGAGATAGTGATTTAAATATTTACAGGCCCTCCACGCCTCTGTGTTTTGACCCTTAACTGTTTGCTGTGAACCTGAACTGCAGGTTAAGTAGAGGGGAAAGAGATACGCTCTGCAGCCCGGGGTGTCCGGGGAGGCGAAAAGCAGTGTTTATCGACGGGGCCGGGGAGAGCGCGCTGTGTGGACACGACGAGGGTAATGAGCGCTGGGAGCTGGAGTGTAACTGAGAGGAACTGTCCTATCTCACGGCCACTGATTGTGGTGATCGCCTATCGAGTTCATCTAATGTCCTCGTACGCAGACGCTAACCGCAACGCTAACCGCAGTCTAACAAGGCTCTAACAAGCCTGCTTCAATCCTTTTTGAGTCAGAAGAAGTGCTTTAAGGTGTCTCAGCCTCTCTGTGGTGTTTTATGTGTTACATGTATGCTCTCAAAGACAACACAGAAAAGCATGGCAACTTGCTCGACCTCAAGTTCTTCAAACAAGATCAACTGAAGGATACTGTGCAGTGAAAATAAAGCATGTAAAAGTAAAATTAATGGCATCATAAAAAGGGAGCAGTGTCACCTACCAGGAACCATTCCAGCGAGTGTGGAGGTGGGGTAGCTGCCTTGTCCTGTGGGGGGGACATGAGGCGGGTAGCCAGGTAAGGTGGTGCTGGACATGTCTCGACCTGCAGGCACAAAGGAGGAGAAGCCTTACAAGGATGCATGTACACAGGGAGGGTGGATATAAATGTATGTTTTCAGTTTTTACTTGACTTGCTATGATAAAGCTTAAACATATAATGTAACAAAGGCGGCATGTAGTCATTGCTCAGATTTTAGTTCATAAGGACATGTATTTTTTGTATGTAAAAGAAAGAGGTGTTACATTTGACTGCACAGTGCAGGAGTTTTTCAGGCTCCTGATGTGGTCAGGGTTAATCATTAACATCACTTTTGTTAAAGCTTAGGTAAAAGTCTTGGTTTCAGATAGATACAAATACAGAAAACAAGTCTTGCCTTGTGCTTAAAGTCACGACAGACGTTTTCTAACCGTGCTTTTTATCCTAGCTCTGCAAGTGCACAACCATAACCATAAAAAAGTCATCATGCCTTAGTTTAGGGTAAAGTGATGTTAGGGTTGGAAATAGCTGTAAAACAAATGGAACATATTTTCTTTGGACACCATTATTCATATTTGATCTTGTGACTTGCCAGGTATGTTGGAAAATGTTTCTTCGTTATGTCGTTCTAAACATCATAAAGATGGTATTACACGTCCTGATCGAAATATACGCCTTCATGCAAAGCCGCTTGAATTGTAGGTAAATCATCCTCTTTTACTTTTCCTCCTCTACACCACAAATGCTGCATTATGAAATGTCAAAGGGACACACTAAAGTCACTCAAATGTAGCTATAACAAATAATGCTACTGATGTAATGCATTACAACACAACATTTCTCACAGTAAACAAGATCATCTTGTAATACTGTAAAACAAAACTGTGGTTACGAAAAGACCCCATATAAAAATGGTGCAGCGTGTTGTCTAGTTTGCATAATTTCCCTCAGTATTCTGAACTGTTCATGCTGCTTCTGAGCATTGTCTGAAGGGTGATCAGTGTCCTAGGGCTATTGCATGTCATTGTGAGCAAAGATTTAACATGACTTTTATGAAATCAATGTGCCAAAAAGTACAACAAAATACAAACATCCTATGCAGCTCAAACGGAGAGGAGCACCAAAAGCCCCTCCTGCTCCCTGCTCAGTCCTGTAATTAACAGTGACAGCACTGGATGAAGGGTCATTCAGGACGGGGAGACACAGGTCCAAAGCAGGCCCCAGCATCAGCTCTACATCTCTGCCTCTGCACCAACCCCTCCCTGTTTTGGCCTCCTCTGGCCCCTCAGACCTCGGGCCTGTCACGAGGCTGGATGGACCTGGAGGCCCTTTTGTTAACTTGGGAGATGAGTTAGGGGTCAGAGCTGTAGAGAAGGGGGAGAGCCTACGGGCTGTTAATGAGGGGCAAACAGTCAGTTTTGCTCCTGTGTGTACACAACAGTGGGGCCAGCTAACATGCAACATGCCAGTTGGACGCTTTAATCTGATGTTTGAAAACAAGAAAATTAACAAAAATAAGCAGAGGGGGAAAAACTTCAACTAAAGATTTAGCTTGATTGGACTTTGTTCTTTTTTTTGGGGCCTTAAAGTAAAGTAGTACCTGCTATAAAGGTCTGGCTGGCATATTGGCCGTAGGCATGGGCAGGGTAGCTGGGAGAAGAGGCATCTACAGAGAGGCCGGACTGGTGGGGCAAGATGTCAGCTAGAGCAGAGTACCCAACAGAGGAGGGGGTGAAGGGGGCAAAGGAGGCCTCATGGGGCTCCCGCTTTACACACATGGAAGGTGGATATGATGGGTGGGAGTCTGCCAGATGGAAAAAAAAGAAAAAGAACTGGATGTAATGTAGACATGCATCTCCACACTTACTGGAAATACTTCGACGTCAGTCACTCAGATGTATGGTGGGATGGATGTTTAGCTTTCTAAATGATCAAAAATACTAAAAAACTACAGAGGTTTTTCTATCATGCCCTCAGCCAAACACTACCGATACTTTGCAGGTTTGTGGTATCAGTGAATTAGTACAATTTTCTAATAGATAGATAGATAGATAGATAGATAGATAGATAGATAGATAGATAGATAGATAGATAGATAGATAGATAGATAGATAGATAGATAGATAGATAGATAGATAGATAGATAGATAGATAGATAGATAGATAGATAGATAGATAGATAGATAGATAGATAGATAGATAGATAGATAGATAGATAGATACTTTATTGATCCCGAGGGAAATTCAAGAAATGTAATGTAATGAAAGTAATGTGGCAACACCCGAGCAGGCTTCAAACTTTAATAATTATTTTTACAAACTTTCAAATTAAATTGCTAATATTTGCTGCTACCATTCAGAAATGAATAAAGTATTGAAGACTTTCCTATTCTGACATGGATATAAAAGGTCTTATATGATCTGAATTAATGTTAGGTTTGGTTCTGGTTCAAATGTTTTGGTTAGGCATGAGGAAAGGAGCCTTAAGAATGAGGAACCCTACAAGAAGTATGATTAAACAAAGATTAACTTCTATCTTTTAGTTACTGTAGACCAGACACATCATATGAATCCTGAATAGATAAGCAGTCTTCAGTTGATTTGTTCATTTACATAGCTTATAATAATAATCTCATATGCACCCTGCAGTCATTCAGTCAACTAAGCAGGGAACATACACCAGTGAAATGTTGCAACAACACATCGCGCCTGATCAATCAAGCTCAAATGCGTAAAAAATTTCCCAAAGGTTTTTGGGAAAACAAACAACATAATCTCACGGCTGCTTTCTCACAACAAAATCACTCCCACAAATACCCAAACAATCGGCCTGCAGACAGTTCAGAACTCCACACTTTGATCTAATTTGGCTGATGAGTCTTGGCATCTTTCATTTCACCGGCTCTGCCTCTTGAACCCGTGCAATCAATGTGAGCTCTGTCTCCGTCTCCGGCCTTGCCACGTCTGCCGCAGAGCCCGCTCTGTTTCGCTGGGGCCTGTGGGGAGAGATGGCTCTTTCCCGACACCATGATAGCCTCATTAGCTGCTTCCCCCGTCATTGTTATTTTACAACAGGACTGTGTGTTGCGATTCCTCATTAAGATAAGGGCTGTTCTATGGAAAGGGGGGATGCAACCCTGTCAGCCCTATGAACCTTATGCCAGGAAACCAGGCAACGTAACTGACTGTTTTTCCCATAGAAATCCACAGCAGGTTCTCCCGCTCTCTTTGTCTCTGTGGCAGCTGTAAATGTGGATTCAGACTGAGGAAGTGCAATTACACTAAATACTTTCATCTTATAGAGACAAATGCCAGATAAGGTTTAACAACGTAAGTTTTTACCACATGATTAAATCATTAAAAAGAATGGTTGACACAATCTCTGACATGTACAGAAATATTCTAATAACCAGGCGCAGCATTTAATTGGATGGACCGAAATTTTGTCTCTAAAAGTAAGACATAAATCTAACAGGAACACAATAAAGGAATGAGTGCAGATGTTCACTTCTTTACTTAATTATATCTACACATGGTCTGTTAAAGTCTTTAAAGTTAAAACAGCTTTCAAAAGTCTACTTACTCTAACATTGATTTAAGTGAACAACAACCACCATCAACCCCCAGAAAATGGACACTTCCTGAAACAACCTTTAAATATCAAATAGTGAAAACCACAGATTCTAAAAGTGTAGGCTTTTAGACACAATCCAACAGCTGTGTGTTACGATTTAGAAAGTTAGATTGTGTTTTTATCCCCTCAGATGCTTCTTAAGTGGACCATGCACATGCAGATTCTGTTTGTTATTGTTCTCCTTTTCCCCTTCTTTGTTATAGAGGAAACATTGCAGGGCTCTCCTAAACTCAAGGACAGTAATCTGACCTCAAAGACAATACTGAGGGTACCAAACCTTAAGAAAAGGCAAAGTGTGTTTACACTGTATCCTGTGCACAACCGTTAGCTTCTGTTTTCTCAGCCCCTCAGCAACCGTTGTCAAACAGACAACAGGTTACGGCGCAACAACAACCGCTACAAACGCTGCGTTCAAGACCACTGAACTCTGAAACTAATCAGACATGGTGTTGCTTATTGTCCTGGAGACGAGGCAGAGCCCGGGTAAAGGGAGCCTGTCAAATCACAGGCCCTGATGATGGAGATGGAAGATAAACTTGTTGGTCCTTGGGGACTCTTTCTCCCCAGCAAACACATCTCTGAGCGGGTGGAGACGCTATAGAGTTCTCCAACATCTGTCTCTGCTACGTCCACAGACCCCATCAACCATAAAAATGAACTGTTAAGAACCTACAGCAGTCCTCAGAGTGCTTGTTTTAGATATAGCTGCAACAGCCTGCTCTCAAGTGGGCCTTTCATTTTTAAACGTACACCGAGGAACTTCTGAGAACAAAACATTTACCGGCAGAACTCTTGTTTTCAAATGCTGACCTGCAGAGAACTTTCTTATCACCACAGTATGTTCAAGCTCACTGCAGAACGTCTTTCTCTAAGTGTGCATTTATTTGCATTACGTACAATCAGTTAAATCTCTATATCAACTCTCCTGCATCTTGGAAGTGGTCATAAAAAAAGTGATATAAGAACATCAAAGATGCATCCAATCGTGAGTGAGTAAAGATAATTTCTTGGCCCAAATAGCTAGAAATCTCCATCCATTGTGTGAGTCATTCATTATCGAATGTGTGCTTAAAGGTAATTATGCTGTTGTGGGAGTTGATAAAAACATTAATTTCCTCGCTGGGGGCTGTGAGCTCAGACAAGCCGTTTGTCACTAGGCCACACACCAGGCGCTGCAGGTTAGGTGGCTGCTTCTTGTTTGCCACCCAGCAGAGAAAAGCTTCTACTGCCAAGTCAAAAAACAAGGCTAATTTCAGTTTCATTAAACCTGAAATAAAGCTTCTTTTACCCTCTTCTCCCTCCACTTTAAAGATCTGTCCTTTTAATACTCATAGAGAAACAGACACATAGAGACACAAAGATAGACATGTATAAACAGAGATGGAGAAGCATTGGTTTCCACATGTGTTAGAGTTGTAGAAGGCCAGAGGGGGGCCCATTTACACCCAGCTTCCCCACAGGCTCTGGTGAGAGTAATTATCAAACACAGCCTGCACGGAGGCTACTCTCAGTCATCACTATTTCACTACCGATACTAGCTACTGTACAATATCATACCACCATTTTCCACACTTAAATTGTAACGATTTAAATAACTTAAGCCAGGATGTACTGGATATTGTATGAATTGCTTATGCTGTGAAGATACTAGCATAAATAACTACGCATAAATCGTGAATCCAGAGACCAGGGGTTAATAATGGCATGTTTCTCTGTCTGCAAAACACATCACTGTTTTCATGTACTGGACACTGACACATACAAGTTAAAGCAGTTCTTGTTTACGCAGTCAGATTTGCACAATACCAGCTTTAACATGATCACTATTGAACATAATCTACCTGGATTAATTAGCTAAAGACTGTATTTCTTATCCTCGTCTTGATGGAGGATATAGTATTATTTTCCTTCCAAATAATTGCTGACAAATTCAGTTTTTTTCACAAGATGTTAAAATTAAAATGGTTTGATTTCAATACTGAAAACCTCGAGATAGTCTTTGTAAATGATTGTTGCTTCTTACTGAACACCAGTGGTGTGTTTCAGTGCCTCTCTCTGTGATTTGCTCCGCCACCCTCCTCTCTTCCTAGGTAACAGTCTCTTTCACACATTAGAGTAAACAGGGGACACAAAAATGGCCGACATTGCCTTCTCTTTGGCGCCCTTGGAACGCAAAACTGAGCACTTCATTAATCATTCATCTTTAATAGATTATGCAAATTCCAGGACATAAAAATCAACAAGATCAATAACTGTATGCATTTTAATTGGGAGCAGAAAACATTTAAAGAGTGAATATAATCTTGTAGCTCCATCCAATATGAGAGCATAATTTATTGATAATTGGATCCCAGCCTAAGTGAGGGAGGTAATTTAGCATTTTTCAGCCCTGGCATACATTCCTATTTACAGGGATTGCTAATGGCAGAAAAAATAATATTATGCACTGACAACCTACATCCAATCAAATGCAACAAGCATTACTTTGCATAGTCGTTAAAATTAAGTAATAAAAGTGTACTGGAAATTACTTCTTGGCTTAATTATTAAACACTTTTTTTTTACCGCACGTTCTAGAGCATGTTGTCAAACTCCACTTAAAAAAAGTTTTGTTAGTCTGCCTCCTCATTATGCAATCTGTGGCCCTCACATGTTTCGCTTTAGGAGGCCCCGGGCCCCCAGGTGGCTTGAAGGCCACCTGCTATGAGTGTGCTCCCCAGAGCGAGACCGCTTTCATAGGAGGAGCCCGGCGTAAAAGACAAAAACACACCTTTCTTCTCCTGAGGCCCAACTTTCTGGGGCAAATCTACCTCCCACATATTCAGGAATGAAAAAGGGGTCTTTCTTTTTCTGTAGCTCTGTGCCGGGGTCCAGGGACGGACTATAGGGATCATTTGAGAAGGGCCACGGCAGTTTTCAATCATGCTGTCCTCCTCTTTACTCTCTTTCTCTCTCACACACACAGTGGACTCATTGACTTCAATGCCCACTGCATAATTATGGGCATTTCATTAAAAGGCTGGTATATTATTCTCAAGTCAGTAAACCTAACCTCTCCTGGGAAAGAGGTTCAGCAGAAACAATATTTCAATTAACCAGGCGGACATCAAGCTCGACAGCAGAGCAAAAGAAGCCATGGTGCAATACAAGGTGGGTTATATGATACAGATAGTTAATACTACAAGATATTTAATACACTGCGCCTGCATTCAACTTCAGGCTCATTGAGGAAGTGACTTTTAAAAAACAGGAGCCAGTTTGCAGGTTGGGAAAAAGTCTAATTTCATTTTTTTTCTGTCTCTCTTCTCCACAGCATGAGGCAGCCAGCCAGCCACGCTGCCACTCCAGCCGCTGTCAATCAACAGGCTATCATAGCCTTTGATGACAACGTCGTGTCGCGGCGAGAACAGCAGCTGTCTCTCATGAGAAGTGCTCCCAGTCAATCTGTTAGCGGGCCAATCCGGGCTAACACAATAGCCAGTTAGGAGCAGTTGTGTGAAAGGCCTGTAGGATTTAATGGGCTCAGATGATATATCGCCTCGCTCTGTACCACGGCAAATAAACACACAGAGTGCTGCAAAAAAGTGGTCTAGAGGACTTTTTTCATTTTGTGGTGAGAATTTTATATGGCTGGAAAATGTGCGTGCCATAAGGAGATGATGAGTCAATGATGATGCATTATCAAGATAATAGATTTTCCAGGACTTGGTCAAAATAGACCAAATGAAACATTTGACTTTATAATACTTAATCCATGAGGAATAGAGGGGGTAGAGTTTAACTAATGATTGTGAAATCACAATTTACAGTGTATTCAGTAAGTGAAGGCACCATGTATTCAACAGAACAAGTTACTTTGCCATCTGCAATAGTATTCACACATGATAAATATGTTTTAAGATATCAGGGGAATTTATAAACTTTGGAAAACAGGTCAAAACATGACCTTAGTTCCAATTGCATTCACCTGTGATAGCTGACAAAGGAACTGGAAAACTTTACAGCATCTAGATCATTTTGGTTTGGTTTTTCCTCTTCTTTGGTTCGCTCGTAAAACAGTTGAAAGAAGAAGGGCCGACTATACCACAAAATCTATGTCAAGTTCTGAGTTTAAGCACCATGGCGCACTTGTTCCCAACCTGCTGCAGCTGGTTTTTCATTCTTTTAGGGGTCAATCTAGCGTGAGTCAGATTGTACCTGTCACAACAGAGTAGCTCTGGGAGACACTGGAGGCGAGCTCGGAGCTGGCGCTGGAGGAGAGGCTTGGCTTTACATCTTCCAGGCCAGCGTTCAGGGAGGGGAGCGAGTACTCATTGGCCTGTGGACAAATAAACAACAAATGCAAAAATATGTCAGCTGAGGAAGGCACATGTCAGAAGGTTGGAAACCAGAAATAGCAACTTTAAACACAAAATAATTTCACATTCCACCAGATTGTTCCCTGATCTTGTTAATTTCAGCTATGCACTGCCCATAAGCCCACTTTGGGTGCTAGATTTAGAGCAAAATTCCCAGTTTAGGAGACTTTATATAAAATATGCCTGATGGAAACCCCTTGTGTATCTGAGGAAGCTGCCTGTGATCCTCTCGCCGTGTTTCCTTCTGAATATTTCCTGTGATTTCTGTGAACTATCCCCCCCCCTCCACCAGCCCATCCTGTCCCCACTCCCCATGCTTTACCAAGACCTATGATGTATGCATGCATTAGGGCTTGTCTGAGGAGAAGGCAGGAAGGGAGAGAGGGATGAGAGAGGGATTGGGCGAGGAGTGAAAGGACGGGGTGTCAGCTGGCTCTTTGTGCTCCACTGCAGTCATCCCTGTGACCAGTCAAGGGAGGAGACATTCAGGGCTTTGTTACAGGAGAGACATGTGGTGTGTGCTTTTTTAAAGGGGAGAACAACCTCAAAATCAGCCTTTGTGCTTTGTTTCTAGGATGAACACAAATATAAGGGGAATGAAATTATTTTAAAAAGTGTTTTGTTAAATTTACTACATTGTGAAGGTTTTCTTTGCATTTCTTTTGGTTATAGAAAAACATGATCAGCTGCCATTTTTCATGTTTCACAGCTTCTCAATCTTGGAAATGCAACTCTTGCTGTACCATGATACAATGCGATATGATACGATATGATGCGATACACCTTTTGTCCACTAAGGGAAGTTCATATTGGACTGGAATGCTACACACATATAGCTGTATCCACATTAGTATGATTTAAAAAGAAATAGACTCAATAACATGTAAACAGAGTAACACTGTCCAATGACAAGAACAAATGAAATGATATGATAAAGTACGATACGATTCATTATCACATGACACAATACTACTATTAAAATTGTTGACTATTTTACACCTTTTATAGAGTTCTAGTTTTTTTAAACTTTTTAATTGTGATCAAACTTGTGCTGCTGCAACCAATCTTCATGTGTCACAGTTTTTGCCATCTAGGAAATGCAGCATTTGCTGAATCAGGATACGATACAATACAATACCATGTGACTCAGTATGTGATACACCTTATTGAATACAATGGTATAGGCTACAATGGATACTACACTATAAGGTAATTATACAATATGATACTATACAATACATTTCAATGTGATACCATATTATACGTTACGATAAACTTAATTGTCCCTGTCTGCAGTAGTGCTCATTAATAAATTAAAAACATCACAAAACAAACAACAATCAACATGTGAGCAGAGTAGGACCAACCAGTGACTACCACAAAAGCGTATTACCCATATAGCGCATGTTCAACATAATACAGAACAATAACTGAAGGAGATAAGAACTGCACATGCAAACCTAATGTGTGGCTCCAGCTAGTCTCTTTAGTATTTATTCACTTTAATCTGAGGTTAAGACTCTGCAGGCAGCTGTGATAAATCCTGTTTGTTAATGAGATGACACTTCCTGACCCGACTCTTCTTCTTCTTCTTCTTTGAAAGGATAAGTGTGTGTGCACACATTTGTGTCTGCGAGTGTTTGTATCAGAGTGCATCTGTTTGTCTCAATGGACCGGGGGTCCCACAGGGGCGAGTTGGTGACCCTGGTCTTGTCTGCCTCTATCCCAGATAAACTCTAATTGTCTGCTTACAACTGTTCCCTGGCACTGGGCTGGATGTTCTTCTCTATTCCGCTGGGCCTCTGCAGCACAAGAGCCATTTTGTCATGCAGATGGGCTGTGGGCAGGGCTGGGCAGGGCTGGGCGGAGGGCGAGTGGCGAGCACAGAGGGGCCTGAATGACCCGACCACATGGCTGCCAGAAGTGTGGGAGGGATGAGGCCTATTCAGCCTGGCCTCTTCAAAATGGCTTTTTAATGCCCTGACGCAGACACCAGACAAGCCCCTAATAGCCTAATATCCCACCTTTTCACCAGTTTAAGAAAAGGAGGGGGTGTTGGAAACAGGGAGAAAAGAGGAGGTGCACAAAACGAGTGGAAAGCGGCCTGATTAATATTACATTAAATTAAAACTGATTTTTCTGGACTATTCTGATGCAGTTTTTCTCCCCCCTCCTCCACCTTCTCCTCGCCTTTTTAATACCTTCTCCTCCAGTCTTTGTGATTGCAAGTCATTTCCAATTCGTTTTGGTATTGATCTTGCCGTAGAAATCACTTTGGTAATTAGCTGCATTAGGGGCTGTATAGCAGGCTGAGGGGCTGTCCCCCTGATTTATCGCCGCTGTAATTCCCCGCGATCGCGCAGAGATGAAAATGAACTCAATTAGGGCACTGCTAAGGCTGCATGGGCACCCACATAGAGTTCCAATGGAAAAATTAATAGTCCTCTTGTTGTTTAACAGTCTAATGAATGTAAATAAAGGTTATCCGCTGGAATAGGGTATAGGCTCACAGGTTGCTTTGAGAAATAAGTTGCAGGGAGCATTTTGTCACCTGTGTCGTCATGTGTACCAGGTAATCCACAAGGACTACAGTGTGGCTTATTTCCTCGTTTGTTACCAGAGCTTAAAACATACTGGAAAAGGGAATTTTGGTGCAAAACAATGTTTGGTGCAAAAACAATAAATGTGAGGGTGTAAAGAAATCTGCTTGGTTTACCTGTTCAGGTTTAATGTGTTCTGAAGTGGGGAAGACATCAGGGTAAGAAGGACGTTCAAACACGCGGTCAAGGGCCTCCAGCTGCTGCTGGGTGAAGGCGTCAGCTCGCAGGTGCTTCCTTAAACTCTCCACGCTGCCCTGAGAGTCGCTTCCAGGGCCTGAGCCATCTGAGCCATCTTGAAAGAGAGGGAAAGGAAGGAGGGAAGAGGGGGAAAAGGCAACAACATCTGCATCAGTGCATAGCTAGACTCTTTTTTACTTTATACACTTCTAGCAATGTGAGGTAAGCATGAGGAGAAATGAGTTTTGAGTCTAAAGGGTGTGAGAATGATGGCGGATGAAGAGTAGGGAGACCCACCAGCATGAGCATGTCTGCCTTTCATCTGCCTCTCTGTCTTCCCCTCACACACATATACACTCACTCAAGCAGCTTTCCGCTCCGCCCCCCCCACCCCCACCTCTCCTCGCGGCCACCATCAGCACGGTCATCATGTGATAGGTCTATGGTAATTGATGGATTACCTTCAGTGCAAATATATACTTGTAAGGGAGAGCGTGTGTTTCAGGAGGAGAAACTGGGGCTGCCGATTACATACAGAGCCTCTCATTCTGCCGGCGGGAAATGGAGAGCCATTATTTAACTGCACTATTTCCTCCTGAACATATTACCCTTCCCTCTCTCTATCTCCCTCTCTTTCTCTACCTCCATCCCCCCCCCTCGCATATTGCCTGTCTTCTGGAAAACAGAATGGAGTGTGGACGGCACTCAGGGCCGAATGAGGACGGGGCGTTGAGGGCAAGCGTATGCATTTCCTCACTTGGTCACACTCTATATAAACAAATGAGTGTATGCTTCCCTCATTCTTCTGATCTCTGACCCTATCAACTCGGCCACTGAGGCTGCAGCTCTCCCTCTGCTCCCTCATCAAGTCCCGAACACTGAACGAAAAACCCATTCTGCAGCTAAAACCTCCAGCCGGTATCCCAGGAACCTCCACTACACATCCCGCCTCCTGCTGCCCTCCCTTTCCTCCCCTTTTACCCGGCCGCCAAAAGCGGATGAGGGCTTTAGCTCCCATACAAATCTGTCATTCTAAATTTGCAGCAGATTATGTTCTCTCCTGGGCGAGCCGGCGGTGATATATGATATGCAAGGCCGCTATTGATTGCCTGATCCGCCGGCAGAGGAGGGGAGGCGAAATGAACTTGGAATGAACATCATGCCTCAACTCATTGTGCGTATAATACTCTACTTAATCCCACATTTTTCTGTGCTATGGAATTCAATTGATCAATCATGTTCCACTGATGGTACCATTTCAGGGGCGTTATTGCCATTCTGCTCGGCTGCTTGACCTTTTTTCAATGGCTGAGGCCAGCGGATGAACCCGACTTGCACCAAGAAATAGATCCGTAGAGAGAATGGAATAGAGGACTGCAATTGGGTACGAGTGTGTGTAGATGGCAGAGTGTGTGTGTGTGTGTTTCAGTGCTTAAATATATTGACTGTAGCTTTGTCTAACATATATGAAGGAATCAGTTCTTTCTCCTGCCTCATGTATTTTTTTCTTCTGAATATTTGAGCAGTTTTTCTTTTTTTCCCTTGGGTGGAGGGGCAGCTTTAGTGCTGCTGTATGAAACTCAATTGTTGTCTGTGGTACAGAAGAAAAAGGAGTCATTAATTACCTCGTATCAGCTGGTCTGAGAAAAGAGGCAAGCCGGATCAATAGCAACTGTTTGTCATTCACTGTGGAGGATCGTGCTTATACTCAGCTCCCCCTCAAACACTTAATCAGGCCTACTGAACTGGCTGCAGGAGGACAAAAATTCCCTCCATAGGATAATGTTGTTGCCCTTTATTTGATGAAAACATAAACAAAAAGCATCAAATTAAATGTCCAATTATAGAGCCTTACACAACCTGTGTGAACCTGTAAATGTAAGTGAGTAAAACAGGCCTACTTCTTACTCAGGTTTGGTTCAGACTGCTCGGCTTTTACATCTCTAGCTCTAAAGTTAAGTATGGGAATATATTTCACATTTATGTGTTCCAAAAAATTACTGATTTGGCCTTTAAGTGGGAAAACTAGTAAATCATTTATTTTCAGAATTCACCATTAGAGCTTCATGTTTGACATAAATCATAAGATAGCTGCAATAAATCAGATTCATCCTTTGACAGTCAGCGTGTCAAGTGGGCTGTGAAGCCCGACTGTCAGATTCTGTGTGTGTGTGTGTGTGTGTGTGTGTGTGTGTGTGTGTGTGTGTGTGTGTGTGTGTGTGTGTGTGTGTGTGTGTGTGTATGTGTGTCTCATTGACTGCCTTGTTTCATTTTCACAGTGTTTCTTCAACCCCTCTGGGTGTCTCAGCAGGTATTCTCTTATCTCTCCCACAGCACCAGCTGACTGCGTCTCTTCGTTTTAACACCAAAGTGTGAGGAGATAAAAACAAGACTCTCCAACAGTGACACTCACACATCCCACTCTAAAGAAGCTTTCTCTCTGATCAATACTTTCTTTGGTCAGCTTTAACAGACAGATGCGGTTTGACCTTATTAAGCGATGTATACTACTGAAAAAATTAAAGGAACAATTTGTGACAATGGAGTCCTGGTCTCATACATGTCTCATGTCTTACATTGAACTAACAGAATGACGCACTCTGTTATTAAGACAATAAAAAAAATATAAATTATAGCTCTTCCGTTAATTCTGGAGTAGTGTATTTTATCATGATGTATTCAAACATTATAAGTGGACTGAGTAGCTTTGTTTAAGTAAAAAGGGTCAGCTGCTCTCCTTTACTTAACAATACGGTGAGAAAAGAAATTAAAGCTGCTCTATGCGTTTAGCAAACAAACTCTTCCTCATGCAGTTTCAGCCTTTCTTACACACACACCTAAATATCTAACCAATGACAGAAGCTACTTTGACACAGACCACAATGGTATCAAAAGCTGTTCTGTTTTGCTTTGTCTCTAAGGGGGATGTTAACGTCCTGCGGTGGCACGGTGGTACTTTATGTCCTTCTTTCATCTCCCCTGTTCCTGTGATAAGATAACTCAGAGGAGAGAAGGGGTGGTGGTGGGGGGGGGCTTGTTTGAAAGGCAAATGAATTCCTCCACACCGCTTGGCGCTCTCCGTAAATCAATGGCGCGGGGTTTCCCAGATCAGAGGCTGCGAGTCCTCTGCTGATAGGTGAAATGATGCCATCGCAAATTGTGGATCATTTGTTGATGTTTTTTAAAAATGCAGTTATGCTTGAAAAAAAAGGGAGAGAGAGAGAGGGGTGGAGAGAGAGTGCAAACAAACTGGTATACCCAGAGGGTGAACACTCCTCCCCTGTAAGCTAGCTATATTTATGAAAGCTCTGAAGCGGAAAGGAGAGAGGTGGGTGGGTTGGGTGGGGTGGGGGAGAGAGAGAGAGAGTGGGGGAGAGAGACGGCAGCACTGCCATGGCTCTTAAGATCCTGTTATGTTGTGGCGTGTTTAAGAGCTTTATTAATTCGATTTAGCACCACCAACCAGTGTACTGACTGTCAGCGGGCAGAGAGATGCTTATTTGATGTTTGCACTCACCGCCTGCACTGAAGCTGGGTTTGTAGTCTTTGAAGCACTCTAGTTATCGTATTTACTTTGATTTTAAACCCCAGATCCAGGCCAATGCAAAAAGTCAAAATAAAGTACTATTTTGGGGGGTCATACATCCGGCGGTAGATTAAAACAGCCAAAAACTTGCTCGTGTAATCCATGCACACATGTCCCATACACTAAGCTGCTCTGGAAAAATTTTGATTTGGACAAAAAATGTGGCAGTGTTTGAAATTTTGAAAATATTTTAATTTTATCAAATGGAAGTTAAGTAGGATTGCATACAAATTGCAGAAAGAAAAGTTTAAAGTAGATCCCTGCAGTGCAAAAAAATTACTTTTTTTACGTTTGCATTGGACTCAAGTTTAAATATAAATTTTTTGTTTGAATGGAAGAAGATGAATAATTCTCTGACTCTGTTATTGTCAAAAATGACCTGATAATACGGATGTTACTGCAGTAAACCCTCTCCCTCTTTAGTGCGTCTCTATTCCCCTCTCTTTTTTTCTTTGTCCTCCTCTTCCCTCCTCTGGACCAGTCTGTCGTTTAGCGTTGCCACCCTGTGCTGCAAGTATTTGTGGAAATGCAATTAACGTATCCCCTCTTTTCTCTCGCCTTTTCTCCCTCCTCAAGCTGAGTAATGCATCGCTCCATTAATTCTCGGCATCGCTGCCCGTAATTGACTTTTCTCTGACATGATTCCTCTCCATTGAGTGAATTCCCTCTCCTTATATTTTTTGTGACGGGTCTCATTGTATATTGTTTACAACTGTACGTGGGGTCTGATGCAGCCATGTTGCTGAACGGTTAACCCACAAGACTCAGAAAGAATAAGGGCAGACGATAAGAGGAGAAATTAAATGTTGAAGAGGTAGAGCACAGGAGGAGGAGGAGGGGAAGAAATAAAATGTGGACCCTTTTGTGTCCTCTTCTACTGTCGGGGCCCTAACAGCTTCTTGTCTCTGTGATACGCTCTGTGGCCCCTCTCAAACCTGAGCTTTTCTCTCTCAAACACACCCCATCAGGGCCATCATGGTGCTCATGATTCCATTTATTTCTGCCTCGCTCTGGATGCATTTATTTTCTAAAGTGATCCTCTATTGACTCATTGTCATGGACTGGCTTGACTAGCCAACCAGTGAAGGCCCTGGTTCAAATCCATACACTAACTGATTTGAACTCCACAAATGGGTCGTATGTGTTGAAAGATACGCAACGGGCAATCTTCAAAAGGGGCCAAATATCAAATTTGAACAAATCAAAACAGCCACTGTATTCATCTTTCTCCTGCTCCTACTGCACAAGGTTGATATGACTCTTTCTTTTAATGTCATGAATGAACAACCTGCTCGGGCATTCCCCCCCCCCCCTGCTCACACACTCATAAGCTCCTTCTACACTCATCCCACACCCACGCTACAATCACAAGTTATGACCTTTGCTTTCTCCATCTAATTTATCACCGTTGCTCCCTGCTGCCTGCCTGTCCTCCCCGGAGCTCCACTGGGCTCCATCCCGGGCCCGATGAGAGCAACATACAGTTAGGTCACATCAACCTGACTGCGAACAGGAGCCAGGTCAGGAGCTACCTGTCACTGTGTGCAAGACAATGAAAGCACTGACTTTACATAAACAACATCTCCTTTAAAAAATGAGCAAATCCGACATGATAATTTGATCAGTCCTTTACTCGAAAAACGACTAGAGGCTGGAACTAGTGCATAGACATCCTGCTCTATAATACACATTTGACAATCTCCCTGCAGTTGTCACCCAATCCTCTCTCTCTTTTCTTGGCTTCCACTTCCACCATAGGTTTAAATGACTGCGCGAGAGCATGCTGTACAACAGGCTAATTTCCCCACTTCACTATTAATGCATTTGGCAGGAACAACATTCCATTTCCTGTAATGAGATACACAAATAAATCTGGCTATGGATAGATTCAGGGTGGTGGCGGTGGTGGGAAGAGGAAGAGGGGAAGGGGATGGGGGTGGGGGGGTTGTAGGGGGGAGTGCATTGAGACGCATTCTCCCAGCACTGGCATAATTGGTATCGCTGCTTGCAGACATGCAAACCAATCTCTGCACAGATAGGGCTGAGACTCTCTCTTTCCCCCCTTAAGGCTATTTCTTTTGTCTTTGCGATAGCTTGCACATCCAAGATAGAGGGAGGGGAGGGAGGGGGGAGATGTTAATTTGTGAATTAATAGCTTTTCTCTGCAGAATTGCAAATTCTTCTAAATGTCACTATGTTCGCTGTGTGAGAAGATTCTGAAGTTGCAAACAGACACTCTTTACACACACACTGTCCTGCATCAGGTGTATGTGTGCATGCACAAATCCTAAAAACCCATCCTTGCTCAACTCTCATTGAGACCTCCTCTCTCCCTCCTCCCACTATTTTTTTTCTTATCCCCCCTGCTCCTCTTCCTCCTCCCGTCCTCACTCGAAGCCGTCCAGTGTAACATGCTACTTTTAATTTGCAATAACACATGACAAGGACAGATTAATGGCTCTTATGGCACCTATGTCCCTGAAGCTCGTCTTACGGGGGACCCGGTGTACATAACGCGTGTCACACCACATTATCTCTACAGCCCTCCAGTAATGGGGACCTTTTTCTTCCTCAAAGAGCAACCGCTGACTTCAGCCACACCGAGATCACACAGTACAACTATCGCCATTCTGTTATTATGGTTAAATTACCAAAATGTGGACACAAAACACATGACATGCAACAGAAAGTGAAGAACATTAAAACAGTTTGCTGCACTAGATCTGCCCTCAGTTAGTATTTATTCACTTACATATTTCATGTTTACCTGCTTCTGTATTTACTAAGTTGTCTGACAACTTAATTTGTTCTGTGACCTAGACGTAGCAGCTCTTGAGGCTTAGACCTTTCTTATAGCTTTGTTTTGTTAAACAACAGTTGTCAAAATATGTGTGTACATTGGAGATTAAGAAATCACAATGAATAACCAAACACAAACTGTTTTACATCACAGAGATAATTTGAGTAAAACTAAAGGTAAGCTAAAATAAAGAATTATGAAAAATAAACTGTATCTGATTATCTCTACCTAATAATACTTTTTAAATAAGCTTCATTGTTATGACTGTTTATCAAACTGAAAGTCTTAACTTGGATAATAACATCTTCAACAGTCACAGCAGCTTCATTATTCTTATAGTTTCTCATATGTTTATAAACCTGTAAAAGCAGAAACAGCAATAGAGAGGAAAGAGTTGTGATCTGATTGACCAAAGCAAAAGAGAAGGTTGTCTAACTTGAACTTACAATGTCCTATTTTCCTTCCATCCAAGTGGTTGCCACTCCAGAGAACTAAAGAGACAGAAACATAAAAGAAGGAAGTGGCCTGTTGTGATGAATGCTCTTTGATATCATTTTCAACCATACCATCCCATCAGCCCCCTCAAAGCAGCACACACACACACACGCACAAGCACACGCACACGCACACACATGCACACACATACAGACACACGCACACGCACACACACACACATACACACACACGCACATACATACACATTGCACACACACGCGGCCCCCTCCCTCACTCCCTCCCTTCCTCCCTGCCTGCACCGGTCTGTTCCTACACCTGTTCAGGCCTCCACTAGGGACATGTTAATTCATAGGCATTAAAAAAGCCAATTGTTTGCAAAACCGATAATCTATTAGCCCTCAGGCGGTGTGTGTCCACTCTCTTGCCTTGGAATGAGAAATTCTGGCTTGGACCGGATAAGCTTCCACTTAATCTTTGAGCATATCTAGGTCTGTTTACATGCCAGTCCCTTGGGAGTGTATAGACTAGTGTACATTTTTTTTGTTTTTTTCAAAAACTTTAAATTGGGTGTTTTAATGCTGTGCAGCCTCAAATAATAATAATAATAACAAAAAAACAATCAAAAATGTGTTTATGTAACTATGAGGTGCAGAAAATTAAATAACTGGCTGATAATATCAATTCAAAGCTTCTTTTTCTGTCTTTTTATAGAAATAAAAGTAAGAAGCAGCAGCACTGATGCCTTGCCAAGAGGGGATTAGAGTTGTAAGACAGCTATATGGGATATCTACAGTACATCTAAGCATGGTATAAAATAGAGATGCAGCTCTGTGGGTGCATGGTAAAAACATCAAAGGCATCAAAAAAGAAAAAGAAACAGATTGAATCACAACGCTCTCTCTTAACACTCGCCCCGGCCCTGATATACAACATAACAAGTCACTTGAGACAGCACACAGAAACACACTCGGTTGCAGCGCTGTCATAAATGTCATCTTCGTCTTCTTCTTCACACACAGGGAAAAAATGTAGGAGACGAGTGATGGAGAGAATTAAAAGGATGGAGAGAAAAAAACACAAAGGGATTTTGTGTGTTCCCTTTTTCTTACCATCGTCTCGTTTCCTCTTCTCGCCGTTGGAGCGAGGGATACCCAGAATGCCGTTGATGGAATAGGATCCTACGGGGTCATTGGAGGCGCTGGTCACAGGGGGCGAGGCCGTGCTGGGCACTGATGGAGGAAGCAGAGTTAGGCTGAGTTTGATTGGTGTTTTTGTTTAAGTATATGTTGAAAAACTATGTGTGTATTTGAATAGGTATTTTTGATGTTGTTGTAATCTGTGCGCAGACTCTTTATTCGCTCACCTATAGTGTGGCCCGGCGTGGAGAGTGGCGTGACAGATCCATCAGGGGACGGGTGGAATTGCTGCTGGACTTTGGTGCGGATAATCCTGGCAAAGTGAACAACAGACACGGATCAATCAATACCGCTTCCAGAGCATGGAGATTTCACACCAAAACCCGGCTGCCCCAGCCGGGACACTTAAACACGCCACATCAGGTTCACTTACACCCGTGCATGTACAAGTGCTCCACCGTTTGGGGGCCGCTTGTATCCTCATATTCAGCCCCTCCTTCCCTTCTCACAAATAGCCAATCTCGGGGCTTTAGGGCCAATCTCTGTGCTCCTGTGTGAGGCTGAATGGGTTCTGCCCCCTGAGATTGTGGATTCAATCTAGCTGGATTCTGAGGTTAGAAATATGATAAAGTCCCCACACCAGTAAGATGTGATGTGGCGGGAAAGTCTTCATTGCACTTTGGTCTGAATGATCTTGCAAACAAAGCATGAAATCACATCAATTCACCTCAATGATCAGCTTCACTGGCTCTACCTGGCCAACTCTAATAATCTCCCTCTCCTGCTCCCCTCTCCCTCTTTTCTCCTCGCTCTCTCTCTCCCTCTCTTTATCTCTCCATCGCTCAAAGCTGATCTTTCACTCCTCTTTTTTTCCTCATTTCTTATCTATGTACTGTACTCCACAGTCTCTGTCTTCTATAGGCCCCTGATCTTTTTCTCTTTTCTCCAATTCCTTTCTCTTTTAGTCCCTGTACTCTCGGCCTCCTCTCTGCTGTCTGTTGTAGTTCTGTGGTCTCTATATTGCTCAGTTTAGCACACAGGACTCTTCTGGGCTCACTGAGGATCAGGGCACATATTGATTGGGACTCCGGGATAGAAAAGATGACGACGAAGGGCAGTGAGAAACCACAAATGCAAATGGTGATCTATATATTGCATGTGACAGAAGAGCAATAGTGTCTTATTTGGCCAACCTACTGTGACCTACTACATCCAGTTTGTTTTAATGACATAAACATGTACAAAAATAAAGTATCAAAATAATCTGATAATTTGATATTAGAGGATGAGGAGATAAGGTTACGTTTGTAAATTAGAGATTTGTTGTATTTCTTTTAAAGGTACGGTGGGATTTAGCGTAGCTCAGCTTTAGCTCTTATGGGATGTGATCCCATTACATTAAACCATGACTGTGGTAATCTTTTGATTGACAGATGAACGTGAGATCATTGACTAACAGGCAGCGTTGTGTACTGACAGAAAATCCCACATGGACGCCCCTCTCACAGGAGAGGTGTGACAAAAACAGACTTTTACAGACTGCAGATGAGGAGACTGAGGCTTCACGCATGCAGCAATGAGCCATCAGTTGTGACTCAGGCAGCTATGGGGTTAAGTTCCTCAGGGGCAAAAATGTACATCACACTCTTTTCATTCCCCTCGCTATCTCATGTGTCCTCCATACTCTCTCCTCCAGGCAGGGCAACAAAGGCTCCTCCAGAAAACACACATCAATATTTTATTTGAATTTCTAACATCTCACCACAACAGTTATCTGACCTCATGACTCGAGGGAGCCTCATAAATTCAAGGACTTTGTTTCGACTCTATGTTGTTGCTATTGAATAAGCAATTTGGATGGCTGAATTAATGACATCTATGTTTGGGTATTGTAAAAAAAAAAAAAAAAAAAATCTCTCCAAAGAAAGATTAAAATGTGGATCAATAAGATTGAAAGTCGCTTAGAACCTTCTGGGTACGCCTCCGTCTCCAATGGGTGGAAACTCCTCTCTGCGGCAGCAAAACAAAGTGCAACCCAGTCTCTGTGTAATCTTTAATAATTCATGCAGGAAAAATGTGTTTAAAGCCAGGACATCCTCTTTAGTCAACAGAGCAGAGGTCAGACCTCTCTAACCACAGAGACCACCAGGGGTCCACTGTCTCTGTCTTTCTCCCCCCTCTGCCCGCCTGTTTAGCTTCTCCTCCTCACACTCTTCCTCCTCCACGTTTCCCAATCCTCCCTTCAAGACTAACATCCAGAAACAACATTAAAACAGCCTATAGTGGGAGAGTATTGATAACCATGACTGGAGTAAGGTTTTATAAACATTCTAAAATACTATTCTGCATTTTTTGTTTGTTCAATTAATTTCAATTAATATTTTTCAAATGCTAAGACCATTTAAGGTATTACAATTCAAGAATGAAACCAGCTTGTTGCATGAAGCTATTTGTTTCACAATGATCACTGTACTGATGTCTAATATCTTCTAAAACCTGGTGATTTATGAATTGTCAATTTTATTTTGCTACTTTGGTGGGGCCCTACGTCCCTTTTAATTTAAAAGAGCTCTATAAATAAAGCTTACTATTATTATCATTAAAAAGGCAGTTTTATCTGTTGCAGCAGCTGGGCCTGATTTTAATCATTAAATTGCCAGAACACAAAGGTCAAAATTTCTCCTAAAAGTTTTGTGCAAATCAAAAGATGAATGCACTTTCTAGGTTTTTGGAACAACAGAGGAAAACAAAGAAAGGGCGCCAAATAAGTTGTTGAAGCCACAATTTCCATAGCAGCCAGCTTTTGTAATATTGCCATCTTTTGACGTTTTTGGAAAAGATTCATTCATCTCCTGCATTTAGCTGCCTGTGTTATGAGACTCTCTACAGCTCATTAAAATGTAATGCGGATGACCAGCTCTCTGGAACAGTGCCTCCTAACCAAAGTTCATCACTCGCAGCCACTATGGGGCTTTTTTTTCACTTTGCACACACATGCACACATGAGGGCTTTTCACCGGTGTCCTCTGTCTAAAGACACTTTGTCCACCGCTGTCCCGCTTCACGAGGAAAGGTGCAGGTGTAGGGTGTCTGCTGCTTTGGAACAGAAACGCTTTTATAGTCCTTATACGCATAATTCAACACTGGTGTAGCTCGGAAGAAGTCTTTCTTTTTTTAATTCTATTTACTGAATTAATTAAAACTAATAATAATATAAACAACGAGGACTATAATAGGCTACATGATAATTGTGTGAGATATAAACCGGAATAATCCAGGATTGTTCAACCACGCTCTGGGTGTAAATGTGTGATGTTTTGTCGCTCCACATTCCCCTCGGTGTTGGAAAACAGAGCAATTGGTTGGCAATAAAGAGGCTGCTGCCGCCCCTGTCGCAGTGTGGTCCGCGTATTGAACGACTTTGTTGGGTATTTCCCTCCGCCTCTGGATCTGGTTACGCGGTATTGATCGGTTTTTATCGAGACAGATGTGATTCTTCGTGGCCCCAGCCTCAGCCCCCGTGCTGGCTGTGTTGTGGAGGGCCGCACAGGGGATTGAATTGCACATGTGAGACCACCCCGGGTAGGGAAACGTCTCGGGCTATAAAGGACTATCTTTAGCTCAGTGTGCAGATGCTAAAAAAAGGGTTACCATCTTATTTAACAGCTGCAATAGTCAATTAACACATGGGGATTTTTTAACGCAAGGTCTCATCAGGTTTTCTTCGAAAATGTGGTTCATTTTGCGCACACATTCGAAAGGAAATCTAAAAAAAGAAACTATGTTTGACAAATAATTTACGCACTTTGCAACGATTCAGCATGCTTTTCGATCATCCAATCAAACATTAAACTGTATTTTCCACCTACCTGTTGATGGAGGAAACGCTAGGGACAGTGTCGTTGTCACAGACGGCCTCAGCCAGTAGTCGGTCCCTTATCTCCCAGGCGAACATGGTTGGATTCTGGCGCTTGTAATCGGCTATTTTATCCACCACTTTCGGAGTTGCAACCTTTGGTTTGGAGCCACCAATGACTCCGGGTTTAATACTGCCAGTTTCATAGTACCTGCATGGAGACAGCGGGATTTGTTCCTGAATGGATCCTTCTTTTAACTCAAAAGTTCAGTCTGATTGATGGCAAGAGTGGCTTAAGAATCGTCTGTGTGGAAACAAATTACCGCCGATCTTTTCAGTCAAATAATTTAAAAATACCTACAAATATGTTGGCGGATTTGATCTATTAATTGGTCTGTGTGTGTGTTGTAATATGGGCCTGATTGAGTGTCAGCTGGGAGGTGAACAAAGCGGATTTTTCCACGAAAAGCATGTGTCATTAAAATCACACAATATAAGCAGTGAGACGGACAGAACAAAAGGACAGTTTGGACCTCATTTTTTCAGTCTCCATGAGCTTACAGCAGCATGCACGACATGCCACCATGACCTATACTGGTAAATGTTGGTGACAAACATTCAGTGTGTGTGAAATGAAATACCTCTGATATGCCTTCTGATAGCTGAAAAAAATATATTTCAAAATATTATCTCACAGCATCTGTGCTCTGAAGTAAAAATATATATAGTTGAGCTAATGTTCTCAGGGTTTAAAGTAGACTGACGAAATAGAAGAGTGAGGGTTTTTTCCTGATGGATTCTGATACTTAAATGTAAGTTTATGGTAGCCTTGTTGTGTTTTGATCTGCAAGTAATCTTCCTAATTTTTTCTGTAATCTAACTTCTTATTCACTTAAAAAAAAAATCTCTTACAGTCTCCCATCACATTAAAACAGTCTCATATTCTTCTTGGATATTTGTATGCGTAATGTTTAGTTGCAAAGTCTCATCCTAAAATGTACTTCATGATTATGATGCTTTTCTCTTGCAAAGGCTGCAGGTGATGGATAGAAAATCTCGGAGGTAGAACTGCTGTGTTCAAGCAAAAAAAAAAAATAGGGCAAAGAGAAAAAAATGACCTGCCTATATAACCGATGACTGAGGCTGAAATAGAGCTTGGTGCGCATATACGAGCTCTATAGAAGATTGATGTTTGACACACATTAAAGGGCTCTGGTGGTGGTGGTGGATCCCCTCTTTTACCTGCCGAGAATTTTGCTGACACAGCCGTGACTGACCCGTAGCTGTCTGGAGATGTCGCAGGGCCGGACGCCCTGGTGGGCAAGCTCCACGATCCTCTGCCGAACCACGTCCGGGAGGGGTCTGCCGTTCACAAACACCCCGCCGAGCTGGTTCACACCGCCGTGCCCTGCGTGGGACACAACAGCAGCACAGGGGAGCATAACATTACATACCTGCAGAGGACACAGGGGCTCCATGGCTCTATGTGTGGAACCAGTTTGGTTTATTTTCTTATGTTTGTTTACAATCAAAGACATTCAATCACATTATTATATACACAAACAGTGTAATGTACAGAGCCACACACACATTTTTAAATTGGCTTTGTTGCTGCATGCTCTCTGAACATTTTTAAAATAAGTAGTAGAATTTAAATTAGAATAATAATAGTAATAATAATATATCGATAATAATATCATATTGATAATAAAACCGTTCAAATATGTTAGAAATTGAATCTTCTAAACAGTAACTTTTCAAGACAATAAAACTGTCAATAAATAAAATAAAATATATACATTTTAAATCGATATTAAATATAAAAATAAATTCACCTTAATTTCTCGTTTAATTCCCCAACATAAAAATGAAACTCCTTTTCCTTTCTAAATTACAATGGACTGCTAAGTCAATATTTTCCAGGAGCTTCTCCTCCTCTGCAGCCTAACACATGTCGCAGATATTACGTTTCAACCTGTTTAATTTTCCTCGCACAATTATTGTAAATAATTTAAATGAGCTTTGATAACTCATATTACAAACGCGGACGGTGCGATTGAAGAGGAATAAATAATTCACGCACAGTCCGGCTCTCCTTTACTCATATCATGAGGAGAAAAACATAAACACTTCGAGCTTATCCTTTCTTAGATTTTAAAACAAGACAAGCTAGATCTTATTCTTTCCTAAATGTTAAAGACAAGAGGCTGAATAAAGAGCCACGTTATTTACACACATTGTGGTTTGTCTCTCTCTGTCATTTCACAGCTCATAAAAGCTTTGTATTTAAATTTGGGAATTTCTGTTTTGCCACCTAGAGTAAATGAAGTGTCAAACTAACAGTAGCCTACACTTTTTATTTTATTTTAATTAAAATCTGAGTCAATAAAGCTTCCCCAAATCATAAATAAAAACAAACCTTTTCAGTGACCTTTGCACCTTTGAGAAATATGAATAATGATCCTGATTTATGACAGCCTCCATCATGTTTCTTTTATCATCTTTATTATTTGCTAAATCAACGTATTTCTAAAGGACTTTCTATGCAGATCTTTAACTCGGTTTAAGCAAAAAGGGGTGTTTGGGGATTTTCTTTGATATGTTAGGAAAGCTGCGTTTAAGAAGAAGATTAAAACATAACGAGCCATAATGGACTTAACTAAATAAAAAAATATATAAGAGACATGTCATGCATGTTTTATGTGTAAATTAGACTACAGCCCTTGCAAACATCTTCGGTCTGATTTAAGAATGAATTCTGGTCATAACACAGGTGTACGAGTGTGTAAACTTATTCAGAATACTCACGGTGCATCGCCGAGAAGGGGTCCGCTTTGCAGTGAATATCCATGGGATAGCAAAGGAAAGAAAGGTAATCGACTGAGGTCGCCGTTTCGCCTCGGGGATGGAGCTTTATATAAGTAAAAAAATATATATATCAAGGCTCTTGAGTAAATCAGTCCGTGTGGGCAGAGTCCGCAGGCTGCAGCAGTCAACAACTTCTCGGGGAGTTTTCCTCAAAGTGTGCAGAGAGGCTGTCAGGTGCAGAGCATGACCCGCGCGTGTGCAGAGCGCACCGGCCGCAGCAACATGGACTCAAACCGGGTCACAGTTTGTGTTTCAGGGACATCATGAGGAAAACAAAAGGAATATAGTTGAGAGGTCCACGGGTCCGCAGCGGCCGAAAACAATCCCTCTCCTCTGACGGAGGAGCAGCAGGCTCGCGCTCTAATCAGATCTGGGCGGAGATGACAACAACATGGACACGGAGCAGCGCGGAGCAGTGTGTGTGTGAGTCCCCCTCTCCTCCGGAATGGGCTGTGCCTGAGCGGAGCTTTGGGCTGAGAATGAAACCCCTCTCCTTGTGTGTCTGTTTCTAAAAGCTGCAGTCCCACAGATCACCCCCCTCCTCCTCCTGCCTCCATCCCACAGATCCCTCGCATAGAGATGGATGACTTGTCAGACAAAGGCAATAGATTCCAACACTTTGTGATTCGCCCACGTAAAAACCTGCAGCTCAAATGAGGAGGTCCCTGCATCCGACAGCCAGGAAGGGGAGGGAGACGAAATGGGAAATGATGAGACTTTGGGGTGAAGAATCAAGGAAATTAAAGGCAGGGGGTAGAGGAGAGGTACGGCGCTGTCAGGCTGCTGCGTTGTTTAAAGAGACGCTCCTCAAATGTTTTCTTATGAAGGAGCGTCAATAAAAACAACTCACAGCAGCAACTTTCACTCAGGGACAGACTTTCTCTCTTTTTTCTGTTTCAACATTTAAAAAGTGATGATCAAAAGCAAAAGGCCAAAGATAAATGAATCATAATTATGATCCTTCTGTAAATCAAACGCTCATAATATCGAATTTATATCCCTTATTTCCCTTTACACCTGGGGAGAAGTCATCCACTTTGTGAGCTTTTTTAAACCCCTGGTGATATGTACATCATGTCTTACTATCTGGTCCAAGATAAGATTTAGCAATAAAACAAAATGTATTTTCAGATTATTTTAAAGTTTTTTTGCATTGTTACTTTTTGGATTCATGTTAAATTGAATCAGAAAAATGGGCCTGCTCCTTTAAAAGGAAGTTATCCACATCTTTGAACACAGAAATAACATTTTAATTGGCTCAAAGCACTGGCTGGATTTAGGTGTGTGTGACCAGACCCGAGGTGCACAAGGTGAGCTCGAGACAACCCTGCAGCGAGAGAGTCAGTCAGTAGGCCATCATCATCATCATCATCATCATCATCACTATGACCATTATCCTCCTCCTTCTCCTCCTCATGCACTCACCGCCTGTGTGCAGCATCGCTCTGTAGATGGCGCTCACACAGAGGCTTACACGGCCCGCTGTGCTCGTGCAGCAGGCAGGCAGGTAGGCTGGGGCTGCAGGGGCAGGCCGGGTCAAAGGTTGCGGGTAAGCCTACTGTAGCAGAATTATGCACTCCTAATCTCTTCCGGTGAAACTTAATCCGAAAGGGGAAAAAAAGAGAAAAACACTCAATCAAAGAAGATTTTTAGATTTTAAAAGGTTGCACATTAAAGGTCTGAAGCATGAGGTCAGCATTCATTTCTGCAATAAAGTTTATTCAGTTTTTAAACAAATATTGTCTACAAAGTATTTCTACATGCAGGAGATCTTTTTTTTTTTTTTTGGTTTTCATATATTTTTTCATTTAAGAAAAAATATCCTATTAAGAATCAACTGCAATGCATTCACTCAATTTGATCTGTTTGTTGATATAATATGCACTATTATTATTAAGCCTTTTATTCATATTATTATTAGAGGTCATAATAATAACAATAACAACAACAACAACAACAATATTAATAATAATAATAATAATAATAATAATGATAATAATGTGGCTTGAAGGACGCTGCCCTCTGGACAAGTTTGAGGACGATTCCTCTTTTTTTGTTTGTGTTTTTTTTTTTTTTTGGAGGGAGCTTCTGGTACAATATGTAGCACCATGGGCTGTAATTTCACACGTCAGTGCACTTTTGCCCTAAAGCTGCTGCTATTTCCCCCACAACAGCCCGATTTGCCCCCCATACGCCTCCCTGCACTGCCACGGTGACGTCCCGGTGTCACAGCACTACAGCACAACAAACTGCATGATAATTAAGAAACTGTTAGTCCTGACTTCACCTCTTTGAAAGCTCACTCACACACACACACACACACACACACACACACACACACACACACACACACACACACACACACACACACACACACACACACACACACACACACACACGGAGAACCCAATGCCTTTATTGTTTTCGATTTTTCTCTGCCTGCATTTCACACGAAGGCGTCTGAGATCAGTTGTTGAGTTAGGCCTTCACTATGAGAACAGATGATTTTACTAGGTATATAATTGCAAACATTTGTCTTTTATTTGATCACCAGAGGTTAAATGTTAGGCCTATTTACAGAAAAATCACGCTATCTCCATTGTAAATAATATTTATCATATGATTTAATACGAATAATCATTTGTGGAATAATTTTGGTGTTGGAATAAGAACACTGAAGTGGGAGCTGAAGACAGAGTGGGAGGGAGGAGGATGATGGATTTCCACGGAGGACAAAACAAATCCTCTTCCTCCGTTTTTTTGGAAACATATGGCCTGAAACGCACGTGCACGTCAACAATCGATATTCCTGTTTTCCTCCTCCTGTTGTGACTTCAACGCGTGTTGGAGACCATGCAGTGTGTCCACAAACATGTTCACGTCAGGGGCCTGTCTTCACCTATATCATCCCTGATGAATAAGGCATATTTATTTAATACGAGACAAAAACATGTTTTGAAACATGGCAGTAGGCTACAGGGGAGCAATAAGAAAATAGATTTTTTTTTTTTTTTTACTGTGTGGGGCATTGATAGCCTATTTTTGATTTATTTGCCTGTGATTTTGACCCATGGTGGATCTATTTCAGGTTCAATGTCTTAGTGTGAAGCTTGTGAAAGCATTTTTGTATGAAGGCTGATGTGTTGAGTCATTTAAGTGAAATATTTATTTGTGTTCAACAAAAAGAGCATTTTAAAGAATGTTTAATATCAATTATAGGCTACTTACATAACGAAAGCATACAAGAATCATCTCATTGAGGAGATCTATGTGTCAGTGAACAAAACAGTCACCTGCCCAGCTCCTGTCATTCATATAAAGCCTATTTAAAAGCTGATTTTACCAAATTATAATACACTCTACTGTTCCCTTGGATCTATTTTTCCTCTATTAGCCAAAACATTCGCATCATACCGGGAGTCACTCGTAATGTCCCTCAATGATTTGGTGTCTCCTGACACCCGCAGCCATATGTGCAGGCTGAGGCAAACTGCAGGATATCAGCTGCGTCCTCAGATTGCTTATTCATGTGCTTTATAACGGGAGCAGATGGATATCAATTTGACTCCATCCTCGACACCGTCACAGATTGATTTTGTACTTGCTTTTAATTTTGCCATAATTAATTAGATCATTACAACTGTTTCCCATTGATCTTCCAATCTAAACCCAAAATTGAGAGGTGAATTAGATTGTGATCTATGTTTTCAATTAAAGCCACAAGCACAAGTGATGTCCATATAATATTCATAATAATAATAGCCTAATAATAATAATAATCATATATTTTACCTTTTTATACCAAATATAAACACCAAAACGAACATTAAAAAACACAAAGTCGTTGCAAAATATAGGAAGCATGCGTGTTCTGATCTTTAAAAATGAAATAAAATAAAAAGGAAAAATGCAGCCATGGAGCTGCAGCCTGCTCACAGTTTTGCCCCACGCAGCTCAGCCCACACACCTGCAAACAGTGACATTAGTGTGAGTCAGAGGGAGAAATCCTTACCTGATCGACCCGCGCTCTGAGCCGTGCCTCTCCCCCTGTCTAATGGTGCGTCTCCCCGATACAGCCCAGCAGATCTGTCCGGCCTCCTGCGCTCCCTCCCCGGCTGAGCGTCGCGCTTCTCCCCGCTGCTTGTCAGAATCTTTAAGCGATCATCCAAAACTAAACGGTTTAGGCGACAACAAAAAGCGGAAGCATCCCTGCTCCGATGAGCTAGAGATTGATAAAGACAAAAAAAAAAAAAAAAAAATCAAAGGACACAGAGTGAAGCAGCTGCTGAATTAAGAGGAGTGTAAGAACTGTAAACTTGAATATATATGGTGTGTGTAAAAACTGAGTTTGGTGCTCAAACACCTGCAGAGATCGACCCAGCACCATGACAAGACGTTTTAAAACTTATTCTTCCATAACTGTTGTGTACTGAATTTATTTTTTGAAACGTGATGTGATCTTTCTTTTCTTTGAAAACCCAGTTTTTTTGTCTGGATGTTCTGATCTTGGTTTGTGGTAAAGTAGCTTTATCAGCCTCTTTAATACCTAAAGTAAACTTAAAACTAGTATTTCGATCTTTTTCTAATCATTATTACTGGTAAATTCAGGATGACAGCTAATGCATGTGGAATATAAAATGCTTTACATTTCTGTAGAAGTTTGAATTCGCAAAAAATGTACCACCATTCAGAACACTATGTTATTATTACTGACTTATTAAAAAGACAGAGTTATAGGGGCTAACTGAGCTATGACTCTTTGATGCACAGGCTTACTACACAATGACAAGTCTCTCTCTCTCTCTCTCTCTCTCTCTGTCTCTCTTTCTCGCCCTCACACACTCGCAGGAGTGTGTATGTAGGAGAGAGAGAGAGAGAGAGAGAGAGAGACAATAAGTATTCAGAATACAAAAACATATTTTAATTATTCAGACATTAACTCAAGCAAAAACCTTGTCGTTTAAAAATTCAGTCACATCTGTTATTGTGACATTTCCCCGTTTTGATGATGCTTCATATATTTATTTCTATTTTAATGTAACTTGCTTTGACTCTTTACCTCTATAACACAGTCCTCTCAAACTGCACACCCCAGGAGAGTCAGTCCAGTGGGACACCTCACAGACAGAGGCTACATAAAGTTCCCAGAGGAAACTTTCTGTGTGTGTTTAACAGTGTGAGAGAATACAAAAAAGAAAGTATAAGGGAGAGAATAAAAGTTAGTAACTGGAACATTAACAGATGAATAACCAGTAAAAATGCAATATTACAATATCCACAAGAACGGCAGAGCGTGGTAAAGCTATAAAATCCAACATTAAAAGATTATAGCCTCTCTATCGGCTATTTAACAAACATTTTGTGTTATCAGTCTCTTTACAGTGCTCTGAGTTCAGAAACGGCAATAAGACTGCCACTGGACCAAGGACCAGTAATGGATATTATGGAACACTTTATATCTGAGATACTCAGCTTAAAACAGGCCGGTTCATACTTAAAATGTCATTTAAACACAGGCTTTCTTTGCAGCTCTCAGTCCCGTGTGTTGAATTAACATGACATGTTCACAGTGCATTAACTTTTAAATGAATAAAATCTTGTAGAAATTGTGATTTTATTCTCCTAAAATCAGACAAAAAAACAAATTCTTTACAACTTGCAGTTTTGTCTATTAAAACTTCATAACAGCTTCACCGTTTTATCCACTTAAATATTTCAATGAATAATCTCATAAAGAAAATGTGATTATTCTCTTTAAATGTGTGACTGTAAAACAAACATATTTGAATAAAGATTTAAAGCATGGGCTAAAGAAAACAGTGGCCTTTAAATTTGTAAGTTGGAATTTCATGAAATTAGCAACCAGCCATCATAATGTGTGGCATTCTCTTTATTTTTCATTTTGTGTGTAAGGTTATCCATAAAACTCCACAACTTACAGCCAAAATGTGACATTTATGCAAATGTAAAAGCTGGGAATTACTAACTCCTGCAGAAAAACCTATCATCCTGTTGTTTTGACTGATTAATGGATTATATTTTGAGCGTAAAGAGTCGACTCTGCCTCCATAATCTTGATATTTATGATCTTAATAAGTGATTTTTTTCTCTGTATTTGTGCAGGCGGCACACTGGGGGTCTGCAGGAACATCCGAATGGGAGGAACCCAAATGGAGGAGCTTAAACGGCCATAAAGCTGTGTGGGCTGTCAGTAATGGAACCTAAGCTTCTCTCCGAGCCCCTCACACCACATTTACGGGTTATGAGCGGAGTCTGCAGGAGAGGCAGAGTGAAAAGTGAAGGAGAGGAGTGATTTTGGATGGACCGTGTTCAATGTGTGTGTGTGAGTGTGTGAGTGTGGGGGGAGAGATCTTATGGCGTAGTCCATTAGACTGGTCAATGGTATCTACTCTGGCCAAGATTGCCAGGGGGCTAAAAGGGGGGAGAGTTAGTGTGTGTGTGTGTGTGATGGCTCTTCCTGTCTCCTCTCTAAGTTCTCACCTGCACTTCCACCCTTCATCCCCCAAAAACCCACCCAACTCCCACCTCCCCTTCTCCTCCCTCCCTTTTTAAAAATAGTGTCCCACTTGCTCATGGGCTGAACATTAAATAAACCCCTCAAAGCTCCCCCATCTCTCTGTGGCCCCCCCTCCTCTTCCCCACTCGGAGGCCACTGTAGCTCTATGCACCAGGCTTCACCCACCATTCATCATCGCTCAGATGTGCTTCTTTTTTAAATTAGTTTTAATCTAAAAACTACCAAGCTTACATCTAATGTAATATAAATAAACGGATAAAGGTTTGTTTGATTCGGTTTGTATCACTTTTGTTTCCATTAACATCAACATAACAAGGGCAATTGATTCTGTGTAGCTGCAATCTGCGTTAACTATTCAAACTCTCGACACACAACCTTTCTTTTCTGATATTTTTTTGCTATTCCACTAAAATAACACATCACTTATATTATTACAGGTATTTTTATTTCAGCTTAGTTACGTCATTGTTTTCTATTTATCATGAAGTTCACAGCTTGTGCTCAAACTGCAGTTGTTGACTATTTTTGATATTAACATTGTTCAAATCTGCACATTGTTCGTATGTTGTGTATTTGTGAACAAAACATACTTGCAAACTCTTTCATAAAAAAACCAGAAGAAATTGTCCATCATTTATAAAAGGTTTTTTTTTTTCAGGTTTCAATTTATTTTATAGTTATTTTTTTTTTTTTACCTTTTTCCACACTTTAAACTAAAATCTCACACTTTCTATGTGAAGTCTGATAATCTAGATAGTTTTAATGGTTTTGTTTTACCTTTAATGAGTCTTCTGGGTTTAGTTTTCATATAAGCCATATATAGGCTTGGACCACATATTGTGAAGTTTCAATAGCATTGTTTTCTTTCTGCTTTGACAATGATATACACTTGAGTAGCCTATTGGTTGATATTAAGTTGCCCATCATTATTTAGATTAAAGGAAAAACATAATATTGGTCGATATTTGACTAGCTTTAACTAACATGCACACCCTCCATTAGCAGCACTCTGTTGTTTTATTATCACACTAACATTTCTTTTTTGGGGGGATAAATATTTGTGATATCGGTTAAGTTCACTGACTGGAGTACTCGCTGATAGTGATATCAGATTCTAGGCAGTATGGAAGTCGTCCTCAGATGCTGGTGTCTACTTACATTCTATTTCTCTTCTTAAGAACTAATGTAAGGCTAAACTTCCCCACTGGGATCAAAGAAGAATTTCTGATTCAGATTCTTCTCCTCTGGAGGGAGATAGTCGGCCAAACTAAGTCAACAGCGGGACAATATGTTTCCTGCCTGACGTCTGGATGGTTTGTTGGAAATCTGGGCTGAGCGACAGCCAGTATCATCATCATCAACTCTTGCCAGATTTTCATATTTAAAGCCAGCAAGGGTTTAATTACCAAATGATGACAGTGTCATATGGTAGCATGATGGCACAGAATGAGGGTGTGTACTATGTGTGTGTGTGTCTCTTCCCCTGCCCCTACATTTGTTTGTTGTACATGTGAGTGTGTGATCACCTTTGTGTGTTGACACTAAGATGGCAGGTAGCTGAAGGGCCTGAACAGGGAGACAGACAGAGGGCAGGAATGATTCTGAGAGAAAAAAACACAGTAAAACATCTGTAATTTGTGATTCCCGAGTATTCAATGGCTGCTCATGGATTAAAGATTAAAATCTATTGTCTTGACAGATGGAAGAGAGAGGGAGAGACCGAGAGAGGGTGAAGAGAGGGGGACGCTCATGCACATCCCATTTCCATTTGTATATGAGCGGCACAGTTTCAGCTAATCACAGTGGAAAAATAAGCTGTCTGCTTGCCTCACTCTGGGCGATGCCAACGTGAGCCTTCACTCCAGCTGTGGAGACATTAGAGACCGAGGAGTCGCTGTGCTGTGATGGGACTGTGTCAGCCTGCAACCAGTGTTTGTTTATTAAGACTCCAGCGGGAATAAAGGCACAGAGACGTGATGTGATCAGCAGAGAAAAATGGCAAAATAAAACAATACCATTATGTTGGTGCAATGAGCTGCCAGGGTTCTGTGGATGACATCAAGAGACAGCATGAGTAGTTGTTTTTATCCTGGTACCATTTTCAGAAAAGCTTCCCAAACCATTGAAAATGTGGTGTAGGGTAGCAAAAATGACGCCATGGTGCACCGATCCAAACACTAACTTGTAAGCCCTGGGGAAAAAAACAAGGCTTCTTACTTCTCCGGTTAGTTTCTTTTTCATGCTCCAAAACGGTATCCTATAGTGGTTGTACATAGTATAATATGACAACCTCAGGTTAAAACTGTATTAGAGCAGTGAAGAAGAACATTTTTAGGTCATTTATTCGGTCATGATAGCAAGCACAACATTTAGCGCTACTGAGTGGGAAGAGCTACTCTGAATAAAGCAGTGTCAAATTAAAAATCTGTGTTTTTCTCTGACACAAAGTACCTGCTGGTGGATACAAAAGGTCAGAGGGGCTGGAAGTCAAGCATCCGACAATGTTAGCTAGCTTGTTTGTAGCTGCTCTGCTTGTTTTTGGTTAGCATTAGGCCTACTCTACTGTTTGTTCTTTTAAAAAGTGTTGAACAGGAACCAAATAATTCAGAGGTCTTCTCATCTCCAAAGCACATTAGTCTAGCAATCAAATGTGGTGAAAACACTGAATAAAGCAGTTCCAACACAAAAATCAGTGCTGCAGGCTGCTAATGTTAGCTTAGCTTGTTTGTAAGGCTCTTGTGCTGTTTACAGGTTGGCATTCCTCTTGCATTCGTTGTTCCTGAAACTTTTAACAGGAGTCATATTTTTCATAGAGGTCTCACCCCTGTTAAACAAACTAACTTGGAAAATAATTAATTAAGTACCATGAAAACACTGAACAAAGCAACTCCAAGTGTCAAAACTCGGTGTTTCTCTCATGGTGCTTCTTACGCGAAAAGTGAGAGAGATGTGTTAAAGAAATCTTCTCCATACAGAATTGTTGTTTCATTTTAAGATTTGTTTGTTTTGAGGTCTGATGGTCAAACCATCAAAAGCAGCTGTTTATTAGTCTTGCACAGGTACCAGATTGATACCCTGAATGTGCCAATTCCCAAATGTAGGCGTTGGAATCAAAAAGATAACAAACGCTATTGGAAAATCTCTAAGATCAGAACTCGAGGCCAACCAGCAAGACAGGCTACTGAGTGGTTATAATAAAAGGGTTTGTTCTGTCATTAAAATTAGTCAGTGGTTTGTATGAAATGTTAATAATTGTGGACAGGAAGAGCTGCATGGATGAGTTAGAATTTCTTGTTTAGTCTGTGTGGTCTTCACTTAGAGGGGTGTGTGTGTGTGTGTGTGTGTGTGTGTTGGGGGTAATGGTCTGGTCAGTGGAGTGAAGCAGACCACCTGAGAGTTGTTTTTGGGCATTAGTGTGTTCTCCCTCTCTCCCTCTTTTTGTGTGTAGGTGTGTGTGTGTGTGTGTGTGTGTGTGTGTGTGTGTGTGTGTGTGTGTGTGTGTGTGTGATATATGACACTGGCCATCTGAAGGAGGTGCCTTTGCTCTCCCTCTCCAAGCTGCATGAAAGGGAGCTGAGAAGCCTGATGAATTAAAGCCTCTCTTCAATAAAACATCAGAGTCTTTCAGTAACACACGCTTGAGATGCCCCAGTAATTGACTTTTTGGACTTTAGGATTTACATGAACCCTCCAAAAGCAGCTTACCTGTGCAGCGATGCCCCTTGAGTCTGCATCCATTCCCTGCTGATGTGGATTTCCATAAACTCATGCAATCTTTTTTTTTTTTTTTCCCCTCTTCCTACTCTGATAAATGCAAAACTATCCACTGTAGATAATTTGAGGGATTTATTGAAGTGTTTGAATTTATTTATCTCGAATAAAAAATCTTGCTGTATAAATCTTAATCCACCAAATTTGGCACAGTTTATTCTAATGTAGTCGGCCTACAGATTCCACTCAATGCTTGTTTACTCATTTATAGAATTAACAGAAGTAATAACAACGGTCTAATTTTATTTCTCTGCTTAAAGAAATCCTGCCCAATTATTATTAATCAGAATTGGAATTTGGAGTTATTTACTTTTTGGTTAATTCCTTACAAGTGCAAGATAGCATTATTCTTTGTATGTCACCATTAATGGCGGATGGGATAACACCAAAGATCGCAGTTATAAAATGTAGAAATCTGTGTCCTGGAGAGATGGCACTGGACAAAGTTGTGAATTTCCTCCTCATCTCAGTCAGCACATAATAAACTCTTTAACAAGACGGGGAAAGTAAGAATGAAGGGAGATCTATGGGAGGGGCAGAGAAGCTTGGCAGATTTAATTAATTACTGCATATTAAAATGTTTGTTTACAGAAGTGAGCAGCTACAAGAGGTCCGATGTTAATTAATTTAAGGCGTACTTCCCACCAGCCTCAGCGATGTGTCACGAGCTGCAGAGCGACTCCCTTTGGCAGCGACTCGGCGTCTCATTGGATATCCATCAATTGCTATGAGGTGTGTAAGAAACAAAGATGCACGCTGCACAAATTAGACTCAGTGTTAACATGATTGCATATTAAGATTTCTAATTAGCGTGCAGAAGGAAAAGGTGAAGCGGTGGAGGAAGATGTGGTGCATGGACGTTCAGGAAACAAAGCGGCTGAAGTATGCACATTTCTCTGCGGATCATCTACTTTTTCTGTTTCACTATTGAAATGGCTGAATCTGCAGCTCTGAGTCCACGTTAAGCAGCCCAGATGCTTGCTTCTCATGTATTTGTTGACATATTCAGCATCTGGACAGAGTCAGACTGCTTAACACGTCTGCTGCTGCTTCTGTCCAGTCTCCAGAGGTTCCTCTTTGGACAATGATGTATCTGACTCCCCTTCGAGGTCAGCTGGACTGAGTCCAGAACATCACCTGCAATCAATAGTGTGGGTAAAGCAGGCCCAACTGAACGCATGTGAGGGCAAAGACTCCACTCAAGAGCCCACTGTGGGAAAAAAGGCCGGCATGGCCCATTGGCTTGCTAAAACCAAACCAGAGCCAGACCGGGACGCCTGATGCACTGGCGTCTTTGGGAGCGGGGGGTAAAAGAGACAAAGAGATCAAGAAAAAAATGTGTTTTTTTATTTTTTTTAATATAGTTTTTATTTAATAGTTTAAAAAAAATCATCAGCTTGAGCATTAATTAACCTACAAACAGTAGAAAAGTGTGTATATGTGAAATATATTTTCTACACAAACACGAGTCTCTAACTCGTCCAAAGAAAAAGAAAAAACGTTTTGCAGATTTTTCTTTATTAATCGGAAGTATTTACTTATATTTTGTAATTCTTGCAAAATGTGATCTACTGTTTTGAATATGTGCTCTTTATTTTGTCTGTTTGTACCTACAGTATGTGAAGCTCTTTTGGCTGTATGTGAAAGGTACCATAACAACAAAGTTGAGAGCAAACAGTCAAGCACTGTCTTTTAAAATGTTGTTAGCTGCTAACAGTGAGGGTCTATTTGTTGCAGCGGGCTACATGAGGACACATCAAGCACACAAAGAGAGGGGGAGAGCCAGCCAGAGAGAGGGGGTGTTCATTGAGGTGAAGAATGGCTGTGTTTGTGGGGATGCATGTAATTATTTCACTTCTAAGAGTCATTATAGGCCCTGCCTGCTGTACTGTCAGCGGCTAAGAACCTTGCATGTACGTGCAGAGCACCAGTGTAATGTTGTGCTGTGGCAATCTAACATGTGTTTCCCTCAAAGTGCCCTCTTACCTCTGCTCATGATTATCAGGCCAGTGCTGCAAAGAAGGGCAAGAATGTCCTCCATCAAACACAAATACGCGACAAGACAAAACGTGAAAAAAAAATCCAAGAGACATGATTTTAAAATGTATAATAGTTACCTTTAAAGTGGACAATTCTGCTGTATTTTCTGTGAAAACATGAAAATATCAAATATGGACATTGTTTTTTAATCCCTATGGACATGCTTCATTCTTACTATAACATGCGTTTGGAGTATTACATTTTTTTTTTCTTGCCTTTTTTGAAATAATAAAATCTGAAGAGGTGAAGAGGTGAAAGGACATCAGGGAGAGTTGAAAGGGCAAGGATGTGAAAAATACCCTTACAGTAGTTAGGATGGCCGATATCTTGATTTGAAAGTCAATAACTTGAACTATTTCTTCCCACATGTTTTATTTTTTAACTTTGAAAACACTCCGTGCAGATATACTGTAGTCAAATGTATGTCCCAATCATTTCTGACATCCTGCTGTGAAGAGAAGGTAAAAATACTATAAATCTGTGACTCATCAACACTTCATTAAGAGAAAAAACATATAGTGAAGCGATTTAAAGTTGATCAATAGAGCTACACCACCTTTTGTCTTTATCAGTCTCTCTCAAACACACACATACAGACCTTTCCTGAACAGACTGTGACATAGAAAAACTAACCCATTTATCCAATATAGACTGCTGTTGCTGCTGCCCAAACAGCCATGGTGTATTTTTTATTCTTAACTCTCGGCTGCCGACAGAGCTGCAACTGCTTCCTCAATCAAGACCTGCGAGAGGCACAGTGCAGACTCCACCGCTGTACACACTGAAGCTGGGACACCAAAGCTGGGTGGGGAAAGTGGCAGATGCTCTGCTGTGCATGGTGTGTGTGGTGTGTGTGTGAACTCCTACTGTAAGTGGGATTTGAAGAATTGGCACAGTCATCTGAGCAGCGCTCCGCATCTCTCACAAACAAATGAAGGCCCAGAGCCTCAAAGTGAGATTGATATCTCTTTCTGAACTTCACAGGGAATATTCTGAATATGGAGAGGGCTCCCTCAGTCCCAGGGGATCCAAAGGCCGCCTCCTCTCTCCTCTCTTCTCCACCTACACGCCAACAATAACAGGAAAAAATGGCTTTTGTGTTCATCAATATTCACTCATTCATCGTGTGTTCTGGCAGCTGAAATGTCGACAACCAAGGCGCAATGGATGGCCCAGAAATCCACTTTGTCGCAGCGCGGAGGATGTCTGAAATTGAGTTTGGAATTAAAATAGAACAATCCCCAATTTTTCTGGACCGGAGGCAGGGCCATACATTTCACTTAGCGACTGAAAACTTTTCAATTTGTGCGACGGGTCTTCAACAGAAGCCAGCCATTAAATAGGTCAAGGATGGATGTACCCAGGCTACACTGCTCTCTGAGACAAACAGAGAAAGTTGGAGCACGCTTGCAAAAACATCTGTTTCACACAAAAGGAAATGCTTACAACCGAAGTGTTACACTCACAAGCAAATAATGCATTGAATAGATGTATGAGTTAGGATTTTCTTAAGAGAAAGCTGTGCAGCAAAAGCAGCTAACTTATTTCAAAGCTGGCTAGCTTCTGCCGGGAGAAACAACACAAAGATTGGAAAAATCAAAATGCTTCTTCACATTTTCCACTACAATGTGTAGTCACAGGAAACAGATCCTTGTGTGGGATTCATCCCAGCCAATATAACGATTATCTCCACATGGTGACTTTGACAAAGCTGGCCCTGATCTGACTCACTGACCTGCTCCTGCATGGGTCACAAACTAAGCAAAAGTTTACGACAGCGAGGCAATGAACCTGGGAACACGTCTCTTTTAAAATCTGTGTCTGGGAAATGTGCTGATATTTGCCAGGATCGATACAACATGCTGATATGTTTTTAATTGTGCACAATTGATGCAGATTTGTTTTTGTCATTTTCTTAATGGATACACATAGCTGCTCAAAGCACATGTCCAATCTTAGGGTCACTGATTTGTACTTTTTCAATATCAATAAGCCTAAATTATTTTTTTGCCACTGCTTTATTTAAAACTGATAGTGTGATGAATATTTTGAAATAACTGCATGTTTTTTGGTAAAGGATGATAAATCTTGAAAGTCAACATTTTCTTACATTGTAGTAATCTAAATTTGTAGGGAAACATGCTTGTTCCTTCTTTCATGACACTGAGAGCATGTAAAAGTGAAGCTAATCCCTCTTGCCCCCTTTTAATCTCACCCTCTTAAAGCCACTTCATAATGATCTCCCCCTGAAAGGTAAATCAATTATATAACGACGACAAAAGACCGTTTTGTCATAAAATGGTAATTAGTTTGGGTCCTGACCTCCCTCTTGGCACCTCGACTCCCCCAGCTGAGGACTGGGGCAGGTCCGCCGTACGCACTTAACGACAGGCAGGCGTAACACACTGGCTCAGCATTGTGGGGCCTTTGTCTTCATTCAGGGGGAGATGAAGTTCTTGCCGCCACGTTTATCAATCATGGAGGGGCTCCAGCTGTTCCACGGGCCTCGGCCTGGCTTCAACAGCCGGCTTACAAATTGTCTGTGAATAGAAAGAAAAAAGGTCCCCCAGCACATGCATTAAAACCCCACCGTGCACACACAAACAACCATTAGCATTAGCCGTATATTAATGCACAGACCAGCATCACGTGTACACAATCACACCGTCACAAAAGCCTTCATGGCACATGTACCAAAATACATAATGCCTCCTATTGTTCCCGTCTGGTGACAAATGTTCCTTCGCAGCCTTTTCACAGACTCGACCAACCCTGCCGTCTGCTCGCTGCAATTACAAGATGGATTAACAGCTCTTTCTAACACTGTCATCATCACCTTGCATGCCTTGGAGGAGTCTGAGGATGCTGCATTCCTGGATGAGAATCATGTCCAATTACAGCTTAATGAATGAAGGAAAGACATATAATGGTGAGCAAATCAGGCATACTGAAGACAATCACAATAAACCCTCAGCTTTTATTGTATTTCTGTCTAAACATACCCCATATCAAATGTTCAGTATCAAATCCTGCAGGTGAAGAATGATTATTGTGTCTTTGCATGGGTGATCTGTTAGCTTTCCCTGAAATAAAAAAGTTATATATGTCAAAAACATAGATAGATGAACATATGAATTAGCTGTTCTCCAAGGTCAAATAGTGATTGCGTTGTTACTCTCACATGCCACAGTGTCACAGTGATCTGCACTTTCACTTTTTCATCATATTCTGCACATCAACAAAATAGCAAGAGTATGAAGTGAAGGAGACAAAGAGAGAAAGTGAAGGAGACAAAGAGAAGAAAGAGAAAGGGATACAAATTGATCGTTTGGAGGCCAGATCAGTCATAGTCATCCTGGGTGGATGGATGAATGTCTTTGATGGCCACTGCAGGTTCAGGCAGGGAGAGAGTCTGAGAACAAGAGAAATTGGTTTGGGCCCTCGGGAGGGGAATCAATGTGTGAGGGGCATGGAAGTGCTGTACTGTTGTTCCGTGCAGGGCTGTGGGGTTGTCCAAAGTTTGAGGGGTCGTGAATGTGACACTTGAATTCTCTTTTGAAATGTCCACATTTTGTTTGGTTCTTCCAGACAAAAAAAGAGCTCTCTGTTTTAAAATGGGATGAGTTAGAGGGCCAGTTTCCAATTTGTATCTACAATTGGGATGTCTGAAGGCAGATTTACGGCATTTAGTCATACCAATTATAGCTGTTCCTGTAGGTTTCATGTTGTGTGATTCACAGAATATAGACTGTGCGTATAAGCCTACCATTAGCTGCCTATTTTAGACGGGTATCTCCCCTCATCATCTGTGTTTTACCATTTCAAATATGAAACAATAAAGCCATCCAACGATTATTGAAATCGAACAATGACAATAGCAGGTTTTGATAAATATTTGGCTCTTGCAAAAATGCCAGCCTTCTTGGTGCTTTTGACATATGTAAGTAATCTGAACCAAGTCTTATAGGAAACTATTCAAGACGCGGAGTGTTGCATAACCAAAACAGGTCACATCAACTGAGATGGTGACATCTACGTTTTCAGATTGTGTTAACAATGAGAGCAATCACTTGAATGACCTCTTGTGCGCAGTGAGAATGTAATTCAGAAACATTTAAATAATAAATGAACTGAACCCAACAGGTGTGGCAAAAATAGTAGTTATTTCAAAAGTATACATTTTTATGACAAGATTACAAATAAAAGCATCACTTCCTTTGTAGCTAAGTGGACATTTTTTTTGTTACTTTTAATTTCAACAATATTTAAATTCTATATTTTTTAAAACATGTGTTACTTGAGTCTATTTAAATGTATCTCAGATCTTTTTAAGTGTCACAAAGCCACTTTAACTTCCACTCTTTCCTCTGACACCTGCTGTCCAGTCGGCCCGCGGAGGTCAGCAGCTGGTACAGTCAGTATATTTCATTTTGTTCTGTTAGGATGTCCCTTCATCTCCCTTGGCTTTAATCTTTGACCAGAGGTAGAGGATGAGGAGCTGCTGAGGCAGGTTGTAAGAAGCTTTAGGGGGTGTTGCATTAAGAGTGAAAGAGCCCAAATATAATCTGTGAAGAGCGCTAATATTCAAAGGTTTTTTTTTACACTAATGGCAGCCAGTATCTCACTCTCAGAGGCAGTAATGGAGTTTTATTAACTGATTAGTCTCTATTTTCAGGGTGGAAACAAGAATCAAAATCTCATGCTAGTTAATGGGGCCGTTGTGGATTGAATAGTGATGTCTTTTGGATTATGATTTTTCTGTCTTTGAACGATGATGCAACCGAGTGTCACGTCGACTGCGCTCTGGTAATGAGTCATGTGACAACTCCTGGGGTTTCTCCTAACTATCCAGGCAAATGTCAGCAGTCTACCCCCCATTCCCTTTGATGACCTATTAAATATTATGAGGACCCCCTCCTGTGTGCACTGTAGTCTCACTCATATCAAGATGGTGTTTAATGCCCATGAGACAAACAACAGACAGATTAAAGCTATTATACTCTGCTGCACTCCCACGTTCGCCCTCTGCAAAGTGGAGTTTGTGATGACTTGTTTAATAGTTTTGTGGCTTAAAACCAGTTTATGCAGTAAAAGCACAATGTCGGGTTATAAACGACATCCAAGGATTTATTGTACAGTGATCCTTCAAAATGGAAAGAGAATTTCTGGCGTCTGCAGCAGCTCCTTCTCACATTGTGTCACTTAAAAACACAGAGGACTTGCCTCGCTTTGATCCAGGAGTTGTTATTAATAAAGCTACTGAAAGCTAATCAACTTCAAATGCTGCTTGTCACATCGAGATTTTATGAAGACAAATGGTGATTTTATCCCCCCAGCCAAATGACGGACTTCACGTTTTTTCCAACACGGTCATTTTCTGGCTTGTGAGTCAAGTATAAGGAGCTAATTATAAGACGATCTGAGCAAAAATAACTCCTCATTCTCAAGAATAATGGGAGAGAAATGTTATAGATTAATGACACTATTTATCTTTTTTAAGTTTCTGTCTTTCTCCGCCGATGGCAGCGCTCCCCAAGGAAAATATTCATAAAAATGAAATTGAAGTCATAACTTAATGGGTTATTAAAATCTTTGAATGCATATCACTTCTCCTTTTGCGGCGCTGTAAATTTAAATTGAAGTTTGTGGCGTTGGAAGACACCGGCAAGAGTTTTTTATGGTGGCACAAGAGAGGGAGGACATGCATCTCTGTCAGTGGGGTATTTGCTATTCTAATTTTATGGCAGGACCAGATTATCAGGCGGGAATGTCAGCTTGTGGAGGTAGACTGCTGACAACACCTCAGCCCTCAGCCATGTGTTTCCATTAGGAGCCAGCGTCCAGGGGTTTGTTCCCTCCATTATTTTTCTATTTCTGTCTTTTATCTTGATTTAAACTGAGACTTTCTGCATATTCCTTCACTGTCATTTCTTGCCCTTTTTTTTCCATCTCTCCCCTCTTACTTCCCTCCAGATCTGCTAGTTTCTGTCTGGTGTTTCTCCTCCGCAGGGGCTAAGGTCTCAGAAGAAAGAGGGGAGATTGAAATATGGCACAAATCTCAGGGGGTGGAAATAAAAAGAGTAGAGGTGGGACACCTATCTTTAGCCTGATGTGTATGCATAGACACAGTGCCAAAGAAGGTAAGATGTATGGAGGTGATTGAAAGAGAGAGGGAGAGAAGGAGGAGGAGGGGTCCATCATCTCATCCTGAAGGGTGGGAGGAGTTTTTTTCCTCAAGGTCAGGGTTCAAATTTATTTATTTCCCTGGAAGTTACAATGAAATTTTACCGAGTACTTTGCTCTGATGATGAGCGAGATCAGCGCCCATAAATTTGTCTTGCCATTTGGTTGCCGGTGATGAACCATTTATTATGCCGCCTTCAAGGACACGGCGTGGTATTTGTACGATAGTGCTATTCTATGTAATGATATCCATTTCATTGTGCCATATAACACAAATGAGAAAATTAAGAATAAAACCGCACGCTGCAGAGCAGGTCTAGCTTTTATTCATAGCTATCTAATAGGATATGTACAGTAAATGTCACATGATATTTGTGATGCCCTTGTCCTGGTTTTACAGTACTGCTTTAAATGTTGATGTTGTCCTGCAGGAGAAGGGCTTTTGGGACGTGCAGCACAGGTGAAATCTTGATATATTTAAAGCTACAAAACACAAAATATGCGGTGACTTTGATCCCAGATGAATTAGATGATAATGAACTACTTCCAAACAGAGAACATTTAGCTCACGCATACTTTCTTGACATTCATCTTCTCAAAGAAAAGGCCTCTTGACTGCACACTTTCCCCTCTTTTTTGTGTTGCCTTTCAACACACAACAGACACCTCCAGGGTCCCTCAGAGGGCATGATGAACTAATGCTCTTTATTGATTGGCCATTTAAAAGCCTCTTGAAGCCTTGGGAGTATGTTAATGCCATGAGGCCCCTTTCCCCCGCTGCCCTGTGGTCCCCAGGGGCCCTTGTGTGTATTCCTTAGTGGGCTATCATAGGGAGTTCATTAATGGTCAATTACTAATATCTGATGAGGCTTATTGTGTTACTACAGCGCCGTAACTGGGCATCTGTCTCTGTTGCTTTGCAAACAGACATAACAGCAGCAGCACAGGCTTTTACTGGAGGGGGATCACACACTTCAAGTAGAAGGGATAAGGAACAGTTTCCTATTATTTAAGACTCTTATGTGGGTTTAATAATATTTATTTGACTTTAATTTTAGGCATGTTATTTCTGCAGAGGGGACCTGCAGATACCTGTGGGATTTTTTCCTCAGTAATTTTCAATTCCTGTTTAGTGATTGTGCATGGTGAAGAGCTTAAAGTATAACATATTGAAGCGCGCACACCATCCTGACCTGTTTATGCAAGTAGACTTGATAGGCTGTCAGGGCCCCAAGTGGGAAGATGCCCCCACACGAATGAGGCGAGGCATCCTTTGACTGCCGGGCTGATATTTGTGGATAATAAAAGGAATAAATCAGACAATGGGGCTGAATATTTCATTTGTTATCCATATTCCTTATGGGAAAAATGATACAGAAATGTAAAAACAGCAATTTCCCACAAGCCCCTGCTGGGATTGTGCCGGAGCAGAAGGGCTGTTTTCATGTCTGAAGATAAAGTGCATCTTTACCAGGCCTGTTCTCTGTGGAATAAATCTAACAGGCAGCTTATACATTAGACCTGTTCCAATGCAACATGGTTCTGCATAAATATGTTACCGTAATATGTTATTATTTCCAAGTATTTTCCTCTTCTCACTTTCTGTCTGTCAACATGTCTCTCTCTCACTCTCTTTCATGTCGTGTATCCACTCTCAGTGGGACAATATTAAATCTCTGGGACTTTTTTTCGGGTGGGCAGGAGAACTTGTGATGACATTATAATGACCTTCACTTTTCGCTCCTTCTGCTGATAGATCCCCCGAGTTATCTCTCCCTCTGCTGAGAGGTGAACATTATCTGACTGAAAAGGGGCTGCGAAGTGATAACCACAGTGCATTGTGGGCACTAGGCTACTTTACAAATGGGAGAAAATAAACACAGCAGGGTAGAGTGGAGGCGCTGTGCTCGAATGGCTCTGGTCCCAGATTCAAGTCAAAGTTTGGAATGTAGTTTCGAGTGTATCCCAAAGCTGATAAAGAGCTAATCAGAAGATGTATCGAAAGAAAAGGGAAACCGAAGGGTGCAAAGGACAGAACATATTAACATGAATCAATGAGCATTGCAATGACACTTTTAACTTAAATCAACAGTGAGCATCGACCCAGTTTCCCCCAACAAACTGTTTCCAACTTTTAATAAAATCGTGATCTTTTAGCTGAACTGGAAAAAAAAGTAAAGCCACTGGAAACCCAAATCCTTCGTAGCCTTCAAACTATAAAAGTTTAGGTCTTATGTGCATGATAGTAGGCATCTAAAAGTATTCAAATCTGCTTCGATCTTAATTCATAATATTTTCAGTGATTTTTAAAAATCTTTAAGCTGTTTGACATATTTAAGCGATGCTAAGCTACAAAAAAAATAACAAATCACAAGAGGACTCCCACTGCAGCTTTTTTGGCCGTCAGCAACATTGTTGATTATTAACATATGCTGGTTATCACTAACGGCATCAAGTGCTGATGCCAAGTGTTGTTGTCTTTTTTTGGCTGTGGTAGTTGACTGGTGGCCGTTAATGATAAAAACGGGGCGGCTGTGGCTCAGTTGAGTCGGTCGTCGCTCAACCAGAAGGTTGGGGGTTTGATCCCCAGCTCCTGCAGCCACAAGCTCAAGTCCATTTACCATTTACCCGAATGCAGGAGTTGGTCATAGATGGAAGAAGTTAATTTTAGGAATAATCAGCTTATGCTGGAGAACTATTTTCTAGCATTGCGTTCATGTCTTTGAGAACAAATCAGCTTATTTCTGCTAACTTTGGATGTGTATGCTAACTTTTAACTATAATATGGATGGTAAGGCATTTTGTTACTCACCATTCAGCGACCATTTGAACTGAATCAAATTTCAGACAGCAAGGCAGCTTCCTCCTCCTCAGATTCTGAATCAGACGACACAAACATATACATTGCAAACTTGTTGTCACAGACATCACTTCTGTGGGCGGAGCCTGGCAGATGTCAATCAAAAAAGATACATAGTTTTGAGAAACGGTCCCACAGCTAAATGAGTGTTTTCATATATATAAAGTAAAACAAATGGTAATGAACGCTTTGTTAATGCTTAATGGGACTCATCTCTGATATCATGCATGAATATTAATATTTCAAAACAAAATTCCAGAAGCTTGTAACACAAAGAGTCCATTTCCTTTAAAAAGGTGCTTTGGTGATGCATAATGAGTGGAAGGAAAAAATGCAGATGGTTACGAAGCCAACAATAAAATATTTGTGCAGATTGATGATGCCAAGAAAAAGTCGCTTTTTTATGCCAACTCAGCACTCAGTCCCACTGTGCCCCGTCCCGTCTGTCAGTGGACCCTTTAGTGGCGGGGTGCACAGGGGTGGCAGGGGCTGAAAGCAGGGCAATTGGGATCAGTCTGTGTCTCACTGCCATTATCAGTTTTGCCCTGACAACACATCTACTTTTCACTTTCACCACACAAATGGGAGAGGCGTTTTGGGGGGGGGGGGCTTCACAGAGGCAAGAGCAGGAGATGATGGACATGAAAATGAGCTCCTCTTTTTTCACCTCCTTCACTGAATGGATGGAAGAAAATGTGGTGTCATATCTTGTCAGAGTTTGGCCCCTGTCCAAGAGGATATTCATGCTGAAGAGGGGCCGGCCACCACCGCTCTGCTTCAGATTTCACTTTTTAACGAGAGGAACTGACAGGAGAGTGAGGTTTTCACAAATTCATTGGAATACACTGTGATGCAAATGTTTGCACGGTAACTTCAGCACACATTCAAGCCAACTCTGATACATTAAACTGAGACTTTCTGTTAAAAAACACAACACACACATTCACAGGACAAGATCAGCAGCCATAAGAGTATCTTAATATTGTGTCACATCCCTTACAGTATAAATACAGCAGTGTACAAAACACATGCACAGTGTTCTTAACCAGGTCCAACAACCTCTGAAGGACTCACAACAATGTTGTACTTCGGTGTGTTTAGTCCCACCTATGGGTGCATCACTTTGACTCTGATCATCTTTCATCTCCATGGCAACATCTTGTGATTACAATTCTTACATTATACACTTTTGTTGCTATGATATGGAGGTATAAAGATCTGTCTTAAAGGTAACAACATACTCCTCCTATACTTTATAGAGAGCTCAAACATGATATTTTTTAAACATAAATATAGCGTGAAGACATTTCACCTGGTAACTTTCATAAAACACTTCTATATATCCTACAAAAGCTAAATGGTTCCTATGCTAGTACTGTAGATTTACTCTTTTTATATCGTTTTTTTATTGCCTGTTATCACTATTTTTACGTAGCGATTTTCAGATTGAAGACCAAAAGACTCAATGTTAAGAGTTTTCTGACAGACTTTCCCAGTGAATAGTGTATAAACAGTTAAAGGAGAGCAGGAGGAGATTTTTGGTTAAAGGGTAGTACAGGAACGGATCAGTAAAGATATAACTACTACTGCTTTGCCCCCTGACACTGCCACAAGTGATAGATAGTCGTCCTACACACCTACTTCATGAGATAGGTGGATGTGCGAACACCTCCTTAAAATACCTTAATATTTCAAAAGGAGCATTTAACAATGATGGAATTCTCTTAAACACAAAGTAGCTGCATCTCCATCAATACAGCAAACAAGAACTGCATTAGTTTATATTATTACATATCTTATAAAATAAGCTATTCTGTAAATTATGGATATTGTAAATGAAGTGTAACTTGCAGTGATAACAGAAAAAAAAACTTCAGTTCTTCCTGTGTTTTGTCACAGGCTCCACAGATGATGGTCTTTAAGGTTGTGTCTCTGCTGAATGATTTGGATCTACACTGGGCAGAGATTGGGGGGAGGGGGAGGGGGGGGTCGGAATGGCCGCTCTTCTGATCATTGATGACCGTCAGCCGGCGTGGTCCTCCGGTGATATGTGGGCCCTCCGAGCTCCGGTAGCCCCACCACACCACACCCTGGGGTGCAACAAATATCAGCATTGTAATTTCACGCCTGTGATTATTATCGCGAGCTCTATCTCTGACTGGGAATCCTCCACCCATCCTCTTTAGTCCTCCCAGCTGAGATACTGTTTAACAGCCTCTCCCCTGGACCTGTGCACTCAGACACACACAAACACACACACACACACAAACACACGCAGTGTTTTAATGTCTGCCCTCCATGGGCCCGTTTTAGTCTTTCTCATTTCTTCTTCTCCCATCTTCTGTTAATTCACCACCATCTGCCTCAGCATCTGTTTGAGGAGTTAGAAAAAAAATGTCTGCCATGCCGGAGAAACTCTACGCTTTTCTCTCTTGTTTTTCCTTTTTTTTTTTTTCTGTTTCTTTTCTTGATTCCTCACCCTCTTGTGCCCATTTAAATGCCAACAGCAGCATCCTCTTCAGTCTTTGTCTGGCCTTCTGCTCCACCCCTTTTTCTAGCCGGCACAGATTTAGCATAAGCTCCCAAAAAAAATGGGATCCTCCCCATCAGACTCCTCAAAACACACACTCACCCACTCACACACAATCTCTGTACTGAAACTCTTTCTCTCTATTTTATCATCCACAAGGAAATAACAGAAAGTTCAGTTATACCTTGTCATGTTAAAGCACCTCATAAATATCTACAGACAACATAAATAGCTAAGTAGATTTCTCTCTCTCGATTTGACAAAAATAAAAAGTTTAATGAGGACGATTAAAGAAGGATGCTATATTTAAATATATCCAGAGTCTCTTTCCTCCCGTCCTTTCTTTCTGCCTGCTGTGTGCCCTCCTATCTCCCTTCTCTCCTTTGAGGTTTTAGGAAACAATAGATCCGTCCACTCCACAGCCGGCCTGAGCCACAGGATCCGTCCCTGCCAGAAGAGATTACAAGCATTCTTCCACAGAGCAGGGGCTGCCGTGGAGACCTGTGATGCTAGGAGCGCTCTGAAGACATTTCTGCACATGTCTGTGTCTTTAAGAACAGAATATTAATGGTATAAATGGATGAAATTATAAAATGTATGTAGATTTCTAAATATGTAAGCCTAAAAATGTGTTTATTGCACCTAGCTGCAGGGTAGCGAGCATCCTGCCACAGTTTGAAAAGACAGTGAAAAATCTCTGACTGTTGATGAGTTTAAATATAAACTTCCAGTTTTCAATTTCTGTCTTCTGTAACTCTTTAGTTGTTTTATGGAACTCACCTTGTAAACATTTTTTTTTAAAGAATAGAGGAAATAAAAAATAAAGTTATTATTAGTAATATTCATAACGGACACATTTTCTGTTATTTGAAGTTTTCAAGGAGTAAAATACTTTGCACATCTATTTTAGAGGACAGGCGGGTAGGAGAGGAACGAGTCCACCAAAGTTTCAAGCAAACTATGCACAGTGTTTGACTTAATTAAGAGGTCTACTACCGAAAACAATGCCGATAAGTTGACGATAAATGTATTTTTGCAAGTGTAGCAGATGATCTGGTGACGGTCTTGTACTGACATGTTGCCAATAAATGTATTTTAGCAAGTGAGACAGTGTGCAGGAGTTTTAACATGCAATTTACAATTTAAAGTTGAATATGCTCCTTCCTCTACGTCAGAAAAATCCTGATCCTTACACAGTAATTGGTGAATAATAGTAATAAAAAACCTTTTGTTTCTTTTTCTGTATCATTTTTTCTGCAGTTTTTTTTTTATCACAGCTTTTACTAATTGTGTTAAATTGTCATAACCCATGACATCATTTCTGGGTTTTTTTTTTCAATCCATATTTCACCCTATCTATTTCCATTTCCCCCCATCCGTGTTTAACATGTCTTCTCAGGCCCACTGGGACCTTTGGTGTTTATTTAGCAGCTCTTACAGACGGCAGTAACACTAACACCAACACTTCAGGCCCTGCCACAGGCGAGGGGTATTAGAGAGATCTAATTAAATCCAGGGCTGGACGTCCTGCGCTCCGTGCCTCCCCTCAGGCCGACATGGTGCGGGCAGCTTTGTGCAATATGCTAACATATGGGGCGATGCTCGGTACTCTGAATAGACATGTGATCTTTGACACTGCAGCCACTTCACGTGATTGTGATTATAATACAGTTTCTTCTTCATTGTGCTATTACATCACCCAGCAATTCTGTCTGAGGACATTGATGTCTTCCTCCCTCCCTCCCTCCCTCCTTTCTTCCCTCTCTCTTTCTCTCATTTCTCTCATCTCTGTGGGAAGCTTTCGTCTGATAAGTTGTCACGTTAAGTGCTAACTTTTGGGAGATCGCTGGGCTTTTCTTTGTATCTCTTTATGGCCAGACACCTCTAATAGCTGTCCTGTGGCAGCGCCTGAGGCAATCATGCTACAAATAAACAGGCTGACACAGTCATTTACTCAAATTGTCCCTGCACTATTCACAAACCCTCCCCTGGTGATGATCCTTCGAACAACAATTATTTCAAATGTCAAAGATCTAAGCCTGCTGGGCATAGACAAATGAACATTAAAAATCTATTACCAAACACTTTAAAATATATATGTAGGCTTTCTTTGTGTCCCTAATAAAAGATCACAATTTTACTATGCAGCAAGATTTTTAAAGCAGGAGCAAGAAAACATCACAATTAAGAGTTTAAGGAACAGTTATGGCATTTTTTTTTTTTTTCACGACCCTGTAATGAGGTCATACGTCACCAGCGCTGCAGAAATCTCTTAGGTTGATGTAGTTTGCCCACAGAGGTTTCTGTTTGTGTTTCATCTCCCTGTTTCCTTTTGTTTCACGTGACTCCGTCCGGAGGGGTGGCCTCTGATTTGCTGTCACACTGAGCTGTTCTACATGACCTCTCACAACCCCATCTCGACTCTCCGTGGACTCCCAGGAACCTTCGGCCGACCCTGCTGATGAGATGAAGATATTTCCACCTCAGCTGACTGAAAACCTCCGGGCTATAATGGTAAAATCATAATAGTCAGACCTGTTTTATTCTTTAATAATCATACTGTAAGTTACGTGAAGGGAATAAATGAGCAGATTGAGACATACCTTTGTATTTAAAGTTGCCTCCCTTTGTCTGCAAAGTTGCTTCTTTCAGCCACTTCTTGTAAGTGAATTGTCCTGTTAAGATATAGAAGCTTAATATAAAACTATTGCTCGCAGTATCAATCTATTCCGTGTGATCGCCCCTCATGATGGGCACAAAATCCATCCAGTGATAATGGCATCCATCTCCGCCTCTATACTGCATGTATTTGTTACCTTTGGCCCAGTAGCAATAAATCCAATCTAGTCCCCTGGATGTGGGCCGCTGACCACTACCAACTGGTCAAGGAGAGTGGCTACACTTCATTTCACATCAACGGCAGTCATGATTACAGAGAGATTAAAAGCCCCCCCTCAACCCCCTACTTTGCAGCTACTCCCATCCTATAAGCATATACATAGATTTGATCAAATGTACATCTGGTAATAACAGTAGCATCTACTCAGAATTTCAGAAAATCTAATTCAGTGAATTCTCTTAGCAAACACTTGGTGTAAAATAAAACCTTGAAAAGTTGAATACCCTTCAGTAGCCATCAGTCATACTTGCTGTAGTCATGTTTGTCTTCCCTCGTGAATTACAGCAATGTGTCACTGATTGTTAGCTAATACAGTGGGCTGCTTTTGCTAGCTTAACATGCATGTGGTCTGATCCTTTAATATATGTCTGCACTCTTTAAAATGAGCTTAAATTACATCCACAGCCCGATTATTTCACCCTGTTTTTAATTTTGTACTAGAAGTGTGAGATATGGAAAAAATATCAAATCGTGATTTTTTTATGGCAGGATCACGATCAAGATTTTGTTATGCAAGTTTCTGACCAGAACAACCAAATTATGTCTACTTGTGTGAAGAGGCTTGTTAATGATGTATCAAAGCTACAAGAGAGTAGAAAAGCATTGGCAACAACAGTTAAAACAACAGCATTAGATTTGCCTCTGTTGACTGCAGTGTGGTGGATCTAGCCGGTCGACGGTCAGCATCCTTGTCGGATGAGGAAATTCAAAACCAGGTCTTGTAATGGTTTTAGGAACTGTTAAGATTTGTTTTTATTTCTAGCTATGAATCCATGGAGCGAGAAATCCCAAGGCACCCAAGCCCTTCTAGAGGGGCGTGGTCAGACACAGCTCATTTGCATTTAAAGCTACAGACACAGAAACAGCCTCTTCTGAGCAGGGCTGAAATAGAGGGGTTTATTATAGACATGCTCAAATACAGGATCGGAGTGGATTTATAGAAACTTCACAGACATGTTTTGGGGTGCTCTGAGAGTTATTTAAAGTTGCTGATAAGAAGGATAATAAGTGAACTTTAATGTGAAAAACTCACATCACTAAACAAACAGCACGGTCCAGACCTGCTCTTTGCGTAAAGTGTCTTGAGATAACATACATTATGAATTGTCGTCATACAAATAAAGACTGTTTGATTGAAAAACATATAGACTTACTCTGAGAGCAATGACTGCATTATGTGATGAAGAATACCTCTACATGTCTGGAAACATTGTGCTGCATGTTTTGGATAAAATGTGTTGAAACTGTTTCAGTATAATTCACATTATGTTCACTGTTTGCTGCATTAGATGTGACAACATTCAAAACCAGATCAAACCCTTTATAGTGTTAACAATAAGTGTTGGTAATGAACTGTGAGGAACTTCATTCCTAACAAAGTACATTACTGTTGAGTGGCAGTAATTATAACTACACGATAAATACTATATCGGCAAAATACTAACACTTTGAAAGGGGTTAAATCATCTCTGTGAGTTGGCCTTTGTTGTGTTAAGTGTCTCTTATAGTGTCTGTGACGCTTCTCAGTCCTCCACATTATGTTGAATTCAAAGCTTGATCTTAAAGGCAACTTAAGGAATAGAATAGAAAGTTTGTTTGTAGAGCACATTTCATTACAGGTAAGCTCAATGTGCTTTACACTGATGATAAAAACAGGAATACAAGAGACAAATAGCAATCTCAACCATCATGAATATGATACAGAAATCAAATTAGGAACAAAACAAAACAAAAAAATACTTACACATACCCACACATAAAGAGTAACTATTCGTATGCTTGAGAGAAAAGATAGGTTTTGAGTTTAGATTTAAAAGTAGAGACAGGTGTGATGGACCTCAGGTCAGCAGGTCGTTTGTTCCTGAGAGAAGGACCACAGTAACTAAAGGCCCCCTCTTCGGACTTTGATCTGATTCTGGGTACGACTAACAGACCTTCACTTGATGACCTGAGGGTCCTGGTAGGGTTGTAGTCATTGAGTAGGGCAGAAACATACTTGGGAGCAGAACCATTAAGTGCTTTATGGACTAATAAGAGGATTTTGAAGGAACTTCAAGAACTTAGTGCCATTGTGTTTAGGATTAAGCACTTGAATTGCTATTTATGGTGTTCACTTTAATCTCACTTAATGCTTAATGCCAAATACTGTACGTTCTTTGTAAAAATAAAAAAGTGTGTATTTATTGCTCTGAATATGACGCTCGACTTAAGTTGAACACCCAGGACTTTCATCAGTTGTGATTTCTTCAGTCGATCACGAGCGTCCCCAGGGAGCTCTAAGTGGAGCAGATGGCAGACAAATAGCTCCTAAGGGGAGAAAATTAAAGAGTTTCATAGGATTTCCATCAATTATCTGAGCTAATGTATCAATATAGAGTAAAAAAGTGTTATTTGTAATGTTTTTGACAGCACCATCAATATATTAATAACAGCGATGTAAGACATCAATCTTCATTTTCAAACTTTGAAAGATCTTCCTCAACAACAGCACACCTGAGAGGTGAAGTTGAATCCTCGCCTTTAAAAGAGGCCTAGTCTGCATTTTCATGTATCATCACATCATCTCTGTCTCAGCCCTCATGTTGGGCCTCCGGTATCTTCTATAATGGCAGTCAATGAGCGAGTCATTGTCCTGCATTAGCATGTTACGCTACGGGGAGTTAAAGAGCCCAATTTCTTCTGTGCCTCACATCCTTCTGATGGGATCGGCTCTGATGGGCCTGGGTGTTAGAGGGCTGCTTTGTGGCTTCATAAAGGATGATATGAGTGTGTCATGGCTTCATAAAGCAGTGAGACATGCTTTCTGGAGCCCGGAGAGATCACTAAACTCAGATCTATTACAAAACAATCCCTTTGTTTTAGCCTTTAAACATGCTGACTGCAACTATTTAGGGGCCAAGGGTGCAACCGTTTCTTTCATTCTGGTGGACAGTCTGCTGTAAATAACGTCTGGGTCAAGTTATTTATTACATTTATACGTTAAAAAGATGGAACTGGGGGCGCCCGTTTAGCCTAGTGGTTATAGCATTCACCATATATACAGAGGTGTCAGTCCAGGGGGTCCAGTCACTTTTAATGTCATCAAAATAAAGGGATAAAATGGTCCAAATATATATCTTAAGACAAATAAAAGCTGTAACTGAGCAAAAAGAGGATTATAGAGTCAATCAAAAAACTGTGTGGGCTTCAGGAAAGAACAATAAATAAAACAATGATCAACTGGTTACTGTGAAACCAGATTTAATGACATCTTTACAACGTGGGACAAACTCAAAAGAAAAACAAAAGAATAAACTCTGTTCAAGCATGAGAACTTCTCTCTATCATAAACTTTTTAACGTCTGGATAAAGCTGGAGATATTCTTTATTTTTAGACTCGTTAAAAGATCAAAACAACTACTGAAGCCAGCATCTGAATATTTTCCAACTGAAGACATAAATCTGTTATAATTGGTTAAAAAAAAGAAAAAGCCACTTTTCACAAGGAATTCCTCAGGACGTCTCAGGAGTGTAATGAAAGGTTTTACTGAGGACCTCCTATATCAACAAGTGAATGAGTAATGACTTAAAGTTCTGTCAGTTACAAACATTTCTTTGTTTTGTAGATAGAAAATGTGACGAGGATGGCGTCACTTTTCCTGATGTTTGTTGTTGTAAGTCGTTGTACAGACTTATTTTCAAGGAGACTGGTCTGGAGACTCAACAGTTCACAATTAGAATAGTTTATTGGCTACGAACTAGTTAATGGACACATTTCTTACTCTTAATAATTTAAAAAAAGTTCACTTATAACCAGTTTAAACATAAAGAGAGTTAATTTATTATCGATCATGCAGTTTTGACATAAATACTTCAGAATCCTCCTTTACCCTACAAGTGGCCTTACCTCAAACATCAGAAACATCTTATGCTCTGACATATCTTTGGAATGAATTAGACGGTCAAATGATCATTTAAAATTTTGATGAATCACTGGATTTCAATAGTTAATCGTTATTAATCACATTTTTATTGCATGACTGAAAATTCTATTATTTGCATTTTCAAAACCGTTTTGTTATGCTTTTATTTTGAATTATTGTACTGTATTAAGGTAAAAGTTATTTAGTTCCTGTGTGGATACAAACCTGCTTTTATTTTGAAATATTGTACTGTATTAAGTTAAGAGTAATTTAGTTCCTGTTTGGATACAAACCTGCTTTTATTTTGAAATATTGTACTGTATTAAGCTAAGAGTTATTTAGTTTTGTGTGGATACAAACCTGCTTTTATTTTGAAATATTGTACTGTATTAAGCTAAGAGTCATTTAGACCCTGTGTGGATACAAACCTGCTTTTATTTTGAAATAAAACAAGGAACTTCCGGTTGATGGAAGATGACCTCATTAACTCAACAATGGAAAAAGGAAACTTGTTATGGATCCAGAGCCAAAGGGAACGGTAAAGTGAAATGTTTGACGTCGTCACAGGTGGAAATGACTTTTGACTCTGAGCTGAGATGTCTGAGAATGTTTTATTTAAGAGAAATGAGACATTAAAACACACAGCACGGTCGTTCTTTACTATCACTGTGGATACAAGAAGACGCTGCAGTGGCTTATACCTACAGAGCGCCTTAAGGGGCGAACTAGCACGTGATAAATGTGAAAAAAAAAGAATGCATTAATTTCTAACCTTAATGGTGATGGACCTTAATCACATCGCAGCTCTAGCATGAATATTCAAATTAATGATGCAGAAAAGAGGAACTAAGATAAAATGTTTCTAAATCTTATGAGGTCTAAAAGTTATTTTTCAGGTCTTTACTTCCAAGTGTTATGTTGATCTCAAATCCTAATGAATATGTTAAGACTTCTGTAATTAAAATGCTCCGTGTGTAAATGCAAAATTCAACAGTTCTCCTGACAGTGATATATTCTTCACGGATTATCCTCAGTGATTTTGACTTGCTAATTAATCAACATTATTTATGATGATAGAAGAGGGGGACAAAACTTACTGATGAACAGACTGCCTCAGCAATCATGATGTTCTCAGTCAAGTCATCTTCTGAAATATTTATTAGTTCATGGATGTAGCTGTGGGGGGGGACGGTTAAGACGGGGGCTGTACTGGTCTACACCATGAAGTAGACTTTCAATGTTATATGTAAGGATAACAATATGGTAAACATGTACAGTGAGAAGTTCTCTTCTGTCACCCAAGTGATCTTTTAATAAGTGAGAAACCCTCATTAAATGGCTTTTTACACTTTATAATGTTTGTCAGCTGATATAATGAGATATTAGAGTTCTTATTAAGAGTTATAACTCTGAAATGAGTGTTAACAGTTTATATTTATCATACTGTTAACATACTAAATGAAACAGTGAGTTCAGATACACTGCATTATACGCAGGTATTACACTCATGTACAGCATATTCAGATGTGCCTACTATGTTTGATCAGAGTTTAAACACAAAGGTTTCTAAAGTAAACAGAATCTTTCTGGACTACACAAAGAGTAATAGAAGTAGTTTGACTAAAAGAATCAATGACTCAAGGTCCACTTACTAGATTTCTGTTGGTGCTTAAAACCTGATTCATGCTTCTTGCGGACGGTGCGGCGATATTGCAAAATTGCAGCCGGGGCGACAGCGCGAGGAGGGTCCGCAGAGAGTCTGAGCGCCCAGCCGCGCACATCCAAGATTTTTTTTAACAACGCGGACGTCTTCGCGCTGACCGCATTGCAATGATCGGCTACAGAGCCCGAAAGTACTTTATGCTGTTCAAATTTTTTCGGCATTTTAAAAATTGAGGGGTTGAAGAGATGAGAGAGACTACTGAAGAGGTCCGCTCTAACCGCATTCAGTATGAAACAACTCTACGTTCGCGGGGACCGTGCGCGCCATCTGCATCGTGCCGAAAGCGCCGACCGCAAGAAGCATGAATCAGGTTTAAATCTGCTTCAGCCTTCATCAGTGGGTTTAGAACCTAAGTCATGGAAAAAATAAAGGACAAAAAAAAAAAAAAAAAAAAAAAAAAAAAAAAATATATATATATATATATATATATATATATATAGAGGTTTGACATAAAGTGATAGTGACACAAATATTTGTTGAAATAGAAACTTTGGGATTTGATCCTGGTGACCTTCCTCTTAGACCCAGATTATTCTGAAGAGAAACTTCTGATCTTTAATTATTCAAACACAACAAGGACTAATCTACCATTTGAAGTTGTTCTCCCTGAAATAAAGAAATATGCACACCCACTCCTCAAGGCTTCCAGGCTCAGCCCTGCCCAGTGTGTGTGTTTTTTTTTGCAGTTTGTCTCTATTCATTTGCATTTCATGCAAAGTTAGTCATGAGAGACTCCTATTACTGCCCTGAGTACATTAAGAAAACCATTAATCACAGTTTGATACTGGATCAGAGACACACCTGTCCTGCTAGCCGGGAGCCGTGTTACTTATCACTCAGGCAGGACAGGGACGTGAACCTGAGGCAGAAACATCCGGACCTGCCCTCTTCAACAAGATAGATACAGTTCAGTGAGAATTCATTCACAAAGTGTTTTTCTAAACTTTGTAGGAGGATTCATTTTTTTCCCCACTTTGCTGTTTTTTTGTTTTGTTGTTGTTTCATTTTACTTCTTACTTTCTGGAGCTCCAGGGAAGTGAATCTGGCACGCCTTTTGTGATGGCCAAATTCAAGCTTTATTTAAAACGCTGCATCGTGAATGAATACGTTTTCACATGCAAAATTATGATTTTTTTTAAAACCAGGTAGCCTCAAGGGTGCTGAAGCTATAGTTATAAAGTACGGAAGCCTTTAGCGGACATGCAGGCATTTTTTGTTTTTCTAAGTGCACCATGATAACAAGTCGTTTCCAGATGGTTTCTAGAAATCTTAACAATATTTGAATTTATTTTTCTTGGTTTCTCTCGCACAACAGATTTATTTGAAGCTCCTGTCAGGGTCTTTGGGCTTGTGTCCTCTTATCTCTTTGCTGATTCTGTCCTGGACATGTGTAAGTTATGTTTTTCACAAAAAATCTAACCCTGCTTTCTTTAACACTAACTCTCTAGCTCTATTCAGACAATTTCAATATTTACGCCCCTGCAACGTTTCGCCTTCAATCCTAATGTTGCGGAGGCGTAATGAGGGGATGAAGTAACCTTGCATCTGTTCCCTCATCGGAGGTACAGTATACACAGAGGTGTAACAGAGGCGCTTTGTGCATGTGCATGTCGGACTATGTGTCTATGTGGAGCTCCTGCTGTGACGTGCTTCTGCAACACCGAAACGCGTTTGAATTCACGGAATGGCACACCAATATTACGCCGTTTCGGAATTAGTATGAATGTCCTGAGGCGTAATGACGGCTGAGCTTAGTTACGGCATTTGAGTGGAAAAAGACGTTTGAAAAGTGCTTCTGTGAGTCTTTGCTGTGGTAACTGTCAAAAACAATCTCTCTGCAGCGTGCTGTTATTCCCTTCACTTACCCCGCGGCAGCAGCTTCAGGGGTTAAAAATAACTATTTGGAAATAGTCGATCTGTATGCAGATGGTCTTGTTTGCTTTTTAAGTTCATTAAGATACATCTGTATTAGTTTGAGTCTGTTTCATAGCCAGATAAAAACTCCTCACAGGAGCTTTAAGGCAAGTTAAGCCTCTTCTGTTTTTTCTTTTTTAACTCTGGGGATACGAGATCAATAAGTGGAGATATCGGGAAAAGCCTAAATGAATCATTATCACAGGAGAAGAGACTTAATAAAATGTATAGATGCATGTCTGCTTAGGGCTGTCGTCCTAAAAAGCAACCAGGAATCATATTCAGCTTCTCAAAATGCACTCAGACCAAAGACGAGCTGCATTTCTAAACATTATGAGAAACACGGCAGGAATTATCCAACCATTAAGGACATACGCAAATAAACAGACAGCATAATGTAATAGTTGTGCTGCGTCTCCTGAAGTTGATGTTCCACCTACCTTTTCTGTTTCTGTGAAAGGAACATTAATCTGACGCACCAGTGGAGCTCTGTCTAATGTGAAAATGTAGAAGGTTTTTTTTTCCTGCTGCTTCTGAGAGGAAGAGGCTTCTATCACACTAATGATAATAAATGGCGACTAATGGGATGACCAAACATAACAAATGGAAAGTTTTAAAGGTATGGGACCACATTAAATCTGCAATGACATCCTCCAGTCAGGGCTGAGTCTGAGCTAAATAAGAAAAAATGATCCCAGTGATGAGTAAAGTTTCACTGTTCATAATAATCTACATTTACACATCCTACACAGTGGATTTATTTAGATTGTAATGTAACACTGTCCACTTCAGGTTATCTTAAATTTAAAATAAGACAGGAATTATTTTTCATTGGGCATTTTTGTACAACAGCGCCAATTAATGCAAAAATAAGAACTTAAAGACGTTGAAAAGTGTGAAAGAGTTGTAAAGAGTGCAAAAATGGATGCAAATATTGGCATCGAAATTGAGCAAAAATATTTTCAACAAGTCAAACCACAAAAGTATCACAACTGTCTTTTGTATCTGTCTCATGTGGCTTCCTTCTTTTATAAGTAGTCTAATTTTGATGTGAATGAAGCAGCTACGTGCATTAAAAGATGTTCATTCTAAGAGTTTAGTGCAAATTGGAGGTACCATTATCTTACTCAGAAACATCTTAGTCATTTTATGCACTATGATTTTTAAGATAAAGCATCTGATGCATTATTAAATAGTTTAAACAAACCTCACCTCCACTGATACGTCAGTTAAATACTTCTTACATAATGACACATCTGTTGGATTATCGAATAATTAGGGCTGTCAGCATTAACTAGTTAATAATAATATAATAATATAACTAAGGTCTGACATTAATGCATTATCCATTCCTCAGGGATAAGCCTCTTCAGTGTCTCCCCGTAGTCACAGTGATGGTAAAGAACGAGATTAACGCATCTCTGAATGTCTCGTTTCACTTTAAAAAACTCTCAGACAAAATCAAACATGTCACTTCCTTACAGTTCCTGTGAGCAGTTTTCAACGAGTTCCTTTGTTCCGTGGTTAAGTTAATGTCGTAACCTTTGATCTACCAGAAGGTCCTTACTTTATGTCAAAATAAAAGCAGGGTTGAATTTAACAAGTAAAGTACTCTCATTTAGAGACAACACAAATTCAAAATAAAAGCCTAACAATTTCAAACGAATATAAATAAATAATGGAATTTTGAAAATTCAATTAAAAATGTGATTAATCACTATTGTATTAACTATTGAAATTAAGCGAAGAATCGCTGTTAAAAACTGTAATCGTCTGACAGCCCTACCAATAATGTCATACCTGATAGTTCAACATTCAAAGAGTTCATATTTAAGCATTAAGAGTATTGTTTGTTTTTACTTTTTTAATGTATACATTGCATATCACTTTAACTTGAAATGTTAAGAGCAGGACCTATGTAATAAACCACCACTGATTTAAGCTATTCTATATCTGAAAAAATAATTTAATGTGAGATAGGATTGGTATTGTCTATATTGTTCTCTTTAATTTGTAATAGACATGAAGTTTATCAGTATCTTTAAGTGCACAGAGGACTGTGCCGTACTGTATCTTCTGAAGTCTGACACGGAGAAGTCTCCGAGATTTTCAGGTCTTTGTGTGTTTGGCATTGAGTGGAACTGCATTTGTCTTAATGATCGTGCTCCTTGAGCTGATTTTTGTTTCACAATAATCAATATCGGAGTCGCCGGTGGCAGCAAAGCCCAAGAAAGGGGGAGTAAATGTAGAGAGGCATTCTTCCTCTGCTTCGGCCTTGTCAATGTAACAATGCTTTTAGAGTTTGGCCCTGAGCGTCTAAACACACTCTCCATCACTCTTGAAATCCTAGTGGGCCACACTTGGCTGCTATTGTAACTTAGATACAGTCTCAATTTGTATGTTGTCTCTCGGTAGACACAGGAAAAATAAATGGATTGATCTCCCGTCCCAGTCCAACTGTTACAGCACATCTGTTTTCAGACAGGATTTATAAAAAGTGTCACAGCTGACAAATAAACAGGTGTGGTTACAACTACTGGATTAAATTGTTGCCGTACCTGTATGATATTTTCATTTGACATAACATGAAAACACAGCTTCAAAACTCAACTGTCATTGTAACCTCTCATGGAAGAAGATGAGAATTATAAAGGGAAGTTTACAGTGAATGGTAAAGATTAGTAAAGAAGAATGAGTAAATCATGTTGCTATTTTCAATACAACTCATGCAATCAGAAATGGTTTTCTTAGATCTCTGTATTAAAGCCTAACCCAATTATTTCATGTATAGTAATCAACCTGTTACTTGATGAAATCATATCTACAGAAAATTAATTAAAAGATATATTTATGTATGTTGGCTTTGCTTCTGATAATTTACTGTTCATAAGACAAAAACTTGAAAAAAAGACTTTCAAACCCCCGATTGGCTCTCACTGCAGAGTACGTCAACGATTGTTCAAAACAGTTCAGCATTAGATGCTCAAACTGGATATCCCAGTCATGCTCAACAGTGGTATCAGGCTACATTTTTCTGGCTTTGTTTTTGTAATCAGCTTTATTCAGATTGTGGTCCAATGAAGCACAGGCTGAGTGTGAGAGGCGTTCAGCCCTGTTTGGCCCCTCAGTGACCAGAGAGGAGGTGATAAATGACTACAACACTCATCCCTGTCAGTACTGGGAGGGGTGGGGGGGGCAGCCCTCCTACGGTGAGCTACATCATCCTAACAACATTATTCTTTTCATGCGGCTTGTCGATAGAAGCCCCGCGTGATTGGCATGGGGATCCGCTCAGGTTAATTGGAAGCCTGAACTGTGTAACGGCACGGGAAGCTGAGCAGACATTGTCCCCCTTGTAATAACACAGGAGGCCTGTGTGTCTGTGTATCGATTACATCTTAGGTTCATGGCACCCGTATGGGAATGAAATATCAGAGGACAGGTTATGGATGTTGCCATCAATGGCACTGAAGGAGCGGAGATGGACCACTTGTACCGAAGGAAAAAAAACCTTAATGAAACACTTAAAAAGTTTACATCATAATGGCTTCTTTTGATCAACATGCCTCATTCTCCTGCACCCAAAAACTCTGATGTTGTTCTAGAAGTAACACTTAAAGTTAATGGAATAGATCTGATTTATACGCAGAGAAGTTTGCACCTGCTCTGTATGTGACAGGTGTATTTGCCCTCATGTCTGACCCCCCACTCTTTAGTTTCCTTTTGATCAAGGGCCCATAGCTTGCATTAGATGAAGGACACATGATACCTTATATACAAGGTAACCTAACACACACAGCTCCCTTGGAAGCTTGCAATCCTACAGACCAGGCCACCTTGGTTAGTGGTGAGATTAAGACGACAGTGAGTGACAGTGCTAATATGCAGGAGGAGAGCGATGTTTTTTTCCAACTATTCTCAAAGATTTCTATAAGGCAACTTGAAACCGCATCTACAGTGGCCTTGAAGAATAACTAACTACAACTAAGTAGTTGTAAAGCATATAAAAGTTAGCATCTACAAACGATAAGTGATGAGTCGTAATTTGAACTGGATTGGGTGTGGTTAAGCTCAGGCATTTAGATTGCAATTTAAGCAATTTATATTGCCAGCTGATGAAAAGAATAGTAATAAGTCATATATCAGGATGTTCATACCAAGCGGGAAGCTAATGTGGAAGTCCACAAAACTGCAGTTCCTCGATTGTCCACTTGAAGCTGGCTGAAAAGCCAAGCATTTCCAGTTAGGTCCCATGAAATGGCCATCTTCACAGCAGAAATAAACCTGTTGACAGCCTGGTTCAAAAAACAAGAGAAGAAACTTCTTCTTAATTGGTTCACACTTTAAGGAAGCTCATGTATTTTGATTTTATGAAGCCTACGAGTTATTCATTAATTTGCAAATTAAGCTCTACCTCTTTGTTACTGACGGTGACCTGACCAATGGGTTACGTCATTAAGGTTACATCTATGTTTTGGACAGTCTATGGTTCATATCCAGTGTTAGGAACATGCACCAGAAATGACTGAATTCTGTGAGGGACCGAGTGCCAAGTACTTACTGCAGTTATCAGTTTTTCAGTTGGTGAGTCAAGTTAAGCTCCATAAACTCATTGCATCAGATAATGCTAAAGTCATCATTAAGCACTATACGGACACAAATGAGTGCATCTCAGCCAAAGTTGCATGCTAACTGCTAATTTTGTGGAATTTTGTAGTTAGCATTCAGTGATCAACTGAGACTGGAGAATCTTGGATTTGTTTCATCCTATAATTCTTAATCATACGACTGTTACATTATTAAAGCTGTACAAAGCTGACCATGTCGTACATGGTTGTAGTTCGCAGAGCCAGGGAAATGTATTTCAACATGTGATTGGCTTATGGTCTAAACAGCATAACTATTTATTTTTTGGAGCTAGTTATTATAACAGTAATGAATGTTCGTTTCAGTCATATTTTTGCTTTGAGACTCTTAACTTAAATATCATTGACACGTTTTCCAGAGTCTTTAAAAGACGAGACAGATCAACTGAAATTCACTCAAACCTTTGTTGTATTGCTCTACTTTAAAGCAACCTGTCAAGTTTGGACCGCTTGAGTCTTTCCAGACTCTTATTCTTATTATCACCTCCATCATTCCAGGTGGCACCTCGATGCATTGTTCAGTGACCAAGGTAAAGGGTTTGATGCCATAACTCAGAAATGTTGCTTATTAATTCAGAAATTAATTACAAACACAAAGTGACATTTTACAAGAAATGTTTAGCATAGCATGAATTATCGCCGCTGTAAATTGGATGCACGCAACGGAGTGCAAAGCCTTGACTTGAGCTCTTTGTGATTAATAAAAGAAGCTTTCACTTCAGTTTTAAAGCCAGTCATGAATGAACGATATGACGGGATGAAACTAAACTCCTCCTCCAGCTGAAGGACAAGCTGTTTTAAGGGTTGATGTACATTTAAAAAATGAAGCATTAGATTAAAAGGAATCAGGGCCATCATTTATTGTATTTGTTTTCCTGTCAGACAGTTCAGTGACTTATAGCCAATGAAGGATGTAAATAAAGATGGAGGTCAGGCGTTATTTTGAAGTAGATTGCAATTCCTGTCTTTTAATATGCTAAACGACTCAAAGTTTTCTTTTCTTTTGCTGATGATCTCATTATTGTTTGACATTTTGTCATAGATGAAACGCCCGCATTAGCAACTGCACAGCTAGGCAATGACTTGGACACCCTCACTCTGTTCTGTGCAACACAAACAGGAGGTCCAGCTCCGTCTCCTGTGGAGCAGAAGATCTGGATTCTACATGAGTGACTGAGACACAGCTTCCTCCATCCTGCCTCTCACAGCCCTCTCATAGAGCCCCACAAGGCCCACCACGTGGCTCTCAGCGCCTAGGTCCAGATTGTGCCACTGGGCCGGTACCGGACTGGAGGTGGGCGATGGAGCCCCAATCCATCTCCCGCAGGAGCCCGGTGACGGGAGCATCGGTTGCCCACTCCTCGGCTCCGAGCACACTCAGGAAGATGGATTGGTTGGCCAACTCACCAAAGGAGGCAAAGCATGCCGTTAAGAGCCTGTGCATCACTTGGCTGCTCATATGCAAAGTTTGATGAAAGAGGTTTTTCTGGGAGCGATGAATTAGGGCTCCGCTGTGAAATTAGATTTCTGGCTAGAACCTTACAGGTTTAGCAGTAGCATTGTTTTCTTGACTGCCGTCTTACAAAATGGTAATTATGAAGTGAAATCATGCTGGGAATTCAATGAAATGATGAATGTCTGAATTGAAGAACAAATATTAAGTTAAAGAAAAGTGGGTATTACTGGAACGTTCAATGGAGAAATAAGAAGACAGAAGAAAAAGCAGCCAAAATCAAAGGTGAAAACTTGAAGCAACAGTACACTTGATATTTTTCTCAATTAATAAGGTGGTATGAGTAAGCAACAATTGCCAGCCATTATGTTTAACCATGTTGTTTACTTCAGCTTGTACACCATGTGAGGGGAGAAAGGGTAAGGAGTCATACAACAAACAACCGGAGAGCAGATGAAATACTCCCCTCTGATGAAATAAATCTTGTGGAAAAATTGTCTCATCTTCAGAAATAGTCCAAATTGCTCGGCAGTTTAGCCCGATACACTTAGGATCCCGCCTTCTCCTCCTCCTCCTCCTCTCTATGACCCAAACCTAAAACGGCAGCATGAGCACTGACAAATTTGACAAAGGGAATTTGCTCAAAAAACACAGCCTCTATTTGGTCAGCCAAGCGGCAAATATGTCGGATGATATGGTTTATTAGGCAATCCATTTCTCCACAATAGTGGGGCCATCTGCAAAGGTTAGCGTGCATAAGGTTCGAATGGCAAATTCTATCTAATCTGCCTTCGAAGGGCCCGTCGCGAAAACTCAGTGGCACATTTTTCATGTACCTACGATTTGGAATGCAAATAGAATAGCTGATGAAAGAGGTGACCTTCTAAGTGCAGAGCAGCGGGGGCTTGTGGAATATGCAGAGGCGGAATAGAAGAGAAAAGAATGAGTTACTGCCACTGCCACCTCAGCTGCATTGTAATATACGACTGTGGCTCAGATACAAGTGAACCCGGCCTCAAGAACATCTAGGTTAATCTCTGAGGATGGCACATCATGTACTCAGTGCAGAAAAATAGCTGGCTCGCAGAATTATTTACCTTTGTGCACAGAGAAGGGCCTCCAATGTCAAACCAAAACCCTCAAAAAGAAAGTATTTCATATTACTTACCGAACATGAGCATTATATTAAAGTTAATTGTGTTTTTACATTGATGAAGGCACAATATTAGCAATATAAGCCACTGCACTACTCTTCCTGTTGTACTTTAAAGAAACACTTGACCGAGTTAAATTTGGATTAATTCCCTCATTGTGCGCTTTTTGTAATAAATAGCTGAATTTATGGAACATTTAGTGGCCAATCCAGTTGACTGATGCTCTAACATGCTCAAAATCCTGCTCAGAATGAAAGTTGGAACCACACAAAGGTGAGACTATATGTCAATAGTGTGGTGTATGTACTTCTTTGTCATGCCTGGAACAAAACTTGAACACATAGACAAATGGGTGAGGTGCACCATGGTCATCCAGCCGTGCATGTCTCATCTGTAGCCAGCTTTGGCAGAGTAGTCATCTTCATTCCCTTTGTCCTTACTGCAGTAGGTAATCTATCAGCCTCGAGACGTGCAGGAGAGTCCGGCTGGCCTACTCGCTCTCCCATTTGAATTGAGAAACCCAGTTTCTGCTTTACCCCTGGTCCCAGTTAGACCGAGCTGCAATTGAGAGTGAGTGAGCTGTCCTTGATTCATATTACTGTCCCCGTATGATTGAGCTTCTTTGGTATCGCTGGAGAATGGAGCGAAAATTGAGCACTTTACTTTGCAGGGTTGAAATCCCAGTACTGCATGTATGCATTTTCTCAGGGTTTTTCACGGGACACGCTTGAGCTGCGTTCTTTATGTAGTGCTCAATGAGACGGATGCAGAGGACTATTTAAGGTGGTATTTGAAAGTTAGCAAAAAAGTGTTGTTTACAATAGTTATCGATCAGTCACAGCTGTTTGATAGGAAAATGCCGACAATATTCTATGTCTTCTATATTGTCAACAATTTCAATGAAATAACCAAAACAAGTAATAAGTTAGACCTTTCTTCCTTTGCTTTTAATGGCCCATTGAAACACATTTTGCAATTAATTGGGAGCATCTCAAGCTATGGATTCACACACATTAAGCATGATACTGAGTTTTTTTACAGAACCAAATATTCTATTTAGTGGGCCATTGCTTTCAAATATTCAAACAGTTATTATTATTATTTTTTTTTAATTGTTCATGCGTCTTTTATCTTATCTTTAAAATATTTTTTCCTGCATTATTTTGACCAGCGCCTGCTTGTAGTGCATTTCTACCACCAGACGGTGGCTGTAGCTGATCTGAAAGTTGTTTGCCAACCGCCATTTATTTATGAAAGAAGAAGAAAGCATTAATGTCAGGTGACCCAACTGTAGCGTTACAGACCTTAGAGGTGCTTAGCAACTAACTTAGCATCTATTAACTTAAGGAACAATCTATTTTAAATGAAACATTTTAAATAAATGACCATTAAACATCCATTTGACTCTATGTTACCTTTGTTAACTAAAACAAATAGTGTCTCAAGCTAAGGCAGTTTCTATTTTATATTAGCTTCAAGCTAACAAACTCAAAGGAACATCCTACATCTGCGAGAGAATTTTGAAAAAGTAATTTTACTTGAATTGCACATCCCTGGCATCTGAGATTCTAAATAACCCAAAGCACCATATTTCAACAATTCATGTTTTTGGTGTGTCGCTAGTTTCATCGCTTTGACTGTTGTTGCTGTCTGTATGTTTCTCTTACAGTCTGTGTATCTCTTTATGTTATGGGATAGCTTTTGCTGTGATTTGGCGCTCTATAGAAAAATGACTGATCGATAGCAAGGTAGTGCAATGGCAGGGCAAAAAAATGTGTAATTAAAATAAAATGATGGAGAGGATAGAGTTGAATTAAACATTAAACTCAATACTTCAAGTAGGGCCACTTCATTGTTTGCATTGACTTAGACACGGCATTTGTTTACAAAAAATGAAAGTTAAAATACTGCTACCTCTTTCTTTTAAATTATGCGAACAGTAAAACTGGAAAAAGGATACACCTCTTCATCTGCATCTACAACATGCCATTAGAGAATGAATGCATTTCTAATTTTACCAAAGCACAAACATATGTTTATGTGTATAGAGAGAGAAATAGAGGACAGTACTACTCGTGCAAATTCCTGCCTGTTGTCTATTAGGGTTAAAAAAGTTATCTATTGCAGCATGTCATGTGATCTCATGCTGTGTAAGCCAAGAGAGTGTCTCTCTGTTGATGATTAAATCAATAGAGATTTGACACAGACTTGTGGGAACATGCCTTGTCTTATTTCAGCCAGTTCCTCCCCTCCTGGTTGGCTGTGGGGGGATTCATCACCTGACTGGTCTCTGTCACCTGATGGAGATCGGCCCCTTAGCCGCGGTGTGATAGAGAGAGCCGATTATGATGCATGTCGATCGTTCCAGCAAATATTGACATGGAAACACTGAGAGAACAACCCCACGGCTCATAGCTCTTTCTTCTCGCCAACTCTGTACCGCACAGACGCACACACACAAAAGATAACGCAGCTACAGTTTCAGGACATTTTTATAAATACACACACGCAAAGATGCACAGAAACCGATCATCCTAATCGACGGTGTCTCATCGGCTTACTCGAGAAACATGGCAGCTTAATTTATTATTAGTACTCGTGTGCTTATGTGCAGGAGGCTGATTGGTTATTCATGTTTATTTACTTAAGGGTAGAGGAAGAGGCCATTTCCCCTGCCACACTACACTAAGACTGCCTCTTAACCACCTCCTACTACTCCACAAAATCATGCTCTTTTTGCACCTGCCCCTGGGATCCAAGAGGGTAAATGATTAAACACAAACTATTTTTGCTGTGAGAAGAAAAAACTATAAGGACAGTGGAGAGAGACCGGGGGAGTGAGAATAAAAAGAGAGGTTGGAGGATGTGTGGAGGAAGAGGGGGAGGGAGGTGCTAATGACAGGTATGTCTGTAAATTCTTCATCCCGCATAGACTGCTAGGGAAACTGCTTGGCAGGGCACTCAACCATGACTTTACAACTAATCCTGTTTGTAAGTTATTATTTATCTTCTGCAAAGTTTGTCAAACTCGGGCTTTGATTTCTCCCCCCAGAGTTCCCTCTCATGGCCCGCTCCCGCACATGCTCCCCACATAATTTATGACTGCCTCTGGTCCTGATGACAGATTATTAAAAGTAGAATTAGTTTTTTGCTGGGGATTTTTCCTGTGGGAATTGGGAAGGCAGGGCTCTCAGAGGAAGGTCTCTGACGAGGTCTCCATTACTAATAGAGGCAGATTTTTTTCCCTTCCCTGTGTGATGGCAGAGTGAGAAGACTAATGATTTGAATTTACTGTGGCAGCCGTCACGTGGTCTGGAAGCCGGCATCGGAGGAGAGGAGAGGTTAAGTTCTTCCCCGTGGAGAGGTTTATTGGATTGTTTAGCACCAGAAGGATAATGTTTTTGTCGTAGACTGCTGGTGCTTCTGCTGCTTTGCTAGAGGGAGGCCGAGAGCAAACCCTCAACATTTGTGTGTGTGTGTGTGTGTGTGTGTGTCTGCTAGGATCAAAAGTATGAGAAGATCAGAGAGGAGAAAGGGAGATATATTTACATGAGTTGTAGGACAGGAGGCGGCATCAAGAAGCTCAATTATTGCAGAAAATGGCTGCAGAAGTTACTATGTGAGGACAGAATTACAGATATGACTTTGACTACACCCAACAAACTGATACAAACACTTCTTTCTTTTTCTCTGAAGTCAGTGCCAACTCTCTGATCCTCCCCATCAGCAACTCTTGTGCACAAGCTCCACACTTTTCCTCGTTCTGTGCTGACACACAAAGAGGATGTAGGCTTTCCCTTTTCCCCTGTTCACCTGATGGCCGTTTGGAGCCTGTTCCCCCAGCGTGTGTCTGCAGCCTGGGAAGCAGAGGGGAGTCTCAGCACAGCTGAGAGGCTCGGCTTAATCTTATGCATCATTAAGCACTCAGCGGCACGCCGCAGCTCCTCATATACATCATCCACGCTTAATAAACATAATGATGACATAAGATGTAATTCCAGATGAATTTTCATTTTATAGGGAAATGGAGAATTCCTGTAGAAAGGAGGGGAAAAAGAAAAGAGGACTGAAAGAGGGAGAGAAAAAGTAAATTATCTGGGAAGTACAGAATAAATGATGTTTTTTCTCCACAAGATGGATTGTGGGGTTCTGGGGGCAGTTGAAGTGGGAGAGGAGTGTTGGAGGGAGGGTGAGAAAGGTGAGGGGGCATAGGGCTGCAGCAGTGGTGGCCTGAGAGTGGAGGGGTGGCATGGGGGACAAGGGGGGTTGAAGGAGGGGGGGAGAGAGAGAGAAAAATGTTGGTCATTCCAAGTGTTTTAATCGCAGGGCTTGATGGACAGGCTGAGAGGACCTGAGGTGCCGCCATCCATCATAGCCAGGCCAGAATGGTGGAGCAAGGGCTAGGGTTTCAGAGGGGGCTTTGGAGCTGTGGGGGGAAATGGGATTCTGATGAAAGTGCGAGAGAAAGGCGGCACAGTACACAGTAAAGACCAATGAAGGCAACAGTACCAAAGATTAGCGCCGCATCTGCAGCATGTTTGGAATGTCAGGAGGAAAGGCGATTTTAAAAACCCTGCTGCCATGTGACAATATCCACTCTAAGTTTTTATGTTCATTTGGCTTTGGATTCCTGCATGGCATATAAAAGGTCCAGCTGGGAGACAAGAGCCAATAAAATGCATTCAAAACTCCCATTTACATTTTCACAAAGCTAAGTGTGTTTGAAATGCATTCAAAACTTCCTTCACATTTTCATAAATGCAACTGTCGGTCTGAACGTGACATTTCAACCCAGACAGACACACACATTGTTTTTGCTCTCTTATTTTCATTTGTGTATCTGTATGTGTGTTTTCAGTTTTTTTTACATGTTCTGTCATGTTTATGTGTTGTGTGTTATATGTGTCCCCTCCATCACACCAGGTCAGGGTGAAGCTGGGTGACTGCCATGTTGAAAATAAGATATGGTCACCAGGGAGTCGCAACCAGCACCTAACATAAACAGACACATACATAGAGATACACACGCACTATGATGCACTTTTCCTGAACTCAACCCTCACCCAGACATTTCCCCATGCACATAGACACAGCACAGACACCCGTCTAACAAAATGAGCAGCCAGCCAAAAAAAAAACTGGAGGGAGGGGAAGATGAATAGTGGAGTTCGTTTTGGAAATGATCATCTCTCTAACATTCCAATGTAACTATAGCATAATACCCCCCCTCTGTCTTATCACTGACTTCTGCCACAGGTGAGATAAAAACCTCTGAAAGCGAAACTACAAATCAAAATATAATTATGGCAGCAGAGGTTTTACAAACTAAGTAAGAAAGGAATCCAAAGATTTAGTTTTAAAAGCATGATTTTTGCTTCTCTCGTTTCCTTTTTTACAGACTTTTTGGACATGAGGAACTATTTAGTCCTTGCCAGTGAAGCCAGTTTTGTCGCGGGAAAGCAGCATCCCATGTATGCTTCCAGCTGGACCCCTTCCCAGACTGCCATGCCTGGTTAATGTGGCTGCTCTGCGCTGCCAGAATTAGAATTCATGGTTTTTATTAAACAAACAAACACACCAACAAGAAAACAATGACACAAACTGACCTTGCATGAACTGAGCGTACTCACACTGATTCTCCAAATTGATCAAATTTGAATAAATGCAAACTGTTTTTTTGGGGGATCTCACATTGAAACATATGCTCCTACAGGCGCTGCACATATATTGGAGATCTGATGTGTGGTTTTAGCTCTGTATTCTTGACTGATGCGATACAGTTGGGGATCCATTAATGGAGCCTCCCCACCTCTCCTCTGGTGGCCTTTGCGGCACAAAGGCATTTCTGGATTCAAACCTCAGCATGTTCAAAGCCACTGGAGCATGCCCAGCAGCATGCCAAGGTTAGATGGGTGCCAAGGGTGCCACTAAACAGAACCTCATCCTCTGCTCCACCCTATCATGCCCAACACAAAATGCTGCAATAAAATACAATGCCACATAAAGCAAATGCAATAGAAGCTCATAGCACCCAAACAAAAAGAACCAGATGATTGACCTATGCAACAAAGCAACGGTTATTAATACATTTAGGTGAAATTTCCCCTTTAAATCACAGCTTTTGAACGCCTTACATTGTACAGATCAGTGGCTAGCCTTGGCAACAGCACATGTCCATTTCCTCCGTCACTTTCTATGTCTTATGGTTCCTATACACCTCTCCCTCCTGTTGTCTGTGTGCGTATAACTCATAGATAATGTCTTCATCAGTGATGTACTCACATTGCTCTGTTTGCATTGACTTACAGGCCACACTCCCTCCTCTCTCAAACACACACAGGCCCCGGTCCGCTCCTGGCACCGAACGCAGATTACATCTTGTTTCCCAAACTACTAAAAGTGTCAGAGGCTGTCTGGCTCTGCTTTTATATAGTGTTATTAATGGCAGGGAGCACCCACCGCCCCAGTCTTTGTGTACGCCTGTTTGTGTCTAATTAAAGGATCGCTGCTTACAGAAGCAGAGAATGGCTTTGCAAGATAGAAAATAATAATTGCAAATATTATCATTATTATTTTCACGGCTTATAGAGAAGTGACACGAGGTAGGAAGACCGTATTCGAACTGTGAATTTTGTGAGGAGCTGCTGATGAAACCATAAAGTCCAGTTGTAGCTGTTATATAAACTCTGACCACGACCTTATAATGTTCTCAACTGCAAACTAGAGGCTGGAAATGATCACGGTAATGCTTTGCACTCACTGTGAAACCATTAAAAAAAAAGATAAGCAGATTAGAAAATTAACACAGACTGAAGGAGATCCAATGAACTCAAACAATTCTACTATAACATTGGAACAAAAAGCTGTTTTTAGGCTGTGAATGTTTTCCAAACTAGAAACAAGTGTTGGTTTTAATGATAGAACTTAAACGTACAGTATGTAAAATCCGCCGCTAGGGGGCTCTCAATCAAAACAATAACAAAAGATGACGTCGCAGCTTGTGGTGTATTATGGGAGTAAAAACGAACGAATCAATACGAAGGGGTGAAACCGACCTGAGAAAGACAATATGTGTACTGACGATGTATCTGAGTATAATTTACATGACGTTTTTTATCACAGCAGCACATACAGCGACAGAACGGCAGCTTTCAGTAGCAGCTAGCGCTAGCTTATGCAGCGGTCTTTGACGTTACATCCGGTGTTTCCTTGACAACGATAAACATTTCCTGTCTATCGTGGCGGCTCATCATGGCGGCCGCCTACAAGACACGTACCGTTACAACTATAAAATTACGGATTTCTCTGGCTTTGATAACTTTTGGAAATATTTGAAGTGATGTAAGTACTCAACTAAAAAATATAACATGGGTTTAGTCCATTTGCAATTGTATACTGTACCTTTAAACATGAGATGATTCAAGGTTTCTTCATTGGTACCTAGAAAAGTACATTTTTTGTTGATGATGGTTGTGTATTCCTCGCTGCTATTTATAAGAAAGATATGATATAAAATCTTCATTTGCATAGTTTCAGGAAATCCAGAGTAACTTTTGAACAATCAGACCAGAGATACAAACAGTCCCTCTAAGAAGCTGCAATGTTGGGGCACCGTATAACCTAGTGGTCATGTCGCTCGCCCCATGTACAGAGGCAATAGTCCATGTCCCAGTGTCCATGGGTTTTGAATCAGACCTCGGCCCTTTGCTGCATGTCATCCCCCCACTCTCGCCTCCCACAGTTCCTGACTCTGACTCTAGGCAAAAGTGGCCTAAATATTACAACTTGCATTACAACCTTTTCAAAAATGTGCTGTGAAATCAGGCATTTAAGGATGCAATACTGGAAGTCTGCTTCACAAATTTGATCTCTACCTATTAGCAACAACAAAAACTGTTTTACTGCTTTAAAACATGACACGAGAGACAGTATGCTGCACACTGACTCATCCAGGTCCTACCCACTTCTGTCAGATCCAGCTTATTGTCAAGTCAAATGCCTATACATTATTTTAACTTATTGTGGGCCAGGGTCTGGGACCTTTAGGCCCACTGCACAGCTGAGCCTTCTCTCAGACAGCTGTGGCTTGGCCAGCTCTCAGCTCCCCCCTGTCTTAACCTGAAGAATTATGTGCTCAGATAATTAGCTCTTATAGGTACACTCTCCATTTCTCCACTCCACTGGGCACATCATCTTCCTCGCCTCTTTATTGTTTGGTTTGCTTTGTCAGATCGATGTCTTGCTACTGCGTAACCAGCACTCATATCTCAGGCTGCATAAATCACAACAAGGTTTCTGTCGCTCGGGAGAGTGCTGTGGCTCTGCTGCACACATGCACGCTCACACAAACACACACATAAACACACACAGACACATAAACAAGTGGGTGGAGGACTTCATGCTCCACGTCCAACAAACTCTCCTCAACTCTCTCCTTGATACTCCCTCTCCAATCCTTTCCTCTTTTCCCCTCTTTCCTCTCCTCTCTTTTCCCCTACCCTCCTCTTTCCAATCCTCTCCTTGCTCATTCCCTCACTTCCTCTCCTTTCCTATTTCCTCATCTCATCGTTTGTTTTTTCTTTGTTGTTCTGTACTTCTTTTCTTTTCTGTCATCCATTCTTTTGCTCCCAAGTCCTCCTCTCCTTTGCTCTCCCCTCCGTCTTCTCCTTTCCTTTCTTCCCCTCTCCAGCTTTCCTTTACCATCCTCCTCTCCTCTCCTCATTTCCTTTCCTCCCTGCATCTCCTCTACCACTGAGTGACCACTGAAGAGGAACCCATCAGATTATCCTCTACCCGGTAGCGATGGGTGGGGTGGGTGCAGCAGAACGGAGGAAGGGAAAGATGGAGGGAGGGTAAGGTCTGTGTATCACGGCTTATGATTGCAGCGCCACCCTTGTAATGAATTCGAAAAAATGCAAATGACTCTGCCCGTGTAAAAGTTGACATTGTCTCCTGTGATAAATTTTCTGCTGAGGTAAGAGACAATTTAGATGCGAATTACGAGCGGGCTCTTTGTCACTCCTCAGTTCCATTTACATCCTTAATTAGCCGATTCCCTCCCGCCTCCATTAGAGGGTGAGAGACAGGACGAGAGAGAAAGACAGACGGACAGGGACAATGACATAAACAGAGAAAAGTGACATCTAGTGCTGAGCCTAGCTACACAAAAACAGGCCTTCCGATTTTAATACACACGTCTATTTAAGCTCACACAAAAGGTGCATAAGCCTTGATTATGGTGCAGGAAATGAGCCAGAAACTCCATCCCATGTGTTAGGACCTCAGGGTTGATCAGCATCCCCGGGTCTGTGTCTCTGTTAATGTCATCCTTAACAGCAAACTAAACACCACAGGTTTGTAGACATTAGCCATGCCTGCTAAAACACTCATTTACCCAGCCTCCTCATCATACGACGCTGCTCTGCTTTGAATGACAGGCCTAAACATGCCATTCTATTAGTGGAGGCTTACTCAATAGAGCAATGTTCAGTCACTCGTGTCCCTCCTGAGTGCACGGCTTGTCTGCAAGACCCCACAAAGAAAATGCTCAACGCTAGGTCATATATTACAGTTTACAATATGTGCATGAATGGAGAGTCACTGAAAGCATCACATCAAAGCCCCAATGGCCCACATGCTTCAGTGTCTAACATTGTAAACTGGTGTGAATATTCATGTTTTAACCAAAGGAAGATGATGTCCTGATTTCATGGCGCAGAGTCGGCCTCGCTGTCTGATTTTGTCCTGCTATCTTGAATGTATACATTCAAACAGTGGGGACTAATAGAGCATGAGGCAGCTTTACAATGCGAGGGATCTGTGGGTGGCCAATTCATTCTGCCAGCTGACTGTCCCTAAATATGGTCTGCCAAACACAGTGTGGGGTTGTGAGTGAAAACACAATGGAACTTATATTTGGTTTAGTTATAGCTATATCGTTAAGGGCCTCTCTGACCTCCTATACATGACATGCCTTAGGATATAGAATTGATCTTACTGTATATTCCAATTCTACTCACTTTTTGTGAACAAAAATATAAATGTGTAAATGTGATGGTTGCTTCTGCATTATACATAAGGGGACCATTTTGTGGAAATGCTGTTTTCAGTTTGAAGCAGGTATTTCCCTTGAGCAGGTAACTAGTATTTGATAGTATGTGTTCACTGTTGATACCTAGCCTACATGTTAAGGGAATGACTGTTGATACAAGACCCCAATCACCACCCTGATTATTTTTTACATATATGGTAAGTTATATTCATTACTGACTTTACAAGTTAATCTGATTACAACATTTAATTTTCAGGAGGACATCTTGTTCCTTCAGGTGAAACTTACACTAAGAAGGTAAAAGCTAGCAAGCTAGGCTAACTAGCTGAATAACACTACTAAAAAGCACATTGGTGAAATGAAATGCTATAACATTGCAAGCAAGCAACCTAGCTTATCTAGTTTGTTAGTTGCCAGTGAGATAAAGTGCATATATTGCAGTCTAGATAGCCTAGCTTGCAATGTTTTGCAGTCACACTGCATCTTGTTCAATGCACTGTAAGTGGTAACACATCATGTCTGCTCCTCCAGTTGATTGACTGTTTTGCCTATAGAGTTGTGGTTGGGTATAAAGTTATTTTATAATTGCTTATACAACAATTATGTGAATAATTAAAAGTTTTCTCTTTGTTTTTTCAAATTGTGAGTTTGAAAAACTTGCCTGTTCATATTGAATTGTAAGAAAAGCCAGTTCAGTCCAGTTTGGAATAAAATTGGTGTCCATTTCCATCCAACGTTTGTTCCTCCTGATTGTTTGTCTGCACAACTAATTTGCAAGCCGTCTCTCCCAGCATAAAACCAAAACTGGGACAAGACAATCTCACTGGCGGGTGCACTCTCAGGTCCAACCACTTGCCAAGTTTTTAGTCAGAGGTCATTAGTTGTCTGGAGTCTGCTGTTTCCCTCAGTAAACTGGTAAATGAAAAGCAAGTTGTCTGCAATTTACTGTACAAACAATTGATCATCTGGAACAATGACACAATTGACCACCCACTTGACCTGGCCTCAGAGCTGTGGTGAATCAGATGAGTTTCCTTTTTTTGTAGACCCATGTTAGCTGTTTATGAATGTGGCTTTCTCGCTAATAGGGCCGTTGGTGGGGATGTTTGTGCGGGAAAGACTTTGTTTATGCTTGCAGCTCTTTTTGTGCTGCTCTCTAATTAATTTGGCTGACCAACAAGTCCAAATAATTAATTTGATTTATTGTCTTTGATAGATTGTCTCAATCCCATTGAAGGGTGTTGGATTTTTTTGACTCACTCCATATTTATTTTTCTAAATGAGCTCATGATTGACAGCATTTTCATTTGTCTGATTTGATCTTATTTGGTTTGTTTCATAGGTCTAGCATTTTCTTTTCTTGGGGACCTTAACTGTAGAGAAAAGCACACACATGACTTTCACACTGAGAAAACACTGTCATTACTAACATCAATCATGTGCGATATTTTCAGACATGTTGCTTTAATGTACCATTTTAAATGCAAAGTCTTGGGGACACGCCGCTGCCGGCCTCTCGTGGTGTAGGTATATGTTCTTCAGCCACTGTAAAATGTGTATGAACAGAGAGAACAGCACGGCAGTCACGAGAGAAAGGATGCATTGTCTGTCTTTCGCTGTCATTAGGCGGCGTCTGGAGGATGATGTGGAAGCAGTATGGGGTCTGGGGGAAGTATTTATGACCCTGTAGGAAACTCGTTGGACTGCAGCGATTGCAGGGAGATAATGGGAGGGAATGGGATGCAGCGAGGTGTTCTGACGGCACCAACCAGACAAGAGAACATCCAGGATAAATCAATGTTGGTCATTTTCTCTTCACTGCTATCCCCTCTCCTGCCTCCCATTGCAACATCAAGACCCCACCTCAAATTTTAAATGAAAAAGCAGAGTCACAGAGAAATACAAAAGCACATTTTATATAAAATCGACTGAATTTTTGGACTTGAACAGTTTGATTTAAATGACAGTGTTGTGGTTCTAATTTGATTTAATTCTAACACCGCCGCTTGAATGACTTTTCTGGTGACATTGGGAGGCACACAAACAAGACTTCACCTCATTAAACAGCTACAAACTGAGGGGAAATTACACTTAGTTATGGAAATGGATTTTAAGCATGCAAAGCATTGCATGTGCTGACTTAAAGCTGAAATATGAAAAACATCAGTGTTGGTGTAGCTGTGATGCCATCACCATTAAAAGGGAGTGAGGATCAGAGTACAATCTAATGTGTGATGATCAAAAGAGACAACTCATTACAGAAGTATATTGACCTTAAAGAGGGCCTAATTTAATAAAGCACTACCTCTGAAGGTAGGAGTGCATTTATGGGTGCTCAAGTACAATGCACACACCATATTACAAGCACAGCTAAAAAAGATAGATGAACTACTGCAGTGAATGAAGAGTTTTTAGAGTCCAGATATTTGATCAGTGAGGGAGGGAAAGTGGAGTCTCTAAACGAAAAAGCAGGAATTTGAGTCCAGATCTGCAGAATGGATACAAATACATTCATTTTATGACCAAGTGAAATGTTGTACGCTGTTGCTCTACCCAGATAAACATACTTTGAAGGACATTTAGTGTGCTGACTTTAACTTGCCTCTCTAGAGTTTGACATGTGAAATCATTGAGTTTGACTTTATGTCTCCATGTGCAACATTTTTTATCAATTTGATCTTCTACAGTGACATTTAATTCCATATGCTACCACATCTCCATCATCTGGTGCAATTAAGTTTTTACTACCTACTACAATTTCTTCTGTACTTAGCTCATGCTACTTATTGTGCCTCTATTGCTATTCTTTTAGAGGCCATGTACTATCAGTGTGTTTACATGAAGTTAGAAAAAGTTGATATATTGTGTTTAATGCATGTAAACATGTAAGTCTGACTGATAGCGTACTAGTCTAATTTCTCAAAGTTTCTGGACTAACATACCGAGATGTCATGTTTGTGGATCCATTACTCTTGCATGTCTATGCCTTAGTCGGACCAAAACTGGCCTAGTCTGTCTGTGCATGCTACAAAGTTCCTGCGCCGAGCTTTGACCCAGAAGTCAAACAGCATAAATTCAAAGTGTTGCAGAAGTCGCTTTGTTGTCTGACATTCAGATATCAACATAAGCTAGAGGGATAGCGTGCATCAAAAGTAAAGCATAGAGTAGGTACAACAAAGTACAGAGCTGTAAAGTTGGAAATGATTTCACTGTTCAACATGCAACCAGTTTACTTGCAATGTTTAGGCGCTTGCTACCTTGTTATCAAGGTAAACCAGGATTGAGGTCCAATAGTAACTAACTGAAAGGGGGCACAGTGCCACCTACTATAGCGAAGTCAGACATACTTCCCTCAATCAATCCATTCTCCTCCAGTGCTTGTAAACAGGGACAAGGACAGTAGTCCAATTAAATGTCCCAATCGAGCTATAACTGTAGCTCGACTTAAAGGCAGGGTTGGTAATTTTCAAAAAAAAGGCATGATTTTGAAAGTAGCATTCCCTCAGTGCTCCGTCTACACCCACCCACTAGCCTCTGTGCCCCCTCAAAAGCCGCGCCCCTCACTCACATGCACGAGCGTTGTTGCTCCAGAAGCGGACCCCCGCTCATCGCTTGCATTGGTTCTTAAAATTGGTACCTTGTGGCAGAAATTGGGCTGACGTTTTTTACAGGCTTACAACTGCTACAGATGACAGATTGTCTTTGTTCCTGTTTCAGAGCACATGAATTGTTAATTTCTGTCAGGACCTAAAGACAATTTCAACCAAAATCTTAAAAAGTGTATCTGGAAAAAATTACCAACGCTGCCTTTAACTGCGCATGTTTACATATGGCAAAGGTTAATTAAGTTATTTGTTTTCTTTAATTTTGTTTAGGGCTTGTTTTCAAATGAATCTTTGTAAAACAGCCTGATATTCATTCATGACTGATTTAGATTCTGAAATAAGTGATATGTTATGTTTGTAATGAAACTGGTCATATTCAGATAGTGAAATTTAAGAATGCATCATAAAAATACCTCCAGCTCTCTTTAACTTTTTTTTCAGTGTCCTCCAGCTTGCTTTTGTTTTTCAAGGTACTTAAAGGTGACATTGAACAGGACGGGTGTTTATCTGTCGTCTCCTTACTAATCTGTTTGCATTACCGCTTGTATTCCAATGGTCCCATTATGTATTAGAAAAGCAATTAACAGTTCATTAAACTTCGAAGGTGTTAATACAAGTCATAAGACTAAGCCATCTGTCGGATTCTCTCCCAAGCCCGACTTTGATACCATCCACTAAACAACGTTTCTAACCAATTAAGGTTAGACTTGGTAATTTAAATTTGAAAATAGGCCATCTTCTGCTCGTTGTCTAATAATAGGGATACATATGGTGAGGGTTTAGAGTGAGATAATGAGAGAGATAGCCGCCGTAATTTGTCTTGTAAATATTAGGGAGGGAGGCAGATTGAGGCCTCAGGACTCAACATATGTCTGCATTCAACCTCCATACTATGTTTCAAGCTGCACAAGGTGGATAAAAAAAAAAATGTATCAGGAATAGTAAAAATCTCTGCCAGAGTATCCACAGCTTAATACTGGGAAGCCGAGACTGAGTCTGAAGTGATGTTCCCACCTACTCATTTGCTATTTGTTGACTAGATAAATGTTGTGTTTTGTCTCTTCAGTAACACAACAAATGAACGGGGTGAACACGATTCCATTCATCATGTTTCTTGAGGATTTAGTGAGATTTGCTCTCATTAGTGGCTCATCTGTCAGGGAGACACTCTGATCCTGGAGAGAGAGAGAGAGAGGGAAAAAAACAGCCTCTTCTCACTTAATTGGGAGCAGCATACGCAGCAGAAGAGACACAGAAGCTATGTCAACCTTTTACATCCCAAATTTATCTTACAAAATCAATCCGTCAACATCCTAATTGGCCTCCGGTTTATGATTGCTGTGCCGGCTCGCTCTCAGAGGATCTGAAGCTAAATGGAGTCATAAGTTTAACAGATAAAACGTTGAAATATGTGATGCTTTGCAATCATCTGTTTGTATAAATCTTGAGCTGAAAGATAGGGATCTGATGGATATGTCCGACGATGTTTAAGGAGGAGGAGACAGCTTTAAAATGTTCAGCCTTGATCTTACAGGATATTTGAGTTATTATTATTATTATTATTATTATATTTCATAGTTACTTGCATAGTCTGCCAACTACTTCATATTCTGAAGAAATAAGGGAGGATCTGTATCACATCAAGTGAAAATAAAACAGGTAGCATTCAACGTAGCCTGAATGAGTATCGACATATTATTCAAGGTGCTGGCACCAGAATGGCTCTCATTAGTCTTCTGTGAGTCGGTAATGGCAGATCAGCTCTTAGGGCCACAGAATTGACAGGCTGTGCTCCCCTTCAGCAGATATCTGAGAGCTTTTTATTGGCTTCCCCTCCAAACACCCTCCTACTAATGCTGCCCGATGGCCTGGTTAACCTTGGTGATGCCTTCTGACGCTAGAGAGGTACCACACAGAGTTCATTCAATCATTAGCCCCGCAGAGGAGTTCAATTATTGCATGCTCAGGAGTTTTATTGATACACGTATGTAGGTTAATGTGGATCTAAGAGGTTTTTTTCCTTATATTACTCACTTTAAGAATATGTTTTGTATCATGGATGCAGGAGGGTTAGGCTTAGAAAAGTTTCCTTCTCCAGACTTAATGAACAGGTGTCTACATAACACAGCCCACCCCACAGATGGCAGCGTAATTAGCAGTCATTATGGTGGTCTTCAAGAAGGCCGGGATGTGTGCGGCCGCACAGAGCACCTAACCTCTTCACCCCCTGACAGGGCCCACGGGGGGCCGCTGACACGTGTTGTTCTCCCGGAGAAGCCAAAGGTGGGGTTCCCCTTTCATGAGGTGTCATCCTGATGTGCTGGAAATCCCGAGACATGTGTTCAAGGATCAGAATGTCAAGGGCCTCTCTGTGGTCAAAGCCCCATAAGAACAATGAGCAGAAAAGTCCAGTTGCTTAACAGAAGGCATTCGTTTGGTCATGGGTGGTTTCTTTATGAAGAGGTTGTTATTAAATGGAGTACTTTGTTGGTTTTGGTTTATTGTTTACCTGTGTGTTTTCCTAAAATCATCATTTAAGGAGCATTAAGCAAAACGGTAAAAAGTGTTTTGAAGTAAAAGCTGTGTCATTTTTTTTAAGTAATTTTTGTGTCTATTTTTTGGATAGGACAGCTGAAGAGAGACAAGAAATGTTAGGTGGAGAGAAAGAGAGACGACTTGCAGCAAAGGGCTGAGGTCGGATTCAAACCCACTGCAATGAGGACTACAGTCCCTGTACACGGGGTGCGTGACATAACCACAAAGCTATCGGCGCACGCAAAAAAACCTGTATCATTTTTGGTTTAGAAATGATTGAGATTGAAAGGTGAGCATATATCACATATATCCACCATAACACGACTTAATGGTAGAAAAGGACACCATAGATACCTTTCATTAAAGGTTGTGACTTTTTATCCTGTTTTACTTCTACTACTAATGTTCACAAAAATGATAAACACATTGTCATCCTTAAAATGTTCGTAGTAAAAATAAGAATCATTTAATCATCCTAGTTCTGGCATTGTTATTTTTATTATCATTATGATTGTTGTTATAACTATCATTACTGTTACTTTAACCATTTAACCACTTTTTAACATCTTCATTGTTATACTAAAATATTCAAGTTTGTTATTCTATCATTAAACTTTTGTTCCTCATAATTAAAGTGAGTGATGTGGGGAGGCAGATAAGCTCCTGTTTGTTTGCCTGCTGAGTCACCTTTATGTCTTTTTCCTCAAAATGCAACAACATGTAAATATGTCTAAATGATTCCTCTCTGCCTACAGTGTAGCTGTGAATTGTGAGCAGCAGACATATGCTTGTGCGACCTCGGGCTGATCTGACCTTTAAAACAACACCGCTTCCTCCTGCTGAACTGAAGGTGGATACGGATGTGGTTTGTGGGGTCATTCTCTGTTCATGTCACCGTTCATGCCCGACTAACCCTCCCTTGTTGGGCCACTGGTGGGGGTGAGCAGGGGCTGCTGTCGTGTTTGTGTGTGTGTGTGTGTGTGTGTGTGTGTGTGTGTGTGTGTGTGTGTGTGTGTGTGTGTGTACACGTGTATTTCAAAGGGGGGGGTTGCCAACAGGCTTGTAATTTCCCCTCACTTAGAAATGAATTCCATCTAATCTCATTCCAGCATGTCAAATAGCAACGCGACACGCTGTTTTATACTGTAACATTTGGTTATACTGAAGCAGCTGAGTGCGTCTCGCTCCAGCCTGACACCCTCTGGATATTAAAACACTGGATAATATTTCACTGAGATTGGATGTGGCTCAAACACAGAGCATTAGCGAGCCCCCTGACAAACACTAAGTTTGAGCCTTACATTCCTTATCCAATAAACTTGGCTGGCAGCCATGATTTACTATGATCTGCTCACATTAAGAATCAAGGTTGAACTTACAGGAGGAGAAAATGACCCCTGGATGTTTTTGACCATAACAGTCTCTTTTTTTTTTTTTGTATCAAAGGCAGAAAATCAATCCATTCAACTCAATAAAAGATATATTGCACCTGGAAATAAGCTTTAAAATGTGTGTTTTTTTTTTACACATCTCAGTGACGCGAAATCATCTTCAAAAAGAGAAGTCTAGAGTCCATAGTGGTGTTAGGATTTTTATGGTAAATTAACAGCAAAAGCATAGGAACAGTTTTTTCAAAGTAACTCTTGAACAAAAGTTGCCAATTTGACTGCTGACAACGAAACTTCCCCGTTGTAGTTGAAACACGTTCTTCTGTCCAGCTAAATGAAAACACTAAAGACAGTGTGTACAACTTTGTATTGTCTCAACACACAATGGAAAAAAAAGATAACATACGAAACAAATCACAAAAAAGATCTTCTTCTATAATCAGAGTAGCGGCTTATTGTCCCTCACCTTCTTCTCTTTTTAGCTTTACTGCTAATATTCAGGTTGTTTGCACTTATAGTGTATTCCTTTAAAGCCATAATCAGGTCGCTTCAAAGAAATGTAAGAAGTTCAGCTCCATTGCTACCTTCCCATCAGTGAGTCATTATTACAATATTGCTTCTCTTAAGTAGCTCACTGACTGGCTAAACAGCTTTGAAATACACACTAAACCACTCGCAAGCCTGCACAGAATGACCGGTTGGCTCATTGCTTTCAGTGATAAAAGGAAGAAAAAAAACGTTGGTCCAGTATAGATCTATTGTATTCAGAATGAGACACAAATTGTTGTTTACAAAGTAAACATCATGTTCACATTTAAAAGTATAATAATGAATAATAAAAAAATAAATATCTCTCCATCATTTTGAGAAAGTCACACTTGGAAATCGCCTCCATATTTACCAATTTAAATTCAGTTCACTTCCTGTGTGGAAGTAGACCTACTTTCTGCAAACGCAGCCATTAGGACAAGGCTGTTAAATTAAAATCAGTCTGTAAACTATTCCTCAATGTATCAGTTCATCATATTTGATGGCAGCTGCATTAGGACAGTGCTCATTTAGTTTGTGTCCATCGTGACAGTTGCAGGCATAATTGCAGCGAAAACCCACTTATATGATTACATGCTGTTGGTGATTGCGGATTAAAATTTAAAATGTAAAACGACTGGAGCATTTTGTGCCATCAGTTTCCCCATATGATAAAGCATAAAGTCCTAAAACACACACACACAAATGCACACTCACTCTGTGGACAGCCACTTAAATTCATTTGTCTTGTGTTAAGCTAGTTTCTAGCAGATGAGGAAATGGAGTGTTTTTATTCCTTCCTTTTCATCTTTGGATAGGATTTAGAAAGCATGTAAGTGAGGTTCTCTTTGTTATTTACACCGGGGTCCGGGCCCCTAAGTTTATCCTGCCTCATACGGAGCCAGCTTAAGGGGCGGTGAGCCCTGGGAACAATGCCTCTCAGAGGAAACAAAATGACTCCTGTGTTTCATCTGTTGTTATGGTAAGAAGTGGTGGCTCTAAATGACCACTTCTATGCATATGTGGATTGGTGTTTGCCTTTGCTCTGGCAGGGAGCCAGTGACTGATCCCTCTGTTCCCCATATGGCAGCATTGTGGTGAGAAAGCTGGACAATCGGCCCCTCCCTGAGGGAGAGACCCCGGGTCTCGCTGCTGGAGGAGAAACTGTTGGTTTCACTTTTTATCAAAACCCCCGTAGGTGAGCACACCGCCTGCAGGCACACATACATTACAGCCCCTCACTTACACACATTCAGATTATTTAAAATGCTGTACGTTACCCAACACATTATTTGCATGAAAAGGTGGGAAAGAGGCTGAAAGGCAGTGTGAGAGGCAGCTGTAGTTATAAAATCCAAAATTACAAGACTTCAATATATACCGGATTATTGTCTCTCTATCATCTCTATATAAATCTATCTTTGTGTATTAATCTGCTGAAGGAGAGATTTGAGTTCAATTCAATCAGTTCATAAGCTCAGCACCCTGATCTGAGGCTTCCCTTTCCTCTGATGCACATCTAAATAAATATCTTATCACAGAACCTCTGTCTGCTAATAAATCTATTTGTTTCAATTGTTCAACAGTTAATAGGATAAAAAATAGAAAACGGGAAACTGCAAGTGAGCTAGGCCCCTGGTGGAAACACCCACAGGCTCTAATAGCTCACTTGACTAATTTGGAATGAATTTTAAAAAGTTCATTACTATATGTAAATGCGTATCCACGTCGAAATCTGCCATGTCTGCAGATATGCAGATGATGCAGCGACATACATTGTAGCCTGTGTTGTTTGATTTTAATGAACAATGCTTTCCCCCAAAAGACGGATAATGTGATTACACGTCGCTCCTCCTTGCCAGTCGGGTTTGTCTCAGTTTGCTGAAGTTATCGTGTCCTCCCTGTCACTCGGCTCTGTTTGCATGGCTGTCACATCGTCCGGCCTTTAATGGAGAAATTAATTACCACTGGTGTCATCTCTCACGACACAGGAGTCAATTTGATCATGTTAACCAAATGAAAGGACCACTTGATATACCCGTCTTTTGTAATCACGCTTTGATGGAGAGGATTAAAATGCATTTAGCCTATTTAACAGTATTCATTAGATACAACTGCCATCATGTGATATGAACTATTAAATGATTAAGGAGGACCAATCTCACTCTTTAACCTTGATGGAAGTAGTGGAATTGAGATGTCAGATTCATCAAATAAAGAATGTAAAGATATGATGGATGCAGAAAATAGCACATATATCTATATTTATATTAAATATTATCCATATATACTGTCGTCCATACATTATTTTTTTTTGGTATGATTATTGTTATTAGAATTTTAGTTTTTTTAATTTGAAGATTTAAAAATGACAGTTGTATATTTGGTCTAAGAAGAATAATTACACATTAGCCTGATAGGATGGTAGCTTTCCTTAAGTCAACTTAAAAGTACATTTACCATTTTTTTTATTTACATTTTTTTTTATTGTTAATCCAGCGGCTTTGAACCATTTGGCCAGTGACCACCTAAAGACAGTCGTGTTTTCTTTCAGACGTCTATAAGCTGTTAGCAGTTCAGCCACAGTGTCAGATTTGTAAAAGGTTAATTTAGTAATATATCACAAGATAACTAAAAAGATTAGAGAAAAAAAAGCAAAAAATAAATTTAAAACAGACTTCTTTTTCAGAATGGGGGGGTATCTGCCTTTCATCATCTTATGGCCCCTCCGATTAAAGCAGAGACCCTAAGAGGGGGCCTTCCCCTATAGGTTGGAAACCACTGAACCAAACTATCTCCTTATACACAGTAAGAATAAGAACCATGCTGATTGCACACAAACAATCTAATAATATATCAGTCACAAGACATAACACTGCAGAAGGAGTGCTCCCACTTCTTTAATTTAAATATTCGCTGATTATTTCTTTACTTTTACTCGGCTATACATTTGAAGGCAATATTTTTAATGGAGTGTTTTTCTGTTGTTGTAAATTCTGGCACTCAAGGAAAGGATCTAAGTACTTCTTTCACCACTGTTTGCAGTCCTAATGTACCTTGTTAACCTACCACTGACTTTCTCAAATGGGAATCCCCTGCCTGCCTCTTGAAACACCCACCCGCACAAACACATCCATACCCACACTATTACACACAAGACCTGTCAAAGACTCCTTTGTTTGTTCCATCATTCATTTCTTCCTGCTTCCAAAGTTCACTCCTAAGCTTACCCTGGACTCCCTTTACTTGAACCATCTGAATGTTGCTTTGTCACTCCACGCTGATTCTTCACAGAGCTCAGGCCAAGCTTAACTAATCACTCATAAACGTTGCTGAGAGGACGGCCACCGCACACGGCAAAACAAATCACAGGCCATGAACACCCTAATTGGCCCCAAGGTCAGAGGCGAGTCGGGGTTTGGGGAGAAAAATGCAACGCTGTGATCTAAGAAAAAAAATGTATCACTTTCTTTTATTTCCTGTTTTGAAAAAAAGCCCACATGCCCACACTAGCATGTGCACAAACACATACACTATCCTGCAGTATGTGCTCTCTCCTAAACTCTCCCTATGATGCTCTCCAGCCCTGTACGGGTTTGTGAATTGTTAAAGAGTAACAAAGCTGTTTTGTGCCCGGCAGATAAAAGACCTGTGTACCAGCGAGGTCGGCCACTCCATAAATATGTTGGCTCTTCTTATTACAAGCTGTGTCCATGACAAAGGACAAACAGCTGGGGAGAGAAATGCTACATGGCAGGAATGGACAAGGGCCATTTTCAGCCTGGCTGGTCAGACACCAGCCCCTGAGCTGTCCCCACCAAGGCTGTTTACTTGACCCACAGGAGGGAGAGAGAGAGAGAAAGTTGACACAGTAAGCCTCTAGCTCTCCGCCCGCCCTCCATCTCATACACACAATCTCTCACTCACTCTCTCTCTCTTTTTCTACCTCTGATGACAAAGATTAAGCCTCGGAACAATATCCCCAATGCTGAGGAAGGGTCATCAATTACCCCGTGATACTCTTCATTAGCTTCCACCTGTTCCATCCAACACCTCCTCTCACCGTTCTGCACGGCTGTACGATGTCTGACGCATCTTGAAGGAAAGTTTAAAGGTAAGCTAAGAGGTGTATTTACATACCTGCTTAGCAGTCAGCTCTGCATACAAGGAATACAACATTAAAAAAGGTGTGCAGGTTTGAACTCTGTATAGTTTGAGTTAACCTTCTACAAATGCACATAAAATAATAACTGACTGAGTTGAAGGCTGTTTCTATCTATGTCTATGAAAAAGCATTTTCATTTGTGTCTATTTTGGCGCCACCTGTGGACAAAGCAGTACCTCTTATCTCTTTGCTGATCTTGTGCTGAAAATTTCAAATGTGTTTAATGATGAAAAATCGTATTCTGCTTTCAGACAAACATATCACGCGCTGTGGAAAATGGAACCAATGCTCTTTCAGAAGCAAGCTGTAACTCACTTTGTATGACACCTACCCTGCAGTGGAAACAGGTACTAGAAATAAGTATGCACCGATTGTGAAAATCAGGGCCAATACTGACAGTGTTTCCCACACAAAGACGATACCTGGGCGGGCCGCCCAAGTATATTTATGGCTGCCATTTTTCTGAAACGTCAAAACGGAGTGTTTTATTCTGAAAATAAACCGGATGTTTTATTGTTGTATCGGTGTCTGACTTCCCGTCCCGCTTGTTCTTTTCTCTGCTAAATTGATGCGTCGTGCTCCGGCATCCGGCAAAAATAGAAGCCTTGCGTATCTACTCCGGAGGACTCCGGGCCCGGGAATCAAACCCCCGACCCTCCAATTAGAAGATAACTTTCTCTTCCTCTGAGCCTCAAAGACCCTAGAAGTCAATCATTGCACGATGAAAGTTTCCATGTACATTTGTTTCTGTTTAAGATATGACAGCAATCATATTTATCATGCAAGAATGCTGGAGAGATGCAAATCAACAAACATCTGAGTGGAAACCATTCTTTTTAAAAACTAATAATCTATTTACACTGCAAATCACATCCTATTCTTTTTTCCCCCTCCGAAATGAACGGTGATTTAACGTTTCTCTCGGAATAAGATTACCCCTGATGTGTGGATCAGTCATAGCTGAGGAGCCTGATTATGTTTGATAAAGAGAATTGGTTTCTGAAAGAGAACAAATAAATTGGAGGGGTGTGAGGTGCATTCAGAAAAGAGAAAATGCAATGCAGTTTTTATTGAACTAGTAGACTATTGCAAACAGCAGAACAATCCTGAGAATAATGAGGAGGGTTAAAAATATCAACTTTAAAACACATGTCAGAAACAGCAACAAACTCAGACATGAGAATGGTGAGCTCGCTAGTGCTCTCAGCTAACTCTGTTTAGCTTCTGTTTGAATCATGTTGAATGTGATTTAATGTTCGGCCAGCTCATTAACAAACAGCTATTTATTCCCAATGCTTTGAGTGTTCAAATCTTAAGGAGGTGGATTCTCCTCCTTTTAATGAAGCCAAATAACCAACACATGACTGTGAAATAACATCTACCAAAGAGATGCATATTTGTTGTTAACAGTATCATCTTAAATGACTACAAATTAAAGTAATAAATGTCAAAGATTGTGGAGTCTCTCCCATGTCCACAGATCGCCTCGGTCACCTGCTTATAGCACCGTGTAAGTTTGGTAGTGGGCCGTGGTTCTGTTGTGAGAAGTGCGTACAGCTTTACATCACTAAATGGACTTGAGTTTGTATAGCGCTTTTCTAGTCTTCTGACTACTCAACGCTTTTACACCGCATGTCACACCTACACATTCACACCCATTCACACTGATTGCAGTGTTTGCTATGTATAGTGACCATCAGATTTAACTAATCCCAGTCATACACATGCATACGCTGCTGACGAATCAGCGGGAGCAATTGGGCAAATGTGTTGCCCAAGGACATCAGACATGAGTCGTCATCTCTCAACCGGAAGGCTGGGGATCGAACCCCCGCTTGGGAGATGACGACTCTACCAACTGAGCCACAGCTAACTGTCTCAGTACTGTTTGATACAATGGCTTAGGCTGAGACGAAAGAGGATGGTGATGGGTGAAGCTAAGGAGAGAGAAAGAGCAAGAGCAAGATGCCAAGTGTACATTCCTGCAGATATGTATTCATAACGGATTGCGACCTAACGTCAGGCTGTATCGTGTTCAGTGTCATCGTTGTCTTGTATTCTGCAGCTTTACCAGGTGTAGAAAGTCCTCTAACCCAACTCATGTCTCAAATAGTTAATAAATCCATCTTCCGCCAAAAGTTGTATCTACAACGGGCTGTAGACGCAAGCAGAGTCATATATGCACAAAATCCGGTAGTGTTACTTCTCTGTCGACAGGGGTCTTCTTTGGTTTCTAAGAACCCCACCAGCTGTCTTATCGGGGCTGACCTTCTGTGCCCACTGTGACAGACTCAGTATGATGTGTGATGATTTGTTGGTTCCATTGATTTTTGGCTCCAGTATTTCTCATTTTGTTTCTCGTGATGTTTATCAGAGCGCTGTTCTTTGGGGAATTCTGCTTCGGTTTCTCCTCCTCACTGATAATTAATGCTTAATTCATGTTGAGTTGTTGACTATCATTAATATTCAAATAAATGTCGAATTACGATTCAGTTAGTCGGGAGTTGAATTTTATAATCAATATCTTTACCTATTTTTAGGCACAAAGTTTGTTTTAAATCAGCAGTATTATGTCTCAGTATTACAGTCTGGTTTTTAAATATGCAACCTGTTTATTAATCCAACAGTAACTGGTAGGTATCAATCTTCTTGTGCATAAATTGTGGTAACTTTGAAGTCTAATTCATAGATTTATGATTGAATGACATCACCTGAACTTTACTTGTTTTATTTCCCTCTGTCCCACAGATATCTGTTTCAAAAGTCCTCATGCAAAATAAATGAAGGGCTGTGTATGAAGGAAACCTAATTCCTGGGGGAGGGAGGTTTGTCCAAGTGTATTTAAGAAGCAATGCTTGTAATTTATGAGCATTTATTCTTTTTTTGGGTAATTAAATCCCAACTGAATATTTAACACCAATGAAATGGCTCTGCAGCAAAATGGCTGCAATGCTGTTTGGACTATCAAGTAACTATTGTCTCACAAAATGAGATATTAACTGAATTGAAAACCATCCCCTGTCGCATTTGATAATTTATTTGCATAATTAGGTGTTAATTTTAATTCACTATGCAAATGTATGCCCCTTTTAAATTGCATTTAAATGTGAACTGGATCCAGTGTCAGGCCTAATGTGAATGTATTTAATTTTATTATCTGTAAAGCATGAGAGATTGTTTGGGGCTAAATAGGAAAAAAGGGACAGCACTGGTGATTTAACAATATTCAAAATGAAATACGCAAAACACAATTGTTTTCTCCTCCAATAGTCTTGTTTTCACAGTGTCGTCTTTGTTGAATTATACAGTATCTGTTTCTATTTGGATGTCCCTTCCTTTCTGGGGAGTGTTATCTCTTGTTTCACTTTTTAGAAAAGGAGTTGTGCTTAGGAGGCATGCATTGCCATCTATTATTCTGTGAATCAAATGGGGGCAGAGACAGGGCAGCTGAGAGAGGGTGAGCCTCCGGTCCAGTCCAATGGTGGCCTTTGTGGAACGAGGGAATACAAACTCCAAGACAGGACAAAGTCAGAGGAAATTGACCTGCTTGATCCCTTCCTTGAGAGGGAGGCGGCACTCGTCCTTTCATCTTTTCCCGAGGGCCCAGATCTTTGGGCTACACTTAACAAACAAAATACTGTCTGGGCCTAACTCATGGGTGTCTTTGGAGCTGGGAGATGCTGATACCCAGGGTGGCAGTGGGCTGGTAGGGAGGAGGAAGAGGGGGTAACCTGAGACAGACAGGCCTCTGGGGCAGGGAAGTAGCCAAAAGGGACAAATTAGCTTTAGACAATAGGGGACCTTTTCCACCAGGGGGATAATTAAACGTTTCTTCATCAAAGCTGAGACAGTTTGCAAGCTGCTCATTTTGTAATTCTATCATGTTCGCCCCTGAGATGGGCTTTCTGTATTTGGTCCACCCCCACCACTCAAACCCCTTCCTTAATACATTGCCATGGCGATAATTTAGATTCTGTTTGATTACTCTGTTGGGGGTGTTAATTATACAGAGTTAGCACTGGTGTAATTGAGCCCAGTGGAGACAGAGGGTCTATTGGAGGGGCAACATGTATGTTCCCTTTTAGCATACTGCACAAAGACCTTTGTTTTCTATTGTTGCTCCATGTGAGGGACATTCAAGAACACATTGTGAGAATTTTGGAATTGTTGCAGGAGGTTGTCATAATGACTATTTAGGATAAATAGCACTAAGAAGTTACTTTTTCGTTCATCCTACAGCATGGAAGATAACTTATCAGATAAGAATAAATAAACAGAATGGAGAGAATATAAATGATACCTTTGAGCATTTTGTAGGACAAAACCTACTTTCTGTGTGCATGCATGTGCTTGCATTCATGCTGTGTAGCACATGCCCTAACGTGGGTGATGCATAATGTGCATGCCTCTGAATGTGCGTATGGATAAAGGACATTGTGTGCGAGTCTTTTTCCTTGTCCACTGAGCTGTGGACCACAGGGTTTGTTGTGTGCCTTGGATCACACGGAGGAAGCTGAATGATGTTGCCCCAGCTCTGTGAAGGAGGGCCATGCTTGGCTGGCTCCAGAACAGCCTTAACAGGATATCACAGAAGAAACTGTGGCTTTTGTCCAGCTCTCCTTTACGAAAAAAAAAAAAAAAAAGCTGTGTCAAAGGGACTAGGGAGGGTGTTTTCTTTTTTCAACAGATGCTAGAACAGTGTGTAGCGGCTCTCTGGAAGCCCATATCTACAATGGCGCCTATCTAACCCTGTGACATCATCAAAGAGCGTGCTGTGTGGGGCTGCCGGGCTGCAGTGTAGGATTCGTGCCATTACAACAGCAGCAACATGTCTTGTAAGGCACCAGTGAGCAACGCTGAGCGCCAGTGCTTTTACCCCCTGCTGGAGCGTTTTCTAACATTGTGCTGCAACAACGTAAACCAGGACAGCTTGGATCTGAAAGTCAGTAAATTCTTCTGTAAAGTTGTAATTTAGCATCTCAAACCTTGAGGGAAAATAGCTGCATAAGTTGACATACGGAGGGTTGAAGGCCCTTTTGTTATACTTCTTACTGCTGGAGAAAAGCGTTTTCCCACTTTTACTGCATGTACAGTAGTTATTTACTCAGCATAATCACCCCAACATGCGTGTCTTTGTATGTCTGCAGTACAGTAAGGTATGTTAATAATATGCCTGCTGTCACATAGGGAGCATTACAGAAACAGTCAGAGTGTTTGTCAGGCTACAGCCGTGCTGAGAGCAGCCCATCTCTGTGAAAGCCTCAGCCTCGGGGCTGTAGACAGACCCCTGGGACCAGCCGGCACTCAAGGGCCTATTTGTTCAACAGAATGTGTTATTCTATCACAGCAAGCCTGTCACAGCAGCAATCATTCAAATACCCATTCATTTCTGGAATTCTGAATCCCCGGGCCTCCGAGGACCATCAAGAGCCCGTTTATTTGTTTAGTTTTGGAAGGGGCTTGTCTCTTTGATTCATGGACACTGAAGTTAAAATTGCTCAGGAAGATTTTCATTTGTTCTTAGGCAAGATTTTAAGGTCCTGTGTCTACAAGCAGGCAAATCAAAATCAATTATGTCTATGTGAAGAACATTTTCTGTCATAGCTTACTCCCTTACTCACAATAGAGTCAAAAATATAAATCTTTCTTCATAGTCACATATATCGCAAACGAGCCCTTTGTCACCGAAGAAGAAGAGACTGGAAATAATGTGTTGTTCTGTTACATTATAATAACAATTCTCAGTGTATCTAATTTACGCAAACCTTTCCAAAAAAAGTTGAAAAGAAAGTAACAAGTTCAAATAGTGTTAATAGCAACAGAATACAGTAGACATGAGACAGTGTTAGACCTGTCCATTGTGCACCCTGCTTCTTGCCCAGTGCATACTGGGATATGCTTTGGCATTATACAACCCTGAAAACATGCTACATAGCTGACTGTAAAAATAATTTTGAACTAATACAAAAACATCAAACTGCAATTATGACAAAAAGCTTTCCAACATTTTTGCAGTTAGGATAACTTTCTTGTATCGTAATAAGTCTATCCATGGTGTATGCAGCTTCTTGCGCAATGCATGCTGGGATATTCTTTGGTCTTGTGCAACCCTGATTAGGATGAGAAGTACATGAATGAACTGATGGGGCTAATTATTGTAAAACAACAGAACAGGAGGGCTGCACAAGGAATACAAGTTTTTTTTTCCGAAATCGTAAAATGCAAAAAACTTTATCGACAATAAATACAAAATAATTATTTATTTACGCAAGTAATATTCTGTCAATCAACAAGTGCACATTTGACCTATCTAATGGCGGTAATAGGGTCACGCTTTCACTACAGTTTGCTGCAGTCAGATAAAGCTTCAGCTAGCTATAAGATACCGTCAGACCGTCAGGACTTTGATATAAAGCAAATATGGACTCTTTAATATTTGCATATTTATCAGACTTTGTATCATTATGGCAATACTGAACAATGCTTTCATGAGGACATATTTTTCATATATTGTGCAGGCCTACACAGTATGACCAAACCACATTGTCTGAGATTAGGTCTTTATTTTTTTGATGCAACAAACTTTTATTTCCCGCCCAGTTTGCATCCTTCTAGCTGCAGCAGTCATTTCAAATCCACCTCCTTCCCCTGCTCATGAATGTTTTTCTAATTGAAAGTGATATCTTAGTGCAAGCTGTTGGTCAGAGTCTGTGAAGAGTGCGGCTACAATAGACCTGTCAGGGTTGATGGATCTCCAACACAGCTGGGATATGGGTCCCCAGACCAAAGCCAATAAGAGCAGGGTCGGTATGTAAAAACAGAGGCTTATAAGAGCTGTCCATCCAAGCCTCAACACACACAAAAACACACACATGCATGCATACATACTGGCCTGATCAATAACAGATTGTTCTGAGGGAGAGGAGGTGTGCTCAAAACAGAAATGGAATTATAAAGTAAGTGATATTGGAGAGAATTGAAAACAGTTTCTCAAACTCAGTCTTTTCTTTTTTTTTTCTCAGTTTGAGTATAATCGATGAGGAGTCCATTTTGGCTCGGCTGGTTGATGATAGCCAGTCATTACAGATTAGCCAGAGTGAGTAATGGGAGCCCCACAGGGCAGAGTAATGCAATTCAATAAGTGCATTTGTGGGAGGAGGTGATTGTGGTTATGTTTTTGGATTGGGGGGGGGGGGGGGGAGACATGTTAGCCTGGCCAAAATCACCAACAAAAGCTGAGATGTTCTTTAATCTGTCTCTTTTCTTTTATTTCTTTTCTGAGATAACAAAGGCGGATAATGTTTCTTTAAGTCCATAACTTCATACACTAATCCCATCACCTGCCTCCTGTGGTGATATTTCAGTCTAATCTCTGGCTTGCTTTTTCTCTTGTACGACTTAAGAAACAAAACAAGGCACCCCTCTGATGCCAATTAATTAGGAGGATATGAATATTTCAGTGCTCTATGATACAATGGCGGTTGCACCGAGATAGAATTCACAACAGCTCCTAATGGAATATTAATCATGTGGTGACGTTATGGTCTTCTTTTTCTCAGCTTTCACTGAAGGTGTGTGGAAAAGGGTTCAGAGAGCGGTCACGGTGTCTGTTAGGAAGTTATTAGACTACATGTCTTGCCCCTGTCACTGGCCTGGAACTGAAAACCTGGACATTAAGTTGCACTTTTTTATTGTATTTTTTTTAAATTTGTATTTTAGATAAAGTCTGGTGACTTGCCAAGATAAAACGCGACGTTCCAAATACATTTTAAAAAACAAGAAGGGGAAGTCAGAGAGCAGAGATCTTCTCAAAGGACAAGCGTCCAGGTTTTCTATGACGTGCAGAGCTGCCACCACAAACACTGTATCTGTCATCAAACATTTACAAAACTTTCAGATTCAGTTTCATCAAAATGTTTGTTTCTGAGCTGGCTCTGGTTTAATAACACAATGAGCAATACTGAGACTACTGTGCAATACTCTTATAATATATATATATAGCCTTATTTCTTCTACTGCACATGTTGTTCTTTTTCATATTTGTTATTTACTTTTATTATTTTTATTAATATCGCTATTTTTAGTCCTACATTCTGGATGATATATTGTTTATAAGACACAAAAGGCCTCAGGATGAATGATTTCTGATTCTTATTCTGTTCAGAATATAATTGGATCAGGCCGGTTCATAAAAGTATCCTCTTGTATCCACAATATAACGTGTGTTAGTCGCTGTCAGAATTGCTCGTTTTTTTGGTCTGGCTTTATTTGTTGTCTCTATCTGAGACAGCAGAGCCAAACAGATGATCTGTGCACTACAGGCGGAGGAAGATGTAGGTGTTGCGTAAATCAGCGGAATCAGTGGCTTGCAAAGTGGCCAAGTATTGCCACTAAAAATGTAAATGTAGCTTACACTTACCCTGATGTTGGTTTTAAGGTTTTCATTTTCTTTAAATGATCTGAATTTCGTGATGAAATCTTCCCCGTCTGCAGCCTGGCTTTACTCCGACCAGTTTCTACATTAAGAGTCTGTGGTGACCGGCATCTGCTGTGACTTATATAGTTCCTATGTATACTTATGATAACCCCATTTAAAAATCCCTTTTATTCATTTGATCAATAAACAAAAGTGAAAGAAAAGATCTTCTCCATTGGGCAGTAACATTTGTTTTACACTGCTGCCGTCAGTGGCAGCAGAAAAGTAACGTTATAATAAACCTAAACTTGTACAACAACAGTAAGCTAAATTAAATATGAACCATAAATCAAATTTAAAAAGAGTAAGAATCATAATAAAACAGAAATATAATGTGTGGAAAGAGATAAGAACGCCATGACGCTTTTTCTCAAAACATTCTGCCTGAAGTAAGATTATTTAAACCTTTGATCGAGGTCGACACAAACCAGTTTACACTACGATTCATTGCACTGGGTTACTCCTACTAATTCATACCTTGACACACTTTTTCTTTAAGAACTGGAGGTACAGTTCAACACATTACAGGGTCATTTAAAGACGTTTTGATCCATAATGCTTAACTAATACTAAGTCAAAGTTTTCATAGATCAGTGTTTTTTGTTTTTTTTACCAGTTTAAAGATTGTTTATCGAAGCGTCATCATCAATATGAAATAAGACGGTTATTACTAAAGTAAAGACAAGAGTTCAAACCTGGTTTGAAAAAACGATGCTAAGGGACCGTACGACAATTTGTGAGATGGTGAGGATGAATATGATCAACTTAAACACTAATCATTTATTCAACAAATTAGAAAGGTCGACCTGCCTCATTCAGATCTTTTCTTTTACACCTCATCAACTAAATACAAAATAAACATAAAATACACATAAAACTGAACAAAAAATAAAAACCAAAAAACTGTGCAGACTGTGATTGACGGTCTCTGTTTCAGGACGTTAATATACTTGCCTGACACACGTGTCAACATGTGAAATATTCACATACTTTCCACATTTTGCCAATCATGTCTCCTGGAGTTCTGCTTCATTTTCTTAATACTGACTAAAGATTTGCATGAAGGTGTTCACAGACACCACAGGGGAAATATTTGGGACACAAAAAGGCATTTCTGTGCCAAGGAAACATTTCAAAGCTGTTGTTTTACATTTATTCATTTAATTATTCTTCATTTTCATGCCAAAACTATAATTATTTTCACATTAACACCTGCTGCGTTCCCCATGTGTGTGTGTATCTTTGTTCTGTTTAATCTTCATCATTAGCAGGTTAGCCTGGGCAAGCACTGGTGTTTATCAAAACAGAAAGTTTAATGCTATTTGTTTGAAACGCTGCAGCAGCATGAGGACAGACCTGCACTTATGATATGAAGGAGATGCAGATTTCCTTCTTTTCTTCTCCCTGGCAGGGATCACACTGGCAGAGCTCATGTTATTCATGGACAGACTCATTTCCTGCAGCAGCGGCGGCACGGTTCGATAGTGAAGCTGTAAAACAGTTTCAGCTAGCCATAAACACATTTGATGAAAACAAATTAGGAGCGAGAAATATAACTGACGGAAAACATAACAGCCGGCAATGGAATCACATTAGTGGGGGACGCTGGATGCCGCTGAAAATAAATGTACATTTAATAAATGGATAAATACAACACGTAAAGCCCTATGTTGCCAAAACGAATTCATCATTTAAATGCCTCCCTCTTTTTCCATTAAAGCCCGTATTAAAACACCTTGCAAATAAATGTGAGGCTTTAACAACCTGACAGATCGCCGCTGCAGTAACCTGTTGACACCGGAGTCAAGAAACATCGCTTACGGGGAACTTTACGCCTTTCAGATGAAATCACTAATGGCAATAATCTTTTGACAACATGAGAGGAAAGTCTCTCTGATTTGTGGCTGTGACGCAGTACTATTCTTGTTAATGAATTTTTAATATCCTTAATGACAGGAGAGGAACGATGTAATTAAAAGAGCAAGTTAGGAAAAAAACGCTGACTCCAACTCTTTATGGGGACCGTTTTAATGTTAGTTTAATTGGAACTAACACATTATCTTAATGAACAGATTGCCTTCAAGGAGACCATTTCCCCTCCCCTATAGCAAGCTCAAACTAGCCATTATGCATATAAAGAAATTTCTATCGCAATCTTTGAAAATGACAAGAATTAATTGGAAGAAATGTAACTTTTTTTTCCTTCTCATAATTTAAAACTTCCAGAGAGCGCTGTGTGTCACCGGGCAGGGCTGAAGGATTTGAAGGTGGAGGAGCGAGCGGTGGAGAGCAGGCGGGGTCGCTGCAGAGGCTTTGTGGCATGAAATACATGCATAAAGCCAAACGTGGCCAACAAGCGCACAAATTGACCACTCCACAACCTTGACACCGTTGACACCTGGACACCTATCAGCGCTCTGTCCCCTTCACTGGGAGGAAGACACGGAGAGGCGGGTTGGTGTTAGGGTGTTTTTTTTACGCTGGGGAGCTCTGGGCAGTTGAGTTTAATTTGGGATTTACAAGTGACATTGTGCCCCCATGGCTGTCTTCTTACTGGGGCCGGGTTTATGGAGTGAGACAGTGGGGTCTTTTCCTTGTGATTAGCGGGCCTGGGAGCAGCCATGCACAAAGTATTATAGCCCACAGCATTATGTATCAGAGTTTACAGACCCCACACACCCCCCAACCCCTCCATTTCTGCAGACCCCTTCATCAACCAGCGATCAAACCAACCCCCCCACCGTCACTCACATCTTCGGAAGGTCAAGCCTCTCAAACAAGTCAATAAGTAATGAAGATGTGTAATGTATCTGCTATACACAAGGACAGGGAAAAAAGTGAAATTTGAAGGAAAATTCAGAAGCACAAAAATGTTACACACACACACACACACACACACACACACACACACACACACACACACACACACACACACACACACACACACACACACACACACACACACACACACACACACACACACACACACACACACACACACACACACACACACACACACACACACACACACACACACACACACACACACACACACACACACACACACACACACACACACACACACACACACACACACAAAAACAGATTAATATTGTTAAATGATTTGGGGTTTCCAACTAAAAGGGGGGAAAGCAGGGTATGAACTGTGAACAGCCACATGACGACCCGGAGGCTTATCTCTCGGAGGCTGTTTGGCTTAAGCCCGGGCATTAATACACTGATAGCCTACGGAATAGCCAAGCATAAAATGAATGTGAAAGGATGAAGAAACAACAAGAAAAGGGGCGAAGAAAGAGGATGAAAGTGGTTAGGCCTCCAGCTTAACAGACCAGAAATATAGAACTACCAGCAGCATTACAGGGAGGCCCTTATTGATATGAGTGTTATTTCTGAGACATGCTTTTGTCACTGCTTTACAAACAAAACCCAAATAAGACTCACAGAAATTAGTTTTTTTTTCGGAAAAGTTTTGCAGGTGCAACAATATCTACAAATGTATAGATTTAAAAAAGACAACAAAAAAAAGATAATGAAGTTGGACACATTTGTCAAGACGACAGAATAATAAGGCGCTCTAAGGCTGATAATTGAATTTAAACAAACATAAAGATCGAGTAAAAACAGAAGGAATTGAAGGAAACAAATCCTCCACACTGCCTTTGTACGCCAGCCCAGCGCTGAGGCTTTTATCCCTTTTATTTTATTGATTAAAAAAATCCCAGAGGCACTAAAACGTACAGTCAATGATTAATGTCCCTCTCAGAAAAAGAAATTATATGGAATAAATTAAACTACTGCAGCAGCAAATTGAAAAATAAGAATGTAAATGAGCTTTGAATACTTAATATCATAGAGAAAAATAGGCAATGAGGCCCAAAAATGATGAGGGATTAGCGCAGAAACATGACATTAGCTCTAATGGCAGCGAGTAGATTTTCTCTACTGTCAAAATTTAACTGTCGCATCTGATTTTCTGCCAGGTAAATGAAAAATGGGAGACGGTGTGAGGCAATCGAAAGCGCTAACCTTGTTCACGAGGTGATGAAATATGGACTCAGAGATGCATGTCAGTACTCCCGGTCTGAAATAAGAGAATAAAGAATAATACTAATTTGAAATGCAATTATAGGGTAAGTAGCACTGTTTCATTGTATGATATGACTGTGGATTTTACAGTCATGCAGGGAAATATCTTACAAGGATGACAAGTAAATAACGACAGCCTGAATGTTGAGTCATATTTGTACAGGAAGTGAAAATATATATAGATATTAGGCTGCTGTAGCTTCATGTATTCTTCCCAGTGCTGTCCTCACATCTGTATGGAAACTAAAAAGCTCTTAGGCAGTACTTAAAATGCAGTTTTTGGCTGCCACCCTGCCTCCAACATTACTCCTCTAGTTATCCTGCAGAAGAGAGGAAAGGTGTGAACTGCATCAAGCGGGGCTCTCTCAGTTGGAACCTTTAATTATAACTTCACAGTATCAGTTACAGCAACCTTGCACAGATGCTAAAACCCTCAGAGGCTTGGCTACTCTACCTTACTTAATCTGAGCGGGAGGCACTGAGACAGTGCCGTACCATCAGCCAATTCAATCACAAGCCAGGACGCCACCAAATCCTGGTCCAATCCGTGCACCAGAGAGACATGACCTATAGCTACTTAGCATCCTTCATCAACACCTGTTTTCCTTTTTTTTTTGTGTATGCATTATTGTTATTTGCTTCTTCCCCTCTGCTTGCAGTCTCTCCCTTTCCACAGGATGCGGTTGGGCTCTGTGCGTGCAGAGCTAAAGACGCTATAAAAATTGCTGAGGTATAAAATCGAAAGTGCTCAAGCTGTCTGCGACTGGAATTGCCGGCTGGCTCGGGCCTGTTGGAGGTGGTGAAGGATCCCCGGCCAGGACCTGCTATAGTGTTGTAAATCAGAGAAAGTTTGTGCTTGTTTGTTTACATATTACAGGCTTTACAGTGAGCCTACTTCAGTACACAAGGAGCTGTGCTTGGCCCGGGCTATTGTACGGGTCATAAAACTAAAGAATATAATGGCTGCATGCAGCTTGAACCAGCCACTCCTGCACTTGTTCTTTGGTAATATGGTTTTGCTCAGATGAGGAAAAACCTGTGTTACAAGAACAAACGATGGGAAAACAAGGACTTTTTTTCTGCTCCATTTTGTGGGTGAAAAACATTTATTTCAACAGATTGTTCAGAGCCACATGGGTCAAAGGCTTTCTTGAATGAAATATGTGCTAATATTTTATCAAAAAGACAAAACCTTACACAGTACGGACAGCTCCCGATGATTTAAACACTTATAAAGTGATAAAATACAAAAAACATACTGTAAATTAAATCTTATCAATGAAAAGTTTTAAAAAGTGCACCAGTGAGCATCCAGGGATTGGACACTGAGGGTGCAGACATGTAGAGACCTGGGAGTTCACCTCAACAATAAACTGGACTGGATAACAGTCCTGTTCAAGAAGGGCCAAAGTGGTCTGCATCTGCTGATGTCCTTTGGGTGTGCAGGACTCTGTTACGGACATTTTCTGACACTGTGGTGGCGTCTGCTCTATCTATGCAGGGGTCTGCTGGGGAGGACTCAAACAAACCGGTCAGGAGGGCCACTGTTCTGTCCTAGACTGTTCACTGGACTTTGTAGAGGAGGATGTCATCAAAACTGACACCCATCATGGACAATCCCTGTCACCCCCTGCACGACACTGTGGGGGGCCCTGAGCAGCTCCTTCAGCAGCAGTCTACTTCACCCACCCTACAAGAAGGAGCGCTAACACAAGTTCATTCATTCCAACTGCAGTGAGACTTTATAACATCAGCATCACATCTACAATGAGAGCTCACTTTTTCCATCACCAAATATACATGCACTGTATGTATTTATATATGTATGTGTTTATGTTAGTGCATGCTACATGTATATAATCCTGAGCAATCACTTTGTGTGCAGCATTCATCCGTTATATCTTTGAGAACAGAATAATGTATTTATAGTATTTATTACAACAACCTGGTTCCTTGTTTGCAGCTCTATTGCTTCTGTTTTTACTCTTTCTTCATTTGAAAGTGTGTTTCATGTTTTTTAAATTGGCTCTCTTGTTTGAATGTTTTATCGTCTGTATGGCACGTTTAAACTCATGTAGAAGAGAAGTTTCTGCCTCTGCATATTTTCTTTTCTATTCTTTTACATTATTATTAGTTTTTTACGAGTACATCTCTTTATCCACATGTTATTTTTAATGTCCTGATTGAAGCTGTCTTTTTCAGATGTTGTATCACGTTCATTTCCCCTTAAAGGGGAATCAGTTCAGATTATCTCTCCTTAACTTATATTACCCTTCTCTTATCTTAAATTGTTTTACAAGTAGGATGTTGAAGAATGAATACAATTCAAGTTGTCTGGTTACTTACCATTAAGGTCAAATCTTTTTCACAGCATTATTTGCTTTTTTTTTTTTTATAAAATTGATTACCAAGAATAAGAGATGAATCTTTCCAAAGCCCAATATGTTGCTGTTTTTTTAAATTTACTTTTTATGGAGTTGGATCTTGAGAAAAATCTGTCAAGATAAATGCCAAAACAAAAAGTTGTTAGTGTGTGTGTGTGTGTGTGTGTGTGTGTGTGTGTGTGTGTGTATGTATGTGTATAATCCCCACTTGGTTCGCTGCTATATACTGTGGTACCTCGGTATACAGTACACTTTAAAAACCTCCACTCAGGTGTTACCGTGTCTTTCCAGGTGCACCCGTGAGCCAAAACACTTATCCTTAAGAGAGATCAAGCTTGCACGCTATCTTATCAGCTCTTACAGTGCTGTGCGCGTACAGTATAGAAGTACACTCAGCTACTCATGCAGACCCTGCTTACAGGAGATCAAACGCAGGTCAGAGACTCCAACATATACTCGCTCCTAATCCACACAAGTGCCTCTCTGTAGGTATGTGTACGACTCAGTGTGTGTGTGTGTGTGTGTCTAAGAAAGAGAGCGAGGAAGAGGGAGCTGAAGGATTTCTCCGTGTGTGTCGACAGCAGTGGTCTGGTTGTTTTGTGACAGTCAAAGGCAGAGCACAGGAAATGCAGCGCGATGTGGCCAGTCACAGTTGAATTTCTTCAGTGATAAGGATAGATTTTTTTTTTTTTCTTCGCAGAGGCCTGACAGTCCATCCATACAGCAAGAAAATGCATGTGCTGAGGGTTTGTCACAAGAGCAAAACACACTACAGAATGTAGCATGTAGCGTTGTATGGAGAGAGAAGGATCATGTCACAAATTTGGGCGAGACTGTTCTTGTTTCTTTTCATATTTCTGTTTCTTCAGATCTGTGCTAAAAGAGAAGATATGTCAAACCTGACCTCTTACACACACACACACACACACACACACACACACACAAGCACACAGAGCCGCACACATGGAAACATGCACACAAAAGGTGGGGGGGAAAATGAAGGATGGAGGAAGGTGACAGGTAAACAAATTCAGTGTCATATTCTCCTGCTGTCTTCACTGTGCCACTTGGCATTTTAATGGAAGGGAATCTGATGTAACATATAGTGGTAACTACAACAGCAGCCTCGTACCAGAGGGGAAAACTTAACTCCTCAGACCTATGCATTAAACATATTGTAGAATAGAGTGTAACATTTATCACTGTCATTCCTAGAGAGTTTGTGTAAATTTAAATGCGCTCAAGCGTGCTGATTCTTCCCCCCCCCCCCGCCCCACCCTTTCTCTCTCTCCGCACAATGTATGCGTACAATGCCACCCCAAAGCCCATTTTCCCGAAATCCTTCTCATTGTTCTGCACGACCATACCACCAAACAGCTATTCATCTTTGGGGAATATGCTGTACAGAAATGTCTTTGTATGGGGGGTCTTTTTCTGTTGCAGCCCCAATCTGTCCAGCTATTTTTCATCGTTTTATAAAAAAATAAAAAATAAATTGAAGAAATATATCCAACAAGATTGCAAATGTATTTCTCTGCAAAGCACATTTGTGGGCTGATTTCAACAAAATATGTATAAATGATCACCTTAGAATGGCTTTCTGGGAAAGGGGGGATTTCAAATCTAGAGGTTAGGTATGGAAGTGCTTTATTTGGTCACTTTGAAAAGAAATTACATTGCGATAATCTATTACTGGTTTTGGAATCTCACTCTGACCTACAGAAAAGGCCTTTAGACAATTAAATAAGACTTTGTGGATTATTCCTGACAAGTACTTTTCCAGGATTGTGAGCCGGAGTAAAATGGAACAATAATGCCTTTAAGTGTGGAATATATCGGGACGGTAGTGCATGGCGATACCAGCTGACACATTAAACATTAAAATAAATTACCTAACCTTTACAACTTGCAGCGCCAATAAGAGGAGAAATGACAGATCATGGGTTATTATTCACTGAGAGAGCCTATACATAATAATGATGTCATCAATAATGGCCATGATATCGAGGCTTCTGCAGCTTTTAAAAAACATTTAAAGGGAATTACTTTATTTTAAATCATCCGTCCAAGTGTAGGACTCAGCCACTCAGCACGGAGGGAAAAAAAGGGCAAGCTCTCCAGAGACGGAAACAGGGAGACGGGAAAGAGAGAAGGAGGAGTGCAGAGAGAGAGGAAGAAAGAAAGAAAAATGTGCCACATTACGCTGCTGTTACCAAACAGCGCTCATGAGTCAATTTGCCAAATAATGCGAGTAGAACTTGACTGAAGAGGCACATCAGTACTATTAACGGGTAAGACTGTCAGTGACCAGCACACGACTAATACATCTCCTCTGACAAATAACACAATAATCTGGAAAGGGCTCACAGCCAGCAGTGGTCTTTTAATTTAGCCGGGGCTGTTGAGCTCTATTCTAGTAGAAGCTGTTTGTATTTAAGTCTGTAGGTGTGTATAAACACATTATGTCCAAATTCACCTTCCTTCTTTTCACAGAAAGACAAACAAACAAATGTTCTTTCTACCACTGCATGTGTATGCACACAAAAGACACGTTTGAAAATACCACGGTTGGTGCATAAGGAGTTCTTCGTTTTGTGGACCCTTGCTTTAGATTTCCTTTCTGTATCTGTGAGATCTTGTGCGTGTTTAATGCACGAGTGTTTAAGTTTTCATGGGATGACATTCAGAGCTTTAAAGTGGACTCTAGATGGCAGAGTAAGGTTGTTGACGTTTACATTACTGAGGTACTTTTTAATGACCATTCGTTTTCAATGGATACAGTCTCTGTTATTTGAATACAGAGTCTCCAAGGAGACATGGGCAAAAACATTTTATACAGAAGTATCTGGTGTTCACAAGATACCTCTTGGTAATTATCACAAAAATGTTTGTGCGGAAGTAAAACTTTCTGTGAGCACGTGATGTTTCTGGTGCACAGCAGAAATGAATTTTTTTTCTTTTCTGCGCTCCATATTTGAAAGAATAATAGTGTTGAAAGTTTTAAACATTCTACAGATCTGCTAAGAGTGGAAGAAAAAGAGCATTGTCTCAATTTCACAAACACATTGCCACCGTTAACAGACAGTGTGCAGGAGTTTGCCTGCAACTCTGGGTAATTAAAAACAAGAAATGAACCAATACTGGGCTCCTATATGACTTCTAATTTTGTTGCCATGGTATCTAAAAATCGGTATAGGTATCGCTCAATTTTTACCAGTATCATATCTCACTTCAAAATGTAGTCGAATAGTACAGAACAGAATTGAAGGCATAAACCTAGAAATAATATTCAGAGTTTGAGGCCTTTTAATCTTTTTTAACATTTTCTCTATATATTGTGCGGTAAATGTTAAAGTATCAAGTGTCTCTTCACTCATATATTGAAAATCAAAGTCTGCTTATGATCTGTTTTTATGAAACTTTTCTTAAATCTTTCAGTCCTTATAATGTTTTGAAATTTGCTTTTTGTAGTGAAAATTAATCCAGATGTTCAAATATTTCATATTCTCTCAAAATACAAACGTCATATTTTCATGCAAATGGTAAAAAAATGACAGATGATGAGATGTACACACATACTGAGATATGTTGTTTAGAGTGTTTGTGTGAAGGCTTTCTCCCTCTGTTTGTGTTTAAAAGACAAATAAGAACCTGCCGACCCTGACGGACATCAGAGGCGAGATATCTCTGCTCTCAGTACATCTGCAGCCACATAGTCCTGATTGGCATGGCTCATCAAACCCATCGTAGGATCTGTTCTTATAGGAGAGAACATCCCTTTAAGGCTTACATATTTGTCCCCTCTCATGTCCTTCGTTGTTCAGAGCAACTGTTTCATGCGTGCTGTAAAAACAAGAAATTGTTCTTCACTTTCCGATGATGCCTCCTGATGGATGCCTTCTGTTCCGTCTGATCATACATAATAGGACACATTACAGCATATTGTGCATTGCACTGAGGGTCATTTTCAGAGAGCCGTTTACTCTGCCTCCGCAGAAAATCTTAAATAAATTTAATTGTCTGCATCCGCCATCAGAAATGACTTTATGCGTTTTGCTTCATAATTAAGAGCTTTCACATCCATAAACTTAAATCACTGTGCACAGCTGTTGAGGTGTAATTAAAGCATTAAATATGTGAACGATCAACTCCCACTAAACAAGATGACACCAACGCCCCCCCCGGCACAGAACTTAGAGGTGAACCGCGAGCTGGCGGAGCTGTTTCTGAAACTAAAAAACCTTGCGTGTTTCTCTCTTTCTTCTGTTTTCTAACTCTCATATTTCATTCCCATAAATCTCAGCGGTTCTTCACAGCATTAGGAGCCGAACTGATGCTAACAACATTAGCTGATGATTTAATGACCCTGCAGATGAGGACAGTCATCCTCTTTCTATCATTCTGTCTCTCTCTTTTTTTCCTCTCCGCCTGCTGGCTGAGGATACAGAGGATCTGTGTGTTTTTGAGGATGAGGGTGGTGGCGCTCGTATGTCATCCGCCTCCATTACTCCAAGGTCACACGGTTGCTTTTCTTAATGTGATCAGGGAAAGTGTCACTTTTGCAGTTCTGTGGCAGTAAATAAGAAGCGGCTCTAATTTGAATGTAGTGTACCAGAGGCCCTTTATGGGTTGTTAATTTAGTGTTTAAATACATTTAACAGTTGAGAGAGAGTACTGATTAGACCGGCTCTCAGAGTGAAGGCTATTTTTCTCTCCACCATTCCCACTGACTCGCTGTAGATTATTATTGTTATGATGTGACAGATGAACGCCGGGCTCATTTTGAATTAAGAGGGAACTTCAAAGGCAAAGAGAGCGATAAAATGTGTCATTTTCTTAAATCATTTCTCCTTCATTTCTCCTCAAAGTCTCCTCATTCTTTATTTCAATCTCAATAAAGTTTCTAATATCAAGATGCTCCAAGTTAAGAAGACAGTAGCCACAGCCTAGCCAGGGACAGGGGTTGCAAATTAGCCACGGCTAGATGGCATCTACTTTGTATTTAATATATGAAGCAATGTTCACTGCATGTGTCCCTGTTCAATAAACGAATACAATAAATAAGTAATGATGCTTTGTTACATACAAACACTGTTTTCTAGAAATGTTCATATTTACAGACAAAAAATGTGTTTCTAAGAAAAGAAATACCAGCTGAAATATTTCCCTCCACATAATGAGGAAGATTTTTACAAAGATATCTGCCAATTAAAATAAAGAGTTATGAAAAGGACATATCTCTTTCAATGACTGTTTTCTTTTCACCTACTTAATCCGCTCGTATTAGCTAAAGCATGTCATGAGTTATCACTGATTTGAAGCACAAGGCACACTCTGGTGACATCATTAGAATTTAACTCATTCACAATTTTCAATCAAATCATAACAAAGTCCTTCTGGTACCCAAAACTTACGAGAGAGTCTACAGCATCAAACTCAGACAAATTGTTCTGAATTTAAAAATGAGTAGCACTTAAATCTTAAAGAAAAAGGTTTCTGTGAACACTCACAATTCGTTTTACTAAAAATCTAAACTGAATTGGTACAAGTGTAGGCATAACTTACACTTATAGACGTGCGTCTCTGATCAGTATTATCAAACTGTTACCCTGCGTTGTAGCAAACTGAGTGATTGAAAAGTGTTTCCATTCATGTAAAAGAAAACAGTGAATGGCTTGATTTCACAGCACAGCTCAAAGGGCAGCTCTCTGCTTGTTTCTCTCTCTGAGCCCTGCAGCTTCATCTGATGAAGTCCTTGAGTTTTCATTGTCTTTTATTATTTCTCTCTAAGTGCCCACTTTCGCCCACTTCCTCGGCCAGCTGAGAGCACGCGGTGGCCATGAAAGCCATTAAGGCCCACCGACCACCCACCTCAACGCTCCAGATTTCTCCTGACACCTAATGCCAGTTATGAAATTGGAGGATAAGTTAATGTGTCACAGAAGCATTGATTTTTCATTTGCTTCTCACTGCCCTCAGTCCCAGAGCCGGTCCAGGCCTTTCCTTCATGCTTCAGGATGGATTACTGTGGCCATCGGTGAAACACGGCATCGTGAGGGTGACAGGGGGAGGCAGTGCGGGTGTTCATAAGAGGTGCCACACCTGATTACAGGTGACACTGTTCCAATGTCATTGGCTGTGCCAAGAGAGTTCAAATACCAATATCAACCACTTTAATTGAAGGTAATCAGCCAATATTTAGATTTTTTTGTAAGCTTTCCTTGATATTTCTTTAACGAAATATGAATTTATGTGCATATTTTTAAACAGAAAATGCGATAGTTTATTTTCTCAATGTGATCCATAAATTACCAGAAATGTATATGGAGTTATACAGAGCAATAAAGAGGCCTCCTCAGCACAGATCAAATAAGAGGTACGAGAAATCTGTGCCTGGTCCCTATGAAAGGAAAAATACGCTCGCGTAACAACAACACGGTGCTCAATGAGCTATGTCCTCAGTTCCATATGAGATTGGTTAATACAAAAGCTTGCTGGTGAAAAACATTGTCCTGCTCGCAGTGACAAAGACAAAGTGCCTGTGTTTGGCGTACGCGAGTCAAAGGGACAGGTGACGACAGGGAGGGAGACCAGGGAGGGAATTTGAATTTCACATCTAGGAGGAGGCAGCATGTCATTAAAAACCCTAATTTCAGTGTCAGGTAGACTTACAGGTGATCCATCATCTTGTCAGAAGAATTTTATTTTATTTTCAAAGGAGTTCAAAGCGGCCTTTCCAGACTTTTTACTTCAGTTCCAATTAGATCTAAACACAATTAACAGAAAAGTCTGGTCCCAGGTGTATGGTCGAGAGATACCTGCCCGCTCAAGCAGATCAGAGGGAAAACTATTTATCTGAATACCAAACATCCTGCATAAATGATTCAAATACTACTTCTACAATCTGGGATTTTCCAGCACAATGAAACGAGATCATAATTAATAGATAACTACTCTGAAGTTAATATTCCAGTTGCACACATGGCTGCTGCATTGCTCTTCATATACCACCAGCAAAGTGCATATCAGCACCCATGAATGCCATTTATTGGTACATTTCTAAATGTTAACGCCTGTCAGCTCCAATCTCTTACGAAGGAGGCGCTCGGGAAATAAAATGCATCGGAGGGGACCTGAGAGGAGGACACACGTTAACCCAGATAGGCTGTGACAAAACACCATTACCTTTTCCTGTTCACACAGCGACGTACAGGACAGCTACGAGGCCCCCCTGTCCCCGAGAGGAATCCATCTAAATGAGAGACACACACGGAAAAATGTTGAGCTTTTTTTGGAAACTTAGGAGTGTTATGTCTCTGCAGCGTGACTATAAATCTGCAGGGGAAAAAAACATGCACTGGTATTATTTACAACAGTTCATTGTTTTTTAGTAAAGCTGCCATTTATTGAAGCTTTTTCTCATTAGTAACAAAAGAAAGACAGTTAGAAAGTCTGCATTTAAATTCTTCCCCAAGTAAAAGAACAGTATTTACAGCATTTATTTCTTTATTCTGACATGTGTCCCTGTTACACTGTAAAAAAAATGTTGTTAAAAAATGTCACCCTAGAAACTTTAAGTTGACTGAATTTGAGATCATAGGTTGAGATCACTTTTAATTCACCAGAACAAAAGAATTCCTTTCATAATTAACTCATGTCTGTTACCTTTATGATTTAGTTTCGTCAACACAGTATTTCTTTTTCATCCATGGCCGAATCCAGAGCTGCCAATTTGTATACCGTCATCTTATTAAGAGTCCTCAGATAACATTTGTTGTGAATTGGCGCTCTACAAATAACGAACGATGATTGGCTGATGGAATAAGGTGATAATATTAAAAGGTAAATCATCCTGTTTGATTCATTTCAGGTTGGAAATGACGTAAACACAAATATTCACTTGTAACAACATTTACATTTTCTCCCAGTTAAACTGACAATGAATGATTTGATAAGGTACCATGACTGTTCAATGTATTTTTGTATGGTTTCAGTGATGCAGTTCTATAAGCAGAATGTTTCATTGCAGTTGATAAAGGTGGAGCTCATCTACTAGTTTGTAGTTTCATAAGTGGTGGAAGAATTATTTTAATTTACTTCAGTTAAGTTGAAATACTTTGATGAAACGAACTCCAATTAATATAAAATTCAGAAGTGCATACAAAGATTTTTTTTTAGTAAAGTACATACTAAAAAAAAAAAATGCATATAGATTCAAAGATTCAAAAAACTTTATTGACTATCACACAGTGACAGAAAACGACGGTTAGAGGCTCAAATAATGTAAAACCAGTCACACCCATTAGACACATAGTTTTATATTATTTCATCATTCTTAATGAAGCATTAATATTTACAAGATGGATGCTGTTGCTGTGGAGAAGTATACAAGTTAAAAGTCTCATCAATGACCTTGTGTCTTAAAAAAACGTGTGATTTTTTTTACGTCAACTTTTTGTCATGACTAAAAATAGCTAAAACATTCTGCAATTTTCCTCAGAACTTCAGCAGAGATGAAGTACAAACTGGCATAACATTGATGAGCTCAAGTTGGGAAAAAAAAGCAGCAACATTTTTCTAAAGTGAAGTATTAAAGTGAAGTAGCTAATCTCCAACAACCTGTCAGTAACATCTGTAATCTGTCACTATGAACTTTTAGCTGTGAGAGAGAAGATGCAGATGTAGTATTTGATATCTTCATGTGTATGTGGCCTGGAGGAAAATACTAAGTTTAGTAGATGAGATACAGTCAAGTCTTAAAGTACTTCTAAGTGATGTGTCTACAAATGTTCAGCTCTATGTAGAACATGAATAAAGTGCTAACTCTCTGACTTTGATAAAAGAAGAAGCATATCCAGTAAGGCAGCCTCAGTTCGCTCACACCCTGCAGAGTGTGGGTGTTGGATGGTGTCAGTCCAGATGGATGTGACACCAGCAGTCCAACCGCACTGAGCTCCTGCTGCTGTCGTAACGTGGATATATAACCACTGCCGTCCCTACATCAGGCTGCCTAAATGGACAAAAATGCCAGGGCAGCAAAAAATGCTGAAGAAACTCAGGGCTTCATTAGCAGAACCTTCCCAGCATGCTTTGCGATGACAAATGATTGACTTGGAACAATATCTAAGGCGATCAGGATAAAGTACCAGCCATTTCAAGGCTCAGCAAAATTCAAATTCTAATTAGACCTTGCACCACATTCCAAATAAAAATGGGTCCCTAGGTGGTTTACCCTATCAGGTGTCTCTCCCAGACCACTGAAACAAAACGAATAAAGAAAATGATTAAAGCGATAACAAAGGCATAAAATTCAAATTATAGCAGCATCACATCTGGGATCTGTATGTCACTACACTACGATTCCTTCTCTCGCTCTCTCTCTTTTTCTCTGACTCTCTCTGACGCGTTCACACACATATACACGCAGCATTCCTTTCTTTCTGCATGAGGGCAATCAAAGAACAGGGGGGAAAAAGACGACAGAGAGCAAGAGAGAGAGAGAGAGAGAGAGAGAGAGAGAGTGACAAAGCAGGGAAATTAAAAGGTAGAGAGCGAGAACGCAAATAGGCTCTCAGCTTTAAGGTTATTAATGACTCCTCAAAAATGTGCGACTTTTCCAATCTCTCCGAGAAGCGCTTGAAGGAGCCTGCAGATGAAGCTGACCTTCACAATGTTCTTTGGTCTTTAGTTAAGAAATTCACTCACCATTATGGCATCATTAGGGAAACAAGGATAAAATTACTCCATGGTTAATGACCTATAGGATCCCCACCAAAATTTGTTTCAGATCTAATAAAACTGAGTTTAACACACCCGAATGAATTATGAGGACTGCTACGCGGGGTATTAAAATGTGGGGGAAATAGATTTTCTGAAGCTAGGAGGACTGGACTTTTCAAATCAGATAGTAGAATGGAATTTTCTGGGCAATAAATTCTACCATGTCTCAATTTCATTTTTTTTTTTTACCTCACAGAATTTTTCAGCCTATGATGGAATCTGTGAGTAGGATGGCCTCTAAAAATTCATTGCCAATTGCCGTCTCCTCCTCTATCCCCTTAAGGTAGATAGATTGATGGATGAACGGCTAAATGGGCAAATAAGTGGAGAAAAGTATAACCCAACGAAAACTCAATGTATGATGGAAATAAATGATTAGATACAAATACAGATAGACTTTAAAACATCCCAGGAGGCACAGTGTAAAAAACACGTTAAAAGAAATAGCCTCCAAAAAGTTGCTAAAGCATGCTTGAAAGACTGTTATTTGTCGTGTTTACATTCCTCTTGCTAGCTGCTAAATTTAGTGCAAACAAAATGATCCATTAGCATACTGCAAGAGCAGCTAAAAGGACACAAGAACTCAATGAAGAGGACAATATAAAGCTGCAGGCGACAATGCAGCACATACACATGCATCAAATTGTGCACACTAATGCACCTTTGCATGTAACATGATGAATTCTGTTGAAAAAAAAGGCCATTTTGAAAGCAGCATTGGTTTAGCATGGTTTGGTTGCAGCCCCTGAGAAAGGGTTTGTGAGCTAATGGCATTTGCTCTCTTTAAACTTTAATCTTTCCTATTAATTCCCTGCAACTGGAGAATGTGCGAGAGTTAATGTTCCATGAACGTGTTTCTCACTCTGCAATCTCTTCAAGCTAATTACCTTCAGGTGCTAAATGGGGGGAAATTGCAATCCATTTGGAAGGGAGAAATTTCACCTCCCCTTTGCCTATGTAACACTGAAGGTGCAGTTAAAAAGAAAGAAAATCAAACATAAGCAGCCTGGTCTGGAGTACATTTAATCAAAAAAATGGACGCTCTGTGCAGAGCCCTGATTGGCTCGCTCGTTCCAAGGTAGCTTTGGGAGAGTGAATTGCTTCCTGTGGTTTCCCGCCTCACTGCTTATTTTGCAGGTCACTTGGAGGTCAGCAGGTGCAGCAGTGGACAAAAACGGCGAACAGATGTTTGATTGACATGGATCACACAGATTGGCAATCGAAGTTTTTCTGATGCGAAGGGAGAGGCTCACTGAACGGCCATTTGGAGGGTGAACACCAAGGAGATAGAGGAGGAGCACAAATAAAAATTAAAAGCAGATTAAATTAATGTGACGGATTCCTGATTGCTTGAACTGATCATTAAATATCAGAGCGACATGGTATTCATCAATGACAGAATCTAACTGTGAGTGCACAAGTGGTTCCCGAGTCAGTCACTAATCAGTAACGCAGCGAGGACAGGCTCGTTTCAGACAAATAGCTTTGATAAGTTTTACCTTTTAAGGGCGGGCCTGCGGAGGAGGGTGATGTGAAGAGGAAGTGGAGAGAAATAGGGTCAGGGCGAGGGAACAGTGGGGGCTCTTCTCTCTCCTCAGAGGAGCCTGGAGCGTGGAGGGTCACTTTGTCCCCTGTTTGATCTTTGTCTTCAGATGACACAGCAGGAAATTAAAAATGAAAGGGAGGTTCTGACTACTGTCTGATAAACACAGAGACAGAATGCCCTCATTTTGTGCCACGTATCCGGTCCAAATAATACGTTGGATCTGTGGGTGAACCGCAGAGATTTGGATTGGCCGAGCACTTTTTGTTCACAATGTTATTTTAAAAAAGCAGCCTCATCAGACTGTGTCTACTTCAGGAATGCAATGGTTAAACTTTATACGTTTTTGAACTCATTAAGTAATATATGTCAGAATTTAAGTTTTTCTAACTCGTTGAAATTTTCTTTTTATGATAATTCTCTGACGAAACAGGCCGAGTTTATTTAAAGAGCATCATTCATACATATGAACCCTTAATCACACTAGTGTAGGAGTATGACCAAGATGTACAGCACACTGTGTTAGATTTCATATATTTCAGCAGGAATAAATCCACTGTACTATTTTGAGTTCACATAAATAAGTTAACATTTAGACTATTCTTGTTTCACTTTCATTCTCTACACTAGAAGTATTATTTGTGATGTGAACATGTGCAACACTTAGCCTATGTGTAACCTTTAAGTAGCTATTTGATATTCCTTGCCTTGTTGTGAACATTAGTTCCTACTTGTCATTGTTTCAGGAGGGACAGTTTGGAGTGGGACAGTGATGAGTGACTTGTGCAGCGTTGGTGCATTGTCACTGCTGTGCTGTTCTGTACTATCTGGACGTGTTTGTGCTGATTAGAGTTGATTAAAGAAGACAACTGTTGGGAGAGATATTGCAGCCTGATTTTTACAAACAGCCTTAAAAAAACAGAGACGGTAATTAATCAAGAAAAGAGGGTTAAGAACATAATCAAGCAAAACGAGACATTCAATGACAACATATATTCATATAAAAGCCCAACAAGCATTGGTTTTACTAATTTATCACCTTTAAAATGTTAAATCAAACAACACCCTGACCCTGCCTAGCCCCAAGTCTTCTTCGTCTAAGTCTTTCACCTACAGTCGCTGTCTGAAACAAAATGATAGAATCACCTTTTGAAGTCAACTCATCAGCTGCACAGTTCAAACCCTGTAAGTCACAAATATTTATTTTTTATAATCATTAGACACAGTAGCTGTGTTAAATTCACTGCTTAATATAAAGTATTTCACAGAAGTAGATAAATAGATTAGGATTAAAAAGAGAAAGTAGTCAAACCCCTGTATGTCTAAGTCAGTGATTCTCAAACAATGAGCCGCAGCCCACTGGTGGGGCATGAAGATACTGCAGGGGGGGCCGCACTGCAGGGGGGGCCGCACAATCACAACAAACAGAAAAAGTCTATTTTACTTATTGCACGTAACTTGTCTCCATTCTGTGTACGTGGAAGGCTTAGACATTTGCACGGCAACCCCAACAGCCCAGATTCATATGTGTTTTTTTCCTGTTTATTAAATATAAATATATTAAGACAAACTTCATCTTAGACTCAAGTCTCGATGTTAATCGTCAAGTCTAGTTTATTTATGCAGCACATTTCATATGACAAGCATAGACTCAATGTGCTTACTAAAATAAATTAAATAAAAGTAGACAATATACAAGATAACATTAAACAATAAAACATGTTAAAAAAACGTATTCAATAAAACGGCAACACAACAAAAAGGAGTGTAGGAATAAATAAGTATTTAAATAGAAATACAATTTGTACTCCAATGATTATGATTTAGCCAGAAGCTTGTACAGATAGATATGTTGTCAGGCTGCTTTCAGAAGAAGACACAGTTCAGACCGTAGCTCATGTGGTAATGAAACCAGAGAGTAGGACCATGATGGCTTAAAGCACCATGAGCTGATCTTGAATTAATTTTGGGTACGGTATCTTTATTTGAAGATCTGAGGGGACCTGTCTCAGCATGTCAACAACGTAGGAGGGAGCTAAGCCATTCATAGATTTAAAAACAATAAGACGTATTTGAAAATCAATTCTTTGTTTTACTGGCAGCCAGTGGAGAGCGATGTGTTCAGACTTTTTAGTTTCAGTTAAAACCCTGGCAGCAGCATTCTGAAAAAACTGGAGTTTATGTAGCACCGGTTTTGTTTTTGTGTGATTTAAGTTTTGCATGCTCCCCCCCAGATTATCTTTATATCTCAAACTGTTTGCTCTTAGTGATGGAAGCTGGTTTAAGTATTTCTACACGTTAAACAAAAGAGGAGTTGCTGTTGTCGTGCTGTACAATGAAAACAAAAACAGAAAGACTCTTTTTTTTCCCGCGCATATTTCTTTTGTGTAATAATAAATGAATTAGTAGTAGGGAGTAATACAAACATCTCATATCTTAGACAAACACTCGTAGTGACGGCCCTGAGCTCCCACTGTGCTGAGGAATCTCCTACTAACGGCACTCCCTCCCATTTATCTCTGTGGCAGGGAGAGAGCACAAGCCGGGCGAGTGAGGAAACATCAAAAGACGAGCATCACAGATTACTGCAGCTCTGTTTTTCTTGCGACTTATACAAAAACACTTCCACGCTGGTAACTAAAACCCAAGAAGCAAGATGGCTTCAATTGCACTCTGTGTGGCCTTTTGTTCCATCATTTCATGCAGATTGCTTGGAGGCATAAGTAAATCCTGAAACGGCCGCTGATGTTTCCCTGTGTTTATGTTTTTTCTTCCCCTAAAATGCCAAAGCTATTTTGTTAAGTCATTAGAGGTGTTATGGTCGTAGAATGGCTCGGGCGAGTAGCATCCCTGTGTAGTACTGAAAGGTTATTTTCTTCATGAACACTTGAGGGTCCACTGATCCCTTGTAAGTGTCTGTTGGAAAATGCATTGACATTTTAGGTGAATGGAAAACCCCTCCTCAATAGACTCTCTTTCATTGCTCTTCAGGTTTCAGGTCATTATACCCGCAATAGGGGACCACTCAACCTAGTTTGGTATTACCTCGGAGAAAAACCCTCATGCTACTTCGCTCAATACATTCACAAATTTGGTAGGAGAGGGAGAGACAAACCTTCGACCTGAAGACAGGCGCTGGATATGTGAAGCCGTTTGTTTGGCATCATTGATTATTTTTCTAGTCTGTGTTTATGGGACATAATGTTCTATCATGCATTACTGTAACTTTAAGAATACATCAGATACTACACATACTTTTCAGCAGCTGCAATGCAACTTTGCTGATACGGTAAAACTGCTCCAAAGTGTTGATATTTTGTGATTTGCTGGTATGAGCATTCATACTGAATGTTATTGAGTATAAGAAGCACATTTCTGCAGCCTAAATGATCACAGAGGACTTACTGAGACTTTAGAACAAACATTGAAGATAGCCTTTAGCTACATACAAATAAAAGGTAAAGGCTTAAATATATCTGAATACATTCGGACCGGACAGAGTAACAAACAATGGAGAAAGAAGTACTCAGATCCTTAATTTAAGTAAAGATAGCAAGAACCCAATGTAAAAAGCTTATATTAAAAGTCACACATTTGAGTCTTATTAAGTTGCAGTAGAGGAGATCTGGTAACAACATTTACCTACAGAATCAAAATTAAAGGCACTCATGTAGCAGGATGGACTCTTACCACATAATATAGTGCACATGTTTATTTTTGCATTACTCATAATGATGCATTGAAATGTTATTAGTATTACAGTCCAGCTTGTTTGGGTAGAACTGTTTTCAAACTGCTTTAAATACAGAAATCTTTGTTTCTAAATCAACAACAATCATATTTTATCAGCTCATCATGTTAAATATCAAATCTAAATCTGAAAAATTCAAATGAAACTGTAGTTGTGCATGTATGTTGTGGTTGTGTTAGCTTGCATTACATTACATCATCTCCAATAGTTTTCTCATTACAGGATCATAAATAGGTCTCTCAGTCCATCCCATGTCCTTCATAGAGCAGGGGCTAAAAAAAGCACCAAAACATTGTGGCAAAGTTTCTGTAATCATTCAGGATTCAGACATAGTCATGGGCTCCAATCTCCACAGACACGTCCATTCAATGCAAATGCTGCACCTGCCAAGAGTTGTAAAAGCTTGTGCAGTTTCAATGAAAACAGGGCTCACATCATTTGGAAAGGTAGACTTGCCATTTCACGCACCAGTATCCCAGCAATCCGTACAGACCAGGAGACATTCCTCGACGGGATTAGAATTTTACGATCGCCAGAAAAACCACAAACCCAAAAAAAGTAACTCTATCCCTATCCACGGTTCTTACAATACGCCCAAAATGTTGACATTAAATGATGGTATTATCACTTTACATGTGGTATTCTGATTTTTTAAGTCTTTAGGGTAAATATTAGTCAAATGTTTAAAAATGACTACCCTACAGCAAATCTTCAATAAATAACTGCTATTTAAATAAAAATAAAGCACCATTCAGCCCACCAGCACTGAAAAGTGCTACAATACTGAGATGGTCAGAGAGTGGATAGCGGTTGGCCAGGCTCCACGTCCAGTCAGGCTGAGTCGGTTCACACTGATAACGTAGGTAATGGTGTTTCTGGAAGAGTGAGGCCAGATGAAATACACCACACGGACAGATACCACAGGCATACTGGCCCCTTCTGTTGGAAAATTTCATTTTTTCCGGCAGGACGCCATGAATACTGAGGCTGAATCCAAATCCGGTTTTCCGCACTTTATCAGCGTGTGGCCCACCAAGTGGTGAGATGGCGGGGGGAAGTGAAAGGCTGAAGGTGGGGGGGATAGCAAGTTAGGGAGGGGGGGTTCTCCACTCAGCCGAGACCCTCCACTTTAATCCAATTTACAGCCTCCCCCAGCAAAAGATAATTACAACCCTTAAACCAGCTAGGAGAGGGGTAGAAAGAAAAGGCCTCACTCACCCAAACTGTGCCTCTGGCCCCTGAAGTCTCCACCTAGAGAAGGAGAAGAGAGAGATGGAGGTGGGGGGGGGAGGCGCTCTGTTAGCAGGACTCAAGCAAAGGCATTGTGACAAACTAAGAGTGTGTGTAGCTAATGAGGCAAAGTGATTTTTTTCCCAACAAATGGGTGCCTGCTGGGCAGAGGGAGAATGCACCCCAGGACTTCTTTTCTTGCTGATGTTCAGCACAGATGTAGGGGAGGTGTATTTTAGGTTGGTATGTCTATAAGTGCGTATTTACTCCGTGAATCAGAGTGCCTTGTATTTTGTAAAGCTCTTAGACATCTGTGGTCATAATTATATGTTCAAACAAATGTTTTAAATAATCTAAGATTTTCAACAAATGATCGTTTATCTTTAATTTATCACCTTGTTTCTGTCGCAGTATGTGTTTACAATGTTACAAATTCAAATGTAATGCTAAAAAGAGTTTTACTTTTAATTCTGTTTACAAACAATATATTTGCGAATAAATGACGTGGCTCTCATGCTATGGACTTTCATTTTTTTGCTATTTTTCTCTGGACTGCATCCTTTGCTGGATGATTTTGAAGTGTGAAAGAAGGAATGGGGTTATATTTCGCTACACGAGTATTTTCGGTTGTTGTGTGTACTAGGGTTGACAACATTTGTGTTACTTCAAAACTTTTTCCATACCAAATGTTTTAAAGCGATAAAATCTTGTTATTTAATAATTGATAGTATCCAAAAGTATCACAGCTTTAAAAAAATACAGATCTTGAATCATTTTTAACTTAAAGCTGCAGAGAGCGAGAGAGAGAGAGAGAACGAGAGAGAGAGAGAGAGAGAGAGAGAGAGAGAGAGAGAGAGAGAGAGAGAGAGAGAGAGCGCTGTCTAAATTGCAGCGTTTTGGTACCAATGTATTTGTGCAATGAAGACAATGTGCCGGAGTTTGCCCACAATGTTTAGTTATTAAAAATAGGAATTTACTACATATAAGGGGCCTTAGACCTGTTGTTTCTGTTGCCATGGTAATAAATCAGGTATCTAACTTGTCAGATTTTTACTAGTATCATATTGAAGTTTAACATTCTGGTATCGTAACAACCTTATTGCATACTATAAATATATTCACTGATAAATGATGTGGCTCTTAGATGCTGTGAAATTAGAAATTACATTTTTTCTTTTTTTTTCACTGAGACTGCATCTTTGTCAGAGGTCTTTGAAGTGCGAAAGAAGGAATGGGGTTAACTTTTGCAAAAGAATGTGAAGAAATAATAATGAAGGGGCTCACAGGGGAGCGGAAACGCTGGCCAGTCCTAATTAATAGAAGGAGAGACACTCCCAAAGTCTCCCATTCACAAGCTCACAATGGAGTTCTCCACCAAGCAGAACCTGGAATGGAATATGGGAGGAGTGAATGGAGACAGGCAAAAAAAAAAAATCAGACTCAAGCCCTCATTCTTTTTCCTCCCGTCTGCTTTATTGTATTTCTATTTTATAGCATTAGACCCAGGCCTGTGGTCCTATAGTCCACGTTCCATTCAGTCAGACTGTGTTCAGAGGATCCCACTGGTCAGTTTTGTAAATATGAGTCCTGGCAGTGTGTATGAAAGGATGGCACATTTCCAGAAATTATCCGATGTAGGCCTCTCTCCTCCTGCTCTTTCAAACACTCTCTCCCCCACACCATCTCGGTCTCTCTGTCAGGTGCATTAGCGGCTGGAGTCAAGAGCATTGGTAGCCTGGACCAAGGGATCTTGAGGGGGGGGTTATTTTGCCACAAGTCAAGTCAAGATGGGAGGGGGTTTGTAAGGGGCAACAGGAGAAGTGTGGACCCACCTGCCACTGATTATCCTCCCAGCTAGAGGGTTTAGTCTTGACCTCTGAACTTCAGAACTGCCCCACACCACTAATCTGTTAATTAACCGAGAAATACCCTGGAAAAACTTTGAAGGGCCTTTGTGTGTGCGTGTGCATGTGTGCACATGAGTGTGTAAGGGGAAGAGACAACAAGAGCAACAGAGAGAGAGAGAGAGAGAGAGAAAGAGGGAGAGAGAGAGAGCAGTGTATAGCAGGCTCACACTGTGGCATGTGGTTTCTCTGTATATAGCTGGCTCGTTCTCCCTCTGCTGCGTTGCTGGATAAATAGGACACTCAGCCATAGTTTTACATCATCAGCATTCGTCTTTGTTGCCAGCATATTCAGCCCTCTGATAGAGAAGGCCAGCGGCTCTCTATAGCTCAATGACACCCACGACACTCATGACCCTAAATGCACCGAAGACCCAGAATGACAAGCTGTTTATACAGTTTCTTCTTTATAAATGTTTGTAACACTTTGTCATACTTTGGTTGTTGTGTGGCAACAAGTCCACCAAGTCATAGAGAAAGAAATATTGAATTTATGCATTTAATCTGATAAGGATGGTGCAATTTTAAATGGTTTTCTGTACAAAGCATGAAACTGATGGAATGTTTATTTTGGCTTAACAATTAACTGAACTATTTTCACTCAATTTTGCAAAATCTACCAAACAAAGTGTTTGTTTATAAAGTTTACTATTTAACTATTTTTTAGGGATTTTCATCCATGAAGCATTCAAACTTTTTGTTGCCAGATTTTGATTTTATTTTGATGTCCAATTATGAGAATAGATATAAAAACAGCTGGACGGAAATCAGTTTTCAAGTCTTGCATATTGTAGAAAACACACTACTTCATTCTTTGCTTTAGTCAGAATTACTGAGGCTGCTTTACAGCTTTGTCATAGGACAGTTAGAAGAAAATATCATCTTACGACACTCCATGTTACGACTGGTACTCTGTGTTTTTGAGGACTGGTTTTCTTGTGAGGACCCCCCCCCCACGCAGTAAAGTGCATGTTGTTACGATATAATACAAATAGGAACATTACTCTTTGTTGAACACATTTAACCTGTGACAAAGTGATACTAATAGACATCAATTTTCCTCGGATAAAAAAACAAGCTCAGACGGTTGGATGAAGTCTTTACCTCAGAAAGGATCCTCTCAATCCATCGTTGTCAAAAATAATTGACATGTATTCTAGGAAGGGAACCCTTTCTATGAGGCAGATTGAGTCACGTTTTGGAAATAAGACAGTCTTTTTTTGGCATTTTTAAAAAGTAACAATGTCTATTATTTTAATGACCAATAGCATCGAATATACCAAAGCTTTAAAGAAAACAAAACAACAACATTTGAATGATATTTTAACCAGAAGTTGCCATAAACTAAAAAAGACAGCAGTCTTTAAATTGTGCACATTTTTTAAATAATAAAAAAAAAAACATGACCCAATATTTTATGTCTGGGACTTGTTGTTGCCCTGGTATCAGAAAGGTAAGGACATTGTACATTTTAACTAATATCATATCCTAGTAGAAAATCCTCTCTCTCTCTCTCTCTCTCTCTCTCTCTCTCTCTCTCTCTCTCTCTCTCTCTCTCTCTCTCTCTCTCTCTCTCTCTCTCTCTCTCTCTCTCTCTCTCTCTCTCTCTCTCTCTCTCTCTCTCTCTCTCTCTCTCTCTCTCTCTCTCTCTCTCTCTCTCTCTCTCTCTCTCTCTCTCTCTCTCTCTCTCTCTCTCTCTCTCTCTCTCTCTCTCTCTCTCTCTCTCTACACACACACGCACACACACTCACTAACAGCAATTTGCAGGGTCAGACTCAAGCCTGTGGCGGCCGTGAGGACAGTGGAATCTGAATATGGGGGTCATTATACTCTCCAAATTTTAGGGTCTGTTATGAGTTCACGAGCTATAACGTGTACAAAATGTAAAAGGTTAAATATGTATTAACCTTTATTTACGAGTGATCTTTGTCTTACTTCCTCTAACTTTTTGAAACACGGTTCATCACTAGAATGACCCTTTAACACTCCCTGATGTAATAAAGTAGATCTTTCTCACTTCATGAGACACACCTGGTTGTCTTGCTGTAAACAAACAAAAAATCTCAGAGGTTGCTGTGACTGGCGAGGCAGCTGATAAGTGGGCCAACAAAGTCAATTAGTTCTGTGTTTATTAGTATGTGACAGGTGCTGGGTCATGCAGATTAACTCACAACCCTTGGAGGGATGGGACAACAATAATGGTGAAACATGTCCGTCCGACCAGAAAGTAAAGGTAGCAAAAGGAGCATCGCAAAGCCTGCTCAATTAATTATGTGGATTAATGAAGTTCTGCTTGATTAAATGTTGATGCCATTAAAAAAAACGCCTAGTTTTTCTCTCCAATGTGACATAATGGACACTCTTAGATAAATAATGGAATCCTTCATGGTTAGGGAAACCAACACATTATATGTTATAAACCACTCCCCCTCCTGAGCCCTCAATCGATTAATTAAGGCTATTGCCCTTGATTATCCAATCAAAGGTTTTATCCAGGTTCGCCCTCTAACCTTCAACCCTCTCTGACTGGAAGGATATTGATCTAAGAGGAGTGTTTTATTTTCAGCTCCTGGAACAACATTACCTTTAAAAACAGTTGCTGACAAAGTGTCCTTTCATTGACCCCAGAGAGCTGGAGCTATTGTTTCTGTACACTTCAGGTTGAATGGGCAGCTAAAACATCACGGAGCAACCGTTTAGACAACTATTACATTAAATAATTGTCAAAATGAAGTGAGCAATCGATAACACTCACTGTTCTCTGAAAGCTACTGATGCAAAAAGATACCTATCCTGTAATTCAACACAAGCACACTGTTGTTTGTGCTGTCAATACAAATATGAATGACTTCCACTTCTTTTAGTATAAAGCTGCATCTGATTAAATAATTGCATTGCTTTGTGGTAAAGCCAATTCATTACTATTGTGTGTGTGATTTTTCTCTTCATAGTGGAGGATCTTTCTATTTTTGTGATAAATTAAGCATGTAATGATTGCAAATGTGATCACAGCATAACGGGTGTTTATATAAATAAGCAATGTGTTTAAAAAAAACGCACAAATCAATGGTTCAAACCGTTGTGACCTGAAGGTGATTGCCTAGTGTTTCAGATATAATGAACTATAATGTGGTCAAAGTGTGTCCAGCTTCAGGATTGTATTAATGATCAGCCATGTCCTGATCTTCACTGTGAGGTAAATCTGTCCTTTGCAGTGAAAGCGGTTACGAATGCACAAAATAAAACTAACTCTCAAAGAGGGAGGAATCTAAATGTGAGGAAAGACTACATGATAAACCAGGTATCTACATTTACACATGTTTTTCAAAAGTTAAGATTAATAGATTTTCATTAGGGCCCGACCGATAGGGGATTTTTTTGGGCTGAGACCATTTTCACATAATGGGCTCAAGCAGAACATTTTCAGCAGGCTGCCGCTGAAATCTTCCTTGTTGGTTGTTCACACGTGCACCTCACAGCGGGAGGCTATCCCTGCCTGGGGGGGGGGTCTGAAGAGGCAATACATGACTTTAAAAGAACGATGTGGAAGTGGTGGACGAAGCAACAGTTCCACACTATGATGACAGTTTTTTTTGCTTATATCAGCGCTAAGTGTAGTTCAACATATTTATAATAACAACAATTCATGCAGAAACCTAAACTAGGGGGGTTGGCAGGAAAAAAATCAGGGGAAAGGCGGACTGAAAAATGTTGTCTGTTTGCGTTCACACATGCACATTTCAGGAAGCTTTCTATGGTTTTGGGCGAGTGTGAAAGCATTACAAAAGTTGCTGTTAGAGAAAGAGAGAGCACTGACTAAATTGCACAAATAAATTGGCAACACTTTGGTACCAGAACATTGGCAACATGTGTGTGTACTTTAGACAATGTGCAGGAGTTTTAAAACGTTATTGTGTACCCAGGAACAACACCGGGTGCCTAGGACTTGTACTTGTTGTTGCCGTGGTGTTGAAACAGGTATCTGTCTGTCTGCTATTTCTAGAGCTGAATCAAAGTTTGAGGATTTGGTATCCTACTCCCTGATCATTTAAACAAACAGCTAACACCACCGTGGTACTTTCCCTTTTCCCTCTCACCATGGAGCCCGACTGTAAACAGCATTAAGACTCTGTTAATGTTTAAACAACCAAAGTCATGACACAGACTCAACATGGTAACAAGAATTTGCATTCCAAATATCAGTTTTAGGGTAGATGATTAACCAAAGGTCACGTTTTCTTTTTTAACACTAAATCCAGCAAGGTGACAAAAATGTTACGGCAGCTTCCCCATGTGGTTTGGAAGTACAAGGATCCATGCGAACAACTGTGCCCCCTGGCAGAATCTGAAACACCACTGATGTGTCAACAAATCAAATAACAGTTGTGAAATGCCATGGCTGCATTCACTCCTTGTTTTGGTGCTTGCTGAACAAGGCTGCGTGGGATTGCTCTCCCTCACCCTGTGGTCTGTCCTCTAGGGTGCGAGGAATCTGAGTCACTCACTGCACATCAGGCTTTTCCCCCCGGGGGCCCTGGCACTGGCAGAGGCAGGTTAACAAACTGTAAAGGCTTCAACTGAGCAGCACACAAACTGTTTTCTCTCCACAAAGGGATTGGCTCCAACAAATGTCATAAGCCTATAATGAGATAGCTGATCTCTGTAGTAGAGAAGAAAAGAAAAGAAAAATGCTTCCCCTCTGCAGTCAGTGGCTATTAGAGTCACAGGGAGTAAAAAGGGGAAGCTGCCCCATTCTCTCAGAAGCCCTCGGAGGCCGGCCAACATGACAATGCTGGTCAATTAATTGGTGAAAAAGTGAAAATCCAATTAATGTGTATCAAGCTGGCAGTTTTGCATGATGATGGCTCATTAGGAGACCAAGCTGAGGGTGGTGGAGTAGATGGGTGGAGGGGCTTAAACCCCACTCATTAAAGCTCTGTCTTTCTCAGTGGGGTTTTTAGAGACCGGCTTATTTATGCAACAGGTTCTAAACAAAACCTCAATGTAACGCTCACTTAGTAGATTTGAAACTGATGAATTCCTAAATGGCGTGGGTGGAGATTCTTTGCTTCCCGAGCAAAACTCACATTACCCTAAAGCTACTGTTTTTATTCCACATGGATCTAAATGCCGGTTAATGTAAACACACAATCTTTAAGTTTCAATACACAAGTGAAACAGAGGCTCTCATCTGCTTTTCACAAACATCTACATATACACTAAAAAGTGCATCTTTTATTAGCTTTGTTTTTTATATCAACATTTATTGTTGTGTTGTTTAAACCTGGATCTCAAAGCCAAAGCAGGTAAATGATTAGCCTTAGCTTAACAGACAGAATAACATCTGTGACATTTTAAATTGAAGTACAAGTATTCACCTTTAACTACCTGCTCTTTAGCGTGCATATTTATATCATATTGGTACTCTAGTCATAAATAAGCAGTTAGTCATCATCATCATTTATTTGATTTGAATCCTCTGAAAACTATTTTAGGGAGAACTCTCATTTGCAATGGTGCCGAGGTACAGACAACAACAGAACAGAGGCAAGAATCAAATCAAATAAAGGGGCATTACATTCTGAATGTCTATATTTTAAACCTGTTTAACTCAGTTTTCCTGATTGACCTCCCCTTAACAGCTTCTTGATATTTAGTAGGTTTTAGCAGGTAACAGCACCACTATAACCACGATACTGGGCAATGCATATTACAATCAGAAGTAATTTAATATTTTCAGTACTTACAATAAATGAGGATTAAATGAGGCTCTTTGTCATGGTGTTGCAGTTATAGTAGAGAGTTTTGCTAAATAAAGTATGAATGAATGCTAAAAACTAAAAAGCTTACATGCTGGAAATATGAACGTTAAGAAGCATCTAGTGAATGGCTAAAATGTGTATCTTTAATATGAAGCCTTATTATTGTGACATCAGTTGAGTTATTTCTTTTGAAGTCACCGTGTTTATCTGTATATTCACCTTCACATAGAAAGAGACTAAAAGTATTCCAGCATTCACACAACAGGTTTTTGTCTGAGCTCTTTGACCGTCGGGGTTTTGTTGTTGTTGGTCGGGTGTCTCATCACTGGGTAGATTTGTTGATTTGTTGACGTGGTGTTCTGTTGTTGTTTGGCTGCTCATTCTTTGTTGTTATGTTTTCTTCTGCATGTGTCAAAGCACTTTGTAAACCCTTGTTTTTAATACAAATACAGTCATGATGATTATGATTATTATTATTAACAGTTGCCACACTGGATTAGCACTTAATTTAATTTAAGCCTGGAGCTGACGGGGATATTTTTATCTTTTATCTTTATAAGTATCATGCACCAGATGAACAAATCAACTCAGGCTATGAAGACCTTCATCTTTAGGCTGGAAAACTGTATTAAAGAAGCATGTAACATCAGTGAAATGCTCTTAAAAACACTGATGGTTTCATTATTTTATTTAATAGACGCTTATGGAAGCATTGACTGTTATATTTGGTGCATTTCTAAACTAGATAGTGTTGCTTTTTCGCCCACTTCTGAACCTCCCGACATCCTGACAAAATAAAGAATGTGCTCCAATATTCCTGCAGCCCGCGTGTGTTTGTCTAGCCCCTGCCTCTATGTGTAAGATTAATACTCTTGCCACACTCTCATAGAATAATGTCACTTTAATCTTGTTTGGGGCGAAATTCGAAGTGGAGTGTGTCTACTTGTTTCCTGAGATTACTTCATCTTTCTTTCGGCAGCAGTGTGTGACTCTGCCGCCTGCTGTCCCCTGGCATTGGATGTCCCATTACCCTTCACACGCCGCAACTTTCTGCTGTTTGCACAACGCTGGCCACAGGAGCCAACAGGAGGCCGGTACACTATTGATGTTTTTACATTTTCTTTACCACTGCAAAAACACATTGTAGCCGTGTGAAACCTATAGCTAGTGGCTGAGCATTTGAAGAACTTTCAGATGCTTTGCGATGTCTTTCCCAACAAAGAGTCTCTGTGCAGCATGTGTAGAAACTGTCGTCTGCCTCAAACAGCATGGAACACTACAGAACATGTGGTTTTTTTCTGCCCCTTCCTACTGTTTCACAGCTGCAGGAATGAGCTAGTTTTAATTTAGGAAGAAACAATAATTAGGCTGTAACGGATGTTTTGCACACGTCACACGCTTCTTGAACTTCTCAAACTTTGATCGTAGATACTGCTTTCTCAGCACATTTCTGGACAATCATTAATGTCAGCGACTCATTTCAAATATTTCTTGATTTTACTTTCTGTTCGCCCATGAACGCGGTTCATTAGATATTGTTCCACCATTCCCTCCCCCAGTATACGGGATCATTTGCTACTCAGAAGTTCTCATTTCTGTACATTAAACTAAATTCACAATAAGTGTGTTCATAATGTATCATCATTTCTGAATGAATGAGCTGCAGTGCATCAGCTTAAATCTTTAACAATAAAAACACACACTTTTCTTGCACATTCTTTTCAACTTTAACACACACACGACACACCAACACAACCTTTGGTCTAACAATTACCATTCATGACATTCTCATTAGTAGTATCATTTCTGAATGCTCTCTCAGACTTGCAAATAATGCGTTTCACATGACTAATAAACTGTATATTTATATCAATAATTGTATGTTTCATATTCTCGTTAGTTAAAATGAAGAACAATTTAGGTCTACAAATATCCCGTTTAGTTGTTTCTGTAGCTTCTTTATGTCTAAAGGGAGACAGACACACTTTGTATGGCACGCTTTGTGCTGTTTGGAGGAGCAGTGTGTTTTTCCCCTCACTTCCTAATAATCTATTCTGTTCAGCCAGCTGCATACATTGACAAATGTTTCCAGCATTAGGTATTTACCCGGTGAAAGGTAATAGATGCAAGGGTTTAAAAATGCCTGCTGCAAGAAACAGCCAGCACACTGGCAAAAAAACATCACAATAGGGAACATTTGTCTCCTGTTTGCAGCAGGAATATCGTCTTTTTTGTTAAAGAAGGTTTCAGAATAAAACAAGGACAAAGTGTAGAGGATAAAAAAAGGAAACAAGGACTTTTTAAAACCACTACTGTATAATTTTTTTTGCCTTTTTGTGTCCCGTATCTCTGACCTGACTATTTAAAGAATGCATGAATATTTGTTTATGAAGGAGTTAAACTGCAGTATGGCCTTAAGCCCTAAAGGAGAAATATTCTCTCTACATGTCTTCGTCTATGATGACTAAAGAATACTGCACACAAAGGGAGCTGGTGAGGAGGCTGTTTAGTTTGTACGGCTTCACTCTCGTCATAAAATACTGTCAAGTTCCTCAAAGATGTGCTTAATTTCTGTTTAAGAAACGCCATCATTCAGTGCCAGCAAAAAACACACCAGAGATTAACGTTGATCTCTTCGTCTAATCTGCTTTGTCTCCAGGAAAAATGTGTTGATTTCTTTACATCTCTTTCTCTCTGATTTACATCGTCGGTGCAGCTTGTTCTTGGAGGCTAATGAAAGCTGTGACGGTGCATTAATGAGGCTGCTTATTGCAGCTCGACTCCAACTTCCTGCATTTACCTCACTCACTTTGTTCTTCACGTTTCCTCTCCCACTCCTGTGTACTCTGTCATGCTGTTCACATTACACCCACTCCTCCAGGCTCTTATCTCAGACTTCTTTGAAATACTTTTTATATTTACTGGCTCTTACTAATGCTGAATTCTTTATCATGAAACAATGTAGCCGGTGGGAATTGCAACACCAAAGTTTGGATGTTGAACAAAGCGATGAAAGTGACATTTTGTTAGTGTTGAGAGCACACAGTTTTGTTTGTTTAAACTTATGTATCTGTTTTGCAGCTAAGTAATCCTACCAAAGCTCAAAAGGTGATTTGCCATTGATGCTTTTCTCTAATAAATACATCAAACACACAGAATTCTCTATTTATACGAGTGACTTACAGTTTTTAAAAAGTCTATTTTCCAGAGGGAATACTGTGGATGCTTAATGCTACAGTCTGAAAATAAAAGACAGAATAAATAGAATCGAAAAATCAGGTTGCAGTAAACTACAAACGCACTGCTAGAAACGGGATTTAAATGCATCAAACTCCATTAAAAACAGAGTAAGGAATCAAAGAACCAGTCGGTGTCGTACGACCCGTACAGCCTGCTGGGATTAATGGATAACTCCGGTGAGAGACGCCTCTGTTCTTAGGCAAGACAAAATGACCACAGGCAGCCCAAGAATTTGGCGGTCAGTAACTGTGGCTGTTTCCCATACATATATTATTATAGCAATAGCGGCGGTGGTGATTGAATTTCTGACCTTTTGTTGAAATGGGAAAGGAGGAAGGGGGGGGGGGGCAGCATTTCAATTTTTGTTGTGTCATTCATGTCTTAAAATAACTACAGGGATGAAAGATCATGGCTTGATTCAATTACAGTGCTGTGTAAAGGCTAAAGATTACTGTATTCAACATGGAACCTCACTTGTATCTGATTTAAACAGGAGCTGATTTGAGATTTTAAATGGATTAAGGATTGCTCCAGTTAGCTCCTTTTTTTTTTTTTTTACAGCTACAGAAATAACATGTTTATCTCAGGCACAAACAAATGGCTCAATCAACAACATCAAACCATGATGATCTTTGTTAGTACAGCTATAACTGCAGCTTTGGTTAAAATACATTCTCAAGATGACAAACCTGATACTGGACGCCTTAAAGCACACAATCCAATCCAACACTGGAGAAACTTAAAGCCACCAAACTAGAAAAGTTTGGTGGTGGAACCTGGCCGGCTCTGCCAATCAATAGCAAAGTTTGCATTAAAAACTGCTGACAGCTGTGGGAGAGAGTTCCCACTTTCATCTCGCGCCGTCTGGCCCTCCGGCTAACCTCACCGTCACCCTCTCTCCCTCCTCAGACCTGCTTCTCTTTATTAATCTTTGTCGCATCCCACAGCCCGACCCCGAGCTCTGCCCCAGCCGCGGCTTTCACTTATCGCTAAACTTTTGCCTCATTTCATTTTTTTTTTGTGTGTTATCAAAGAACACTTCATTTGATAGCCTTGAACCGAGGGTCCTCCACTCCCTGCAGAGGAGCCCACCCAGCAGCTCTGTCTCCCCGTATCAACCTGTTTGCTGAAAGACGGAAAACGAGCTCAGCGAATGAAGAGTGTGAGTATGTGTGTGTGCGTGTTAGTGTCTGAGAGAGGATTAGTTTTTCCCTTGAAACTTATCTTTTCATTTAAACCTCATATGCCATCGTAAAAACTAATATCACAGAAAAAATATCTGAAATTAGGACAAATAACATTTTCCTCCCAGACTTACTTTGATTTTTAGTTGGTGAGAACCTTGATCTTTTGTTCCTCCCTGCTGTTTTCTTGTGGGTCCCACTTGACAGTCATCGCTGAAAGGTGACCTGCCTCTGTAAAAGCAGGCCTCTGCTGCCCCTTAGGGGTGGAAGGAGAGAGGAGAATTTCAGAAGTCTTCTCAGTTTGGAGGGAATACTGTATTTAATAAAAAACATCTGTTTTTAAGACGTTTACTGCTGCTATGATCGGTTTTCATGTAGGCACGCTGATGGATTATTATTACTTCCAGTGAAAGTTGTTGTTTAGGTCCTTAGCTTCTCTATCAGCTCCCAGCCTGGTGTTTGGTGTGTGTGTGTGTGTGTGTGTGTGTGTGTGTGTGTGTGTGTGTGTGTGTGTGCGCGTGTGTGTGTGTGTGTGTGTGTGCGTGCGTGTGCGTGTGTCAGATCTAATCCCATTAGTGCTGCTGATCCTGGGCCTCAGGATCTGTTGTGTCTCTATCAAACCTGCTTTATGCTTTGTCTGCTGAACTCCAATCTGTTTGCTTAGAAGCAGAGGTAAACAATGTTGTTTACAGGTCATACAGAACAAGATCAGAGCTAAAAATATCCTCAGGCTCCTCATAAAAACCTCTTTTCAAAGTTGAGTTTGTATTTGAGTCAACACGCTTGGGTTTTTTAAGTCACTCTCTTGTGTTTCAGTTGAATTATGTCAAATATGTATCCCGCCCCTTTGTCTATAAAAGAAAAGCAATTTCCCCCTTTTGTTCGTGTTTTTAAAAAAGCATTACAGTGAATTAAATTAATTAAATGGAATGTCATGATTGCATTTGTAAAAAAAAAAATAAAAAAAATACAACCTCCCATTAACGAGCTAAAGCAGGATTGTAATGAACAAAAGAATACAATTTGGTGTAACTGCTAAATATTCTCCTTTCAATATAATGAAATTACTAACAACATGAACTCATTTTTTAAATGTGAGGTCTTTTCTTCTAACGACATCATTATACAGTTAAAAAATAGATTTTAAGATTATTTTTATTCATCATTTTTAGGTAATTCCTTTTAGGAAATGAGCTACACTTTCAGCAGTATACACATCGATTAAAAACTGTGGCTCTTTATGGAGCCACAGTTCAGATCGGATGAATATTCATAAAAAGAGGGCTTTTTCAGGCTTCATGTTAAAAGTAGAACAGGGTCTGTCGCTGATCGATTAAAGTGTTCGGGCGTTGTGTGCAAACCTGTCGGCAAAGGTGAGAGCTGAAGCAGAAATACGAGACAATTTGAAAAATTAAGAACTTAATTTTTGCACGAGGAAATTAATTTGGAAGTGTTCATTGATATAAATTAATGAATGTAATCAAATCTTATGATGATGTCAGAACTCAGCAATAAGGCTGGTCTGTGCTCCATGTTCATTATACGTCCTTGTGTCTGTGGCAGGTTTTTACAGTGAACATGAAGTCTCCCCAAAAGAATTATAAAATATTAATTCATAAATTGTGTACACAAAGGAATATATTTCAAAGGTGAAGTTGTATGCAATGTGTGCTGGACCAGAATGACCCCATAGTATAATGAACTTCTTGTTTTGAACTGAAGGGCGTTCCAGGTCTGAACTTTAGCCGTGCATTTCAACCAAAGCATGAGAACAAGTGACCTGGTCTCACTCTGGACTGGATTGGTTCAAAATGACTCTTGAAAGAACTTAATTATTTAGAGTTAAAGCAGTTTATCTCAGCATGAATAAACAAAACGTAAAATGCTTTACAAAGGGGAACAGACTAAAAAGATTTATTTTCAGTTTCAGGAGAAGAAAAAAATCATCCTGAAGAAATCTAGAAGAGCTAGTTGCTTTATTTTTTATTTTACAATCTACTTTTATCAGAAGTTTGCTTCATTTTATTGTTTGTCTCCAAAAGGCCTACAAATATTTTACACGTCGTTTTTGGAGTTTTTTGTGGGCTGTGAAGTTCTACATTCAAATTAAAGTTTTGTCATTCGTCAACCTTTTCAAAACATGGACGTCAGATTCTCACAATGATGCAACCTATTATCTTTCTGTTTTCAGCATCTAAATTACAGGCGGGAAAAAATATGGATATGGGAATACATGTATTTCATTGCCCTGGTTCTTGTGATACAATTATGGTATTGCTGGCGTGACACACTGTACTGCTCTTCCAGTTTGACTCAGCGTGTCACTACTTCATGACTCCCTGTGGTGATGCTCACATTGTCAATACTGCACTTTACCTTTGAGGGGCGTTTTGTATTCTTCAGTTTTTCAGATATCGTGATGTATGCATACATTTTTGTCTCACTATTATCTATTATCACAGATCGTTGTATCATGATATTATCGTTATCATGGTCCATGTATCAGGTATCATAAGATGAGTTACTCTGCAGTTCCCACCCCTAATGTAGAAGCTGTACTCAGTACATACAGACTATCCAGGTATTGTCCAGTTTGCTGTCTCTAGATTTTACTTTCATACTGAGCTTCATCCTGTATGACCTTACATGTCTAGCTGTACGACATGCAGCCAAATGAGACACAGTCCCAGAGAAAAGGTCTACAGCTAAAAGTTTGAGGCCTCGGTACGTTTATCTCATGGGAAAAAAGATGTCCTGTCCAATTAGGATGAGGGGTGGGCAACTGGAGGAGTTCGGGTATCTTAAGGAATAATTTATGAGCGAGGTTAAAAGACATTAACCTCCAATTAGGTGCTGTGGCTACAGAAATGTGAGTGATGTCATGCACTCGTAGGACGGCTAAATTAAGTTTCTCTTGAGGTCGGTCTACCTTCCTCTTTATGAAAGTTGTTTAAAATTTGACGTATAAAGATTACATTAACTTGCTTTAACACACTTTTAAATTAAAGATAACTTCTTTATATTCGCGTTAATGAGATCTTTTCCCTCTTTTTTTCTTTCTTTTTTTGTGTAACAGGATGAGGGACGTTTTTTTCTATTTTTTAAAAAGAGATAGTCACCAAATGGAAACCCCAAAGGAAGAATAAGCATTGTTAATATAACCTAAGGTGTTAAGTTCCCCTTTGTGAGTATTAGTACATGCACTTAACCTTCAGTCCCCGGCCACAGCCCCTTTGGGCTTCTTACTTAAGAAATATGTCTCCCCTTTTCTCTCCTCGCTGAGGTCGCCCCTGAAACTTGTCAACGAGACAATGTGGAAGGAAGTAAGGGATAAAGTTGCCGGCTTCTCTTTCTGTGCTGTGTTTATTTGCTGTGTCAAGGACTGAGAGATTACACTGTTTCTACGCAGTAAGAGAGGATTCTGGTCAAGCATTTCCCGAGGCTAAACACATCACTTGAAGAGGCAAAGGAGGATTACTGACACCTGCATTAAGGATGAAAATCCTGAGTTGGGCCCATTTGCTGTGAGTGGAGAGTCATCATCAATCATTTGTGAGGAGAAGCCATTTTCACTGTAGGGGCTTTATTTGGGGGCCTGGGATACTAGAAACTTGGCCTGTGAAGTATTAAATGGCTTTTCTCTTTTTCAAGTGTACAGTTATGGTAGAATCCCATCTGTAGTCTGAACGCTGAGGTCTTTACAGAAGCAAAAATATCAGATCCCTTTGCACTTTTTCAAGACACAGAAAGTATTTAGAAGTCTAAACGTTATTTCATTTGGTAAAAAGCTTCAAATCTTAATTTAAATATCCATTAGTATCCATAAGAGTCGTCAGGGTACCAGATTTCCAAACGATGATACTATTCTGGTTTCTAGTTTCATTACCATGGCAACAAAAAAACAAGTTCTATAAAGCTAATGTTGGGTAAATTTTTTTGCATGAATTACCAAAAAATGCAGGCAAACTCCTGCACACTGTCTAAAAAGCACAAATATTTCAGTAACGTTTTGGTGTCGCAACATTGAAAACAAATTTGTGCATTTTAGACTTTGCTCTTCTTTTTTTTTGCTGACAGCAGATTTTTGCTAAAAACTTGACTGAAGATCTGTCATTTTTTTAAAGACTCAGAACTATTACACAAGGTTTACTGAGACTGTATTGTTTTGAGACAAGTGGTATCAAATCGTATTAAAGTATTGACATTTTGAATATCTTAGTATCCATTAGTGTACTGAAGATTCATTCATAAAGGAAGCTAATAAAACCTCAAATCAATAAACTCCATCAAATGTCATAATACCGCCTTTTTCCCCCCAAGGTATTAAGTTGGTAAAAATGTGCTTGCCATCTTCAAAAAGAAGCCTACATGAACAATCAATTAATAAATATATTCTTATTAGCTATCACCCGTCCTTTGAATTCAATCTTCAGACACCCACTCAGAGGCTGTCGGGAAGGTAACACTAACCCTCATGCTGTCACAGGTGTGATTGATCACCAGCAGATAAACATCAGATCGGCGAGAGAACAGGACAGACATTGATCCCCAGAGGAAGAGAGGACTTGTCACACACCAGCATACACAAACCTCTGAGAAACATCTGTCAAAATAGCACGACGACAGAGAACTGTACCTCTGTGACTAACATGGGAACCCACAGACAGCTGTCAGCTGCTTTGGATGCTGGTTGATAGCCAATGAGCACAAATGTTTCCCGTTATTTAACTCATCCAAAGACCAAAGACTTAGAAGTTTAAGCACCACAAAAAAGGGGTCACAAAATAGTAACTCTAAAGCTACATAGTCTGATATTCTCCTTAAAATGTAGAGAATTAGACAAATAGATGGCTAGATATTGTGTATTTTCTGTCAGAAAGCGGAGATGACTCTTCCTGCCCTGAGGCACACCCAACAACAGAAGAGGGCAAAGTATTCCCTGCTCGTTTTGGTAACCCATAAGAATCCCCTGCAGCAGTTCTGTCACAAACAGAACAGAAAACAGCAAAAGAAATGTCTGTGCTTTTACAAAATGTCAGTCCATGAAGCCCTCTCACCTGGCTGGGTCCTGAATATGTTTTTCCTGTCATTAGCAACAGACCGCATACGATGCCAAACTTAAGAAGGGAAGAAAAAGAGGAAAAGAAAATGAATGAGAAGTGAATGGTCAGTCTGACAAAAGGGGGCCAGCCTTGCGTCGACAGGAAGAAAAGCATTAGCGCCCTTTATGTGCATGGCGGCGGATTTCCGTGTGCTACACTGTCAGTGTATTTTCTCCTTAATTAAAACAGTCACAAGTTTCATTGAGCGGTGAATCAAAGGGTGGCTACACCATAAAGCAGACTCAACTCTGTAACCCTGGGTGTGTGTGTGTGTGTGTGTGTGTGTGTGTGTGTGTGTGTGTGTGTGTGTGTGTGTGTGCATGTCCATGTGTGTGTATGCAGAGTTAGGAAGTCGGACTAAAGCACACACAGGGCCCGGGATGGAGGGGATTTAAGCTTGTGCCCATTCCCATGGTCAGTCACTCAGAATTGGTCATTACTGTCTTGCCTGGAGATGAAAACATAGCGATTAAGAATTACTTGGAGGAAAACATGACCGTTTCTAAAGTGCTTACCCATAACCCCCTGCCCTCAAAGACAGGAACAATTTAACTTAATGCTTTCGTTAATTCTTTGTCTGATTTTATTTGCAGTTTGTCACCCACATGATGTTTTTAGCTACTGGAAACACAAATCTACAATAGCCTTCTAACCCTGTAACGTTGATGTAGATAACAGTAAGCATGAGAGAAGTATTGGACGTCGTTTTCAAATTAAATCCAAAATTTTGTCATTTAAGTTTCTGTAAACTTTATGATTATATACCAAACATTAGGTAAGACTTACATCCACAAATAATTTACAAAGGAATATACCCACAGCTGCAGGAAAGAGCGAGTTACAACCAACATTAGCATTTTCTGCAGTTGAATATTTAGAAAGCGATGGCGTTGAGTGTCGATGGAGGTTTTCTTTTTTGAACTATGGCAGTTTAGTCAGAGGTGTTAGGGTGTTAATTGTCTCCGGAGGAAGTTATAACTCTGTGATAATTAGAGATGTTCCTGGCGACTAATTTCCCTGTCGATTCAACACAAATATAAAGTCAGACTAGTCCATGTTAAGAAAACACTCAGGAGACTAAACTGAGCACAATGTATTTAACGCAGCTGCACACTGCATCACAGCGTCTGAGGGTAAACAATGTCAAATTTGGTTTGCAGAGTGGGGCTCACGCTAGTAATGTTAGCACGGCCAGCATTCAGTCCTCATGCAGGTTAATGCCATCATGCCTGTGCTGAATGTGGTTACGCATTGCTCTGTTCAAGGGGATGTCATGACAAAGCCTACATACAGCTGTATCTTCTCTATTTTGGGATCAAAATACTTTACAAAATAGTTTGCATCTAGGTAGTAGAGCATTATGACAGAAGTCATAACGGAGCTAGAGCCCGGCTAGTGGCAGGTAGCTGCTTTACGGCTTTCACAAAAGATTTGACCGGCATTGTGGGACTGATTTGATAAGAAGGTTAATAATCAGTTTAACCGACGAGCAATCCTGCTGTCTACTAGTGAGGGTGACTTTGTTTAATCGTTTAGTCGGCTAATCATGCACATCAACTGATGATATAGCACTACAAAACACAACAGTACTCTTTTTAGGACTGCATCTATAGCTTTGAGAACCAATAGGAGCATATCATCTAATGCTGAATGTGTATGTTGACTGTTAACTTTTATGTAGATAGAAAACCCTTTTATATTCACATTTACGACAGTGACTAAAAAATGTTCAGATTGCAGTGCTTCTGCTTTCTCCTCTGATTCTGTGTTATTGTCGAGGCCGGAAGATGCCAATCAAAAGAGTGGACAGTTAACGATTTAAACATGACCTACCACGGCTATACGGTTTCAAAAATCAGAAATGTTGACATTTATTATCTTGGTTTCGTAGTAGGTATTATCTTATTTTTACTTCTTTTTTACGGTTTTTGTTGTTGCTTTATGACTCTCTCATTTTTGATATGACATATGCATTTTAACTATTTACAGCACATTTCTTTAGGCTTTTCAAATTGCCTGTAAAAGCTGCCAAGCAAAACATATTTTTTTAATTCAAATTATTCAAAGTCATTGACTCCTCGAGGTGGGACATTCTCAAAAAACAAAAAGTCTTATTAAGTGATCCCACAGTGAACTGGAGCAGGCTTCTCCAATGACAAATCTTGCTGTCGCTCAGCAAAATAACACAGCCGGACAATAGCAGACTGAAATGAGGGGAGGGAAACTGCTTGCTCCACTTTGGTCAGTGTATGGGATCTCCTCTCGGCCCCTTTGTCATACTTGGTCTCTGGATCAGGAGAGCACCCGATCCCTAATGGCCTAATGACCCAACACTTTCCGCACCATTTCATTACCTTGGTGGTGGAGGGGAAAACCGGCTCCTTCGATCATCTCCTCATCAATTATAAATCATTTCAATGTTTGCTTTTTTAATAATGCAACATCATTTTTTTCACTCCCACAAGACAAGCCCTGTGGGTTTTGTTGGAGCACGGTGGGATTCCCCTCTCGTGTTCTCTCCAGGGGACTTTCAGAAAGAACTGTGGGCATAAATAATGCAGGGAGAATACATAATGGTCATAATTGCTAATCATAGCTCATGCAACCTGAGGAGGTTGGACAAGTAGACTGATTGACAGAGGGGTTCAGAGGAGACGACTTAGGATAAGGTAACAGGGAAGTCTAAAGCGTTTTCATTGGGGGCTTGTTGTGGTTTTATCTGGACGGGGTACACCCATCACTCAGAGGTTGAGGGTGAACTGAAGCACACTGGCCTTATGTAGAGAAAGAATGATGTGCGTATTGCTTTTTCTTAGTATTCAACTGCAGCCTAAATTAAAGTTTAAAAACCACAGGCAACTTTCTGAGTTATGATTACTAAACATGATACATACGTTATAACCCAAATCTTGCTAAGATAGGGCAGCAATATTTGGATAAGAACATTATTAGGTTGTAACATGATCACTGAAGGGAGTCTGTGGTGGCGGCAGTGAGAACACTGTATTGTACAAAAACTGATGTTGGTTTATATTGGTTAGAGCTGTGTTAAATAATTTACAAAGCACAGGTAATTTTCCAAAAAATGATAGCAGTAGGAACAGAGAAGCTGTTGGATTATTAACATACAAGGTACAGCTGCAACAGTTTCATAAAAGCCCGTGTTTGGTCGCCTTATAATAATGGTATAAAGAAAAATTGACACTGATGAGACTGTATTGTGTAACAAATCTGACATTCCCAGTGTGAGTTTAAATCCCCAACTCTGCCTCTCAAATAAACATTTCCTATGATAGATGATATTTAGCTCTGCACTCTTTTTGTTTTGTGTCAGTTTGACAAAACCTGGCTGCAACTCTTAAGTTCACTGGGAGAAGAAGGAGTGAAAAGGAGGGCTGAGCATTACTTAGCAGCTGACACAATATATGAAGTCAATTTTGTTGAGGATGCTGATAGTATCAGTTTTGCAATAAAAATATTGCATTCAATAACTCATACAAACCTAAAGATTGCAACAGTTTGATACTACATATGCATTTAATTCTTCATGATACAAAATGTGTTTTCATTTTGCTGCTTGAAATGAACCATTTTTGACTTTTTTTATAAAGGGAGGTGCTAACTAAACAGTAAAGTGTCATCAGCCTCACCAGTCAGCACTAGAGTTACTTGTCAGTGAAACTAATTATAAATATATTTATATGTTGGCCCCCAATGCCGGTCAAATGTTACTAGTAGGGCTGGTTAAAAATAATGATTCATCAATGCATTGCAATTATTATTTTCCCAATTCAATATCGATTCTGGGAAATCCTGAGATTGATTTCGTTGTAATGATGCCCCTCTCCACTGGGGGCACTTTACATATAGTTTTTGTCCATGCCGTTACAGCACTGTCATGTTTATTACTGCAAATTCAGCTCAGGCACAAATGTGCACTTTAGATAATACTGTTTTTAATGTTTTATTATTTGTTTCCTAAAGAATAATGCAACGATAAAATACATGTTTGAGTCAGTTTGTTCTAAACATATATACAAACAATGCACACATAATTATTGAACAAATATCAGAAGGTACTGCGATGAGTTCTCTGGGTATTCCTGTCCTCTGTATGTATTATTAAATCGATATCGAAGCATGTTGATCAATATTGAATCGAATCAATATAAAAACCGAATATTGACCCAAAGAATGGAAATTATAAGAATTAAAATGTGAGGTTGTGGACAATACCCAGCTCTAGTTACTAGCAAGGCCTGTAGCCATAGATGGGGCTGTAGCTCTGTTAAAAGGGCCCTTCTCTCCCCACTCTACTACCCAGATGTAAAAAGGCACAGTGAACTGGTAGCATCATGTAGGAGCAGCACAGTTTGGCAGTATTTTAATATAGAAAATTGAGATAAAAAGGGATGTAGACTGTGTCAGGTTAAACCGGCATATCAACCGGAGCAATGTGTAACCACATTTAGCACAGGCATGTGAACGCTAACATGCAGGAAGGATTGAAGCTGACAGTGCTTCTTTTTGTTTAAGTCATTTAATGAGTGAGCACGACTGACAATCAATGTATGAATTGTTTTTAAAGTTTTTTGAATTGATGATGTGTTTTTGGTTTGAGTTCTTCTAAATTAAAAAAAGGATCAAGATTACATCAGCATGTTTGCACAAAAACAGTGCAAAAGTCATGCACAGCATTTAAAGTTACTGCTGACACTGTCTGGAGAAAAAAAAAAACTTCATATTTAGTTCCAGACACATTTTACTGTATAATGGCAGCAACATGAAAGTGGTAAGCAAACCCAAAAAAAGAGCGAGTTGGTTTTTGCTGTTTGTTGTCACTCCACTCTCAGTCACAATGATGGAGTGTCTGTCTGACAGGTGCTGTGATTTCCCTGACCCCATTGTATTCAAACAACAGAGGCTCCTCACACAGGAAGAGCAGGGGGAAACAATGGTACAGGTGAGTCTGGGAGAATTTGCCCTCCAGGGCTGCCCACCTGTTTGTGTGTGTGTGTGTGTGTGTGTGTGTGTGTGTGTGTGTGTGTGTGTGTGTGTGTGTGCGTGCGTGCGTGCGTGCGTGGGTGTGTCTTTATCCCTTTATCCTAGCTAATCGCCTAACTTTTAAATGTATAAACAGTTTTCCTCCACTAGAGGGTGTCCACTACTCTGGTCAGAGTCTGCCCATGTAGAGGAAGCCTCTGGTAAATGTATACTTGTGCCCTGAGAAATCCTTCTTTTCACTCTCCCTACTTAAAATAAAACATTAGATTGAATATTAAGGTGTCTTATTCCCTCTTTTTCTGATTTTGTGTCATTATAATTCCAACTTCTCTCTATCTGTAGTGCAGGTGTTAGGACTGCTCTATATACCGTTCAAGATTAGTGAGTAAGGGGACATGTGTGTTAAGTCCATGCCTGTCATTATTTGCGGATTAGTCCTGGCCTGCACCCTCTTTGATGTGGACATCTTTCACACTTCCGTCCCTTTGAGCTCTGGGGACGCGGTGAAGGGTGCAGCGAGACACCAACAATGGATTGAAGAAGAACAGGCATAAGCAGGAGTCATTTTCTGCTTTGTCTCGAGCTGCAGGAAAACTTCCTGTAATGAGGAAGATAAAACAGCACAACAATTACCGTTGCACATGTGAGCGATCACCTGAGAGAGGCCCCACACATATGCAAATGCACATATGCCCGTGTGCATATAGGAGATACATATATGCATCTCTGCACGCCCCTGTGCACACACACAAACACACTGTACAAAGTTGTATGTTCTCTGCACACACACAACACAGAAAGGGAAAATGTGCTTCTTGTTTATCCCATGGGGTCTACTGCCCTCTGCAGGACACACAAGGAATAAGATGCCACAAACCACAACATTTTTTTCAAATCATGTTTCAGCTTTTGGGATAACATTATTTGTCACCAGAAAACTGTAGTTCATAATGTAAATTGCAATGTATAAATCAAGTTCTACCTTAGCCTATCTAATTGATTTTGCAGTAAACTAACCATGTTTTTTTTTAAGCCAAATGCCTTTTCAGGTATTCCAAGGAGTAGCCTATCTGTGCATAGCCAGGGTACAGCTGAGTGGAGGAGCCTTACAAGACCAAACACAAGGCCTCTTTCAGGCGGAGCTGCTCGAGAGGAATATGAGGGCACTCAGTGTTCAACCCCAACCACAGGATTTATTTACCTTCCAGTGAGGGCCAGCCAGTAAGAAGAGATGGAGTGTGCTTAGAGAAAGGTAGGGCTACAGTGTGTGTGTGTGTGTGTGTGTGTGTGTGTGTGTGTGTGTGTGTGTGTGTGTGTGTGTGTGTGTGTGTGCGTGCGTGTGCGTGTGCGTGTGTGTGTGTGTGCGTGTATGTTTGCATGTGTGTTTGCTTTAGGGGTGGAGAGCTGGACTTGAGTAGTGGTGATTGTGTGATACTGGATAGCTTAAGATAGAAAGTGGATGTCAGGATCCCAAGAAGTCCAAAAGAAAGAAGTCACTCACCCTAAAAACACACATTCCATTACAGGTATATACAAATCAACAGAAATCTGCTTTTGTTGATCTTTCCAGTCCACAGCCATTTACTGCCAAAGCTAGCTAATGTAAGAAGACCAAGGTAAGACAGCAGGGGGTGTTTAAGGGAGGAGGAATATGGAAGAGAGCCAAAAAAGAGTTGATAAGGGGGGTGGGTTTCCTGTTTCCTTAGCCTTCTCCAGTCCCTTAAAAAGCACAAGTAGAGGCATTCAATCTGTGTGTGCATACAAGGTCACTGGGCCTCTCTTGGTACATAGTTTAACAGCATGACAGTCTAAACCAGTGTCCCCCTTGGAGCAAGCGTTGCCAAATTTTACCTTATTTCTTTATTGAGCTTGTCATCTTAAAAAAGGGATGCAGGTGAACAGGCAAAGATATATCTATGTATAGTAACAAAAACTGCAGATTTCTGTGTTTGTAATGAAAAAGGGGAAAGTCAAACCGCAGGGTTCTTAAGCGCTTTGGGGGAAAACACTGAGGTGATTAGTCACAAAAGGCCATAAACTCCAGCAGCAGATCCACTGCACAACACACTCCAGCTTTCTTTCATTATCATAGTTTCATGTTGTGTAAAAGGTTTCCTTAGCGTAGACTAGACCAAACATTTTTCCAAATAAATTCCTCAGGTAGCACACCATTGTAAAACATCAAAGTAAAACAGTTTCATCAATTCTTACTTCTTAAACAGAAACAATGCAAAGCATCTTGGATATGGAGAGAGCAGGGGAGTAATATCATGCAGCCCATAAAGAGGGCAGCTTCAGATAAAATATATCTACATTCTTGAAAACAGAGAAAGAACAAAACACACACAAGCATGATGATCCAAATCATATAGCCACCACACAAAAAACCTTTGTGGATTTACAAAAGTGAAATGAGAAAGTTGATTCCTCAAACTGTTCAATAGATTAAGCTAAACACAACTCCTACTAGCTAGCCTCTTACTTGAATACAAGTTGTTTGTAGCCTGCATGTTTGAGCACTTTAAGTGGAAGCAATTCTAATTTTGGTGTAAAATTGTATCATGACAATAAAGGCTCTCTATTATTCTATTTCTGTTTAACAGCTGTAGCTTACATCATCATCACCATGTACACCATCCGCTGACTATTTGGCAATATACTAACACTAGTTAGTTATAAACATTAGCCATTGAGATGTCTTTATTTGTTTATATAATGTAGAGTATTTGATAGATATGTTTTAAAACAAGGAAGGAGCTTAAGGTGGGCTCAAGACCCTGCTAGCCTCTCCTTACCTGCACAAGTCATTAAGCCACGTTTGTGTAAATCTCTTATCCATGTGTTGTTTTGCCTCAATGTGACATAGGGCCTACTACAGAGCCCAAACATGAAGAGTAGCAGCACTGATTTTCAACACACAAAGTTATAACTGGAAGTGAAAACCAACAGGACAAGATTTCAATTCAACTGTATGTTCAAAAACAAATGGATAACAGCACAGGTTCTTTTAAGTCAAACTGAAATAAATACACAGCTTTGAGAGCTCTGTTTACACTGCATCTACCTGTATCACCTGGGAGCTCCTCTGCACCGGCCTCCTGTCCCCCTGTTGTTGCTCATCTTTCCTCCTGTAGTCCTGCTTCTTTGAAAGTTGTTGTTGAGCGCTTCAGCTAGCTAGTTGTGCGTGTCACTGGCATCATCGACGGAATACTAATTTGGAATATTAAATAATACTTGTGTTATCTGAAAGCCATATAAAGCGTCGGCCTCGATATTTCTCTTCTTGTCTTCACTTTCCCGCTCACTCATCTCACTTTTTTTGGTTGTATTTTATCCGTTTCGTTTGCATTTTTGTTCAAGTCCGCACTTTTCTTCTTGATATCGATCAACAAGTTTCCGCTTGACCTCTGACATCACGGACTGATCCACCTGAAGGGGGGTGCGGGGGGGGGGGGGATTGACAATGGTCAGTACCACTGCAACTGTCTTTCTGAAAGGCTGCGGATGGGAGGGGGAGGTAAAATAATATTTATGGTTTAAGATGTCCTTTTTGCACACGTAAATATTGATATGGATGATATAAACATGCTTAAAAAGAAAAATAAGAGAAATACATTCAATGTTTTGTGATGCAAGAGATTATGACGATGGCATCTGTGTGTGCTTTGATTTGTGGTTTCCTATTGTTTTAAGTCTGATAGAGCAGGATAGTGATGATGACTGGTGTCCACAATGCTAATATAGCTAACTTGGTTTTATACTTTGGGATGATACAGATGGAGTATAATGAGGAAGGTGAAGAAGATGACTGCATGAAGAAGTTGCACTAAATTTAAGTTAGCATCATGAGGTGAAAACCTCTTTCTGTTTTATGCTGTAGGTAGGCCTATACCTTGGGTTGCTATAGCTGCCAGGGTAGCCTACTGATAGCTGGCCAAAGTTGGATGTTGCTAATAAACCACGTTATCGATAAGTAACGCAGTGCAGTTGAGACAACTCCTCACATCTCCTAACATGGTAGGAGACATTATAACACAGATTGAAGATGATGAGGATAAAGAAGAGGACTTTGAACAAACTGCATGCATCTTGGAGGTAAGAGTCTATCTCCTGTCTAATGCTGTCAGGAACTTTATAAACTACAGCTGTCAGGTCACTGCTAGTTAGCAGCTGTTTGTTATTAATGAAGGGGGCCTACAGGAGACTCTGGAGGAGAGAAGTCCTCGACTTCAAACATTTCTGTCGCAAAATTGTCATTTCTGCTTCTCGAGTCGTTGCTCATGACTAAATAACCTTGCTTAACTTTCTGATCAGTTTATGTGGGTGGGTGGGTGTGTTGCATAGACTGTATGATGTTGCTGCTGATGGCGACTGCACAATGAGCTAGTGGGAGTTTCCTATCCCCCACAGGCCAGTCCATGTTGATACCATGACGTTTGAAAGGCATTTTTTTGAATTTCCAGGGTGGGTGCACTTTAGCCAAAACTCTGGGGTCGAGTTACTCTTTAAGCAAATATAAACAATCCAGCAGCTGCCCCCATGACTATTCCCAAGCTGCTGTTCTCAGTGAAAGCGGACAGCCTGTCACTATATTCACTTGTTTAATGAAATATTAAATATATAGGCGCCATAGTATAATAGTTGTTTTCTTTCTTTGCCGTTTATTCCTTTATTGTATTTTTAGTGTGATCATTTCTAACGTAATCAAGTTTGCTTTCTATCAGTTTATTTATTCCTTTTTTTCCTTGTGTTTATTTTTTTATAATGTATATGTTTATTTCATTCATTGTCCAACAATTAAATACAAACATAACATTTCAAATCTTGAATGAAAATGAGCAGAAAGAATAGACTCATATAATCTGCCCCTCCTTCACAAGACATTATTGAGCAAAGCACATCATTAGAAAAAGCTGTAATTTGTACAACTTACTTATCGTTATACATCGTGAAGAACATAATTAGCATTTATGACATTCACCTAACATCAGGTAAGTTGTCATTCTGTATTTTCTATGAACAGGCACATGTTGGTGGGTTGGGAACCTGTGGGTCATCGGTGTAAGTCCTGGTACAGACCAAGTATGAAATTGGGACTGGTAGCTGGAGAAGGGCCAGTTTACTTCCCAAAGTAGCCTACTGCCAGAGTGTCCTCAGGTTTGTCTATGTTCCAAATCTGTTCTGGTCCAAACTTTTAGCTTTGTAGAACTTCAGCCATGTTGTCAAAGAAGGCATTTGCTTTCATTGAAATGAAACTACTTTCCCTTGAAAGGCAAGTGGTGTTGGCTTTCTCAGTGCCTCTTCAAAAAGGGGCTGAACGTTTGTCAGGATTTTCAATCAGCCAGATCGAGCCTGGGTCAGGCCATGTAAAACTGTTGAAGGGCTTCCGTTAACAGTTTTAATTGTGTGCAATTTTAGTTATTCCTTTTTGGCATTACTGACAACGGACATGAATATCTTTCTCACCCTCATTTTTTTCTCTGTCCTTGCAAAGTGAACATGCTCATCCTTGTATATGTGTGCAGGTAGAACTCCCACTTTTGTAACTCTGCAGCCTTACTAATGCTTTCAAACAACGCCCAAAAGAACCTTGAGACTCCGCCAAACTGGGCTGTCAAGTGGCTTATCACCAAAACTTTTACTCATTTGCAGAATGGAAACATCTGCCGTGTTGTTGTGGGAATATTCAGCATTAGGGAGAAGATCTAGGGTGGAATCTGCTTGAGAAACAGCTGTGAACTCGAAAGTGCTTTATCTAAGCTGAGGCGAGAAACGGACAGAAAGAATGCAGTCTTGAATGGGGTCCCTGTTTCGGCCTTTTTCCTCTTTACTATTCCCACTCAGGCTTTTTTGGTTCCCTGGCAACAGCATGCATTTGGCTGTGTAGCTGAGAGAATGCAACTGAGTAAACAATCCCACATTAATCCTGATGTTTTACATGTTGTCTTCTGACTCTTCTGATCATCTCTATGCTTAAAAAAACATTGATAAGAAAGATTAAGAGTCAAGTTTATCTGCTGAAAAATCCCTTTAAGGAAAAGTAATATAAAGTTACTCCCTGGTGCTACACTCAGATTTTAAACTGAACTAAATTGGTTTGTCTGCAGTAAAAAGGAACACATTTACACTAAAATTGTAATCGTACAGAATAACCAACACTTGATTACTTCATATCAGAACACACACACACACGCACACATTAAGGCCACGACAGAGAATGTACCATTCCAGTTTCCCCGGTGGAATTTTTCATAGAGCAGGAAATATTTGAGGGATTAACATTGAAGCATGATGTTATGACCAAAAGGCTGATTCATTTGACCTTTAAAAAGATTTCATGTTTCACACAAACAGCATTGTCACATTACAGAAAAGATGGCTTCATAGACGCAAATAACATTGTTTCAACAAAAGGTATAGTTTTAATTGTCCTCTCAGGAAAACAAACTCTGACATTTTACATCCATGTGATACATGTGTAGCTGCTACAGCTGTGCTTTGGTTCTTGGTTTCCTATGCAAATACAACAAGAGTGTTACAGGAAAGACGATAGATGTATAAGTGAACTCTGACAGCAATTCATATTAAACTATCTGTTACCTATTGCCTATCATATCTTAAAGTCTCTTTAAGTGATTTCCCTCTGAAAACAAAGAAAGTCTGAAAAACTCTTCAGTGTGCTGCTTCACAGAGAACAGCTGAAGTCAGCTTGAAGTATCTCAGTTACGATGGAGTGACTGAAAGTTTGACGACATCCATGAATTTGATCAACCGCTGTCGCAGCCTTAAAAATAACTACACGGTTCACTTGTGCTCAATGGGTTGAAAGCCTTGTTTTTCTTGCTGTTTTGCTGCTGAATCTAATACTTTGAGCAGGTTTCTGAAAAGAGTGACGAAGGATTGCAATTATTTTTGCATACTCATCAGACTTAGTAAAGAGGTGAAGCATAGATTCTTTTGGGCTGAGGAATTCCACAGATTAAAATCAAAGAAAAAAAGATTTTTAAAAACTTCACTTAAGACTTGCCCAATGACTTTAAGGCAAATGTGTGGGGAGTTTAACCCAGAAAATTTCAGCCCTGCAGAGCCAAACATTCTGTCCATTATTAATTAGGCATATGTATCAAAAGGATGTTTTCTCAGCTATTAAATCCCTTTTGACAGCGCTGTGGAACAAAATGTTAAGAAGACACAATGAAACAGTGACTATGCCGGAGAAAAAAAGAGTTCCAATTAAATGTGAATTTTTTCGACTTAACTGTAACTTTACAACAAGAGAATTGGACTTGCAGCTCGAGTTCTCAATAAAGGTTGAAGCACCAACTTTTACAGTCAAATAAAAACTTTTATGATACATAACTGTAAAATGGTATTGCCTCCAAATAATTATTGCAACCCTTTGAGTTTGAAGTAGTTAAAAACCAACAAAGTAAGAGCTCCCATTCGTTAAGCTGCACCTGGTATTTCACAGTATTCCCTTTTTTGCTTAAATTCCTCGGTAGGGCTCGGGCAACATGAGGCCAGCTATTTCTAATGTATTCATATTTATATTTTAAACACCAAGTTAGTACAAGTCCACTACTATATGTACCTCTAATGCATATCCCTTTCCTTGAGCAGCGTGGCAGTTTCAGCTGTGCCTCAGCCCAGCTGAACACAATGCCGCCATTGAACTAGAGTCACAGTGGATACCTTTATATAGCATAAAGAGAGACAGTTAATGCAACAGCACCTGGGTTTCACTTAAAGTGACAGGCCACGTTAATACAGTACCAAACTTTACGTACACCTTAAATATTAGTTGTCACAAAAATCATAAACATACACAAGTCTCATAACGTATCATTCCCTGTTTAAAGTTTGCAGGTCTTATATTTCTATGGATTTTATTATTATTATTATTATTATTATTATTATATGAGCTGGAAAGTCATTAACACAACTCTGAAGACTTTGGTTTGTGTGTCCATGAACACACCCGTCTTAAATCAATAAATCAGCTCTGACTTTACCCCGTGCTGTTCAGTGTGTTCTGACGGGAGCAACAGGCCATTCGCAGAAAGACTGAGAAGCACTACAACCATGGCTAATATATCTGAGGAAAAAAAACGTCTGTAAGATTAAGACACATGTCGGTATCTTGAGTATAAATAAATTATTTTCTTTTCCTATTTCAAATAACCTTATGTACCGGCATGTATTATATTTCCATCATAATTGGGCTCTTTTTTTATACAGCAATTGTCTTGCACTGTGAATTACAGTACAAGACAATTGCTTTAACTGCCATTTGGTTGAATACATTACAGATCATTTAGTATTCTGACACAACTCTAACACGCTTTTGAGAAGATAACTATACCCCTCATGAGGATGGCACAAAATGAAATACAACATTCATTTACCTGAGTCGGATATGTAAAGCCAAAAAAAGCACAACAGGTATAGCTGAACCTAAAGTGAGTCAATCAGTCGTCTAGTGTAGCGCAGGTCCAAAAATCTGCTACAAAACTAAAATCTAGCACTAGCAACAATACTATGCACACAAACAAACTTTCACCACTTTCACTTCCTGTACTTTTTTCCTGAATCTAAACATAATCCATGAAGAAAGCAAACATATAGTACTGTACTTACACACTTTCACAAAACTCCAGTAAAACTCCTGATATTTGCAGGAGGAGCTGCATGTGTAAATGCAAACACACACATTTTTCACTCTGACTTTACCCGAAGTTTCTCCTGCCAGCCCCCTAGTATTTTTTTCTGCAGATAGTCCGAGGGAGCTGATGTGAGAACGCAGCAGGATATTATCAGGAGAATTCACCTCGAGTGAGTGGGAGGGGGTGGGGGACATTTATCTTCAACGATCGGTGCACGACCAGGACTGTATGAACAGAAACAGTACAATCTCTGTGCACGCCATTAAACTGCTGCAATTTGATATCTGTTCGCAAATATGTTCTTCCCTGCTATTTTGTTGAAATAGTGATTCGGTCAAACAACACAGCTTCGTACAGCGGACTGTGTTACTTTGTTCGCCACATCCGCGTTTTTCTTTTTTACGTCCCATCTTGACTCAGGAAACCAGATCACACTTGAATGCATATGTGAAAACGTTATCATGATCTCTCAAAAGTCAAGCCTCCCTACTTCTGCTATTTCATTTTAAATGAAATACAGAGCGTGATATAAAGCTGAAATACCATGCTTCTCTATGAACACAGTATGCAAATAAATACGTTAATAAGTGGCTCTTCATTTTACAATGAGGCACATCATTGGTGAGAATGAATGCTTGTGTATGGCACAACTTTGTTTATGGCAACTTTGCTGAGTTTTGGTTTGCGCAATAATGGCTTCTCTTGTTTCCTATCCATTGTGTGCAGTGTTTTTCAGATTCACAGCTACATTTTTGATCATTGAAAAAGTTTCTCCTCAAGCAAACTGATGGACTTATTGGTCAGTGTCTTTTCATCATCCACAAATCTGTACCCAAACAGCTTCATGGTGGGTCCGCACACCTTCTGCACCACCTGTGCCAGTGTAAAGGGAATGCTATATCTCCATTTCTCCGCCTGCTCTGAGGAGTTCTTCTGGGTGGAGTAAATCCCCCTTGCTTCCTGTGTGGTCTGGGTGTTCCTAAGAATCCACTCCTTAGCTTGGGGACTAAATGGTATCCCTGTGAACCTGTACATCTCTTCTGCCTTCTGCATGGGGAAGCGGGCAATATCCTCATAACGCACCAACATGTAGCGTCTCCTTAGCCAGCGAGGTCGACTCAGTCCCACTTCTGCAGAAACTCTTATGTTGTCGCAGTTTCCTTTGAGCCTCTTCACCTCCTCGTCATCCTCAGGCACCTGGCCGTCCTGCGCCCAGGTCTTCCAGGTCTGGTACTTGGAAGAGAAAGCCACCATGCGAGACGCTAAGATGGCACGTGGATCTCGGACTAACTGGATCACCCTTACGTCCAGGCGAGGATCCTCAACCAGAGGCTGTAACGTGTCCAGCAGTCGCACACGGACAGTCTTTATGGCGTGGTGTTGCTTGGAATGGCAGTATTCGGATGCAAGGGTCAAGTTCAAGGGCCCACAGCGACGAGTCTTACAATGATACCTGTAATGAGAGAGGGATAGTCTTTGTTACATGTGGCTTAATCATCTGAACAGAAGAGTCATTCAATTTTTTAGAATAAAAACAAAGGCACTAAACTCTAGAGATAGACAGACAGTGAATTTCGAGAACATTAACAATACCTCTCAAAAACGTCTTTGATTACAGGACTGCAGACGGGTTCTTCACAGAGCGATATACTGGACTCTCTACGGAAAAGAGCCGGGGTGATGTGGTCCTCAGGTGGAGGAGAGATGAACTTCTCAAGAGGAGAGAAATCACACAAGAAGAGTGACTGGAGTACATCCCGGTAAATTCCTGCCAACACTGTCCCATTGTTTGCCTCTGAAGCCGTAGTCAGCATGCGCTCGACATGCCACAAAGGCTCAAACAAGTAGAACATATTCTCCCCTTGCTGGTTGAAAAATTCCCCCACAAACGAGGAGCCTGTTCGTGTACTGGCCAGGAGTAATATGTGCTTACGGCCAGCGCTGTAGCTGTACGTGCTTAAACCATCTAGTTCTTCCTCCTCTTCCTCTTCCTCTTCAGAGAGACTTGAGTAATTCCCGTTAGTGGCAGTGAGTTTCGAGAGCAGCACTTTAAGCATCGCTAGTGAGCCATTATGAGTTGTGTTGTTGTAATCCAGTGGAGTCTGTGGGGTCTGTTGAGGAATCTGCCTCTGGATCAGCTTATCAGAGACCCTGATGAGATACAGAGGCTTACTTAAAAATCATCAACAACAGATTAAGTATAAACACCTAAAATAGGTCTTGTGTTTACATTTCAATTGAGGTAACATGTTTACATGGTAGTAGTGTAAATTTACAATATCCAGATTATCACAGTTTTGGTTTAATTTCTTAGAGGAATACTTTAGTCAGACAGCAGCTGCACAATTTAGCTTAGCATAAAGCCTGGAAACAGGGGTTAGCAGTTAGCCTGGCTGTGTCCAAAGATTGTAAAATCAGAGTGGCATAAATCTTCTCATGTAAGTTTTTCCTGCAAGAAAGCACATCAGTGCTAAGACCAAAATGTCATTGCTTCAAAAATTTCAAGGTAATCCCAGAACAGATGACACACTTCCGGACAATCCCTGCAGACTTGTAACCATGTCATATGCACTGAGATATGCACAAGGAGACAGAAAGTTTGCAAAATACATGACAGCAAAACCATTTCAGATAGGTTGTTCTTAAATTGTCTGTGTTTTTGAATTTTAAAAGGATATTAAGCAGTCTTCTAAGAAAGCCAAGATGAATGCTCAGTAGGACGGGAAGGTTATATTAAACAAAAGACAAAGCTCTGTCCTGGAGTATTTTTAAACGTGTAATGTTTAAGCTGCTGTTTTCACAAATGACTCATTCACTCGATGTCTTATCATATACTGCATGCTCCTCAGCAGAGTCAGGGTCCAGCTTTTTCTAGTTCTCTTACCTTGATAGAATGTTGCTTTCCTTCTCGATGATGACCAGAGCAACAATACAGATGAAGACAATTGCATATTTGGTCTTCATTCTTGAGTCCTGGCTTTGTCACTGGACGTTTAGAGTCTAGTCTTTGTGATGGTCATAGCTGGTCATGCAGGGGATGAAGCTTCATTCTACAATGAGAAGAACCAGAGTGTACAAATGGTTTACAATGACAGAAATAAATAAAAATCCTGGCGCTAACTCTGTTTGGCTTTTGAGAAAACTTCCATTGGTTAAGAGGAAGGGTCAATATAGTATTAGGTTAAATAACAGGACGTTAAAAATGTAAAACAACCATAAAATCAAAAGGCAAACATGTTTAATATTGGATTATGCGGAGCGCTGATGGTCAAGCTGTTTACCTTGTTTCGGAGAACCACTAATAAATCAGCGTCAGAGGGGCTGGGGTCGGGTTAAAAGAAGAAAACAAATGACGGGGGGAGTCAACGTACACAGGGCGGGTTTACATATCAGCAAACATAGTAGAGCACTTCCCAAAGGTGCCGAGACTCTGAGAATTGGGGGTACAGCAAGTACTATATGTGATTTCAACACCACTTGTCTTTAACATAAGGCCACTTCAAGAACTAAAGAACTAAAACTGTTGCAGAGTTTCATTTAAATAATCATAAGTATAGTTAGTTGATCAAAAAATTTGAATTCACCATTAAGACACAAGATGCAACGTGTCAGCAGGCTTGATCTTTGATGGAAATGTTTACCGTTTACTAGCATATAGAAAAGTACAAGTAAGAGCCTGGTAGTGACAAAACTAAATCTTGGGATCGCTGGAGAGCCTAGCGGTTAAATCGCACACCCCACGTATAGAGGCTATGGTCCTCGAAGCTGCAGGTCATTCCCTCTCATCTCTGTTTCTTACTCGTATCAACTGTCCTCCTTTCTAACAAAATCATTAAAGCTCAACATATAATCTACGAAACAGAGCATGCATCATGAGTTGTAGCATCATTTTGTCCTGTGGGAGTATTGCGTTACACTGCCACGTTGAAGACAACTGAGGAAATCTATTAGGAAGACAAGTAACCCATGAAGCCATACAGAACAATTAACGTCGTCTCTGAAAGACTCTGAACAAAATAACCACTTTGACATTGAATTTTATATGAAACTATAATCAGTACAACACATTTCTTAACTTTGAATACATTGTCTTACAGAAAAAAAGAAATGTCAACTACACATACACACATGTGCCATTTGGAGCTGTCAAGAGAGTGAATCATTTCTACACAGCTTATCATTAAGGGGAAAAAGACACAGTTTCCAAGTGGTTGTGGAGTGATTGTGTGCTCTGTAAGTAAATATCACCCAATTATCTGAGCTTAATATGCCATAGCCGTCAAACTGTCAGGCTGAAAGCACTTGAGCTGAGCACTTTTACATATTCAAGAGTCACTGGAGCGTTTGGCAAATCTGACTATCTGCTCAAGCAGAAACACACATCACTCTGTTTATCATCTCACTACAAATTACATTAATGGCTGCCTTCAAAGCCTTCAAACAGAATCTCATGGAGGTGATGGAAGCTAAATCCCCACTGAAGGTTTTGCTGTTCATTCAGGGGTGTTAGAATAAACAATTAATTGTGAAAAGGGAAATATTAAAAATGGTTTAATGTCTGTAGGAGCAGTTAGTCATTTCTATAGGATTGATTGATTTTCAGTGTTGACGTCATGTGCCATTTGGAAATTGAGAAAACTCCCCCCTTCTGTGTGTGTGTGTGGTGCCACTTAATACAGTCATTTTGGGGGGAGGGGGCTTTCTATTCAGGAGCATTTTCTACATCCCCCTCACCGAACCGCAATGAATACAGACTAATGAATACTTCTGCATACTCTTAATCCCTCATGCACTGAGATGAGGAAATTATGCCTTCAATTATTCAAAATCTAAATCTGGATAAATAGTTTTATGAGCCAGTAACATCTAGAGCTACTAGAGAGAATGACCGACCATAGTGGACTACCACAATCGTTGCGCAATTATCATTTTTACCTGTATCACACATGTAACATTCGGCAATGTTGATAATAGTGAGATATTTAAACATTATTCATCGTGTGTGGTGTTTTACGCGCATGCCAGCAGCATGTTTACACGCTCTACCGTGCGCCGGTGTATCTGCAGGGTTGTTTTTTTAAACGCTTTGAGTCATTTCCTGCCAGATCACAGAAGATGTTGAGGTGTTCGTGTAGCGGCTGAAACAAACCTTTAGCTGGAACGTCTCTGCCATCGAACAAAATGTTCCTGTTCTTGGGAGAAACGGCATGGTCCCTTCGTTGCATCTTGCTGCATTGTCTCGGACAAGGACACACTGCTTCATTGTATCCTCGGACGCGGGCTCCTCTCCTGTGTAGGATGAATGAGAGGCAGCGCGGAGGCACGGACGGCGCGCGGAAACTTCCACATGAGAGAGAGAGCCGAAAGGAGCACGAGCGAGGAAAATGTATTTCAATTCAATATTAGAAAATAGAACTACGCTTAGCCACGGCGGTGTTTGTAGTTTTCCTTTTTTCTGTGTCTGGGCGTTTGAAGTAATTTAATACAAGTAGCTAATAGTTTAAATGTAATCTTTTCAAAACTTTTTACCAAACTTTCCCAATGTGTTGGACTCCTCCACTGCACGAGCGAGCTGACTACTGCAACCACGCTTCACGTCACCGCTCTCCCGTGTGTGGGACATCCTTTGTCGGCGAGGTGGTCACGTGATCCCTAAACACCCTGCAATTTAGAATAAAGACCCCCTTTTTGAGGAACTGCCTACAGATTACATTGAGTCCATGTCCGTTTAGTCAATGCCTTTTTTATGAGAAACCTGCTGTAAACGTATTTCTGCCAAACCAATAGGCTTTCTGGTTCATTTTAGGAAATTCCGTCATTAAATGAGCTAAAAATCACATTTATTTATATAACATGTAGGAAACTGAACTTTCACAATCATAACACTCAGGGCATCGATGGTTCATAGTGTACTGTACACATTTCCATTGACCCTTAAAAGCATCTCACTTCAATAAACAGAACTCAATAATGAATAGTCCTATTGAAACACTTAAGGCATTGATAAGAATAGTAGCCTATTTTTTTAAAGGAGAAATAAATGAACGTATTTATGTCGCTTTTTATTTGGTTTCGCCATCTTTTGCTTTCTGTAAAAATAAAGAGAGCATATGTAAGGTTAGCAACATATACTTTGGACCAAGGAGCAGCCCTTTTCCATCGTCACCCCGTTACCTCCCTTGTTATTAGACTGTGAGGACAGTCAGGCTTAACATTACACAAAACACCAACTATTCAAAAAATGTGCACTACGTTTCTGCATCCCTAAAGATCCTTCAGGTCTCCAATTTATTGTTATTTTATTTATTTATCTTTTGTCATGTATGCATTATGTCTTCTAGACCTCTTTTACAGACAACATTTTGAAACGCCATGAAAGTGAAAGGTGGACGAATGCCATTAGGGTGCATTAGTTTTAGGATCTTGATTTTGTGCATATTGAGTCACTGTCAAATTGTGCTGTTTCCTTTGACACTTGAATATAAGAGAGCCATTGTTCACATGGGTATAACTTACACTTGTTATAAATAATCCTGCTCACAAAAACAGTAAATGTAGCCTACCTATTTAACATTTGAAATCCACAATCACTTTTTAACCACTTGAGGGCAGCATTGTACAGAATATATAGTATCAGAGCTGTTCAGAGAGGGGTGGACTCATTGAGCACAGGCTAGGTTTTAGCAGTAAAAGTCAACTGATGTAAGATATTTGAGAAAATACCTTATTTTATTCCAGTTTGTACAGAGTAGTAGAAACGTTATAATCAGTTCTTACCTTTAGTTTTATATGACACCTTTATTTGTTTGAACTTTTTGTGTCTGTACAAATTTAACGGTTGCAGTCACTTCAATTCCTTTAAGGCTTTAAGGTGTATAATAAACTTTACAAAGATTGTTAAAATTGTATGATGGCTCATAATACAGGACTGACACCACTGGGGTTCCTGCAGGTGGTCAGTACAGCCCTCATGCTGATCCTCACAGCAGCAGTGTGTCATCTCTTCTAGATATTTTGCACTGTTCATGTTCACTCTGCTAGCATTCTGAGCTTTATCAAATGAAAGGGCTGTTAACCTACAGTATACTCTACATGCAGAGATTAAAGGAGTGACCTAGTTTTAGAGTGGACCAGGACTAAAAGCAAACCTCTTCCCTTGGCAAACCACGCTGGAGATTATTATTAATAATCCAAAATGCTAGAGCTGAACTGGGTATCTTGACAACAGGTGCTCTCACAGACAAAGTGATCCTGTAGTGACACAAGTACTGCAGTCACAAATTGTTCAAAGTTTCCCTTTCTATTTTTGACCTGGTGATCCTCTTTTTTTTCATCGACTGGCATTGTATTCTTTAATACATTTTGTCAGAGCAGGTGAACCCTCAAGGATTTACCAAGGCAGTATTTTTGTATCATTTGTTTGCTCTGATAATTTACTGATAATGTATCGTTTGTCAGTGAATGGAAATGTAGGATTGATAAATGATTGATTTTTGTGTGGGATCTTTCTAATCCAAAAGGATCTTAATGTCTTAGTGATTAAGTGCTATTTAGTACTTTGACATTGACATTTGACAAGTTTTCAGACCCTCACGTTTCAGAAACATGTACAGGACTGAAGCCAGATTAATTCTACTTGCAGATTTCTCAGTCAACATCACATCTTGATAAATATCCAAAAACGTGCCCAGTCCAAGTCCAGCATCATACTGTAATTCTACACATAAACCCACATGTTGCTGGGGTTAACATAGGAGTGCCTGAATTATGCCAAGCACTGAAGGGGGGGCATCCTTTTTTCTTCTTCCCTAATATTTAAATCAGCCTGGTACAAAAAACAAAACAGGTCTGATTAGCTCATGTTTTGATGGTACACACTGTACAGGGGTAACGTTTTTTAATAACTCATCCATTTTTATTTTATTAAGGATGAGCGTGATTCACAATAATGTGTGTAGCTGAACTGATTGACAGGCAGGGGCGATGTAACAGTTTGTCAAGAAGCTTAAAACCCGCCTCAGCTCTTAGCCTGCTGTTAGGCTGTCTGAAAGTTAGGCTCGGACAACATTTCCAGCATGGCAACCTCTAAAGCCCCCTGCAGTAACAGATGGGTGACGTCTCTCAGGCATCATCCATTAATATTTACAGTCTATGATAACAACTTTTAAATCACAACTTTTTTCCACATTGTATCTAAAAGCATGTCGACCCTGCTGGATATAGTTGCAGAGCTCTCTCGATGTGCTTTGGTCCCAGAGGAAGTCGACCTCTGCTCTTTTCCGGTGTTATGATGTAACGGAAAGGAAACGATTACTGCAGTAATTCCTTTAATTCTGTTTTGTTTTCATTTGGACACCAAACCCTTTGAGGATGACTTACCTTTTTAAATAAAGGCAGGGCTGTAACTGGTGGCCCATCCTGTCAGTGCACAACATGGTTTTACTCATTGTAATCCAGGGGTTGGAATTGTAGGCTAACTCACAAGATGATACGATACAATACACAGCTCACAATAACTATTATGATTTTGTGAGTGCAAGGCAGTCGTCAATGAATAATACATCATTATTTATCTGTTTAACTGAAGAATATAAAATGCCCATAAAAAGCTAAAGTGCAGGATTAATGTACTTATCCACTGTAATTGGTGTCACTTTCCTCTCTCATCACGCTTCACCCTTTAACTTCTTTCACTGCTGTCTGACATTATCTGGCTGTTTTTTCCATCACCTTCTTAGTTCCTGCTGCCTTCTTCTTCTTTGGCCAAATAACTCCCGTTCATTTTACCCTAATTCATATCACAAGCACCATCGTAATTGAATCAGAAGAGTCAAGATGATGATATATTGCTGTTACGATATTTTATCCCAACCCCTATTGTACAGTCATGCCAGTGGCTGGTTTATACTAATAGAAATCTTCCGGGATCGACTGAGCTCATTTGGATGCAGGGTTCACAGCCCAGTTTATTGATGACGTTAATCCAAATCACAGGATACACATGAAACAGCAGCAGGCTGAAGTGAAGAACATTTCCCTGAAATTTCCCTGTGGGCTGCCTAATGGCTCTGTTCTCAGCAGGAACAAAGAGGTCAGCATGTGCCACTGTGATTGAAGGCACGGGATTAGAAACTAAGAAGATGACTACAGATGAGCAGTGAGCTTTTAAATCCGTATGATGTTGATTTTTTTTTACTCTGATCATTGCAGAGACACTTGCATGTGTGAGCTTCAATGACAGGTCTTTATAGGAGAAACTACTCACTGACGTGAAGATTTGAAATAGGACATGCTTGCTATGATAAGCACAGGTCATCCATATGTGAGCTAACATAATGTTGCATACTAAATGCAACATGTGCCTGTTTCTGTGGCTGCAACATAATGTGTGCTAATTGTGCTTTATGTTCATGCCTGATGGAGGCTGTGTGACCACAGACAGGCTCTGTGCATTACAAGATGAGGAGAGATTAGAGCACAGTGGGTTAATCTTTAGGCCTGCCATCTGCCGGGACTATGAGAATTAAAGCTGAAGCTGAAGCCTCCGACATCAACATACACAAGTCACCTTACAGGTGATCTTTTTTTGTGAATATGATGTTTGAGTATCAGGTGAAAGTTATTTGTATTCAGCTTCAAAGGACATAAAACCATTGATGTAGCTTTGAATACTTTTATTCTAGTTTCCAGTGTGAAAGGCCTCACTGAGCATGATGGGAATTTGTCTGCTGCCAGAGGTCGATGATCTTAAATCATCTGTTGATGTTCCTAAAAATTAAAGATGGTGGTTTTTATTCTGCGTGTTTTATTCTGAAGGCATGCATCCTGACGAAGCAATGCCATACTGTTTGTTGTACAGAGTAGTTTATACACTCGACTTGTACCACTCAGATTATAAAGTAGATTTCATTTCCCTATGACAATGGACTGTAAAAGGTTTATTCATGTGTGTAAATCCTCTTGCATGCAACATGCTTTAATGCTTTGTATGGGAACTATACAATCGTTTTGTTTGTATACTTGACTTGTTCGTTTTTCTATAGGGATGGCAAAGTATTCAGCCTGTACTGATGCTTATGTTAAAGCCTGTGTTGATTTATGGTCCTTATGGACCCTCAAATCTAATCAAACATTTCTAAGCTTTCTCTGTATCCCTAATGTGCAGATCAGAGATATTTTATTAAAAATAATAATACATTAGACTTATATAGTTTTTCTGAAAACTCAAAGTCACTTAACAAAAAATAAACACTATAAAGAAGAAATAATGTCAGAGAAGGAGGATGAGAACAGTGTCTGTGAGTGGTTGTAGGTGAAGCAGAAGAGGGGAGTTTTTAGGGATTTCTTGAAAGTGGAGAGTGAGGGGGGGTCTCTGATGGTTTTTGGGATTGATTTCCAGAGGGCAGCAAAAAATAAGACTGAAATATTCTATGTAGAATCAGATCATATTTTATTAATATATTTTTGAAGGCGATAAAAAAAATAATATATACAACAGGGTTATTTGAGGCTGAATTTGGACACTTTTGTCTGAATTAATGTAAAACATTTTTGGAATCCAACTCTCCTGTAAATTTGACCACATGGAGGTATTTTTCCATTGGTATGTGTTTGTAGAATTAATTACTAGTGATATTTACGACCATCAAGATAATACAATTTAACATCTGTATAGAAGAGTTCCAGTGAGATTATCGATTAGATTATACGATAAACCAGTTTGGTTACTCAAAATGTGGTTCAAAATTTTCAATAAAAACTCAACAAAAACTGGGGCGCCAAAACTCAGCGGTTATAACGCGAGCCCCATGTACGGAGGCAATAGTCCTCAGCACAGTGGCCATGGGTTCAAATCTGACCTCGGCCCTTTGCTGCATTTCATCCCCCAATCTCTCCTCCTAACATTTCCTGTCTCTCTTCAGCTGTCCTATCCAATAATGGCAAAAAAGCGAAACGAACAAAAGAAATAAAATCCTGCTTGAATGTAAAATAATATGAAAAGTAGGACAAACGTCTTAATGCCTTGTTTGTCTTAATGAATAAATCAAGATTTCTCATCTTATCTCAGAAGTCAACAAATCAGCTTCATGATTCTCCACTATGACATCCAAACAGGAATCATAAGCTCATCAGATCATTCACTGCTTCCATCTACATCATCCTCTGTTTTATCATTATCCTATTAATTGAGTAAATAGTGGATATATATTTGTTCCGTTCCCGTAATGCAACAGATGGTTGTGGAGTGCATAGCAGATGGCACTGTAGAAATATAAGCAGTACATGAGCATTGAGATTCAGCATGGTTTTAATCCTTCCACTTTGTCCACAGCAGAGTGGGTCACTACACTCTTTGTAAAAAATGTTCACATCAAAGGTCAGATCTCAGAGGTAACAGCTATTACATCATTTAAATGTATAAAGGAGTAAAGGCTCTTTGTATTAGCTAACATTTAGTATAGTTCTGGTGCTATAAGAATAGTATAGTCCAAGTTTTAAGTCAAGTATAATATCGTGTAATATTTTAATTGGGATCATTCAAAAAAGTTGATGGAAAAAGATGTAATAAAGGTTTTTAATATGTTTGAACTAAAATAATATTTGTATCAGATCCTGTCAGACTCAAGCACACTCCTATGAAAAGATGTAGTGAGATACCATCAGATTAGTTTATTTATAAGGTTAGGAAAAATACTGAGCCACACCAACAATGTAAAATATGAGAAATATACCTTTCCATCATGTGCAGCACTGCAGTTATTCCCCTTGTCCTTGGCGGTAGCAGTCCCGTTGGACTGAGGAGGCCCAGCAGTGACTCTTAAGATTGTGTCATTGGATTAGCATGTGAGCATCTGCCTTTTAGCCTCCTCCACTCGCACACAAACACCTTTTCGTCTCATGTGCAGGTGTCTCGACGGAGCCGTCTTCATGGTGCGCTTTCATGATTTCATTCTTTAGGATGAAGAATGTAAAGATTTTACATTTGCCACTGCTGTTTGTGTTTGTCCATGCTTGCTTTGGTAAGTTAAAGGTCTTTATTCTGTATTTATAGTTGATTCTTTGCTGTGATCAGTTTGTGAATATTGCTCAGATGTATGAGACTCTCAGTTGAAGATTTTTGTAATTAAATTCTTTTCTTTTCTAATTAACTCGTGTTCTTGCCGTATCTAGTTAGTTGTTCTTTAGTGCTAATGAGTTTGTGCTCTGTATGACTCTAATTCTAGTAGATTTGTCTGGTTTTATACATTTGATTCTAAAGATTATTGGGAAATAGTAACAGCTAAAAAACAGAATCTAGCTCACAGTTATTTTGAAATTAAGAACAGTATTATTTCTACCTGCAGAGATCTGGGGTCTATGAATAGAAAGGTTTTCTTAGAGGTTGACGTAACTCACTTGTAATCCTAGTTAAAGCTGAAGAGAAAGCAGAGGGCGTGAGCACTGTATTGTCATCTTGATTCATGTCACTCTGGTATTAAAGCGAGACAGTTTAAAGTTCCCATGGAAGTTAAATAAAGGTTTATGCTTTAATTACACTTTAGCTCTTATTCTCATTTACATGCCGATATATTAGCACAAAAGAGTTGTTTTATAGTTATTGTCGATGCTACATTGAGTTAGTAGTTTTGTGGAAAACATACAAGAATATTGATAACTCATCCTGCACTTGAGGGCGTACAGTATACTAAGTTTGTGTGCAATGAAACGCTTCCTTTAATATTATTGTTTCTCTCGCAGGAGCTACGAGCTAGCTAGCAGTTATTGGACGTATGTGTTTGTGTTTGAAAGTTTTAACATTTAGTATTACTGGCCAATATAAAGACCATTAAAGATTCACAACAAGTCCCTCACCAGTCTCCTGTTTTTACAGGAAATATGTAAATATGTAGAATTTAAATAGCGCTCTTTTAGCTGTTTGATTGGCTGTTTAATGCAAAGCTTGATCCAAAGGCAACTGGACTTGGTTGAAGTCTAGTACAAATTTACCATGACCTGGAGGTCCTATACAGCACTGACTGCGTAATATTCAGTAGTAGTGACCCATGTTGTCACCAGTGACAATTACACACAAGTGTGCTAATGGAACCAAATTGACTTAGCTTAGTTTATCAAGCATTAGCATACAGCTAGTGCTCACACCATATTGAGTAAGACCGTTGCAGAAGTCAGCTGATAGAAGCTTTTTTTCCCCACCTCCTGAAATTCAACTTTCAGTCTTAAAGTCGACTTTCAAGCATTTAATAACAGTTTTTTAACTCTCTCCTCAGCACAAGCAGACTTTGCCCCCTACTTTTACGACAACGGACCTTACAGCCAAAATGGAAACCTGGCTCTGTTCAGCCTCTCGGAGGACACGGCTGTCGGTGAGGTCATCCTCCTTTAGTGTGAACAGCTAATAGGCAGCTGTTGCTACCGATCAACAAAATGTCATGTTTTGGTTGCCAGTATCTAAAGGGTGAAGGGTGATAAATAGTCTGTGATAGATCAACAGATGTTGTGCGGCATGTACATACGTCACACTAACATGCTCATCTGCTGGAGCCACCTGTTGAATGTGAAGATGGTTTTCTGGCTGTGAATGAGGTGAAGCTGGCTTAATACAGCCTCAGTCGGGCTGGGAACCTATGATACTGCTACCTGATGTGTTAGCCTTGTTTTTGAACAGAAGCTTTTCCCGAAATAATGGGTTAGATATTCTTTGCTTTTTTTTTTTGGAAAGAAATACAAATTTCCAAATCCAAATTTAATGTACATGTTATAGTTGTTTTTTTAAAGAAGGACCAATCAACAGTTTAGGCAAGTTTGAGTAAAACTGTGGAAAATAAACATTCATATACAGTATGTACTTATTATATTTCATGTTCATACTAAAGACTTTGCAAGTATGTTTAACCTGTACCCTCAGGCAGTGGTTCCCAACCTTTTTTTTCCTTGGAGCCTCCCATACTTGTATCTAGGAAAAGCTGAGACCCCCAAGTACACGGAATAAAAAAAGGATACACTGCTTTAAAAAACTAACATACATTTTACTAGTTTACACTGATCAAATCCAATCCGAATATTCCTACACACTTGTTTTTACCAAAATCATTTTTAACATGATTTTCTTTAATACCTACATTTTTAGGTGCTTCCACTAGGACCTCTTCTACTGAGGATTTTGCAATTAGAACCAGTTTTAATCTTTTCTTGAAATGTCAAATGTAGAATTTGGAATAGGAACATACTATCATTTATACTCATGCTGTATTTTGTGTACGTACAAAAAGGTCTTCCGAAAGTGTTTGTTGAAGTCACATCTGTGGTTCAATTGACTAAATTACAGCATCTGCTTTTAGGCACACAGATCTATTCACTCAACGGCACAGACCCTGAAGGCCAGAAGGTGAGCTACGGCCTTTCCTTTGATCCCGGGTCCAAAGAGTACTTCAGTGTCGACCCAGTGTCAGGAAACATCACATTGGTGGAACAGCTAGACCGAGAGGTAAAGTGAACACAGGCTTTAGAAAGATCAGTGTAAAAAAACAAAGACTTCTTAATCATGTATGTGTTTATTTAAACTTGTTTTCCATCTTTGCTAAGAAACAAGATTCTATTGATGTCCATGTCAGCATCACCGATGGAAGAAGCAAGGTATCAACTTTCAGTCCAATGTGTGTTTATGACATTTGATGTCATATTTTTAAATGAATAAAGCTATAATACCTCTAACAATGTTTCATGTTTTTTCTTTGTCTTTTTCTTTCAGGTAGTGGAAAGAGTCACAATATTTGTAATGGATGCAAATGATGAAAAACCTGAATTCCAAAACATGCCGGCCATCATTGATGTACTGGAAGTAAGTTATGCAAAAGTAAAAGCTTTATGAACCCTTGTGAAAAATATGGACATAATGTGGTTTAAAGTTTTTTTTGAAGCATTTCTGTTGCTCTGTTATTTTTGGTTTTGCACACTTTAGACAACTGTATCTGGCAGCAGTATCTACAGAGTCGAGGCAGTGGACCGAGACACAGGCTCAGGCGGCTCAGTCACCTACTACCTCCAGGTAACATTTTTGCAATATATCAAAACAGTATGCAAACGGATAAATGCTACTTAAATGAAACACCATCTTAAACTGTTGGGTGGTAATGTTAGCCTGTGTGATTTACTAAAATCAATTAATTAATATCAGATAGATTTTCTAATGCTCACGTGTGTATTTATGCATGTGCCTGGTTATACTGGCGTAGTTATGAGGATTAAATCACAATTACATTTGTGTCAGGCTACACTGGTGGCTTAGTGGGCTGCTTTGGAAGGGGCTGGCAGGCAATGTTAGTTTGCACTTTGGACTATTAGGACCGGAGAACAGCTGGCATGGAGTGACAGTGACGGGTGATTTGCGCACATCTGGCCGCTGCAGCTTTCACCTGCCTGGCCTGACCTTTAGCATATGGGCTCTTTACATCCAGATGGACAGAGTCACAGCCATGATTCAAAATGTGGCCTCATTCAATACTGTATGTTTTTAATGCAGACATCTGAGCTCTTTTCATGATATCTCACATGATGGTTGTACATGAGGTTCAGCGACAGGGACTTTACCCGTGTGACCTTTTTATGTGTCTCTTTTTTAAACCCTGATTATGTCCTCTTCTCTGTTGCAGAATCCTCAGTCCATTTTGTTTTCCATGGACAGAAACAGTGGTGTCCTTCGTTTGAAATCAGGGGAAATGTTGGACTTTGAAAAAACAAAGACACACTTTGTTACTGTCATTGCGAAGGTAAAGGGGGGAACCAAACTCAGTTAACATTTCTGGTGTGCCAAAGAGTCAAATTCTCCTAAATTTAAAGTAACCTTTGTTGACCTTTTTGATCATTAGCAGCACTAGCACATATAGCAAACAGGAGCATGGTTTATAAATGTGAATATAAGCAATGCATGTTTCAAGAAGACTTTAAATATTCATTTGGCAAAAGTTTTAAGGGGAAGGAAATATATTTAGGATGTTTGCTCTGTCTTCAGGACAATGCATGTGTGTAACAAACATTGAACATTAACATGAATGTGGTTGTTTACAAGAAACGTAACGGCACCTTTAAGATGATCAAATCAAAAGAGAGTCTTCCTTTAAACAGTGAGCTACAGCTTCAAGTGAGACACTGAGATGTTTCTTGTCATGTACGTTAGCATTGAAAGTTTACTTAGAGCTTGAAATATCACGTATATATGTATTAACAAAGCTTTGTAAAAGTTCCACAACATAAACATATACATAATATCTCAAATTGTAGTACTTCTGTTTGTTTGTTTTATTTTAAGTGTACATTTAAACTGTCTGTTACTTTTGTTTTCAGGACGGTGGAGGTAACTTTAATGGCAAGGAGCAGTTTATGTCATCTTCTGCTACCCTGACGATCAATGTCATTGACGTACAGGACACGCCGCCATCTTTTATCGGGACACCTTACTTTGGCTACGTTTATGAAGTCTCTGTTCCAGTGAGTATGAAAAGATTCTGCAGTGAAATCCTGCTTTGACTGTGCACTTTATTGTCATATCATAACACATAACACATGTTGTGGCGTTCTTATAATTATGTCAAAGGTTTATTTAGTATCACAATCAAATGACAATGCCATCTACAATGAGACGACGCCTTCAGGCAAACAACTCGAGCTGCACTGATTTCACACTTGACATGCGTCATCATCCACAGTCACCTGATAACACATCCTTCCAACTGGCGCTCTTTTTTTAAGCTGCAAGATTTCCGCTCTCTTCTGCGCCGTCATTGCCAGCTCTGACTTGCATCAGTATTGTTCTCTTGCTTTCAGCCCCACCATCACCCCCAGCATCCACCTGTAGCCTCCGATTACGGGGTTTAAGTAATTATCTCATCACTCCTCAAATTTCTAATCTGCGAGGAGTGATGAGGGCGGAGCCTATGAATGCCAAACACAAACTATGTTCTGCTGCTTTAATTTACATTTCAAACAAATACAAATGTGTGTTGTTGGACTGAAAGGAACATCTGTTACATTATCACACCATTTATCAAAGCACAGTCACTCTTTGTGAAATCTGTTTATTTTTCTAACCTTTTTTTTTTTTAAATAAGAACCAACAAATGAGCTCCAAATCCAAAGCAGCTTTCTCCCATATCACTCCGCTTTAATTGCTGACATTTAACAGTAATGCTGACTTTAACATAGCGTCTCTAACAGCACATGAAAGTCACGTTATCTCTTCAGTCACAAAATGTCACGACTGTAGCAGGTCATTCTGACTTTTATCTTGAAATACTAATGAGAAAAGTGACATTTAATGTTTCCATTTGAAGACTTTCATGCAATGGTTTGACGAGCTGTTCCCTAGACAAAATGGCTACAAATTCCTACACTACCAGTCAAAAGTTTGGACACACCTTGTTGAAATACCTGTCATTTTTTATAAACACATTTCGATCTAAAGGCGTTTGCCAGATGGCTATCACTTTCATTTTGTTGTGTAACACAACATTCCCAGATTTTTTTTAAACATTAACACTGTAACTGTTGTGTGTCCAAACTTTTGACTGGTGGTGTATACACTGTACTCTACACATGACTGTATACTATACAGTATAATATATCAATCCATAGCCAGCTGTTCATCAGATATATTATCACCTGTTTCCTTCATAGTTTAAAACTCTAAAACACTCACAACTACACTAAAAAAATCTTTTATAATCTTTTACCCAGGGATCTGTAATATTCATCGTAGAAGCAAAAGATGGAGATGTTGGAAACCCAAACCCAATCAGCTATTCCTTTGAAGAGGGTAAGCAGTGTTCAGTCAAAAGACAGAATGATTGTCAAAGAAAGCAGAAGTAGGTTCCTCGGTATCGTTGGTTGACGGCCTGCCCCCCCTCCCTGTTTGTTCCTATCCTTTTTCATGCATCTTATCCCATCTCCCTCTATCCCATTTTTCAAGCCCGGCGCAGCTTCGGTAGATGGCTGTTCATCATGAGTCTGTTTTTGCCAAAGATTTCTGCCTCTTAAAAGGACGTTTTTTCTTGCCACTGTAACTTTTGCTAAATGTTGCTAAGTGCTACGCTCATGATGGATTAACGTTGGGTCTTTGTAATATAGCAATGAGTAAGGTGTTTTACCTGCTCTTTTTATAAAGTGTCTCAAATAACATTTGTTATGAATTGGCGCTGTACAAGTAAAGACTGATTGATTGATTAAAGTGCTCACAGGTCTGTCTGTTTCTTGTCCCACCAGGTGACGACGGTGTTTTTGGCATCAATAAAACGAGTGGTTTAATCACGCTGCTGTCTCACCCCATAAATCTGAAGAGAGAAATCTTTAACATTAAAGTCAAGGTGAGTTCAATCAATGAAAAGAAAACTCATATGAAGTTACGTTCTCAACGTTCAATTCAACGACCTTTAGAAAGACAGAAAGGTCTGAAAAGCTTTTTTGTTTTTTTGCCTAGATTCGTTTATCTAACAGGGACACGTGCAATGATTATTGCTTCATATTTAAATTATAAAGTAGATGCCATGCATACATGTTTCTAGCTGTGGCTTATTTGCAACCCCTGTCCCAGGCTATATCTTAAAACAGAAGCTTTAGACTTAAAGAAATACAGAAATAGTGATACTATACAAATATCAATAAGATTAAATGTCTTATATCATGAATCTTAACAAGTTAATTTGGCTTGCCAAGATTTGACAGCCATATGTTCCCCTTTCCAGTTGAGGCCTTGTTCTTTTGTTTGTGATATCTTGAAGTAGGATGATTATCTGGCATTGTCAGGTGAATGTAGCTTATATTAAGTGTAATGAGATCATTTTGACGAGGAATATCAGATGAAATCAGAGCAAAAGTCCTTATTTCTTTTAACTTGTTTTAAACACACACACACACACACACACACACACACACACACACACACACACACACACACACACACACACACACACACACACAGACTGACTCACTGAGCCCCCCATCCCCCTTCCTCCTGCATATGCTGACTGTCTGCGCCACACAGAAGCTCCCCCTCCATGGACTCAGAGCCCCCCCCCCACCCCCTCCTCCTCCTGACTCTCAAAATACCTAAGTGCAATTTTCCACCAGTATGCGCTCAGCACCTGTCACTTTTCTAACCTTATTCTATATGTTATTGTATTGTTTAAAAACATTTGTATATTCTGTATATTGGCAGGTTTTGTATATTGAATATTTTCTATATTGAACAACTCCTACCAGGCATCTACAGGTTTACTCCATCATCATTGTACTTGTACAGGGACAATAAAGATATCTTATCTTTCAAGTAGAAGTCCAACCAGCTCTGGTTCGACTGGTAGATACAACGTCCCATATCCACACCTACTGACTATATAGTAAGTAATACATTCATAAACTGGGAGTTTAACATTCATAACTTTTCCCTCACTGTGTGCAGGCATCAGAGGTGAGTCCTGAAGGTAGACTCATGGACTACGAGGTGACCACGTTGGTGGTCCGTGTGCTGGACCTGAACAATAACCCTCCTACGTTCTACGGAGAAAAGGGCCCACAGAATATTTTTGAGCTGACCATGTATGAACATCCTCCAGAGGGAGAGATACTGCGTGGGCTAAGAATCACCGTCAACGACTCCGATCAGGTGGGGACAAAGTTATTGTATTTCATTTTTTACTCTAAAAATCTACAGAAAAGTTCATATTTTTCAGTGATGTTTTAAATTGTTTTCCAGAATATGTTCACGTTATTTGCTTTCAAAGTTGGGGCTGTGACCCAGAAGAGAGGGACTGTGATTGTTTTTATGCACTAACACTCATAATCTGCCCAAATTACAGTGCTTTCTAACAAAAAAAAAGATTCATTCAACATTCATTTTGAGGCTGTCTGCCTTCCTGTCTCTGAAATTACTTTAAGCCGGCCATTATTACAGACAATCCTTTTCAAATTGCAAAAGCCAACACAAATTAAAAGGCTCGCCATAACTATGCCATTTGTCAGCTTATGCAAGTCTCTCTGTGTGTTTGCAGCTTCTTTCGGCCTCGTCCAAATGGCTGCTGTTCACCAAATGTGTTCTCTCTTAATACTGTTACAACATCAGAGCATGCTCTTTTAGACCAGTGGCATTATGTTTTACTTAGAATATCACTGCTGCCACTGCTATCCTATCGATAGATCTCGTACATTAATGTAAAAATGAACTGATACAAAGCTTTTATATTGATTGAATGGACTGTACTTTACATGGATTATTCTTTACACATGTTTGCAATATCTTTATGACAAATGCAGATGACTATAAATAGGTTGCCGCATGTTTAACATAACTACATTGCATTTTCACTAATGAGAAACTCTGAATAATTTAATGATGTATGTTTTGCTCTTGCAGGGTGCTAATGCAAAATTCAATCTGAGACTTATCGGTCCAGGAAGGATGCTGCGAGTCGTGCCTCAGACGGTACTCAATGAGGCCCAAGTCACAATCTTAGTTGAAGATTCTGCTGCCATGGACTATGAGAAACACCATTTTCTCACATATAAGGTTAACTCAATACACTAAGTGTGCTTTATAGTAGATGAAAGTGGGATTACATTTCACAGAAGAACTGCACATATATCTTTTGCATTTTATTTAAACATCAAATGTCTCCCAATCGTTCTCCTCCTCAGCTACTTGCAGTCGAGATTGATACTCCTGAAAGATTCAGTGCCACAGCTGACATTGTGATTCATCTGCTGGACACCAACGACAACGCTCCCAAATTCTCTTCAGATTACTACATCGCCAGAATTCCAGAAAACTCACCCGGCGGCTCCAATGTGGTATCAGTCACGGTGAGCGCGCCCTCATCCCGTCTAAAAATACATGCTATCACCGACGTACGTCACTCTGATTTTAACAAAATGTCCAAAAGAGCCATTAATTCCCTAAATGTAGTCTTTATAGGCAGTGGGGGGTTGGGATAATATGGTTAAAGATGTAGATAAAAGCTAGGCGAGGTAAGCTGCCAGATGGCTATCACTTTCATTTCGTTGTGTAACACAAAATTCCCAGATTTTTTTTTCTCCTAATTCTTTGTAGCACATGCAGCTGCAGCACAGAAATATGTGCAGATATCAGATCAACACAGATGGATGGATGGATGGTTATATGCATAGATTGATAGATGGAGGGATGCATAGACGTACTGAGACAGATAAAACGAAAGATGGATCATCTGTTGTCAACGTTTCTTCATGTCAGCCCTGCAGGGGCTCAAAGCAACAGGGAGGCTCGCTAATAAGTCCTGCACTTGCGTGAGCGCAACAGAGGCTCATTTCCTTGATCCCAGGCAATTTCAATCAGATAAAAGAACAGCCCTACAAGTGACCTTGGACACATGGAAACATCAAACAGGCATCCCAGCAGTGACAGACAGATTAGCCGATGCCTGTGATGATGTTGGGATGACATCAAAAATCAGTCTTTTTATAGCTGACCTCGACAACATCATGTTCCAACACGACACAGATTGAGACAGTTTACTTCAGGGGCCATGCAGGCACAGAATTCACTTTTCTGTGTTTTCTAAATAGTAAAAAAAAAAAAACACACAAATTTACCTTCAATATTTTGAAGGGAGAGGGAGTAAAATAAGAAGGCACACGAAATTGAAATATTGGTAACTGGCCAGTAAATTGTAGGCACCATACTTTTAAAAGGTAAATACAGGTTACTCTGACTGCTTTGGAAGTTTTGTAGAATTAACCTGATATATGAAAGTGCTAAACTAAACCTGTATCATATTTATTTTGGTTAATTTTGTCTTCTTCTGTTTATTTACAGGCAACAGACCCAGACTCAGGACCCTGGGGTGACGTGCAGTACTCGATCTACGGATCAGGGGCCGACTTGTGAGTATAAGAATTTAGCTTAAATCAAAAGACTCCAAAGGAAGATACTGTGTGCCCTTTTTTTTTAACCTTAAAGTTGTATTATTTATGTAGAAATCAGCATAAAACATTTGAACCAAAATACATCCCCACTCATTCAATGACAGACATTAACTCATTCAAGTCTAAACTTTTTTTTAGACTAAATCATCGTCAAAATCATCCTGTGATTATTTTTGTTTTATTCTGCACAAGATAAAGAATTTTATAATAGACTCCAGCTAAATACTATACTGCTCCCTTGTGTCTATTCTTTGGTTTTCTTCGTGTAGTAATGGCAGTGTGACGTTGTGTTTGTGGAGATAATGAGGCAGACATTCAAATACAGGAGAATGAAAGCATTCTGACTATCACAAATAAAAATCATATCTTTAAAGATGTTGATTATTGTTAGGAGAAGAAAAACAAACATTAAGGGAGCGCTGATAGCATAGCAGTTATGTTATGCTGTGCTCCATGTAGAGAGGCTGTAGTCCACGTCACAGCAGCTGTGGGTTCAAATCTGACCTCTGCCCTTAGCTGCATGTCGTCCCCCACTCTCTCCTCCCAACATCTCCTGTCTCTCTTCAGCTGTCCTATCCAATAAAGGCAAAAATCCCCTCTCAAAAAAAGGTAACAAAAAACATTAAAAAGTCAACAAAAAATATTAACTGGAAACAGTTTCTTGACAGAAATTATACTGAAGCCTGAGTTTGACATTTTAATTGCACTGCTGTGTATTAAAACCAGATGAGCACATCTGCCTGAAAGCTGCAGAGGAACACGACAGCAGACTTGTTTTTCATATTTGAACTCTGTGCTGTTTATTGCACCTAAGCCCTGTAGTCCCTCGGAGGATTTGCTGGTATTTTCTCTCGGCTCGATTTTTTTATTACATTTCCAGCAGAAGTCTAACCTCTGAGAAAAAGGCTCAGTCGTCCGTGCTCTCTCTAAGCAGTAAAAACACACAGTGCACCCACAGCTTGCCTTTCTTTCAATCAGTGTATATAGAGTCCTAAAGATTCAGAGTAAGTGCCTAAGATGTCTCAAAACTAGGATAGTCAACGCTTTGAATGGAATATGTTTTTGATCACATTTCTATCTGCATGCCTCACAGGAGCAAAAACCTTGATTTAGAAACATTAAGAGCGGAAAAGCAAAGGAAACATGACCCCTTTGTGAACAGACAGGTGTATGTTAGCTCAGTCATTTCATGCCTCTTATCAATTAACCTCTTGCTTTGTGCAATGATATAATGTTAAAATGATAATATTTTTGGACCTCTTAGTACAGATTTTGAGCTCTGCGGTGATGAATTAGAGGAGATATGAGATGTCACGTGGTGTGCTGGGGAAGGATTTCCAAAATAAGTAGAAGAGGGAGATTTGGAGTGCACACTGGTTAAAACCATTTGGAAACAGTTTCACCACAGATTACTCTAGAAGGCCTCTATGAACCCAAAATGTGTAAATCAATACAACTTCTTGGTTCTGCTTCTGAAAATACCAGCGTTTTATAACTCTGACTCTACACTCCTTTGAAAACATTATAACTTATAGAGTTATCCAGAGGGGGAAAACCGTCCTGATCTTTGCCTGCTCGCCCTCTGTCTTTCCTCTAATCCTCTAATGGGATTGGAGGAGAAAATAGATGCTCTTTGCTTCTGACTACCTTACACTGTGACAAAGTCTGTGTAGAGTAACAACATATTTCAGCCAGTGGAGTTACACAAGCTCAGTCTTGCTCTGTATGTCATCTTTTGTAGTTGATATGATTGCAAATGCACATGAGGGGGATACTTCTAATACATAGCTAAGCGTCTTGGAAAAAGGAACACATTCGTTCTCTTTTTTAAAGTTAGATGAGAACATCAACCCTCTAATGATAACTCTTTTATTATATAAAGGTCTACCCACAGTAGGTGATTAGCCTAGCTTAGCATGAAGAGAGAAAACAGTCTTAAATTCAAAGGACAGCCTGCCAGCTCTTTGAATCATTAACCTGTTATGTATTTTTCTGATATTGAACCAAAAAGAGTTTGGTGTTGCTTCAGGTGTTCAGGTTCTGTAACTTTATCCATCAGCCCTTAATGCTACATCATCTGTGCTGTGTTACAGCTCATGTTGTTTACAGCCTCTCTTTCAAGACCACACCCTGCACCAGCTGCTGTTTGACAACACATAACTCTCTGTGACAAATAGACTTTTCATTCCTGTTTATGTAGGTAAAACAACCTGATAGTAAGTTTTATTTGTGCCAGTAGCTCAATATTAAACAATGAAACGATTGCTTTAACAGTTAAAGTGCATTTTCAGGTTTGAAAAGGTACTGTGATCATTTGTGAACCTGGTCTTGAACTTTGAAACTTAAATGATTAATTTGACTTTTTTAACAAATTGAAAAAAAAGACTTTCTTCACTTTATTGTCTCTTTTAAAAATTGACCAGTCAGATTTTGGTTAGGGCTGATATGATATGATACGACACGATACGATATGACACGATACAACGTAATACGACACTGCACAATAGGATACTATACGATATGACGCGATACGATACAATACGACACGATGCGATACAACAAGATGCGATACAACAAGATGCGATACACTTTATTGTCCCCTTGTAGAAATGTGTTTTGAACTGCAATGCTGTGCCATTACAGCTTTGAAATACTTAAAACAAACAAGGTGGTTTAAGCTAAATGATCTCATCCAAAAAAAGAAAGTACAATCTCGGTTAGCCAACTTATCATAAAACATAGGGGATATATTTTATAAAACATGCCATTGTATTCAATGGATTAAGTCAAGCTCATTTGAGTTGATCAAAATGAACTCACCACAGGTTCCTGATTCAGCCAACAACTGGGATCATCTACACCCAGCCGTGGGCCAGCCTGGACGCAGAGGTGAGGTCCAAGTATAACTTCTATGTGAAGGCGGAGGATGCAGAGGGGAAGTACAGCCTGGCTGAGGTCTTTGTGACTGTGTTGGACCTGAACGACCATCCACCTGCTTTCAATGACAACTTCCTCGAGACGACAATGGTGATTGGAGCGCCAGTGAAAATAGAGGTATTCATCTTTGTTTCAGAACTTTGTCAAATAAAGCGAGACTTAGGAATAATATCATGATAATGAGCTTTATAACTCGATGCATCTACCCCCCACGCAGGCTGTAGACGATGATGCTGAGGTACCCAACAACGTCATCGAGTACGCCATCATGAAAGCGGATCCAGACAACAACATCTTTGACATTAACGCTGACACGGGGGAGATCATGCTCAAGTCCTACATCAAGTCCATGGCAATCATTCAGAACATCACCAAGCAGAGCGACTGCACCTGGTCTCTGGTGGTCCAGGCCCGGGACCAAGGCCAGCCGTCCTTCAGCACCACCGCAGTCATCAAGATCGACATCACTGAAGCTGTAAGTTGGAACAAAGAAGATGATAAACATATGTTCAATGAATCCATGAATCCATGTTGGGGTTATGCCTATCTAAAATATGATATGATGAATTCCACAGAATTAATTCTTCAAGTGCGTGAAAAATAGTGTGAGAGTCACAAACATCCGTTCATCAAAAGTTAACGTGATTTATTTTATGCTGCTAGGTAGTCACACTAGATGTACCTGTAGGTAACGAGTGTTAATGATCAATAAGAATTGTAGCAAATCTGCTTCATGACCTCACAAAGTCGAGTGTAAAGTACATTTGAATGTATTCCTTCAACCCTAGTATAAGTGTCAGACTATTAGTGAAACCACATTTTTACTGTTTAATGTGTCGAGAACATTTTGACTGCAGATATAGCGTGACTGCTCATTTTCTCCATTTTCCAAGTGCCCAGTTATCAACAAGTTAAAATGCACGCTGACTCAGAGTTGGATGCATTTTTGGTGAAATCATTGTTGATTGCAAATTACTGATCTAACGATTTTCTTCTGTATTCTATATTGATTTTGACCTATGTTTTCTGTTGACATTTCTGATGAATTTCTTTGCAGAAGTTTTTTGTGCAGCATAGGTCGTATCAGTGCTTAGGTAGCATTAAAAGCCGTGGTCATCGACATCTGAATCTCACACAAATGCAACTGTCATGTTTTCAGATCAAATCCAGATTTTTCTCGTACTTCTTGGACCTCAGGAGACATCCAGAGTCTGTGTTTGGGATTTGTTTGACTGTTGTCACCTTCGCAGTGTCGCTCACAATCTTCATTTCCACTGTTTTATACTGGTCCTCTGTGAAAAAGTCCCGCATCCAATCTCAGGGCAAGATCAGAAAGATTATTAGGAGAACAGCGCCATAAATGGAACTTGCCTTGAGATCATCAGCATAAAATTAAACTGAACTAAACACTGTGGTAGACAAGAATTGTTAGTAATTAATTTGACTTTGAGAGAAGTTTGTGGTAGAATTTAGCTGTGTCTGTAAAAGAGTACAGGAGCACAATATAAACAGCAGTTACCATGTTTCTTTTTTTTAGTTCTCATATTTTGATGCTTGAACTAAAGCAAAATAAAATAAGCCTATTTGTTTTATCTTCACATCAAATAATGTCTTCATTCTCAGAAGCTGGATGATCTCAGCTATGGTTTTCCTAACCATCCTCTCTGATCTTGTCTTGACAAATAAAATACAAAAGCACAATGAATTCAGTCCAACACTTCATAATCAATCTGTTCAATTTGCAAGACATCCACCAGCACACTGAAAGGTCACGAGTGTTTTCATACAAACAGTTTACGGTGGTTCATTTTCAGTGGATTTTAAACTCTTGTATTCTGCACCACACATGATATTTCTAGCCAAAAGATCAAAAACATGCATTTCTGCACATACACAGACAATACTTAAATATTCCTCTTTGTGTTAAAGGCTTTGAATTCACACCCATGGATTTATATTCTCCCTGTGCTCTTTTACAGACCCAACTCAGTGGGGGGCCTTTGGGATCATTTTTGATGCAGAGTAGAAACAAGCCCTTGCAAATCGTAGCCTTGCTTGCTGGTGTCATTAGTTTATTGGTCATAGTCACAGTCGTCATCTCCACGGCAACATTCATGCGCAACAAAAAGTCCAACCGGATTCTTCCGAACCGCCGCGTGAGGAAGAGGCAGAGGAACCAGCCCGCCTGGAACCTAAAAAACCCCTTCAAGAAACCAGAAAACCCAGGACAGAAATTCAAAGTACAGGAGGAGGAGGAGGAGGAGAAGGAGCCGGAAGTCATCGTAGAGAACGTCAACTACAACAACAATGTCGGCAATCTTGTGAGACACTGGTCCCCGCCTCCACCGCCCTGTGCCCCATCCCTGCCCCCTCCTCCACCACCCTGCTTCCAGGGCGAGAGGCACTGGGTGGTGCCCACTGTCTCGGCAGCAGTGGCAGCAAAACCAAAAAAAAGGCCTGTGACAACCAGGCGGGACACTGTGAACAATGCGCTTGTGTCAGAGCTCAAGATGAGATTGGAGCAGAAGAGGATGCTGCAACATCAGTAACAATCGGCAAAACAAGCTCACCTCAAGGTCCATGTTTGAGCATTTGGTCCTGGAGTTTTCAAGTTCTCTGTCAGGTCCAGTCTGCTAGCTTTCGTACGAATTTACAATTTATAATATCCAATGTGACTTCTCCTATATTTTGCCCTTAAAACTTGTAGAAACTTTGAAATGGAATTCCAACATCTGCACACCTCACGGTCAAAAATGATGACGATCATTTGTTCAAAAGCTCCACAATAGCTGCTGAATAGACCTTGTGGTTGGTTTGTTTTGTCCACAGACTTTTCCAAGGTTAAGAATGAATTCTTTGTGTGTGTGTGTGTGTGTGTGTGTGTGTGTGTGTGTGTGTGTGTGTGTGTGTGTGTGTGTGTGTGTGTGTGTGTGTGTGTGTGTGTCTGTGTGTGTGTGTGTGTGTGTGTGTGTGTGTGTGTGTGTGTGTGTGTGTGTGTGTGTGTGTTTTCAGAAAGAGTAAATACACTGAAACTGCTTGTTGTGCATCATTATTCAGATTCTGTTTTTAATTTTCACTCTTTTTCCTTTGTTTCTGAATCATGTCTTTGATTGGTCAATCATTCGGTAACAGGTTGATCCCAACCTTTGAACTATTTGTTGACACACTAGTGGCTTAAATTTCCTCACCTCCGATCACCTGTTGGGAACGAAGTCATTCAGACTCCGATAAGTCACACTGTTTTTTTGGGACCCAACCAAGCTCCTTATAAGAGATTTCATGACACTTGAACTGACTAAAGAGATCAGCGCGAGGGAAGGGAACCAAAGTGATCACGTTAGGAAAAACCTCTAATCCTACTGCTGCAGGTGAACAGCACTGTGTAGGTCCCTGACTTTTCATGTGACACCCTACCTTTATTTTCAATTCAATTCAATTTAATTCAAAAAACTTTATTTATCCCTTTGTGATTCAAAGGACTGTGATTTAAATGACTGTTTGTTTACAACTGTTTATGTCTTGGTGTCTTTTTTTTGTTTAAGAGAACTGTTGTCAGGATTTGACTACCAATAAAATAACTTTTTAATTACAAACATTTAAACCACTTCTTTGAAATTAGAACTAGAAGTGCTTTATGATGGAAACACACTACCACAAATAGGAGTCATGCATTTACATTCAGCTTTACACTCTGTGTTTGAGAAGTCGAAGTGCAGAGTTCAGCACGTAAAATGAGCCCTGTCAGTGTTATATCATTATGTTATTAATTATAGCGTGATGCATTCACATGCATGCCATATTTCAAAGTTGTAGTCAGAGGTAAGCTGATTGAACCGAGTCATACACTGTAAGACAGTTCACTCAGGGAAGACAAGTAAATTAATTTCTTAAATGAATGAAAGATAATTCTCTATTTTATAAAAATGACGTTAATAATGATTATTTGTCAGAAAGTCTTGCCGTTTATTTTATTTTATTAGTTTATTTGAATCAGGGACAGTGTACAAAAAAACAACAACATTAGTCTCAGAAGAGATGAGATGCTTTGTACCAGATTTAGCTAACTAGCTAATTTCCATCTGTTGTCCCTGCGTTTGAACTCTAAGACGAGAAAGAAGCCAAATCTATCCCCCCGTGGAGTCCAGACACTGGTGATGGAGGTGTCGGCCAGTGATGTCGCCTAAAGCGGATGAGATGGCGAAACTGCAAAGATTGGGCGGTAATGCTGAGGTGTTGGGCGATGATGTCATCTGAGGCTAATGAGACAGTGGAGCTGATGAAACTGCAAAGACAGGGCAGTGATGGAGAGGTGGAGATTTGCATGTAACAAGAGTATGAATGAACTGAGGGAAGAGAAAGACACATTAAAAAGGACAGCCACAGTATGATAGGACTAACGATGAGGGAGGGGAGCAGTGTTGGATAGATGTGACCAGCTGAAAAAAACAGCTGATGACTACAGGAAAAGGTGAATGACCATGTGTAGTTTAACAACAATTTCAAGTACATGTAACAACGTATTTCACATTTGATCTCGCTCAGTTTATTCTGCAGATATTCAGACAGCCAGTGGGATATTTTGGTTCATCTGGTCATAACCAGCTACAACTGTCCAGGATTAGATTGTAGCCTTGAAGGCTCCATGAAACTCACAGAGCCACAGCTTTTCTTCCCACTGGTTTAAGACCAACACCTTCTTAATGAGCCTGCAAACAGAACCTACTGCCCCCTACTGGCTGCAGAGGAGAAGATGTTTCACTTCAGCCCTTGAGTGAAAGATGAAGAGATTTAAGGTCAGTGTTCCCAAATCCTCAAACAAATGATAATAACTCAAACTGAAGCGTTTATGGCCTTAAGGGAGATTTGGTTGAATCATATTGTTTCTAAAGCTTTTGTTTTGTGCATGATGTGTTAAGCTATTGAAAAAAAATAGAACTTGAACAAAGCAGTGGGTCCAAACATGGAAGAGAAAAGCAGGATTCTGCATACAATCAGAGTTTAAACGTTTTATACAGCCTTGCATACAAATATTGCTAGCAGCAGATGTTCAGCAAATATATCATCCTGATCCAAGCCCTTTTGCTCTTCTCAGCCCCACTTTCAATGTGAACGCTCCCAATTATGAAGTTACACTGAATCCCTCCCTGGGTATTTGTGTAGACATCCCCACTAAACATGCACACGATTCAAAAGTTACATAAAACATGAAATTTGCAGATTACACTCTCTCTAATCCAAGGACCAACTTGTTCATCTTTGTACAATATTGCATCCTTGGCTAAAAACCAAAAGTCCATCTGTCCTGATCTAGTTTGGACTGATAAGATGTGTGTGACTGGCATCGAACTTTCTGCAGCCTCAGCTGGCACATTTTACAAGGTTATGCTGATGACGCACAGCGGACTATGGGGGGATTATTTTTTTTGCATTTGACAAAGTAAAAACTGCCTCCTACACTCAGCCAGATTATACATATACATGATGTTTCAGGCCAGTGCAAGTCGCAGAGATTCTTGAGGAACCAAACACGTAATGTAGGTCATAAATTGTCACACACATTAAAAACAAAAAAGTTTTCTGTGCTGCAAGCTGTTAATGCTCTGAAATGAAATGAGGGAATATGAGGAGAAGCCCAAATGATCATGCATTATGCCATGTAAGAGGCAGCCGGGATTACTGGGCTATTTGATAGAGGATTACAGAGTTAAAAGTTGCAAAGAGCAATGATGTTTTAGAATGAAAGAAAGCTATGCACAAGCTTTAAAAAACCAGATATGTGTTTGAAGGAACGGGAGTGTAAGCGGTTAATGAAATATTTTCTTTTTTAAATAAAAATGAGAAAAGAAATCATGATATGTACATGGTTTACTCCTAATCTTCAAAATTTGCAGCCTAACGGATCAGCGGTTGTCGCATAGCGTAGTGTATAATAAAACACAATGTAAGAGGGAATAAAATAAGATAAACCCAAATCAAGATGTAATTCATGGGTGTTTTCAGCTGATATTGAGCTTGCAGAATTGCCATGTCTGGTGAAAAACACATTGATGAGACAGCATCAATCCCCAGCCTGCAAATCATATAAACACATCTGAACAAGTGAGAAAGCAGAATGGTCTGCGCTGCAGAAAATGAGAGCTGCCAATCTCAGGCAGCCGTTTAAAACCCTAATCTCAGGTCAAGTGAAGCGGGGCCCCAGCACAGATGAACTGATCTCCTTGCATCACAGAAGATGGATGAATGGAGGAGGGGGCTCGTGTGATCTGATCATTAAGTGACGCCAGGAGGGGGGATACTGGCGAGGATGCCAGTGTTTGGGTATTATGTCAAATGAACAATGCCATTGGCTGAAGGATATCCGTTGTGCCATCTGTCTGGGCTGGTCGGCACAGATCATGTGTGACGCATGGCTGCCCCGGGTTGTGTTCACAGAAGTGGTAAACAGGGAGCTGTGACGGGCATGTACAGTGACGCAGGGTGGATTAAACAAATGTACATGATACTTCACAGTTTACGTTTGGAGATATCACTTCATCAAATGACTGCAGCCATTTTCTGTTAAGTCATTTGTCTCCGAAAGGGATGCTCACTAGTGGTGACTGTTTTCAATCCTCTCAAGTTTCTTTAATGAATAGAATTTACTCTTAGTTACCTATGGATACATTCAGTTTGATTTGATGCGGTTGTTTTGGTCCGTTGATAAAAACCAGAGCCTCAGCTGTAGAGTTGGTCGTCTCTCAACCAGAAGGTCGAGGGTTCGATCCCCAGCTCCAGCTGCCACATGACCGATGTGCCTTTAGGCTAGACAATTAACCCTAAGTTGCTCCTGCTGCTTTGCCAGCGGTGTGTGAATGTGTATGAATGGATTAGTTGATATACTTTACAAAGCAACCTCTATCACCTGTATGTGAAGGTGGTGTGAATGGGTGGGTGGGACCTGCGGTGCTTTGCTCAAGTCCATTCACCATATACCATAGAATATAAGTGAATTTAAGAATTTTAAGAATTTAGATTTTTAATAACTAAGGGGGAACCAGGAACTCCAAGCATGAAAAATGCAACAATGAGGAAGGAAATACTTTAAAGGCCGGATTACCGCACAGGCCTTGAAGTATCCTTCGTGATTACTTTTGACAATATTTTTAATGTTTGAAAAAATATTTGAGCAATGAACAAGCAGTTCAGATGTTGTTCTTCATCAGTAGCATTCATTCGCAGAGCATAAGAACAATATCTCTTGATGGCAGCTATGAACTAGAAAATGTTTACAACACTTGAAACCTGTTTTATTGTTCATATGGACACCTGAGAGCTGATTTAAAACAGACCCGTGAACCTGGTCTTTACTTTGTCACTAACTTGCCAACATCAGGAAACAATGAATAAATCCAAAAATACTGCATTTAAAAAGTTTTTCAGTTTTACATGAAAACCAAGGAGAGCTGCTCAGACAAGACATAAAGGTTTTGTTCCTTGTCACATTATTCTGCATCATGAAAGAACACACATCCACGTGCACAGTTTCATTTTAAATACAAAGCTGTAATTGAAAAATGTCACATTGAGCATTTACACAAATCCAGTAATACACGATACACATTCATTTAAAGAGAAATATAATATCTCAGCATATTATCAACAAGGTATATCTTTTTTTTTTTTACTTATTTAACTTCTTTAAAATACTTCTGATGGAGACATTTCTACCAACAGACTAACATTGAATTATTTCACATATTGCCTGATTTGAAAGATTTTCCTTTTAACCAGAATCAGTATGATTACATTTAAAATTATGTACACTGTAGATAACAATGAGCCCAAAAGTTACATCACAATGACAACAGTCTGACAAATAAATACATATATACATATATAAAACGATATTAAAGTGCTAAGACAGACTTACATATACATAAAGCAAGAGATAACCTGTGGATATACTACTGAATATAATTATTCAATATGTGCTTTACAGAATTAAATGAAAGAATTCCTTCATTTAAATGAATCACATGGCTTCATATACTGCAGCAATTTGTATATGAAGCCTGTCTTGTTAACACACATCATGATAAAAAAAAAAAGACAAACGTCATACTTGATAAAGAAACCAACTGCAGCACATTCTGTACAGTGGTGCAAATCGTTGAATTACACTCTCGACATAACGGTCATCATTCACATCTTTGCAACAAACTCCTCGGCCTAGAACAGAGGAAGAGATGAGATTAAAACCAAGGCAGGAAATAGTGTCACATAACTGAAAATGTAAGCTATAAATTCAGCAAATGTATTTTTTTTAATTATGATTTCCAAAAAGTGTCACAGAGTGAGTCTCTGCTTCATTACAAGATCAGTTTCATGATTTCCTTTGTTGATTTAATAATTATTTAATACAGTTCAGCTGTGAGCATGCTGTGATCAGCCTTGCTCTTATGCAGCCTGTCATCTGACCTCCTTCTCACCTTCCTGTCTTCCGAGGAATCTTTATTGACCAGGCCCTCATCGCTGGCCGCCTGCAGGCTGTCGAAGGTACCCTGCCTGTCCCGCTCCAACGCCGATGAGCCGCTCTCCCTCCGCCGGTTCTTCCAGGTCTCCATGATGACCTCCAGGCAGGTAAACCGAGTGTCAGTGGTGCAGGCGTACATACCTATTGGCACAGCCAGCACCATGGCTAAAACTATCACAACTATGTGAATCAGCTTCTCCCTCTGCTCCATCTCTGTGATATCACTCCCTGTTACGAACACGATGCACTGGCCGGATCGTGGCACCTGGTTCTTGAGGGTGACACAGATTTCATATTTGGTTGCAGGCATCAGATCAGAGACGGAGTAAGAGTGAATCCCAGGGCCAATGTAGACCATTTCTTTCTTATCATGGTCTGCACGGCCGAAGTGGATGGTGAACCAGGTCTCAGCTGGGTGGTCCAAGGCAGCAAACCACTCAATTGAGATACCACGCACTGTTTGTTTGGCGATACGAATGTCAATGTAGACGTTTTCATCCTCAGCTGCAGGCGGAGCAGGCATGCCGGGGAGGTGGGAAGACTGGGAGCCTTCAGGAGAGCGTACGTCCAGCTGGATGCTGACGGAGGAGTTTCCAATGAAGTTGACGGCGGTGCAAGTGTAGATGCCGCGGTCTGCTGCGTGCAGGGAGGGGATCACCAGCAGGGATCTGATGGTGTCTTCATCCACTCTCTCAAGGGATTCTGGGAGGACAATACAGATATACACTGTTATTATTAGAGAAATGCTAAATTAGACAAATAATTAGATTGAAATTGAACCCAACTTATTTCCCCACATTCAGGTAAGCAAGCAAAGTGTGCCACATTTATAGGAACAATAGGACTCAACTCACATTACACAACACAAGTAACTGATACATGCATGTACGCCAACAGCTTTAAAACAGATGTAAGGCCTGCAGTTATCTTTTATATCAATTATATTATACGCTCAATTACTCCATTAATTATGTGATAATGAAAACTTCAGGAAAAAGACATTAATGCCAATAAAAAACATGTTTCATGACTTGATCAAATTACTAGTTTTTTTCTGACCAATATACACAGAGTAGGGACATTGAAATATTTTACGTGGGGACAATTACAAACATGTTGTGGGCGCATTGTGAGCAATATTGAGTGTTAAGAATGTTGTTTACTTACAGTTGTTGATTTAATACTAAATTTGTATGTATGGGATATTTGTGATTGCCCTTGAGAAATGGAATAATAAAATAAAACAGTTAGAATTTTTCAGTCATGAGTTGAAATTAAGGGCTTTATTTAAGCTCCTGTGAGGAGTTTTCAACTATTTATAAAAGAGGCTGAATTTAATACAGATACCATCAGCGAGAGAATATTGATTATGCAGTTATTTCATATGCCGGTCACTCCTGCTGCTGGGTCCAAAGTTGGCATAACCCCAAAATTCCTCAAGGTGAGCTTTAAAGACCTCAAAATGTAATATTTCATAGATCTGTTTCTTCCATTAATTCTGGGTTGCCAAAATCTATAGAGCTAAACATGTTCATTTATCAGAAGTGTTTGATCTTTGAATCTCAGGAAAACAGACACTGAGTATGCAGGACAAAATGCATTCATTTAAAATGTATTTGGAAGTGCACAATTGATAGGAAAATCATTTATTCAATGAAAAATAAAAAATGTTTAGTTTTTGCTGTTATTTTATAAGACTGTGAGAAATGCCTAACCACATTTTTTCAACATTATTTATGGCGGACTTGGTAGTTTAGTCTTAAGTTAGTATTTTATAGAAGATGTTTAAGGACCCTTTTTGGCAACCTAGGAAAACATAATCTTGTCCTTATTAAGGCCATAGACCTGAAATGTTTGCATTCTTTTACTTTAAATTAACCATTCTTAGCTATATTTTATAAACCCTTTGAAAGTCTAGTGTAGATTGTAATGTTATTATGAAGACTAACCCACATTCATTTCTTCTTGTGCGGTCTGTTTGTCAGGTTTAAAGCACCTTTACTTGTGTGTATGCTACTCAATTTACCTTAGGCTTCTTTAAATAGACACTATAGTAATAGAAGCAGCTGTCTGCTCGGTGTTAGTTGAGTTGGACTGATAGTTGCAGAGATGCTCTTCAGTAAACTCTCCCCTAAAGGTTTAGTATAATGACGCAGATGTTTACTACATTTCACAGTATAGCCCAACATGGTTGATATTAGACTCCAGTTAATCCGCAACACTCTTAATCAACAGTGATGGTGTTGTGAGCCAGTATGCAGATTGACCCTTCTCTTACAGAGGGGTTACAGATTAAATTGTGTGTTTAAGTATCTAATTAAACACAAGATATCACTCGATATCACATGATGTTTGCATCACACTCTTACCATGAAATCCTCTGATTATCTTCAGACCATATGTCCACCACACCGACGGGTCCGGCCGGGCCTTTGCGAGGCAGCGCAGGGTGACATTTGCGCCCAGGGGCAGACTGATGTTTGCGGACGTGGTGGACACGATGGGTTTGACGCACGCCTGCAGCTCAACCTCGTGGAAGAACTTTCCCGCCCTAAAGTCCGGCCCTGAGCAGGTCAAGTAGGAGTTCATCAGTATAATCGGGGGCCGTAGAGACCTGATGAACTCCACGAAGCCCTTCAGCCGGCAGTCGCAGAGCCACGCGTTGTCGTGGAGCGCCAGGACGACGTTCGGCCCGGAAACGCTCGCCTCCCGCTCCTCCATGCTCTGCAGCTTTTGGACTAGAGGCCAGTTCTGGAAGACCTCCTTCGATATGACTGTCAGCCGATTGAAAGACAAGTCTAAATAAGTTAGACCCGGCAAATATCTTAACGCATGCTCTGGCAGGACGTCCAGCTGGTTGTGCTTCAGGTCCAGGATCTTGAGGGCCGGCGTGTCCTCGAACGCTGTCCATGGTACTGAACGTAGCTTGTTTCCCTGTAGACGGAGTTCAGTTAAGTTCCCCAAACCTTCAAGGCCCTTTGAGTTTATGACTGTGATATCATTAAAGTTCAACCACAAGTTCTCCAAGGCGGATGTTTTTGAGAAAGCACCTCTGGGTATTTCTGTGAAGTGTGATTTTTCTATTCGGATTTTGGTCATATCATCTGGAAGGTTTTCTGGTATGGCCCCAAACGCGCTCTCCTCCATACAAACAAGAGACCTGCGATCAAAGCGACATTGGGTCACTGATTAACCAGATGCTTCATAAACAAAATCAACTTAGATCTAGACCTCAAAATACCTCTTTAATCGTATCTTTTATGTAGGCCTACTTAACAGGCTAGTCAAATTTCTTAAAGGCTTCACCATATGTCTTTAATTCTTCAAACGTCATCCACTGACACAGTTACACAGGTTAAAAATAGCCTACCTGTGGCTTGGTTTAGATTGGACTACATGAAAGCAGGTCTTACCTTCCATGACGGTCTTCTATACAGCTACACCCGCGTAAACATTGAGCAAAAGTCTCATACGTCTGACCGGTAAACACAGCTATAACCAGCAGGTAACAAAGTATGTCCATAGTCTGCGAAAATACCTAAAGTTAAGGACTACATTCGTGCTTAAGGCATACCGACTGCGGCAGACGGGAGAGGCTTATTAAGCTTAATCCCTGACGTAAAGCAGCGCGTATTCAACAAGTGGTTATTGGGAGGGACACGCGCGATTAACCTCACACTGACTGTGTCAGCAGGTCTGACCCAATAAAGGTTGAAATCGGCACAACTTTCAGAATTTTTCATTTTGTATTAACAGGGCCTACCTCATATGTGGGCCCAACGATGTCTACAGTCTACCCCATCAATATGGGATAACTGCCCCCAAAAAGCTGATGCAGTCAGTGACATAAATACCTCTACTTAGTCTTTCTTCAGTGGAGGTTGGATGAACTGCAACAAGTACAGGAAGTCCACTGTTATCATGTTGTTGTCCACCCTGTCATTTCCAAAAAAACACAATATATCTTTGAGAAAGTGACTTGATTTCTGTCTGGAAATGAACAATATGCAATGGAAATGTATTTACTCTTATTCGATTTGTCCATGACAAGGTGAACATATTTCGAAGGTCGCTCGTACATTGTTAGCTTGCAGTTTATTTGTTTAAAGTTCTGGAGCTTGACCACCATGACATTTTGACAGCCTAAAGTCTACTTAATATAATGTTGGACCCCCTCGAAAACGAGATGGTTCATCTCAAGGGGCTATCCATCCATAAACAGAATTTATCATTATATTGGGCATGACGTTAAATGAAAAATCTCATCTTTTTTTCTTAGAAATGACGAGGTCTCAAAGTCTCTTTATGGGGATAATGATCCATAAATGCTAATACATTGTTAATAAAAGATTGTCAGTATTCTCTGCAAAGACAATAAGAGGGACATTGGAGGGTCTAATAAATGAATTAAAGAGGAAAGCTTCCCCTAACCCAAAAGATGTTTCTGTAAATTGATTATAACTGAAAACACATACAAACCTTTTATGGTATAATACACTCAATTCTTATCTTCTATTTGTTGAATCTGCTGTGTTCTTTGTTCTGACTTTATTGGGAAGCACTGTGTTAATATATACATGCTTTCTAAATAAAGGTATTAATATCAAGATAGGAAAACCTTAAAGTTTAACACCACCTGCGTCAAAACAATGACCGATCCTGTCAGCAAATCCACATGAATACGATCCAAAGTGTCATTTGAGCCACCCTGTTCGAATTCTTGCTGAATTAAATCCCAGTTTAGAATCAAAACAGTGAGCTAAAAGTAGAAATTTAAAAACACACAATACCTCCATGTGGAAATTTGTATATAAAAGTTTATTTGTCTGAATTCAAATAATATCATTGGACTTCATAGATCTACATTGACTGGGGTAATGATGACTCTAGGTGGCACTAAACAGGTACATAGAGATATTTTAGTAGGTGTCTCTTTGTGGGGAATAGAAATTATTTTACATTTTGAATCTTCTCCACCTTATTTACAAAGTGTCATAGTTCAGTCCTTTCTGTACTTCTCTCCAGCTCCGGCTTTTCTCCATCACCAGAGTGTTGAACCATGCCTGTGTGTATATCTTCTCCGAGAACGTATGACGGATATATACAGAGGCACAGACTTAACTGTATATGTAAGTGTACATCATCCAGTACAGTATTTACAAATCATACACATACATATGTGACATAAACACCGGAGGATCGACCGTTGAGTTCCCTTTTAGTCAGATCAGGATGTGTAGGTTTTTTCTTCGCTGGGCCATGCAAGTGAGATGAAAAATGAATTCTAATTATTGTTATGCTCCTTTTGCTTTTCACATGTTTTCTTTCTACTGGCTTTGTGATAAAAAAAACAACAATTTTTAGACATTAAAATTTAAAATCTTCCTAAACTGATATTTCCATGATGGTGCAGCGAGCAAAAGTCCTCTGATAGAAGTTGGCTCTCTGCGGCGGCGGTGTGGGCGGCATGATCCAGCGAGGAGGGACAGGTGGGGGGGGAATCCCAGGGTGTGGGCGTGTGGGAGCGCGAGGGAGGGGGGCTGACGTCAGGATGATGCTGAGGATGAGAGTATGGGTAATGATGCGGATACGGGTGAGGGTGGAGATGGGGATGGGGATTGGACTGGTGATGGGGATGGGGGTGAGGATGAGGATGGGGATTTGAGTGGGGATTGAGATTGGGACTGGAGCGTGGATGCGGGTGAGTGCGAGGAAGATAGCGTGGAGCAGAAGCTGGAGCTGGAGCATGATGTCAGCAGAAGTACTCATTAGGCTGTCCCTCTATCTTAGCTGTGGCCTCGGAGTCCAGGCTGGAGCGGGCGGACAGCAGTCTATTGGACTCCTCTGGGTTCAGTCTGTTCAAATACTCGCCCTCCAGGCCTTTGGCCTTGGTGCCGGGCGACAGAGTCTCAAAGGTCACATATGAGTCTTGGATATCCTTGGATTTCTTCCCCCAGTACTTCTGGATGCGTCTCTTCAGCGCCCCGCAGCATACGATGACGGTGAGGGGGACGGCGATGATACAGGCCACTGTGATGACAATCACATTAATAAGCCTCTGGGTGCCCGTAGCACTTGCTGCTTCGTCTGTTGAAAATATGACACACTGCTCCTTTTTGGGGATCAGTCCCCGCACACACACACAGGCAATGTACTTGGTCCTGGGCACCAACCCCTCAATGGTGACCCGATTCTGCCCGGCCCCCACATTGATCTTCCTCATATCCCTCTCTCCAAACACAGCATATAGCACACTGAAAGCTGTGGTGTTTTTTGCTTTAGGGGCTCTCCAGTTTAGAGAGATTGTATTGTCTGTGTCCCCTACCACCTTCACAGAGCGGACAACCCTGTCCGGGTCCTGCTGCAGGGACGAGGTGTTGGCCGCAAGGTTGCTTAGGTTAGTCTTCTCCAGATCCAGCAGGGAGTCTGGGATGGAAGAGGTGGCGGGCCCTGGGGTGGCTCTGTCCGCCAGGCTAAAACTGGCAACTCCAGGGTCAGGACCGAGGCCAGGTGGAAGGCCTGGATCCAGAGATGAAGAGGAGGAGGTTGGAACTACATATCTGGCAACCAGTCTCTCTTGGTAGGCAGCTTTACCCACCGGGTTAGGTTTCTTAACTTTGGCTCTCTTGTCGTTGAGGGTTTGGTTCCCCTCTGGTTTTGGTGAGTTAGAGACGAGCAGAGAAATGACAGCTTCAGCGTTCCCTGCGTAGTTTGTGGCCTTGCAGATGTATTTCCCTGAATCACGGTAGGACACTGCTGGGACGCTGAGGATGGACCAGGTGATCCCCTCCTTTGAGGTTTCCTGCTGGACTGTGGAGGACACAATCGTTACATAACAGTCACCACATGTGAAAGGAAAAAAATGAAATCTGAGGTGTCTTATTTGAAATATCCTCTTTCATAAATGTGCAAAGAGATGCCAAGCAGGTGATTATTCAATGTTGCATTGATTATCCTCAGTGTTAGATAACTCAATGTTGTAGCTACAGCTGTCAGTCAGACTTACAGCCTCTCTATCTCCACTGGAGGCTCTCTGTTTAAATAACAACAGCTCTACACTGCAGACAAAAGCATCTTACCGCAGGCTCAACAGAGAGCTACACCCTGGCATTCAAAGATCAAATGACCCACCTGTTCCATTCAGGGCTCGTCCATCAGTCTTACGCCAAGTCAGGTCTGGGATTGGAACTCCGATGGTCCCACACCTGAGCAGCACATTGTTCCCCACAGCGCTCCGGACTCGTGCTACAGCTGTGTGGATGCGGGGGAGCTGACAGCGCCTCAGCTCCGCGTCACTGAACAAGACCCCTGAGACACTCTCGGGAGCTGAACACCGCAGTCTCGTGTCGATGAAAGCCACTGAGAGAGTTGGAGATTTCTGGAACTGGACCAGGTCATAGAGCCGACAATCACACACCCAAGGGTTGTCATGGAGACCTGAGGAAGAGGCAACATGTGAGGCTAGAAGGAAGACGAGCGTCCAGCTGTGGGCAAAGTGATGGAGCAGCCTGCAGATGGCCGATGTGGATGTTAGGATGCTAATCCTGTAAGAGGATTAACTTTTAATTCATAAACTACATCATGACCATGACTACGGCAATGATGATGATGAGTATGGTGGTGATGAAGATGGTGGAGGTGGTCTGGTGGGCAAGGTCAGACTCCAGTCAATCCACTCTCCTGTCCTTGAATGTAGCACTGAAACACAGACAGCTAAACCTGGATCAGCTGTCTGTGTTTCTGAGTAAAACAGGAGATGGAAAAAGGTGCAAAATTAACTTAGCATGCAACTTGTGCTCTACATGTAGTTGGCTGTGAAGTGCAGCAACACTGTGAGTGTAGTTGTTTTAGAATAAAAGAAAAAAAACACACAAAAAGGCCATCCACATGTAAACTATAATGTTGTCTTTGGCTCTAAAAGTATTTAGTCAAAGTCAAATAAGCAAAGATATGGTCATAAATGTTCAAGTACTTGTCAGTGATAAAAGGCCCCTTTTAAGACGTTTATAGGGATATATCATAATAACTGTTTATTTTCAAGTTGTACCTTATGCTTCTACTTATGTTTATAAATCCCACAGAGGGAGGGATATGTAGCTGTTGACAAATGCATTGAAAAACACACGTATATATGCTTAAAACCACATTCAGTTATACTTATTAAACCATTTATGTTAATTACCTTGGTCATTAAATTATTTTTGAAACACATTTAATGGGCAATTATTAGATCTATTAGCACCAGCGATACATTCCATATCAGAACTGCAGAAACTACAGATAATTATGTGTTGGTCATTTACCGTTTTGTTCAGCTTAAGTTTGAAAGTGTTATGCGTAAAACTTGCTTTTTAACTTTCCCTTACGCATGTTAAACATTTTATGCCAGTGGTCAATTTCGAGATTTGGATGAAACGAGGTTGGATATGAGGATGAACACTGGGCCTTACCAAGTATCATTTTGGAGCTCTCTGGCCCCTGCACAGGTTTTGCCGCCAGCCAGGTGGACAGCACCTCTGTGGGCAGGGTCAGCAGGCTGTTGCTGGACAGATCCAGGTAGGTGAGATTCTTGATGTAAGTGGTGGCCTCCGCGGGCAGCGAGGTGAGCTGGTTGTTGTGCAAATCAAGAAGTCTGAGACTGGGCATATCCATAAGAGATTCCCAGGGAAAGGCGGTGAGGGCATTCCCGTCCAGACGAAGCTCTTCCAGGTTGTACAGACCCCGGAAACTGTCCGGGTTCAAGGCGGACAGTGTGTTGAAAGACATCCACAGAAATTCCAGACTGGAGAGGTAGTTGAAGGCTTCGCTTGGTATCCGCTGGATGGCCGTCTTCTCAATCCGCAGCTTGGACGTGTCAGCAGGGAACCCGACAGGCACAAGAGAGATGTCGGGATCATTGCAGATCACGCTCCTAAAAGGGAGACATCAGAAACATTTTTTTACTTTTCTAACAAGGCAAGGACATATTTAAATGTTTAAACAAGTAAATGAAAATTTAAATAATCAATTGTATACTAGTATTGAAGTTGTAATAAATTATGTTTCTAAATCTAAAAGATGCAACAATATGTGATGAATTCACAGGCCGCATAAATAAACTGGCTAATTCTCAAAAATTCTCATTTCCCAGCCCACCCAAACACGCATAAAGCGCGTAGATGGGGGGGTTGAAAGTGCCTTTGAGAGATAATCCTGCATTAAATAAAATTGGACCGTCATGCACTCCCTGAATTATCTTTTGTACACGTGTTCACCTCCATGCAAACATCTGTCCTGTTAAGAGGACAAGACCTGTCCGTCCACAGAGATGCGTCTTTACGCACAAACTAGAACACATTATAGTGTGTTTTGACAGAAAATCACTTTCATTTGGACACTCTTCTTACCTGGCCTTTGATCCATCACTCAGGTTGTGGTAAAAACAGCTGCACTGCGCCGGACACGAGCTCACTGGGGAGAAAAGTTCACCTGTGGCCAAGTAGAGCCCCAGGAGCAGGACGAGGAACATTTTCGCCAACTTTTACGCATACGCAGCTTGCCTACATGCGCCCGGATTGCGCCCATGCACTGAAGTCAAACCGACTTGTTTTTTTCTCTCATTTACAGCAATATCTTCCGCATGGCTTTGTCCCACCGCTTCGCTGTCCCATAGTGATCCGACTGCTATGAGTCCCGAGATAAAAAGGATAGACAAGGATTAGCGAAAGGACTGGCGTTCTTTTCATTTGGATGCGTATTGCATCCCGGAATCCGATAGGCTGCGCAGAGACGTCCCTATTTATTATCACAGAAAAACACTTCCGAAATGGTCATAATCCACTGTGATGTTTGGATTTTTTTTCTGTCCCTCAAATGTAGCTTGTGCATTTGAGCCCTGCCGTGACTGTTAATCTGTAAGTGGACAGCACTTTGTTTTACCACAAGGTGGCCCCTATATCACAGCCTGTGACTGCTACCTTGGGATCACTCAACAGATGTTCACTTAACATTTCATTTATCTGCCATCCCGTTTCTTTTTAAAACATTTGATAGTAATATCATAAAATAACTGAGACAATAAATATGTCAAAACAAACACAGTGAAATTAATGAAAAAATAACAAATACAATAAAATTACCGTGCTTGTTAGGCATAAATCACTGACAACCAAACAGGCACTTTTATCACATACAAATCAAAATGTGTTCAACAGTTACCAAACTATAGAATACAATATACTCTTCTTTTTACATTTTATAGGAAGTTTTCCCCTTTGACAAAAACACTGCATTTGATTTTGTATATGTTCATGGATTACATGTGCAGCCACTGCATTGTAGATGTTGGTTTTCATCAGCAAAACGAGGAATTAGTCATTTCTGAACCAATACATCTTAGAAAAAGAGAGAGAAAGTTCTAGCAAGGAAGATATGTTAGTTTTAATGACAGAGAATCATGTAGGCTTTTCGATTGCATATCAGTAATCCAATTGGACAGAGTCCCACAGAGGGGAAAAGTCCTCCACTTGTAAAGCTTTTGTTTTATAATTTCTGTAAATACTACGAGTGAGTTGGCACAGTTCCCATTCCACTGGAAGTGAAGTGTTACACACTTGGCTGGCTCTACAAAGGAAGCTGGCATGCAAAGATGACGAAACACAGGGCTGTATTGACACTGTGTTTCACTTGGAGGCAAAAACCCACTTCACATTTGACCCACATTCAAACACAGCGCACGCAAAAAACTGAAAAAAAAGATGAATAATTCTTAAAAGATATTAATAACAGATTCATAGAAATATAAACTACTGCATTTCGAAGTATGGGTAGCAGTTTGTCTCTCTCCTGTGTGTATATGTGTTTTGAGTTTAACAAACTATAGTATCCTTTATTATTTACTGTGTTTTTATTCAATCAACCTTTTAGTGTAGAGTCATAGGTCTTCAGCGTGGTTTAAGTGTTTGCAGGTCTTTCATGAGGCTCTAATGTGTTGAGCAATCACGCTCCCTCGTGTTTTAAAACGTAAACATTCCATATTACACTCAAGCAGTTAATCTCATTTACTGAGGGTAAAGGCTTCTTTTCACACTGTATGAAGGCTGGACTTTATTCAAGGTGCAATGTCATTCTTAGTGTGCACAGTATCATGAGAACTGACATGTACTAAAGTAGCATTTCATAGGATTTGGAGTTCCCAATTACTTCTAGCATAAAAAAAAATTAAATCAAAAAGCATACAGATATGACTTACTTGTGTGAACTTTCTTTACACGTTTGAGTATCATGCAGTAAATCTGGAAAGCAAATGATTTTTGTTTTTGGGATTTATAGTTATATTTTATAGTCATGTTGGGGTCAATAGAGACTGAGATCTTTTTTCATGATCATCACACAACAAATGAAATTCATGCTCACACGTGTTTCCTTCTCAGTCTTATACACAAATGTCTTAAATGTCAATTCAGAATTAACCTTTTTTTTGCGTGGATGTAAAGTGTTCTATAATTAGACAATTGAAATGTTCAATCTTGTACTTTGCCACATCCATATGATTAGCAGACTTTACATATTTTTACCTATGTTTCTCAAGTTTTCTGATCTCATAATCCTGAGACCGACTACAGCCACACAATGTCAGGCCTGTGTCCCCTCTAACCCCTTGGCATTAAAAGCTGCAATTGATGTTGCAACTGCATGAAACAAATCCATTGTATGCTTAGCATGATGGCTGGATTTTATGTCATTAACACACATGGCGGTTGGCTAAAGCGGAACATGCAACACAGGCTTTTATTGTACGCAACATGTGTGCCCTTATCACACATGAAACTCCTGACTGAAAAGAGCTTTCATTGACTTTAGTTTTGTCTGCCTCCCTTAAAAGCAATTTTTTGGTTTTTCATTTTAGGCAGATGACCAGTTGGTTTAATCTCAAGAGGCCAGGGTGTCTGTCCAAAGTTTGTTTCCCTGGAAAATGGCAACAAAACAAATGATGTGTGCAAATTTAGAAACAATGGTCAAAAAGTGTCCTGTCACATGACAAACACAGATGAGAGGCACTAACGTGGATCCTCTGTAGTGTGATAATCACTTTGTTGATCAATCAGTGAATGAGCAGAGTGATTAGAATACCATTTGGTGCATTTGATTTTAAACTGTAATAAATGACTACATGATCAAAGACAGTTTATCTGGAAATAATGAATGGTTTGCTCGTATGATTGCCTGCAGATAGAAGCATATACCCCATGTCTGTAGACTTATTGACGTGTGCACATTTTTATCTGTAGCCTCTGGATGTGACATCAATCAAACTCTAATGAAGAACCTATAGCAAAACAACAACAACATGAGTGTCTAAACATATTAAAATGATGATTATTATTATTTGGAAATGTATATGTCATGTTTGGGGAGCAGGCTATATTTGTGAGTGGTTGGTCGCTGCAGCACTACAGACACCTGTTGTGTGTCCTCAAAGCTACGCGGAGCTGTTCGACTGAATCAAACGTGTCGTCTCGTCGTTTGACATCAGCAGCGGCTGCATCCTCAACGGGGCGCGGACGCACAAAGGCTTGTTGTGTAACTAATTGAGGGCTTTACTGTTGCGGTGGGCAAATACGCATTAAAAGCTGCGGTTTGTGTGTTTCTGTTCATTAAGGCATTCCTGCACGGATTGGGGCGACAGAGAGAGGGGGGCTTTACATAATGAAGTGCATGCTTTTCACGTGAAATGCCCCTTTAAAAGCGGACTTCCTTCACTTTCATTCAGGCACATCGTAAACGAGCAGAGGCGAGGAGTGAAAAGTCTGTGACAGCTGCACTTTGAGGTTTTTGTCTGTTCGTCTTCAGGATGGTTGCTTCGTACCCTTTACCGGAGGGCTTCTCCGACTTTGATGTTTTCTCCCTGGGATCATGTCTGCTGGTGGAGGGTGAGTGGGTTTTAAACCCAATTCTGCGAGGGATGCACATAACATCAACCTCTGACAGGACCTGACGCCGCTCGGTCACTGACACCAGGCTTTAATGTTACGAGAGGAAGGATCTGTGTTTTTCTCTGTAAAATGCCAGAATAACCTCCACTCATACACTGCAAACTAATAGCTTTATTATGAAATGTTACGGTGTTGCATGCCGCGCAATACATATCGTTTTGCTCACTATTTATCCCCGCGTAAACACTGCCTCCTGGCACGATCTAAACTGCATATTCCTCCTCTATTGAAGGTCTGCTGGGTTTCTTTCTAAATATGGTGACAATCGTCGCCTTCCTCAAAGTGAGAGAGCTGAGGACCCCCAGCAACTACCTCGTCTTCAGTTTAGCGTTAGCTGACTGTGGCATCTGCATGAACGCCACCATCGCCGCTTTCTCCAGCTTCCTGAGGTGAGTGACGTAACAGCCACCTCCTTTCATAAGGTCGGAGTGTACAGTGGTCATAAATGAAATGCAATGAGTAAATAATATCGTTGATATAACTGCTAGTACTATTTGCCCTCGAGGGGAATAATCGACCTAGAGCCGGAGCATGAAAGTAATCGAGGAGCAATCAGGGCTTCAGAGTGGGGGGAGCGGTCAATACACTGAGACAGCCTTTGTATTAATGTGCAGAGGATTTTCAGCCCTGTAATCAGGAGATGAGAGATGCTGCTCCAGGGATTATACTCTTATTTTTATTATTTATTCTTTAAATATACACCCATAAGTGATTATATATTCTATTAATTTTATGCATGCTTTAAATAAAGATCCATTGGTATATTGATTGTTTGATTTTTCCTTAGTTTCACCATGTTTGAGAGGATCATATTTAGCACATGCTGTAGAGAACATTTTAAAACATTCTGTTTATGTGAGTGTATTAATGTATGTTTACATGTATGTATGTGTCTCCAGATACTGGCCTTATGGCTCTGATGGTTGCCAGACTCACGGTTTCCAGGGCTTTGTCACAGCTCTCGCCAGCATCCACTTCATAGCCGCCATCGCCTGGGACAGATACCATCAGTACTGCACCAGTAAGTTAACACCTCCTTCTGCACCAGCACCTGCATAGTTCAGTTGGTAACGCACAACTACAACCAAACACATTCTTCTTTTCCTCTACTGCGGAGCACATTTTCTTTGACACGCAAACACTGAGCGGGTGTTTGTTCCTGGTCTCAAGCTGGTCTCAAGACCTCCTGCTATTCTGAAGTGGACAGCTGATCAACAAATGGCCTGTTGTCTTATTATGTTACAGACTGTTGTGGTGAACATAAAATAACACAGCTGTGGTTGTCATCAGATAAGGAAATGGTGTTAAAACTGCAACCTGGGAGGTTTATGAATTAGAAGGCACACTTTTCTTATTAAGCTATAAAATCAGCCAATACTGCTCCTTGTAGCCATTGTTAGCAGGATCCATGTGGAAGAGGAAGTGTCTTGACACCTCACCATCATTTCTTGTGGTTATTATACATTTTGCTACTCTGGTATGAGCAGGTGAAAAGAAGTTGCTACAGCAGCAGTAGTGTGACCTTTACCAGACTGATTAAATATACGAGCACACATTAACATTGTCAGAGGTGTTAGAAATAGTAATGACGAATGTTTTTACTTTGCTCTCTTCAGGGACAAAGCTGCAGTGGAGCAGCGCCATCACTCTGTCCATCTTTATCTGGCTCTTTACCGCCTTCTGGTCCGCCATGCCCCTCATCGGCTGGGGAGAGTACGACTACGAGCCCCTCAGGACCTGCTGCACCCTGGACTACAGCAAGGGAGACAGGTACATGTGATTACACGTACATGTTTCACTATGCAATGAAGATAAATATAGATGTCTTTGCATTCTCTATACCAGGTTTATACTAAGACTTCCTGTGCATTCACAGAAATTACGTGTCCTACCTGATCCCCATGGCGATCTTTAACATGGGCATCCAGGTGTTTGTTGTCATGTCCTCCTACCAGTCCATCGCACAGAAATTCAAGAAGACTGGAAACCCCAGGGTAAGAAAAAACACCCTAAACTTAACTTATTGTACATATTTAATGAACTATTTCTTTATATTTAAGTAGTAGAAGTTTTATTCTTGTTCAATTTCTAATTTCGTTGTTTTACACTTAAACATTTCATTATTCTAAATAAACAGGATCAGAAGTATTCAATGATACCAATATTCACACAGAGATTTTTAGAATTAAAGAAGACATATTATCCCCCTTTTCCACCTTTTCAAACAGTCCCCTGTGGTCTAAATGAAACATCTGTGCTGTGCTTTGGTCAAAATATAACATGAATCAAGCACCAGAGGAGGTTTGTGAGGTTAGAAACCAGCTCTCTCAGAACGCTCCGTTTTGGTGTGTGTGTCTCTTTAAATGCAATGAGCCCCACGTGAGTTTTCTTGGTAGACATCACTCCTTCGCAGGAATAAAAATGGCAGACCTGCGCAAAAGTTTTGCTCTAGTCCCCTTTAAGTTGTAGGACAGGCTTCATTTTGCTTCAGTGCTCTAATCTACCATTTAATCACATGCATGATTCAGAGGAATTTAGAAATTCCTCCAAAATCCAAGACACTGGCAGCTGGAACTAACTGAATATTTGTACCTAGTGTGAAATCTCTTAAATTATAAACAGCCAATAAAAAGTCTCCTTTCTTTGAAGCGATTCATTACAATGAATCACAGATCCCCCCCCGGTCATCTATTTCATCTCTTCCTAGAGTCACTCCTCCACGTGGTCCCTTTTCAGAGAAACAAAAAATACTCTGAATGTGCAGCCTGCAGCTTGTGACATATATAGGTCATTGCCACAGGAGGAAGGCCAGGGTCTTTAGTTTGGATTTCTGACAGTAGCTGCTCTTTGAAAACAAACTATCAGTGAATGGAGTTCAATAGTTGCGTTCCTCAGGGGAAAATCAGGTTGCCTCACTCTTCGTTGCATAAGCCCATTACTCACAGTCATCTGAGTTGGCCTGAGACACTTTCATTACAAGCAGAAAGGATGCAGAGGAAAAACACAGAGCTCTCCTCCGGGGATTAATTATGCAAATATGTAATGTCTGCCATGACATGTGTGCTATAACACCCAGGGATTGAATTGTCCAGACGGGTCTTGCAGTCAGGAAAGGGTTTGAAGTTGTGTCAGAAGTTGCTGCATGAAGACCTTCAAATGCCTTTGAAACTGGCATGTCAGGGCAGAACATTTCTCTCTCTCTGTCTCTTGTTCAAACTCATGATGTGCACCAAAACTTTGTTCAAAACAAATTTAAAACTTTAGTGATTTTTCCAAGGATTCAAAATATGTCAAATATGTCAGGCTGATTTTGTGGGAAATGTGCAAAGAATGATCCAATTTGACGGGAATTGCAGCCTCTAAAATATGAAGCCTTGAATCTGCAAGTAGCACCCAGTAAAAGTATCATCTAGCTTTAATACAGTAAAAGCAGATTTAGAATGAATAATACTTTTATACATAGTGGAATACAATTTAAGCTACTTTAGATGTGCATGTAGGAGGATAACTTTGTGTTAAGTTGTTTAAATGTTACTCTGTGCATCTAAACTCTGGGAAATTTCATGGAATGTGCAGCCATTAAATGTGTGGATTCATTCCAACTTTAAAAATACCTCAGATGTAAAAAAAAAAAAAGGAGCTGATCTTCAAGCTAAGGGTTAGCCTTCTCTCTTTGTGTTTTAACTCTCACTGATAAGAAGCCTTTTTCGACCCCCGGCTTACAACAACCTGCTCCTTTATTTTAAGCTCTTTCTGATTGTTAGCTTGAATGATCTTAACAAAGATGTTGTTTTCCTCTCAGTCATTATCCCATTCGTGTGACTCGCCCTGCAGTAAAAAACCTCATGACACAAGGCATTTTTTTCTTTACTCTTTATGGTTGAACTGAACTAATCATTCTTGTTCTGATCCTCTCTCTCTCTCTCTCTCTCTCCACTTTTCATTCCTTTCTGTTTGGTTTCACCCTCCTGTCCTGCTCGCTGCTCTCTATCCTTCCCAACCGTCTGTAGTTTAATGCCAACGCCCCTCTGAAGACTATGCTGCTCTGCTGGGGCCCCTATGGTGTCTTGGCTTTCTACGCCGCCATAGAGAACGCCAACTTGGTTTCCCCTAAGCTCAGGATGGTAAGCATTGTCTGTGTATTCTAGTCTTCTGACTACTCAAAGCGCTTTTACACCACAGGTCACACGTACCCATTCACACACACTGATGGCAGAGGCTGCTATGTAAGGTGGCCATCAGTATTAACTAATCCATTCATACACATTCACAAAGCAGTTGGAGCAACTTGGGGTTAAGTGTCTTGCCCAAGGACACACCGGACATGTAACTGCAGGAGCTGGGGATCGAACCCCCGACCTTCCGGTTGACGACCGACTCTACCACTGAGGCACAGCCAAAGTCGTATAAACACGATCACATCTTGGAAATATAAACTTATGCAATAGAATATTGCAAATGTTATTGTCCATTTCTGTAGAATATTAGGTTTAAAAGCCTGAAAGCTATGCATGCTGCTATTTCCTTAGAAACACCTTAAAGCTCCAGTTTCGATAGAGATTTTGTATTTTTTCACAAAAAAAATCATCATAACATCTTAATTTGGATGTAACCTTAAACTTAGAGATAAAGTTCATTCAAATATTGAATAAAACTCAGAGCATGTTTGCAGTTTGTATAGTGAGCTTTCAACATATTTTTGTGGTCATAAAAAGGTATTTACATGATTATACATTTATTTGCAGCATCTTTCAAACTGTAACAATAGTTTCATGACTCTACCCCTGTGATTTTCCTTAAGTTTACAGTTGGCTAAGTAATTAAAGCCTCTGATTGGTTGTTTCAGTGACATTAGAAGAGGAAGTGATGTTGTAGAGTTAAAGAAGTGTGGAGAAAAGTAAAAGAGCTGCTAAAGAAAGATATACTTCTCCATCCTGCTGTCTTTCCCCCCCCCAAAAAAAGAAGGAAATTCAACACATTGTAGCTTTAATTAATCAGCATGATAACGATATGTTAGTACAGCTTAATGAGAATCTGTAACCCTGCACTGACTACCTTGTTGCACCTGTGTCTGCAGATGGCTCCCATCCTGGCTAAGACCTCACCCACCTTCAACGCTTTCCTGTATGCTTTGGGAAATGAGAACTACAGAGGAGGCATCTGGCAGTTCCTCACCGGGGAAAAGATTGATGTGCCTCAAATTGAGAACAAGTCCAAATAAACTAAGCATGTAACAATTACACACACATTCTGTCCTGGTGGTTTCTCACAGGTACTTAGATGTTTGCTGTCTGTGAGTGTACGTGCATGTGGTGTGTTTTGAACGATGGTTGCCATTTCCCCTTGTAAACATCTGTTCGATATTAGTAGTCCTTAATTTCTAAAATTGTATTTTGTAAGAGAAACAAACAATACAAACAAAGTTCCTTTTGGAAGAATCTACTGAGTACAACTGGAGCTCATTTTTACCACAGAGTAATTTCATTGGACTTGGCTATTTCTGTAACAAACACATGATTTGTTTTGTATTCTTGGGACGATGTTAAAACCAATAGAAGTAATTTCATTAAGCAGGGGGTGGCTTTCATTTTGCATTTCATAAGAAATGTTTACTGTAAACAGACATAAAGAACACAAGTGTGGTATTTATATTCAAGGTTATCTTAGAATACAAACATCCCTGAATAGAAAGTATTGTTAGGAACTTTAAACTAAAGCAAATATTAGCATTTGATCTATCGGCTGTTTAACCTTAAACAGTGATGCAGCATTGCTTTTCTTACAGTCAAAACATCATTGTCACTTGTCCACAAAAGATAGCAATCTTAGCTTTGTCAAGGGAAATAAATCAAAACATATAAACAAAAAAAACAGCTTAAAAGTTTTTAACAGAGGATTCAGGTCACCAATTTCTCTCTGGGTCTGACAGACGGAGAGACTTCCCTCCTTGTCAAGTGCCTGTCAACAACATGTTAAAGTGTCTGCATGCACTGATGTCTCGTCGTCCTCCCTAAGGTCGTGTGTGAGCTCTGTATCCAGAGTTAGAACTGCACTAATCCTCAAACAAGAGCACCATTCATCGATACACAGCCCCCACGACAAGTAAGAGATTAGTCGCTGGGTGTGGATTAACTGAACATGCTTCTCGACAAAGAAGTCTGTTAATATTTACACCACATCCACATAATTATTGATATCTACTTAACAGCATTTAAAATATCCTTGTATGGATTTGGTTTTGCAATTACATACATTACAGTTACAAAACAACTTTATCACATCATTATATAATCCTTTTTTTCATACGAGTAAGTTAGTTTTCCTAAAAACTCTACGGAAAACAGGCGTTGTTTGACATTTCTGTTGTCTAACCACAACGATAGACGATAAACAAAAACATAGTGGTTATCATATAATCAATATTTTCTGACAGTAGGTTTCAAAAACCAATAGTCCACCTAAGAAGTGCTTTAATGTAGTAGATCATTACGTTTATAACAGGTTTATAAGGATTTTTATAAAGATATAGACAATCCATCTGATCAGAGATGGAGTCAGAGTGTTGGTCGATGAAAGAGGCGGGACAATCAAAGACAATGGATTACTTTATAATATGCATAAAGGTTCAAAGGCAAACGAGGTTTCACTGCTCTGTTGCATGCATATCATTCACACCATTTAAATGTAAATTCTCACCAACACAAATAAGTCTATTCACACCCTTACTCTTACATTTAAATGTATAAATAACTTCAGTGTGAAGTTCTTAAAATCCTTAGAGGTCATTTAGAGGTGAGCATCTTGACTCCAGATGTTTGCAGGCTGGATGACAATTATCCCACACAGTCTATTGTATAGTAATATATACATCCCTGGAATCTTGATTATAATGTTGTTGTTTTTTGTCTTTTAAATGTAATTTGTTTGTTTATTTTCTGTTCATAACTGACAGGATGTGATTTTTCATGCGGAGTAAATCATCCATTTAAGCAATCTTAAATAATTAATAAAGAATTCAATCTGTTTTGTCTCTCTGACTTCTCTTTGACTTGCTCGTTGTGTAAAAAAAGCAGCTAGCTCCGCCTGTATGTTAACTACCATTATTCACAGGGATGCAGACACTGATGTTTCAAGTAGGGAATGCATACATTCAATACTTCAACTGTACAATGCTAAACCCTTTTTATGCTACTTTAAGATATATTATAATGGATTCCATGACATTTGTTTGATTCATCTAGTTACTTTGCAGATTCAGATCATTCTCATTGTAATGTATTATGATAGATGAAGCTCCTGCGGTCAACACACCAGATGCTCATAGATCATTGGTTCCCACCCTTGGGGTCTGGACCCCCCCTAGGGTGGGTGCCAAAGACATCAAAGAGGGGCGCAAGGCTTTCTTCTGCTCTGAGGTTGTCAAAATTAGGTTTGCATATATGAACTTAAATCAGGATAATTCACTTACTGTAAGGTGATTGAGCCTTCACGGTGGCTGCTCCTAACCTTTTGGACAGTCTACCTATGTATATCAGAACTGCTCAGACAATTCAAAGTTTTAGGATCTGCCTCTCTGCATTGGCTTTTAGTTCAAGTAGAGAATGACATCCTGGCATTTTATCATGCAGCAATTTTTTGGACGTATTTATTGTATTTTTATTGCCTTTGTTATGTTGTTCTACCTTTTTTTTAGCTGGTGTGGTAACTGGAGAGGTACCAGGTCACTTCCTGAGTACTGCTGAGGTGCCTGTGAGCAAGGCACTGAACCCCCAACAGCTCTGGTGTGCTCCCTTTGTAGAAGTGTGTAGCAGCCCCACTCTGAAATCTCTCCATTAATGCATGTCCACAGGTCCTGTTTGTGCATATGTGTGATTTGAGCCTATTTGCATGTCTCTCAATAACAGAGAGTAAAGCCAGAATTTCCCCTTTGGGATTAATAACGTATGTAACATTTGTTATACTTAATTTTACACAAGTAAATATGTTGAGTGCATAACTTTTACTTGTGTATTTGTGGTACTTGTTTTTTTCTGCAGCACTGAGTCTTTCCAGCTCTTGATGTGAGTTGTTACAACTAAAGTGAGCTAGACATTCTCCGACACCAGCACGATGATAATCATGCCTAGAGGTTAACATACAGTAGAAGCCCCCAGTTGGTTTTTCTAAGCAGATTAATTGACGGCCGCCTGTCAGCAGAGCCGGTTGTTGCATAATTGCAAGTGTTAATGACACATATGTAGTGGGTAAACGCAGCACTTGTTCTCATCTGTCTCTTTTTATTCCAGCTAATTCAGTCGTCTGCAGGAAAACACTATAGATTATACTTTTAAATGCCATGATGTTCATGTGAAATAAGGAAGATTTGCGTCATGCATCAGTCCTGAGCAGATTATTTACATTAGAATAAATAAAATACTTCATGACGTGTACATCAGAGTCCCCAGACACTGAAGGACATATGGAGCTGTCAGCTGGTCTGAAGAGTCACTTCCTAAGCCAACACAAACGGATGTTTGCAGTTTGAGAGCACGTTATGCAATAAATCATTGGAACATTTTTTTTGAATCAAACTATAAGAATAGTTAGTTAATGGTCTATTTGAGAGAAAATGCATCTATGTTAAACTCTGTTTAATAGTTATGAGAGACACGACACAATCAGAAACCTTCCATCATTATACAACCAGGCCATGAAAATAATGGACAAAAAACCTGACGGTGGCATCACTGTCACATACTGAAAAGACACAACCTGCTTCGTTTTAAGAGCTTTATGCATTTACGTTTTCTCAAACTAGTTTTTAAATGCACCAACAATCTCGCCCCTGCACCGCTTTCCAGATATGTTCATAGACAGGATGGAAACAAGAAGCACGGTGTATATACACTACGTAGATCTACGTATGGACAATCAGCTTTCTCCATCAAAGGCTGTAAACTCTGGAACACATTACCACCTGAACTCAAATTAGTCTCAGACTTAAAATCTTTTACAAAAAAGTGAAATGCTGGCTGAAAGCAAACCAGACCTGTACCAATTTTAAATTGTATAATCTGAAATCTGTAATGTAAATTGGTTTACAGCATTTGTATTGTCATATTGTTGTATACAGTATGTATTTGAATGAATCCTTATATAGTGTTATGTGGTTTTATGTGATCAGATTTGTACATATTTACTTTGTTTTTTTACCCAAAGGCCCAACTAGGGACTAAAATTGGAAATTAGCAATAGCTATAATCTCTCTGTGCAGCACATCAGTTTCGTTTCATGCACTGTATTGAAACTATGTTAGTTTGCATTCGGCTCCTTAGAAGCAGCAGTAAACGAGTCTGGCAGGAATCATCGCATTGACACTGTAAACACACAGTTCAAATATTTACTATTCTGAACCACTACTGTTGCAGTTACACAATACAGTATGTTTCTGTGCTGCTGTTTTTAGGATTATGGAAAGTGGTTGTACATCATGGTGGCCATTGCTCACCTATTTGGTTAAACTATATAATCAATAAAACAAACTCTGACCAAACTGTAGAATGAGTTTAACAGTGGGAATGTTTGAGAAAAGCATTTTGAATAGCTAGTTCATTTTCCAGTGGTATTACTTTGTTGTGATGAAAAAAAAAGACTTTTCTCTCTTCATAGATTATTAGTACCCAAAAAGGATTTGTCGTCACAGATGATGTCATCAGATTAATCATTAAAACCACACAGACCAGAGATTTTACGTCACATAACTACTGGATTATGTTATAGTTTGAATCCAAATATCTGGCAGGAGACCACAGTGTGCTCTTTTTTTTTTTTTTTCATCGGCTTGCCGTCTCTTACAATCAAACATATTCAGGTACTTAGAGTTCACTGAGGATTATGTCTGGTCAACCAGTGAAGTTTCATATGGGCTTTTTGAGCGGATTACTCAGCAACATGACCACGAGTGCAGGAGAAAGAGAGAGGCGAACAGAGTCAGGACTGTTCCAGAAGGAGAGGCGAAGTTATGATATGAATCTGCATTCCACTGAGCAATGTGGGAGAGAAAATAATAATATTACAAGGATTGATAAGGATACTTGTAACAAAAATATTGTTATATTTGCTCTGGCAAGACTGGCATATATCTGCTTCCTCTCCAGTTCACACAGATTTCCAGCTGACCTGGCCTTTTGTCTGTCCATCATAACAGTTCATTTAATATAGGTCGTATCATGACTGGGTAGAGCTTTGGAAACTTTTTATACAAATCTGGTGCTACTCATGTGGAAGGTTTGAATCAGCTATTAATCAATATGAAACCAATAGGATGATAGTTTAAATCAGTGTTGGCTATTATATAAAGTCATGTCAGACATCTTTGTTTTATGCTGAACTAGAGTTCTTGATTTGGATGTTGAAATTAGACACTTCAACAAGTAGCCTACTGCTATGTTATATGTTTTGAGGCTATGATTGGACTGTTCCTGTTTATACGGTGCTCTTGAAATAAAAACAATTTGTCTTGCAATGTTGTGCTAATCTTAAGCATGCTAACAAGCTAACAATAATAATAGCATGATGATGTTAGGCAGGTGTGAATCTTAATTAAGCATACTATTGCTCTCACCCAGTAAAGGGGTTAAATCCTTGGGAGGCCCAATTTTCAAGACCAATTACGTTACAGCTGTGTGTCGAAAGCACAGAAAAGAACATGAACTAAAACTTATAACCCACGAGGGTTGGGCACTTTGTGTGCATAACATGTAAATAAATACTATCAATCAATCAATCATTCATATCAGAGCTTGGTAATGTTCAGCAGGTGCAAAGGTTACCATCCACATTTAGCATGCTACCTGCTAACATTTGCAAAGTACCACTAATTACAAACATGAGATGAGGCTGATAGGAATGAATGAATGAATGAATGAATGAATGAATGAATGAATGAATGAATGAATGAATAAATTGGCAGTTGTTGGGCCAGTAACAACTTGGTATTTCTCTCTGGTATGCAAGATGATTTTCTCTTTTATATAATTTTCCCTTCTCTTTCTTTTAGATATTGAAACAACACCGGCAGAAGACATTCAATTGTTACGCTGCTTTTTTAAAGCCTCAAAGAATCAAATAGGAAGAATGTAGCAGTCAATCCCATTTCACCAACCAGTCTTATTCTAAATCCCTCTTGTTGTTATTCAGTGAGGGGTCTGTTGTAAACCTGAAGCACATAATTCCAACCAATCTACACCAACCCGTCTGAATCTTCAGCAGAATCAGACTTGGATTCCACAAATTTGAGATTGACCTAATGCCCAGCCAAGCGCGAAAACGAAGTTAAATATTACTCTGCTGCTTCTGACCGACCACAATTTCCTCCATCAGTGATCTGTGAATGTTAGATCTGAAGCTGGTTACGTAACCCTGACCCTATAAGACTACACGCACAAAAACACACACAAAAACACATGCAAGCTCTTGTTGAGCAGCCCCAGGACAATCAATGGTATTGCTGAACGCAGATGCTCGTCCACTCAATTCATTGCATTTAATGAATCAAATCATTTGTACACAATATGATGAAACACATTTTACAATATTGTATGTATACATACAATCTTAGAACAACAATGAACTACACCCTTAATACATTTAATATAAAAAACATATTTGCTTTGAATAAACTATTTTTACAGGATTAGTATTTCGGTGTAATCTGGATTAAAGCGGATCTGTGCGTCACTGCTCTTTAGAAACCGCTGTTTTAATTCATTAAACCGTTCACTTTGACCAGAATACACTGGATGATATTGTCAACATTTGACACTTCAGTCACACCCTAATTTACACTCACACTCTCACACACGCAAAGGCACTACTACTTTGATTGGAACTGCAGTTTTCTTAAAGTTGCCATATCTGTGTTCACTAGGAATGGTAAGCAATTTTGCACTTTTTTTCAATTACCAACCTCTCCAGTCAGCATTGGTTGCAGCTGCACTCTGCTTTGATTAAATGAATGGATTTCACACATGGGGATGATGCTTTTAATCCATTCAGCTACACGGATTATCCAATCAATCAACTTCTCCACTCTTTAAATGCCTAATACATGCAGTCCAACCAAAGGGATATACTGTATATGTAATTCTAAATTACTTCCCATTTCCATCTTAGTCCAATTATATAAATATAGGCAGCTTTGTTTGACTGTTTAACTTCTCTAACAAGTCCTCCAACCCATTCAACCATACAGCTTGTTTTTCACCACACTAAAAATCAGTAAACTATCCTCTTTCCTTTTCCTGTTGTGATAGTCCTTCCTTCTCTCCTTCCTGCATGTTATCAGCTGATTTCAAAGCCTGTAATACTGCTGGATCTGCAGGTTTTCACATCTACTAACTCTTGCTTCCTTTCCATTTTCCCTGTTAAAATTCTTTCTGTCTTTTCCCTCTCCTTCCTTCCTCGTTTGTATCCTTCTTTCTTTTCAATCTTTCAATCTAAATCTGGCAAACAAACTTTGAAACTGACATTGTTTGCCTTGACTTGACTCTTTGTTTACTTTTATAGATCACTCTTATCTCTACGTAGGTGTCAGGCTACTGAGGTATTGCTGCATGTTGTTTATGAAAGGGTTTCAACAGGTCTCCCACCACTGTAGACAAAAGCTGGAATGCAAACAATGGGAACTTTGATTGTCAGATAATCAAGGAATTTACTAGGTGTGTAAACATATCTCCGCCCTGCTTTCTGTCTTTCTACAGCGACAGGCAGCATTGTGCCTTCAGCTCCCAGCCCACTTTCACCTTAGAAAAACTCCACAACTCCAAATCTGGAAGCCTAGCTAGATCACCGGATTAGCTAACCACAACTCTGGCCTCCATATCTGCATCTAGCTAGCTAGTTTCCAGCATCCCAGTGTTCAGCCTTCAGTTCAACCCCCCAAGTCAGATAGTTTCCTTACAGCCTTCCAGTTTGCTAGCTCTCCAGCTGCCTACTTTTATCCTTTGTACCCTTAATCCTTTGAGCCATCGTAACATCCAACAATCTCCTTTGTAAGGTACCCACCTAGCCATTTTCTTTGGGTCTTATAGACACCATAGAAGGAGATGTGGTTCCAGAAATGGATGAAGACTACCTTCCCAAGCTTCAACCGCCACCGCTGACCAGCACCACAGAGTTACCACCATTTTACCTGGCTCCCAAATAACAGCCTCGCTGACACCTGCTCTTGGTTCCCCCTCAGTTGTCCCTAAAAATAACTTAAATGAGGCGCTGTCAATTGACTCTGCAAAAACACATACTTAATTCTCTAATGAAACATCCAGATCTCTCTTAACCCCAGTAGATGCCCCCACTGTGGCCCTGCCTAAAACCATGCTCCTTGTCTCTGCAAATGCGCAGCCAGATTCACAGATTGCAGACTGTTACTTCGCTGCAGCAGTTCCCAGTCCCCGCTGGGTTCTAACAATCTCCTGTTCCTGCTAAGCTGCAGTATTTTGTTCCTGCTGCAGTAAAAGTCCCTGTTTGCACCTAGAAGTCCCATTCCTGCTGGTTTGCGGCAAAAAAAAACTCCCTCTTTCCACAGAGTGTGAGGTGAAGCAGTCACCAAAGGTAATGCTTCATAAATCTTTCCCTGGCTGAATATGCTTGACTATCAGTGTCCTAGCCGATGGGGACAGTTAGAGAGTTCCTATTGCATTGTGTTTCTCCAGGTTGGGGGGTGGGAATGGACCTACTGTTGCCCTTCCAGCTCTGCCCTGCCCTTTGGCCATTCCCCTGAGGACTCCTGGTCTCCCTCTGCCTGAGGGCATCTCCTGGGTTGCCATTACACAACCCCCCCAGCCCATCATCCAGCTGCTGAAACTATGCCCCTGTCCAGCCGTCTGTTATTCAGCACCCAGGACACTTTCGTCTGAATAACTCTTCCAAACCCTCTGCACCTATGATGCTTGCAGTACCTCTTCAGCCTTGCAGACATACCAAAGTCACAAGCCATATGAGCCTTGATAGTCGGATGATCAAGAAATCAGCCTTGAACATCTTTAGAGAGTGCCAATGTATCTTTATATTGCTTTCTATCCCTCTTAAAATCTACAATTTGCATCCATTTACAGAAGTCAGTCTAACATCATTAAATGGTTTTGTCTCATTGCTAAAGCTTTGCACTATAAGGGCACCAATTGTAAAGTTGTGCACACTAAAAATAACAGTCCATACAAGTCACTTTTTTATCCCATTTCGTAAAAGTTTACAAGTTTAAATTCAGTTTGGTAAAAAGTAAAGATAATATCATTAGCAGGTATTAATGTTAAATGTTAGGCTATATCTAAATATTAAGCTTTGATTATAAATATTTAGAATTGTGACATTTATATAATATTTAGATATAGCCTAACATTTAATCAATCAATCAATCTTTACTTGTGTAGCGCCAATCCATGACTTAATGTTATCACAAGACATTTTACAAAAACCTGATAAAAGACCTTATTCATTGCAATATAACATGTTCATGAGCAAAGTTACAGTGGCAAGAAAAAAACTTCATTTCAAGAGGCAGAAATCTTGGGCAAAACCAGGCTTATGATTAACAGCCATCTTCTGAAACTGTGCTGGGTTTGAAAAATGGGATAGAGGGAGATGACAAAGTTCACAAAAATGCTCAAATCTGATTAAAAAGTGACTTTAAAAACATTTACACCGATTTTTTGCAAACATTTTATAAATAAATGTGGAGAAATGCTATCAAATTTTTAATGTGTTTAACTTCTCTGCACCACATTGCACGAGGGTGTCTTTCTGTTTTTCCATCTCTTGTCACTCCTGTGATCCCTTCAGTCTCCTTGTGTGCCTGTGTCACTGTAGTTGTGGCATGACAATTTCTCCCTGATTCTCCTCTCTCACAGATTCTTATTGGTTATCATGCACACACCCGCTCAACCTATACTCCCCTGCTGTCACTCCAGTAATTAACTCAGCAGGATTTCCAACCCGGATCTTCACCCACACAAAGTTAAGCTAAGGTACTGGAGCTCAGGTCTGTTTTCGGCTCACTGTGTAGATACATACTAGCAGCTACCTCCGTCAAAGATACGAATATAGCATGTGTTCTGTGTGACTGTGGCAATATAGTTCAGTTATTTATGTTGTTAGGCAACGTTGTTGATAAGGAAATATACTGAATGGCTCCATCGTAGCCATATCTGCTGTTAATTAGCAGGGCATGCACATGGCATTAAGCTAGGTAGTCACTGTGAATTATGTCCAGTACAGGGCAGTGCTGCCTTTCTGATGAAGATGAATATACTATTTGATATGCTCAGAAGCCTGTCATACCATTTCTTTGCTGTGAACTGTATTTATTAGTGAAGAAGCCTGCTTATATGATTACAAATATGTTTGTGTAACATGTCTGTTTATACTTAACTGTTTTGTGTATACTTTATACAGAACCACGGATTCATCAGAGAACAACATTAATGTGGCTGTGGTGGTGGTAACTAATAAACAAATTGGAATTAAAGACGTGTGGTTCTTACCGATCACCTGCAGCGAGTTCTACACAATAGGATCCAGCATAGTAAAAGCAGGAAAGCTACAGCTCTTTCACAATGTCTTTCATTGTATTTCTTAATATTGTTGATATTTGGATATAGTAATTATTTGACTATGTTCATACTTTTCTGTACTGCTTTGGCAAGATAGATTGATGATCTGTCATGGCAATAAAGCTGATTCGAATTGAATTGAAATGAGAGAGAGAGAGAGAGAGAGAGAGAGAGAGAGAGAGAGAGAGAGAGAGAGAGAGAGAGAGAGAGAGAGAGCACAGAAGTCTCTTGAGAAAACCAGAAGCCAACAACTCAGAGTTCCGGCCTCCATGACTCTGCTTAAGCTTTCCAGTCACAGTATGTTCACTGAGGGAAATAAATGTGATTATCAAAGCTGTTCTCTCACTAATGTGACGTAACACTTCATCTAAAAATAAAACTGAAAAATGTTGAGCTCCTTTTTTGGTTAGATTCCTAACATTTATAGGCTGGATTTAACCCGTCTACGTCAACAAAGCTCCAGACTGGGAGGGAACAACAGGCTGGATTTCTTTGAACCGTTTAAAAGAAATTGGAAGTGAACCTTGACTTCGGTATTTTAAAGCTTAAGTTATTGCACTCAACTCAGGACCACTTCGCTAAAATCCATCTTTACCTGTGTAGCTGGGAGTTTGACATGTCTCTTATACGGCACTGCACAAGATTTCATTACCTGCCAAACAATTTAAAAATCTATTTGAAATTTCCAAGTTTGTTTTTAAATTCAGTGGCAAGCATGTGTGTTTGCCTTGTTTTATTGACCAAATCTTTCTTTCCTTTAAAAATAAAAAAGGCAACCAGAGTGAATGGCTGCTTCATTATGGCAAAAATCACAATCACGATTATTCTTGGTTAATATTGACATCACGATTATTAAACACGATTATTCATTGATTTTACAACATCTGCATCACAAGCAAACTCTGAACACTTAAACGTTCTGACCGCTTTGGAAAAATAAGCAATGTATGAAAATTAAAGTGTGAAAAACTTTAAATATATAAAAATATTTTTATAAAATAATTATAAATGAATTTAAGTAAATAAACTATGTCTTTGAGGAAGTGGTGATGTACTGTCATGGCCGAAATATAACAACAAACACTTTACATTTACACGTATGACAAAACCTATGCACAAAACAAGTGCAACACGGCATGCAGCACATTTTATCTTGATTATGTTGTTTTCATGATCTCATATTCAACGAGAATTTATGTGGATATGTGACGGTTAGAAATGACACAAGATAATTATAGCTTTTTGTCTCAATTACTGTATCCTCGATGATAAATGAGAATTATTGATTCAAGTTCTGGTAATCTGTTACAATATTTACAGTCAGTTACAGAAGTGTTAAGTTGTGTTTTCATGTGTTTTATCTGAATGTTATTCTAACATCTATAGAAGTAATGTTGATGTAGTTATCAGGAAACACCAGCAGGGGTTGCAACCGCAACTGAGTAATAAATACTGACACTGCGCTTCCTCACCAGTCAATACACGAGCTGAGGAATGTTTTGTGTCTGTGATTCTTGACTGAAATATCCCCTTTTTAAGGGCTTTTACAGATACCGATAGATGTTGGGGTTTTATCTGTATATGTTTACTGCCTTGTGGTGATCAGTTTTAATTGATAATGATAAATTTGCTGTAGACTGAACCTCTGTGGTTGTGTTTTTGTAATTCCTCTCTCTGTTCCACATTGTGTGTCAGTTACTGGACCTGCACCTTCTAACCATGTGTGTGTGTGTGTGTGTGTGTGTGTGTGTGTGTGTGTGTGTGTGTGTGTGTGTGTGTGTGTGTGTGTGTGTTCGGGGTCAGGGGCCATTAGAGAAGCCTATCAAATCCATAACAACTTACAAACTTTTTTTTTTGTATTTTGAAATATACTTTTATTAAAACAAAGGAGTAAATCCCGCCAATTGGGTGTCTCACTCGACGTGTGATGAGGGGCCATGTGTAGATGCTACTTCAGTGGGGACACCATGCAAAAAGGATGGGAACCACATGTTTTGCATACAAGGAACATGCTGTTGAGAACTTTAAGTCCTTCTAGGAAGGCCCCAGTAGTTGAAATGACTTGTAAATGTATCATGAAGCTCCATAAGAAGCCTCTACTCAGCCTGACTGTACCCCTGATAACTGGAGCACCAGGTATATGATTTGAGCTAATAAACAAAGCCCTTCAAAAACAGACTGAGTGCTAGTACTCTAAATGTCTAAATTATGACGTACTATGACAAGTATAAAAAGGTGAAGTAGAAAATCTGAGCTTCATCCGTAATTCTGTGGAAATGTGAAGAGACATGAGGACACCTAGTGGCTGAGCAAGATCATGTGAAAGTCGGAGGGGAAACCGGCAGGCAAATCCATTTCACTGTAACTTAAAGCAACACGAGCAAAGCCCAAAACATCAACACACACATCAGGTCTCTAGATTAGTGACAACATGATTCAATTTACAAGTAGGTTACTTTTCTCCCCCCTTAAAATAACAATAAACACTGTTTTTTTTTGGGGGGGGGGGGGGGGGGGGGGGGGTGGCTACACAAATGGACACATAATAAAATATGTATAGTTGGGTCATTCTTTAAGCTTTCAAGGGTTCCCTAATCTACGGTGGCAGGGAAGTGCAAAGTAAAATTACAAAGTGTTGAAACACTTTTACAAAATTTGAGACATATTTACATTTTGAAAAACATTTTTACATTTTATAAAACAAAAGTACAAAACCAAAACCCTTTTACATTTTATAAAACACATTTACAAGTGGCAGAAAACTTTTACCAGTCCCCAAACAAATTTACAAACGACAGAATCTTGACGGAAAGGGAATGTACCAAAGGCAGGAACAGGAAGGGACCCGGAAGTGATTGAGTGAGGGGTCATTTTGTTTGTTTTGGTGGAAAGACTTGGCGGACAATTTCATTTTAATGAATGAATTAATTAATTTTTATGTTAATCATATATTTATACACATAAGATTATATTCATTTCTATAGGTCTCAGTTCTGGATGGAGTTATTTGCAGACCTCAGAGATGCAGGATACTTCAAAAGTTCGAGAGACCGTCAACATGAAAAGCAAACTGAGTTCCACAACACATTTTTCTGTCACCACAAACTCCGTAACACAGTCCGCCAAGTCTTTCCTCTGCCATAACAAACAAAATGACCCCAAAATGAATCCCTTTCCGTCAAGATTCTGTCGTTTGTAAATTGGTTTGGGGACTGGTGAAAGTGTTCTGTCACTTTTAAATTTGTCTCAGCGTTTGTAAAAGTGTTTCACATCTTGTAAATTTGTTTTGTAAAATGTAAATTTGTTTTATAAAATGTAAAAGTGTTTTGGTTTTTTAATTTGGTTTTATAAAATATAAAAAGTTTTTCAAAATGTAAATCTCTCAAATTTTGTAAAAGTGTTTCACACTTTGTAATTTTGCTTTGCACTTCCCAGCCACCGTACTAATCAATTAATTTCTCCTCCACCAGATGTCATGCTGTTTTTTTGTGTCACATCTAATGTTGTGACTGCAGCAGAGTTTAAAAGCCAGAGGCATTGTGTGTCATTATACAGTTTTTATTTATTCTGAACGACTGAAAAAAGAGAAATTGAAACTAAGAAGACAAAAAGATGATTCAGTGTCAGAGTCCTACTTTCTTTCTTATTTTCTAATTATAATCAACTGTTCACATGACTCAATATCTTTAAACAACATCTCAAGAACTGCAATATAAGTGATTCACTAAAATCTTAATCTTAATTTGGAGGTTAAATTAAATGATTTAGTCAGTTCATGGATTGCCTATGTCGAGTACATGTTGGCGACAACTGCTTGAACTTTCCGATAGATGGCAGCGTTTAGCTTCATTTAAACCCACAGTTCACTCCTCCAGGTCCGTTTAAAAAAAAGCTCACGAAGTTTTCTTTAAATATGGCATTAGTATATCGCAAGATTAAATTACAACGTCAGTATCCATGGGGGAAGTCCAGGATTTGTATTATTATTTTCACAATTTAAGAAGAAAAAAATATAAATAATGGGCAACAATTAAGGAAAGTAAGAAAGAGACTTGCATTAAAAGTCAGAGGACAAGAAAAGTGAGATAATTTGGGTGAAATCCTGCCACCCATCTGTTAATACAGATCGTGTAGTTGTGACAGAGTGACTTTTTCTTTGATAAGAAGTGAGTGCAGAAATCACTTTGCTCTTAGACTCGAGCACTGTGGCTGCATGTGGTTTGAGTCTAAGCACCTCGGCTTCCCCAGTGTCCAAATAAACGATCTCACACAATGCAGTAAAAATAATTAAAGGAATGGAAAAACGTTGGAAGTTTCAAAAGATTGCATTTCAGTTTGATCAATTCAACTTATAGAGGCGTCTTCTGCGGAGCTGTCCACTGAAGTGTGGTGCTGAAACGAATTTTTCCTTTTCAAGTGGGCAGGAAAACTGTTTTATTTTGTATTTACAGAATTGTTCAAGATCGATAACTACAGGATTTATTTGAGCTCATGCAGGGTTGGGTCAGAAGCGAAATGTGTGTAGTAATTGCAGGAGATGCTTCAATGCATAAAACATACTCATAAAATTAAAAATGTAATTGCAGATACAATAAATTAAAGTAGTTTAACTTCAACAAAAAATGAGGCACGCATCTTGGCTTTGTTTTGAAGCAACTGACTGGGCAGCAGTGCGCACTCGGGATTTTGTATTTAATTAGCATAAAATATCTTCTGGAGAGCAGAAGGACCGTGCGTCACAGCCAACTGAGAAGATGGGAGGGGGGACACCTATGGGAGTCAACAAACTGCAGTGTGTATTCCTTCCACGGCCGACAAAAAGCAATCCGGCTGATGTGAAATGATGACTTAGCTGAGTGCGTTACAGGTGACAGGAGACAGCTGTCTGGGAGTAGAAGGGGCGCAGCAGACCGACCGAAACCGGCGAGTCCTCCGCACTGTGAGCTCGACGTGAACCCCCAACCTGTGAGTGCTGTCCGGTACCAGCACGTCACCTGAATGACGGGATATGAGACAATGAAGCGACTAGAGACGGCGGGGATAAAACGACTCCAAGTCACGGAAGTGGAAAAGCGCGTGCGATGACGGACAGCACAAGGGACAGAGAAGAGGTAAAGCAGAGGAAAGTTATCTAGCTCATTAGAAGGGCTCCCGGTGTTGGATAAGAAACCAGAATAAAAGACAGAACAGATGTGCAAAGCGTGCGTATTTCTCTAAACAACTCAAACGGGGGAAGCCGATTTATTTTCCAAAAGACACGACTCGAGCCAGAAGGGGAGACAATAATGGAGCCGGAGGGGACCACAGAGGGACAGGCCACTAATTTGGCACAATCTGCCGCTTTAAAACTGTCCCAGATGGGCGAAAGAACTAAACAACTTGGTAATGTCATCCAAGACCCAGAGCGACAGAAACGGATTATTCTAGTAATAGTCTGTGTTGTACTTTTGTTAGACAACATGCTTTACATGGTGATTGTGCCAATTATACCCGATTACCTTGAAGGGCTACAGAAAGCAGCGGATCAGGCCCAAGCTGCTGCCCCGCACACCAACTACACCAACGGCACCTTCCACAAAGCTGCCAAGGGAAACTTCGACCTTCAGATTGGTGTTCTTTTTGCCTCCAAGGCCATCCTGCAGCTCATGGTGAACCCACTGAGTGGCCAGTTTATAGACAGAGTCGGGTATGATATTCCGCTCTTTATTGGCCTCAATATCATGTTTCTCTCCACCCTTGTTTTTGCCTTCGCTGAAAACTACGCGACTCTCTTCCTGGCGCGCAGCTTGCAGGGCCTCGGCTCAGCTTTTGCGGACACAGCGGGGATCGCTCTCATCGCTGCGAGGTACACGGAGGACACAGAGAGGAGCAAAGCGCTGGGTATTGCCTTGGCATTCATCTCTTTTGGAAGTCTCGTGGCGCCCCCCTTTGGAGGTATCCTCTACCAGTTTGCGGGGAAGCGCGTGCCTTTCCTGATCCTGGCCTGTGTCTGTCTTATTGATGGTGTGTGCTGTCTGGCTGTGCTGAAACCATTCTCTAACAAAGAGAGACAAAACATGCCAGTGGGCACCCCCATGTATAAACTTATGATTGATCCTTATATAGCCGTAGTGGCTGGTGCTCTCATCATCTGTAACATTCCTCTCGCCTTCCTCGAGCCAACTATAGCCAACTGGATGGAGGACACCATGCATGCCAGCCAGTGGGAGATCGGCATGACATGGTTCCCTGCCTTCTTCCCTCATGTCTTAGGTGTGTATCTGACTGTCAAATTAGCAGCCAAGTATCCTCACTTGCAGTGGTTTTACGGGGCTATAGGTATGGTGTTCATCGGCGCGAGCTCCTGCACAGTGCCAGCCTGTAAAAACTTTGGACAGCTCATGATCCCGCTGTGCGGAATCTGTTTTGGAATCGCCTTCGTGGACACTGCGCTCCTTCCCACTCTAGGCTTCCTGGTGGATGTGCGCCATGTGTCCGTGTATGGCAGCGTATACGCCATTGCGGACATCTCTTACTGTGTGGCCTACGCCCTGGGGCCCGTGGCTGCTGGACAGATAGTGCACAACCTGGGCTTTGTGCAGCTAAACCTAGGCATGGGCCTCGCCAATGTACTTTACGCACCGGCGCTCCTGCTGCTGAAAAACGTGTCACAGATGAAACCTTCATTCTCCGAGCGTGACATGCTCCTGGAGGATGGCCCAACAGGTCTGTATGACACGATTAAAATGGAGCAACGAGAGAAAAAGAGGAAGGGTTTGTGTACAACGATCGACGAGAATGGTATTGAAAAGTTTGCACAGAGGTCGTGTTCAGAGGAGGAATCCTCAGGAGGAGAGTATGCGTAAAATTACTTTAACTGAGTGTTAAACTATCCAAGTGCCACTGTAGAGTTGTGTGCATTCTGTCAGAATCAATCAGTTGCTTAACACGGTTAGGATTGTGTAACAGGCTAAATTATCCACTGCTTCTGGTGACAATCCCTGCGGGTATTGTCAATTCAAGTAGCTTCAAGCTTTCGCAGTAGAAAGGCGCGCGCTGGAGTTTGTTCATCTTAAAGTGAGAGTACTGTGATTGAAGTTTTGTTGAGGTAAATGTCAAGTCATTAACGGTAATTAGCACTGTATCAAAAACTGACTCATATCGTATTCAGGGATCATGTGTAAATGTATTTTAACAAAACAAGAGCTGTAATGTATATGCGTCTTTCAATGTAGTATGTATTCATTTTGCCAGAGTTGTGCTGCTAAACTCAATATGCAATACTGACTGTGTGTTAAAGAGAGGAACAACAGATCGACATGAAGTGAAATCTGCATCTTGTTGTCTGTTCATTTTGTTTATTTTGAATCATGTATTTCTGGAATGCATAGCCTCATATTAATCTAAGACTGTACATAGATGTATATTCATGTACATAATTAAATGATTATGTGAATGATGCCGTTCATGGAAATCCTTTATTTGATTATTAAAATATTGCAATACGCACATTATAGTGCCGTATGACAATTGTTCTTTTCTATAGGTGAAGAAATATACTAACAAAAAATAACATCAAAATATGATGATCTTTAAAAAATGTTTAAAGTTAAAACATACCTTTATGCATTTAAACCGTCTTAATTAAAGAAGAGTAGGAAACTACAATTTAAAACTATTTTACACTGAGATAGTTTACAATATATTATCAGAAATATTAAATAGCCGAGGTTTAATAATTGTCTTAGAAAACACAACGTCACCGAATATAACATTGTTTTAACACAGAACATTATATTGTTTTAATGGGACCCTGATGTTAGTATAGTGTTTAAAATAAAAAAAAACATTCCAGCAACTATGCGTGTGTAAAACGCCAATCTTTAAATATAATATTAAACACAACGCGAACTAAAGCGGTCAGTTGCAGCAAGGTGCAAGCAATGAATTCGCCCAGAATGTGCGCAAAAAGTTCTGAGAACTTGGAGCAAAAAAAGAGAAAGTCCGCGTAAAAAGCATCCTAAATGTTCTTCGGAACAGCGTGTGGAGTCTAAATGAGGTGGGGTGAAAAATGTGAAATGCCAAATAAACTTCTTGGCGAATAGAAAGACTTATGGGAGGAGCTTGGCTGGCAGGAGGGTGAGGTACCCTCTCAGCATCTCTCCTCAGCCAGCGAGGGAGTTGTGCTCGTGCCATGAAGAGATTTAAAGACAATGATGAAGGATCAAAGTGATGAAATTTGAATGAATTTATGGAAGAAATGGATTGAAGACTAGAAGAGAAAACTCCTAAGTGGAGTCCCGGGACGAGTGGGATTTTTTTCTTTCTTTTATTGCTTTTCTTTCTGGTGAGTAAAAATATTTTATTCATTAGATCAATTTACATTAACCCATTTTGTTATATTTACTCATGAGAGCATGTTTTATTTGATTTTTTTGCGACAGGTAGGCTACGGTATTACAGTTTTATACTTTTATTAGCAATTTTACATTTGTCTAAAATACCTTCACAGCAGTAATTAGACTGTTATAGAGACTGCCGGTTGTTTAAAAAGCACTTTTACATAACCTTGTGTCTGATATTATTGTGCTTGTGGACACAGATTCCTCCTCTCTGCGCTGTCAAAATGCCAGTTCTGGACCAAGACCCCTCTAAAGATTCAGGGGGCAGTGATGTAAATATGATTTATTTGACTTAATTCTATAAACATGTGGTCATTATATGAGACAAATACTGTTTTACAATCAATAAGAAATGTTAAGAATATTAATGAGTGACTTTAAATTATGAAGAGGGAATAAAGGTATTATATTTAATGAAAATGATCACTGCATCATTACAATTTAATTTAATTTTGTCTTATTCTGAGTCAAGTGAAGAGGATTATTTGCAATGTTGGCTGTTGTTTTAGTATCACAAATAATTGAGTTACTTTTCAGTCTGTTTAGTATGTCTTAGTAAAATGATGTAATGTAAGTGTCGGAGCAGTCTTTCAAGGTTTAAATGTTGAGGTGTAGTCATTAATTTAGGAAAATTAAGGCACAGCTTTTTAGGGTTTACTGAGATTCTTTTCATTCTCCGTCCTACTCAGGGTCTCCCTAAGCTGCCTCTCCCAGCCCTGAAAGACACACTGGACATGTACCTGAGGTGTATGAAGCACTTGCTCACAGAGGAGCACTTCAACAAAACCAAAATCACCGTGGAGCAGTTTGGAGCCCCTGGAGGAGTGGGAGAGCTACTGCAGAGCAAACTTGAGGAGAGGAGAGAGAATAAGGCCAACTGGGTAAAAACAACCCTCTGGTTAAAAATGCACATAATGACTTTAAAGCTCCTGTGAGGAACTTCCGGCTTATGTCCCATTTGGCGGCCCTTGTGGACAGAGTGTTATGTCTTTTCTTACTGCTGATCTCCTTCTGTACCTGTGTTGTTTAGTGTTTTCTGACAAAAATATCATCCTTTATTCTTAAATGTCTGGTTTACATAATTTTTCACATCAACACAGTTGTTAACAACCATTAACAGAATTGGAGAACATTACCAATTCAAAGTCTGTGTTTGAGATTAATTGAATTAAATCAATCTCAAACTCATTAAGTGTATTGTTCTCTGAGTTTGTATTGTTTCCTCCAATGTTTGCCATGAGATCACTGTTACTATTACATTTTCTCTTTATGCGAATATTTTCTGCTGCAGGTGTATGAATACTGGCTGAACGACATGTACCTGAACAACAGACTGTCTCTACCCGTCAACTCCAGTCCTGTGATGGTTTTCCCCCAGCAGAACTTCAGGGCTCCCATCGACTCTTTAAGGTGTGAGACACTGCACAACTAAAACAAATAGGTCATCAGAGAAACCGCCCAATGTGATCTTTTTTTCAGCGTATCTCTTGTTTGTCATATTCTATAAAAGAACAGGATTTTAGTGCATCATAAAAATGCTAATATCCACCTCTTGACAGGCATTTCTTGGGATTAAAACGTCACGAGGAACTGAGAAATGACAGTCAACTGTGGCGACCGGCTTTGATTGATGATAACAAATTGAACACTTCCTTGCTACACGTTGACAGATAGGGTCATTACCTTGAATACCTGGAGGGCTGAGAGGCTAGGTCAGGCTACTCGTGGTGGCAAGGTTAATAAACAATGTGGACTGTGCTTTAGTTAACATCGTATTGATCTGTGATTGGACCCTTAACCAGGTGATTTACGTGTTGCATTTACACGGTTAAGTGTAATACAGGGACACATAGATGCAGACTATTAAAACCACAGGTACATAGAGAAAAGAGGTGCCATTCACATACAGTTTGTGTGTTATTTTTAAGTATAATACATTGTAAAGTTTTCCTTTCTTAGGTTTGCTGCACACTTAATTTCTGGAGTTTTGGAGTACAAGACTCTTCTTGATGCGTGAGTTAATGTGCAATAAAAACACAAATAAAGTTGAGAAAATCAATCACATCTGAATTATTTTACGTATGGCTAATAAGTCTAACAGGGTGTGTGACTGTGTGTAGACGGGCCCTGCCTGTGGACTACGCTCGGGGTCAGCTGGCTGGGACGCCTCTGTGCATGGAGCAGTACTATCGCCTCTTCACCTCTTATCGTCTACCGGGGCCTGAGAGGGACACACTAGTGGCCCAGGAGAGCAGCGTGATGCCTGAACCTGAACACATCATCGTGGCTTGTAAAAACCAGGTCAGACACAATGATTAAAAAAAGAATCATAAGTTATCATAGACTAGTTTAACATTCATTCCCCAGTATAGAAAATATTTCAAACTTTTCTGGGGATTTCCGCTACATCACGCAGTCAGCATCTCCAACTGGAGTTTGCTTTAGAGCTACAACAATTAACTGGTTATGCATTTAAACAAAATTAGAATAAATCACAAAATGTTTTGGAAATTTAAGTTGTTTTTTAATTTTTCAAGCCAAAATGTCAACTGATTTCAGCGTCTTAATTATAAGGATTTACTGCCAGTCCTTGGATTTGAGTTGTTGGCTGGACAAAGAAAGTAATTCAAAAATGGCACATTGGGCTCAAACTAGTTGTGATGATCATTTTTCACAACCTGCCTCACATAGTATTTAACACACCTGTGTAGGCCCATGTGATTATGCTCGGCGAAGCTGAGGAAGCTGCAGGCAAAACGTGTTGTTCGCTCACAATGAAGTGACAATTAAGTAATCTTCAGTGGGCCAAGTCTTAATGATTTTTTCGATTATTCGTTAAATTAATTAGCAGATTGTGATGACCAAAATAAACATTAGTTGAAGCTGTTGTCAGTAATTGTTTGAGCTCCAAGTAACACTTTCAGACTGTGTTATCGAAGACATTAAAGTTAGCCTAGACATTTATTTCTGGAAGTTGGAACATGAGTTCAAATAAACAATCCCAACTAAAAGTCCACTATGGTTTTTTGTTGTTGTTTTTTTTTCTGGGTGATTTCAACCATATGACACGCTGTCTACATCAGGAGAACAAGACACAACTTTCTTGCTGATGAATGCTAAAATGGCATGGATACATTCAGAATAGATCTCCTGATGATAGACAGAGAACAACAGTAACAGTGACAGTTTCTCTTAATTACAGCGACAGCTAGACTACACATTGTGTTTTGTTGCAGCAGAACATATGGATCATCACTGAATTGTGTCTGCTGGTAAACAGAATCTGAGGGCATGAGTGATTATCAGCCAAACCCCGTTGACAAGTTCTCTCTTCTTAGATAATTATCGTTAACATGTGTGACATTCGGACTCAGCAAGCATCCTTTAGCACTGCCACAGATAAAGTCATACAACAAGTACTCACTACCACTATATAGCTGAATGTGAGGATAAGTACAGCAGATTTTGATGCATCTTAAAACAGGTTAGCTGCCTTTCAAGGATAAAGACCATGCAGACTTAGTATGATGCAAGTGGAAATCCTTCTTAGCAACCTTTTAACATTGCTCTATAGCAAGATCATGGCTGTGATGAAGGGTTTTGGAGATTCTGCTACTGTTAAAGAAGTCATTTGGAGAAAAAAACAAAGATGACATGTAATAATCATCCACCAGAATTTAAAGGGGAACATCCTGATTAAAGTCTGATCAGTTATCTGATGTAATGAATAATTAGTTGTGATGTATTATTGGGTGAGCTCCTTTTGGGTCCCGACCCACCAGTTGAGAAACACTGGTTTAGGCAAACAGTCTGCTTTTTGTGGTACAAAATGTCTACTCATGTGCTCATTTTGTGTACTGGCCCTTTAACTTAGCCTCAAAAACAAAGAAGCATTGCTATTACAGTAAGGCCTCAGGGACGAGTGCATTGAAACAGCTTGTGTCCATGTGAACCTCTGTCCAGTTTTTTGTGCTGGACGTGGTTATCAACTTCCGCCGACTGAATGAACGAGACCTCCTGACTCAGCTGGAAAAGATCGCAAAGATGGCTGAAAGTGAAGAAGAGCAGCTCCCACCAATAGGTCTGCTCACTTCAGACGGACGCACAGAGTGGGCAGAGTCTCGGAGTGTGCTAATGAGAGGTAATAAAAGTTAAAGAAAAAAAAAAAAGGTTTCCAATTTTATTTATGGAAGCCCTAAGCGGAAATACATCCATACATTTTATTTTTCTCAGTTTCCATGCGATTACGAGTAAATTCAGGTTGTTTTCTCCAGATCTCGACTCATTTTAACGTTATCTCAATATTACAACGCACGTCTAACGAGTTAGTTAATTTCTGATTTCAAGAAAACGACTGAAATGAACTTGTTAATACGGGAAGACCAGCGTTCTAATCCTGAGATGACAAGAAGAATTAGTTGAGATCTCGGGACGATAACCGAAATGTACTCAGTATCTCAGGAAATCTGAGTTATATAATATGTATGGATGCATGTCCTCCTAGGGCTTCCATATTATCCCACTAAATAGATTTTTTTTTCAATGTGTTACTCTGTAGAGTCTACTAACAGGGACTCTCTGGACATGATCGAGCGATGCTTGTGTCTGGTCTGTCTGGATGAGGCCACAGGACCGGAACTAAGCGACACAACGCGAGCCCTGTTGATGCTACACGGCGGAGGAGTGGCCAAGAATGGTGGCAACCGCTGGTATGACAAACCCATGCAGGTTAGTGAGTAAAAAAAGCTTATAGAGCAACCGAATACTGTTCAACATAATTCATTTACTTCTTTAACTGAGGAAAAATAAGACAACTACATTAATTCACATGCCTTTCTCAAAGTGCATGAGGATGTAATTAGCCAATCCCATGCCAAATTAACAATTCATATTTTAAGAAATGTGGATGCAAACTGACTGTTCCCATTGGATTACAAGCCTGATGTTATTAACATGAACTTTGATGGAGATGTTTTGATAAAGAATTCAGATTACTTGAATGGATAGCATGATTAATATTCCCTTCATAGAGAGTTTGAGGTGCCGTTAATAATTTCTTCACTGCAGGGTGAGGAAATGTATATGTGGATCCAACATGCAGTAGAATGCATGAGTATGACCTTTAAAAGTGCAAATGAATTAGATGTTAGATAATCTAGCATTGCAGTTTGGTTCAACTCACGGAATTACTGCTTATAATATCATGACCGTGTCAGTTTGTCATAGGAGCGGACGGCTGCTGCGGAGTCGTGTGTGAACACTCACCGTTTGAGGGAATTGTCCTGGTGCAGTGCACAGAGTATCTACTCAAATACATGTAAGAAATTAAAGGCTACATGGATGTGGTATTTTCTTGCATGCACTTTGAAAAATCTAAAAAGGCTATCTAGAGAGGTGATATTATATTCCCATGATGCATCAGGATTGGCAGCCCATCAAAGCTGGTCAGGGCCGCGAGTGTGAGCGATCTGCACGCACCGCGCAGACTCCGATGGAAATGCACTCCAGAGATTCACAAACTCCTCGCCTCTTCTGCTGACAAACTACAGAGGTCTGGCTTAACTATTCTATCTGTACAATCAAATAAATTAATCAAAGCTTTTCTCTCAATGTTCCCAATATGTCTGAAAAAGGAAATATTGAGAGCATCTTTAAAAAACAAATCCACATTAGTTGTATTCTTGGTGTTTGATTTGTCAGATGTTTCTGTCTAATTTTAAAGATTTTAACAAACTGATTTCAACATTTTTGGAAATTAGGTTTCAAATTTTGCTCAAAATTTCTCTCTGCTGGTTCCTGTGTAAGTGCTTGAGTTGAATGTTTTAGCTTAATTTATTCTTTTTATCACAGGCAGGTAAAAAATCTTGACATGAATGTCCATAAATTCGATGACTACGGGAAAGAGTTCATCAAGAAGCAGAAAATGAGTCCAGATGCCTACATCCAGGTTGCCCTGCAGTTGGCCTACTACAGGTGAGAACATTATGATTGCAAAGGATTTTCATACATTATATTTTCACTAGGCTCTCAGCTACAGGGCTTTCTATTTTTGTGTTCCTCTAGATGTCATGGCAGACCAGTGTCGACCTATGAGAGTGCTTCTATACGGCGTTTTCAGGAAGGCAGAGTGGACAACATCCGCTCCGCCACACCAGAGGCCCTGGCCTTCGCCAAAGCAATGACTGACGGGAAACCCAGTGTAAGATGTTTTAGATCGGAAACAACTGTTATACATTTCAGTTTTAGTTTAAACTACTGAAGAGTAGAATCTTAGTTTAGATAATCGTGCTTTTACTTCACTCCAGTATTGATTTTCAGCTGTTTTTTTGTTTCTCAAGGACGCAGAAAAGATGGAGATGTTACAAGGTGCAATAACTGCCCAGACAAAGTACACTATCCAGGTAACTTTTTTCTAACCTCCTCTAGATTTCTATTACAATGCTTTCTTTGTTTTCTCAAAAAAGAAAACACATATCATATCTGTTCTTTCTCATGTTCAGGCTATTACAGGGACGGCAATAGACAATCATTTACTAGGACTAAGAGAAATTGCACAAGAATTGAAGATGGAGAAGCCAGAGATGTTCAAAGACGAAGCCTATGTTATCTGCAATCAGTTCATCCTCTCCACAAGTCAGGTACAATCCTCTGAAACTATACTCAGTCTGACATGTATATAGGGGTGAGCTCATCCTGTGGAAAATAGTTGTATTGTATAATTTATACCAGAATTTCCCAGTCGGGTATCCATAAAGTAAATGTATCCAAGCTCATCTATTAATCTATCCATCCGGGACTCTGGAGGGAGCCTCCAAAAGTCTGAGAAATATCATAGAACATGTCATCAGGGTTTTCTAAGATGTTGCTTGAGACTTTAAAGTTTTGACAGAAATCTTGCTTTACAAACCATGACAGTGATGTTTTAAAGACGTTGGCATTAGGAGGGAAAGACAGGTCTGCAACTCATCATGACTGTGGTCATTATGCATTAATCTGCAGAAAACCTTCTCAATGCATCTTTCATTTGTTTAACCCATACTGCAAGTCATCCTGAAACACAAGGTCATGTCGTCTGAATGCTAGCTTTGACTGACTAACAAGATGTTTGCATATTATTATGTACAAGAAAACGTTTGACATTTGTTTAAAATATTAAATATCATTTTTGCAGCACTAAACAAAATACTAGAGACGCTTAAAATGTCACTCTTATTACAGTCAAAGCTGCAATGGAGGTTTTTATTAATTTACCTCACACGTCAAATTTACAAAAGACATTTACTGTATCTGAGCAACCTTTTCGCACTTCTCTACTTGTAGCAATCACACGATCACAACTTTAAATTCTTCAGTTCTGAAAAATGTGCTCTTGCTTCAGGTTCCTACGACTGTCGAGATGTTCTGCTGCTACGGACCTGTGGTGCCAAACGGATATGGAGCGTGCTACAACCCTCAGTCAGACCACATAATCTTCTGTGTGTCTAGTTTTCGAGAGAGCCCACAGTCGTGTTCAGCAGAGTTTGTAAAATGTCTGGTGCAGGGACTCCTGGACATGAGGGATCTGTGCAATAAATTCAACTCCAGCTCCTCTACCGGGCAAAAACAGGGTCAGACGCTGGAGACCAACATGCAATCGGACAAAAACTGGCAAATCAAAGTGCCGCAGAGACCGACAGACCTAAGCAAGAATCAACAAACCCTGCCTCAGGTTGTGATGAAAACACCTGGGCAGACTACCATGGAGGCCCAAACCCAGACGCCATCACAAGGAGAAACACAAGCTTTGAAGAATGGAAGTAAATCATAAGAAACTCTCTGTGCAAGAGGAAGTAGTGGTGGTGTGAATTTAAGTGTTTTCTGTGCGTCTCTGTGCTGCAATGATGTGAGTCATTTATGAAATATTCACCATAACTATGAAACAAAAAGACAAGTAAAGCTGTTTTATTGTTAACTGTATTGTAAAATGTATCAGGTGCTGATGATAATCGAGATTATTAGGTGTGTGCTGTTGTCAAAACAAATCAAATATAACATAGAATTCAGAGTGTCTGTCAAAATGGCTACAGTATTTAGGTAAAAAATTAGAACCAGATTTAATGTATTAATTGTTTTGCACTAATTTGAGATGAATCAGCCAAAGAAAATAGTAAAGGTATTGTTTGGTGATAGACAGTCAAGGTTTGTGGGAAATAAGGTTACAATGAAACCAAGGGGGAAATATATACAGCATATATACACTCAAGATTCATTTTGTCTTGTTCATGTCAGAATCATTTTGTCAGTGAAACCTGTCAGTCACGTTGGCAGAGCAGAAATTGTCTGTGACTTATGATAGATGGCTGATTGTCTCACTATATGTCAACTTGCAAATCGCATGCTGCTATCTACGGATTTTCTGAAGATTATCGTACACGATAACACTAGAATCTTCTATGCAATATCCACTTGTGTTGACTTTAATTGTTGTGTCTATTGTACCACCTATATAGAAATATGGTATGTACTGTATATTTCAGAAAATATGTAGACATTGAGTTTTTACTGTGTTGTAATCCATATACTGGGACTCAAACTGTGCGTGTGTACATAAGAAACAAAGATATAAGGGACTCTTTTATGTTTATCAAAGAATGTAAGGCTTATTAGAACTGTGTAAATGTACATTTTTGTGCAAATATATCAACCAAGTTATCTATTTTTGTATGATTTTGTTTGTGACCTAATGTTACAGGGTGTAAATGTAAATTTGAGTATGAAGTTTATGAAACTTACAAACCAGAGGTGATCACTGTGTTTAGTCCTTGTATTGTATTTATGAAGTATTGCAGATTCAAAGAAAGTCAAGACCAATTAAATAAAGATACATGTATACTTGTTTGCACTTGTAAAATATGTACTGAGTTTGTGTTGCATGAAAAATGTCACCACACCCACTTATAAGAAGTCAAAGTAATTAAGCATGGTAGAAAAGGCCCTGAATTTATAGACAGGTTATTTTCATTTGATGTGAGAGACTCTAACACACTATCATCAATATTTTTTTGTGAGTTCAATTTATTTATTTATCAAGGAAAATACACATTTGACCAAAATCCCTGAAGCCTACATGTGTCAACACTGTAGGAGACAAATGAGAAGTTTTGATATTTTTAAATATAAGAACTGTTATTAAATTGACAGGGATTTCATTGTTCATTATTTGTGATGTATTGTAATAAGTCCAAAATATAACACCATTTTCCTTTTAAATGTATGAGTAATAATACAATCCTTAGAGACATTTTTAGGTTATTGCAAGACTTTATATCTACCTCAACTTTGTATGTAAATGTGTATGTACTTGTTTTGTACCCAAGAAGGCCGCGTTAGCAACAGGTGCATCGCGTGTTACAGTTACCTAGGTGACTGCTGACTACATTACAACAATGCCGAAACTAGCGCGTGTGACACTTTGCTACGGACCTTATGAATCCAGTGGAGTCGTACAATACCGGACCTTCCGTCTGCAGGGTCTTCAGGGTATGTTTCTCCAGCGCATGTTGTCTTCTGTCTTGACTGTTTAGAAATAGGTCAAACATTGTCCGTCCAATATGCCTACAGCCGCTCTGAGAGCACGCGGGCACCAGTGCGTCATGGAAGAAACGCGCGAGTGGAACACGGTGGAGCTCGTGGTCAACGGGGAGCTCGTCTTCAGCTGTGACACAAAGCAGCTGATGTTTGGTGAGTTTAGTAAACTTTGACTGAAAGCAGGACTCAATATAAGGTGAATCTATTGTTATCAGAGTTGCAGTTTGGAAACCTAAAGGCTGTTGTGCTATTTTACTCCAAGGTGGAGATGGAAAACTGGATCCTGTTTGCATAGAAGCTGTAAATGCTGTGGAAAATGCTTACTGAAGATAGCAATCCATCAATTAGAGAAAAAAAACTATGAAAAAATAAATAAAATAAACACATGTGCATTTGCTTTTTTCTTATTCAACAACCAATTTTATTGTGACTACTTTGTTATGTAAATGTAGGCATACTCATTGATTTTTTATGTAAATTCCTGCATGAATTCAACACAGTGTTGTTTGTTTGCTCAAACAGCATTATTGCAAAGGTTACTGCCTATGGGCCCACCCCAATTCAGCACATTCACAGCATGCCACTTGGTATTTATAACTTTATGTTGGAAGTTTGCATCATTTATCAACTAAACCTTTGACCTGTACTATTAGCAAATCTTGAGGGTCAGTCAATTTTAAGGAAGGGCTTATATGTGTTTTTCGTGATAATTCTTTAGTTATTTTCAATTACTTTTTAACTTAATGACACAGAAACATGTTTGTATGTTTCTAACATTGTTCTAAAGGGATTCCGGGGTTTATAGGGATATGATTAACCTGGTACTGTGTGCAGCAGAGAGATTAGGAGTGGACAGAACGAGGTGATGTAAAGAGTGCGAGGGGAGGGGTTGGCTGTCAATAGAATAGCCCAATAGCCAGTTTAAACCCCCGTAACTCCGGACTTGTTACCCTATGTATTTCTTTCGTTTAAGTAAGTCTATGTAGGTACAACAAGCAGGCGAGACAAAGACGAAATTAAAGAAAACTGTACTAAAAGTAGAACCACTAAGAATAGAAATCTGAATCAATGTAAATCATACACCAATGTCTATGTTAAGAAAGCTAGTGGTCATTCCACAATGCATCAAGCATCGTCTGCAACCAAAATCATGACAAAAGCATGCGATTAAACTTAAATACATTTTATTATGTGTTTTATTATTCCCAGTGTAAGCACAACCCCATCAATTTGTGCGTACATTCCCGGCCCCACCCCCCACCCCCCCATATGAAAATATGATTTCCTTTAAAAACCTAAAACACAGAGTTTGACAACAGAATATAATGCTCATGCTAATTAAAATATTTATATATGCACAATAAGCTTTGTGCATGGCATATGGAAAGGTATGCTACAACGTGGCAAAACCGGGTGCATAATTTCAAGGAGCATTTCCAAGCAAAGTGGTAACTAATATCAGTTCTGTTAAACGCCTGGGAACTTCAACATGACAACCAGGCATCAGTATTGCTCTCAAAGCAGCCAAGGCTTTTCTGTGTTTACGTGTGTGCATCCCTCAGCCTCCTAAGAGGAAGCTGGGCCGTATGTCCTAAGTAAAAAACATGGCTGCACATCTCTGTGCCAGCTGGCTCATGTCTCCTGGTGAAGCGAGGTGTGACAATAAATACCGACTCCATCACTAACAGCAAAGGTAGCCAAAGAAAAAGCAGGCACTAAACCTACTGAGGTGTTACATTTCAGAACAGTCTTCATACCTGTGATATGTGTTTCACATTCATTGTTTAAGTACACCAGTTGGTGTTCTGTGTGCGTCTCTTTACTACTAAAAATATCCATACAAATACAAATCAATACATATACAGTGCATACAAAGTAGTCATATACAACTTGAAGTAGTATTTTCTACTCCAATAACAGTCATTGTCACAAAGTGGTACAAAGTGTCAACTATTGCTACGTCAACTAGGTGACAAAATGTTATATTAAATGTTTGTATAATATTTAGTATTAAAAAAAAGAGGAAATGCAGCGCTATTTAGGGACTGAAAATGTATGTGTGCAGTTGTTTCCAGACACTACTTGTACAGTAGGTAAAAACACTGCAGTTATTCTGTAAAGCCCTCCTAAAGGTCCTCTGCTGAAGGGTCCTATCTTAGTCAAGATTATCAGGATTTATAATGTAAAAGAGGGTGAAAGTGTGGATATCTAAATAGAGAAAAGATACATTACTTAACTTAATAAATTACTGTCCCCTAACCGTTGTAGACAGGTAACTCTGCATAGTTCGAAGACTAGAGTGACCATTTTTTGCCTTCTCTCGTTGTTGTTGTGGTTCAAGTTGTGCTTCAGGATGCTTTTCAAACAACACGTAATGCAGATCATGAAGGACTGCTAGCTAGGATTAGATAGGGGTCAGTATACTAAATGTAATGTGGCCCGAAGTCAAGGCAGAACAAAGATCCTTTCATGTGACATAGTAATCATCTCGAGACAAAATGCAGTTTTCTTCACGTCAGACTTATCTTTCTTAAAAGTTTACAAGGGGTTAAAATTATCTTTAGCAACAACACAACACTATGTTAAAGATTGTCACAAAGCTGAAAGGGTTTAAAATGTGCCACTATTCCATCCCAAGACTAAATAAAAACACCACGGTGGTTGAAGATGAAATTGCACCTCTAGTCTGCCTCTTGTTCCAGTTCTCAATTACAAGTCCTTTCCCTGGAAGGCGCTCAGGTTGAAAGCTGTGTCCATGAACCTCTTCAGCTCATTGAGGTGGGTGGACTTGTTTCCTGTCGCAGGAGCAGCTGCAGGGTCCCGTCCTACGTACCTGAAAGAAATATATCATCAGGAGTTCAAATCCTTCATTTGTGTCTTTTATTTTTCTGTCATGAATCATTAAGGTGACGAGTTAAAAGAAACTCTCACCAAATGGGTCTCTTGTTGGCCACCACGGTTAGAAAACGTGGCCGGACGTAATCATAGTAGCCCATGTTCTTGTGCTCCTCCTGACACCAAATCAGCTCAGCATTGGCATACTTCTCCACCTCTGCTTTGACCAGGTCAAACGGGAAAGGAGAGATCTGAGGGGATGTTGAAAAAAAATGATAAAAATGTATTACTGTCATTCCAAAATCCATAATGCATGGCCTGGCAGGACAGAGGACATGGATTAAACACCTGTTCTAGTCTTATGATAGCAATATCTTCTTCCAGTTTTTGCTGTTTCCTCTCTTTAGCCAGTTCATAGTAGACTTTCCCAGTGCAGAAAATCACCCTCTTCACTTTGGCTGGACTTTGACTGGCAGGGCCCCCCTCTGGGATCAGCCTCTTGAACTTAGTGCCTGCAGACATTTGATTATAATATGTTACCTATCACTGTAAGACAACATGAATGATGGATTCTTAATTCAAGTTTTACAGAGTTGAGGTAAAACATCACCTTTGGCAAGGTCATCAAAACTGGACCTTGCATCTGGAAGCCTCAGCAGGGACTTTGGAGTGAAAATAATCAGCTGTGAGAAAAAAAAAGAAAATGTGTTATTTAGTGACAAACACCAGATTGATCCTGTCATCCGTATCGTTCATTGTGTGCTTTGAAAAACTCCAGAGATAAAAGTTTTTATATCTTTTCACGCTAATTTGTTGCCACCATATAGCATGCAACATCAGCATTGGGAAAACAAAACATTTCTTTAACAATCAAATAAATAAAAACCCTTCGTGCTCAGCCGACCAAGTACAGAGTTTAAGAGTTTTTCACAAAAAAACAAACAATATTATCCCCTATTGGCCCCCTCGCTAATTTGCTCAGGAAGTAATTTTCTCATGCTTCATGAAGCGTTGCATTTATGTGCGACAGGGGATCAGTTAAGACATTCACTGTGGCTGAAAACTGTGAGAGACTGAAAAAAGAAGTGTACATATACAAAAAAGGAGAAATGCTTTGCAACCCAAAAGTTTCTAAGCAAACTAGTTATACTTTAGGTGTTCAAAGGACTAATTAGAAGCTTATGGGTTCCAATAATAGACATGATCTTAATTGAATATAGAGCCAACCATTTTTCTGTCAACAGAGTACAAGAGAGTTATGACTCTGTAATATCATATTATTGATCCGACAGTCATTTTACTCCAACACACACTCAGTCTGGGAATCTCAAATGCTGTTGTAATGATGTTGTGCTACTAAATGTAAGCTTTGCACCAAAGCATTAACAGTTTACTTCTTGGCTGGTAAAAATTCAGTGCCACTGGGTCAAGTTTATAGCGTGAAAACATTTGAACGTCCCAGCTGTTAATCTGTGAACTATGAAGAGACTGAATGCTAACTGTAGGCTACCTTTTAATTTTTTTTTGGATACAATTACGATTTGGAAAACAGACTAAACTTAGTTTCAATATATTTGATTACCTATTAACGACAGACGAGAGGTAATGTAAGCCTTTAGCCAAGTTTATTTAGCGTTACAAATAGGAAGTAGTGTTGTAGCCTACAGTACGAAATGAAAGGCCAAACTCCCTAACTAATGATAATGTTAGCATTCAGCTACTGTTGCCACCACATATTGAGACAATTTCATAGCTATTCTTAACATTAGCTAGGAAAGAGTATTGAACGGTATGAAAGGAAAAGCCTCCTAGCTAACGGTAATACTAACTATGTAATAAGTTAGGAGGTGACAAAAAGCTAACATTAGCCTCGTCTGTTTATTGCTAACTGGGTTTCATATTTATTGTAGTTCAAGTTCAGCTTTTGTTTGACTTCCTCTTGTAGTATAGAACACATTCAAAAGGTACAGTATTGTTATTTTAATCCTCATTATCCATTAATCCTGTTCCTTGTCAAAAGAGATTTTAGCTAGGAAGTTTTTATTTTTTTGAAAGGAGAAGAAAAAAAGAGATTCAACACTTTACCGGTTTTCTGAATGGCAACAGAATCTGACGTCTGAGCACATGACAGTAGTTAGCAGGCGTGGAGCAGTTCACCACAATCCAGTTACAATCATACAGCTGCTGGACTTCGAAATCTCCACTGAACTGCTGCACACAAAATGTAATAACAAAGGAATCAAATAGGTTATTGACTTTAGAAGCAAAGTTTAAATTTGATGTGGACAAAAGTACAGTTACTGTGTTGGTTACAGTAGTGTTTTTCTTGGGATTGAGCCGGAAATGTAGCACGAGTGCATCAATGCATCAGTGCCCTGCATCTCTCTAACTCTCTCTCTCTCTCTCTCACACACACACACACACAGGCACGCAACGGCTGCGGAAAAGAATGTTAATCCCTTACTATGCTTCCACTAATAGTTTGATCAATATCCCATTCGAAGATGAATCTGGTAAGCTTCTGCTGATACAGCCAGCTTTGGTTTCCTCCTTGAATGTTCTCTTGTACCACCTCACCCCTGGGACCTGAGTAACTGCTGAATACCAACACTTTGGAGGCCGTAATGAAGAGACTTTTAAGCTTTAGAGAAATTGGCAATCATCACTTAAGCCATCACTTAAGTGGTCATGACATCAGCATTGCCAATGAAAGCCGTTGGACGTTAACTGCAGTGCACTTTCTTTGACACATATCCTCAGGTAATGATGTTCCCCATATCGGTTCCCATTTCAGCCATAATGTAAATTGTAAATGTGAACATACAGGGAAGTGATCGGAGTCGTCTTTGCTCATTTGCAGGAAGCGTTCAGGTCGAGCTGATGAATGTTCTGGGCCCTGCGAACAGAAAGGATAGTTAGGAAGAGATGTAATGAGAAAATGGAAAACATACTGTATATTCTATATATTACCTTACACTTCTAATTCTGTTTTATAACGTAGTATAGCCTGTTTATTTATTTATTTTTTATTCTCACCATCCCCTCCATGCCATGTGGAAGCAGTAAGACAATTCCATTATTGCGGACCCACTTGGCCTGGCCTGGGCTGATGAACTGGTCAATGATACACTGCGCTGTGTTGTTAAAGTCTCCAAACTGGGCCTCCCACAGGATCAGAGCATTTGGACTGGCCATGGCAAAGCCCAGCTCAAAACCTGAAGTCCCAGTAATCATTACAGTATCGGTTATCAAATAACAAACTGAAGTACGCTACACTGAAGTGGCATCAGTCTCACCTAGCACCCCATACTCTGATAAAGAGCTGTTGCAGACGGTGTAAGGAGCCTGATTGTCCCACAGGTGGTTCATGGGAACACAGATACGTTTGTCCACCTCTTGGTCGTGCAGAACATGATGACGATGGCTGCAAAACATGAGAGAGAGAGAGAGAGAGAGAGAGAGAGAGAGAGAGAGAGAGAGAGAGATTTCCTCTTTTTTTTAATACTAAATATTATACAAACATTTAATATAACATTTTGTCACCCTTAGCTGTCTTACTTGATGGTGGCAAAACATGATTTCTTTGAAAGGTTCCTAAACCAGTAGAAGCAGTAGAAACATGCAGTCAGCCATGTTCTGGCCCATAAAGGGCACTCCATAAAGAGCACCCTCCTCTTTCCTTATCCTCAGTCAGCACGAAGCCCAACGAGAGCTGATGGGAGCAAAGAGCCGAGCAGTAACAAGCTCTGCCAGCCCGCTCGCTCACACTGTAGGAATCAAGCCTACAAAACCAGCACGATCAGACAATCACTTAAATCCCTTTAACATCACATAAATGACAACTACACACACACACACACATTCAGTGCTAGAGGTTATGTAATGATCAGGCGGAAGAGCTGCAGGATACAACCAAAACCTATTGATTATTATCTTAAGTATGACATATATCCTCCGAGAGGACAAGATGGTCCTGATTTGAATCTTTTGAATAATATTATCCACACTTACAGCCTAATGAGGGCACTGAATGTGCTGCATAATTGTTTTGTTTAAACCTTGCTCTACATTTACAGCATACATTTCTTCAATAAATCCATTCATGAAAGCACAAAATGAAAAGCAGCCAGCATAAATGAAGGTTAAGCAATTATTTCATATCTCATTCCCTCAATCCATGCTCATGCAATCCAAGGAGGACCCAAAAAAACTCACGAGAATGAGGTCGTTCTTCAGATTTGACTCATAAACTGTATGCCCACATCTCTTTTCTTTGTTTTTTTTTCCACACACACTTTCCTCTGCCTGGGGGCCCCATTAGTCAGGGAAAGGGGTGCACGACGCAGCGCAATGCAACCCAACCCGATCACGATGACTGAATCCATTAGTCGATGGCGTTACGTACATCACAGAAACGCAAGCAGGCTCACTCAACTGTAACATGCCAATATGCTCAGCTCCTAAAAACTATGAAGGGAGACAGAGTAGTGGAGGAGGACAAAAAAATGTTGGTGGGAGAAAGATGGAAAAAAAGCTATAAGGCCTGGTGGTAAAGAGGGTAAACTGTCGCTGAAGTACAAAGCAAAAGGAAGCTAACATAAAACTGAAAATATGGACTCCCACCTGCCACAGAGATGGGTCTAAATAAACAACAGGTGATACAGAGAGAGAGGGCGGATGTTCCACTTTTGTTATTGTTTTTTCAGACAGGCAGGGGACAGTGGATGGGGAGATGTTCATGTCAGTGGTAAATGCGAGGCAAAAGAAAAAGAAGCCCCGTAGCCTCTAGTTAGTTAGTGTGATGTATGTCGCTGTGAGCTGACGTGAGGGCGGGGGGTGGAGGGGGGGGGTTGTGGGCGTCAGTGGAGATGGGCTGGTGGAGAAGTGATAGGGGACAGATGAGACAGGCGCAGTGGAAGGGGGAGCTGGTTTTTGTTCATGTGTCACTCGTTCCCTCCATACCATGACAACACCATGTGGGCTTCACAGTTCCCAGGAGACTGCGCTGATGTCTTGTGTCTGTCAGGCTCCCTGTGCCACCCAACCCCACCCACCCCCTTCCATTACTTAATTTACTGTCTTTAGGTGCCTGTTTATTACTAAGTTACCTCCGGCCATGCTGGCTCACCCAGACATCATTTGATTAAAATAACTGTTGTATATTTTAGGCATAAAAAAGGGCCATTGTAATGACATAGTCGAAAATTATTATCATAATATTGTCTAATTTTTCCTTGCATCTACTAAATATAAATCTAGATTTACAAATCAATAAAGTGTTGTAAAAAAAATGGGGGGGGGGGGGTGATTGAAATCCTTGGTTCATTTTCAATGGAGGTTCATCATTAGTGTTGACAAAACTCTACTAACAATAAGGTCATTTCATGTGGCTGTGATTTAGCTGAAAGCTGATTAGCATTATCTTTTATTTATTGAAGCACCCAGCCTTACACAACTGTTCAGAAATGAAAAGGCTATTTGTAAATGAAAAACCCAGTAAGTAATTCATTTATCTACACACTTTGACTTCTGACCTATGAAATCAAGACGATAGCCATCAATATTTTTAAAATTCTTTCTTTTCAGTATCTAAACATTGGATCCTTTTGCAGAGCACAGCTGCAGTCACAAACGGTGGAGGCAGTGGGAGCTCCTCCTAGAATGACAGTATTTATGCAAGAAGATGCAACCAGTGTTATTCATAGAAACTGCCTAAATGATTAACTTTTGGTTAGAAAAGTACAAAAAACTATTTCCTCTTTTATTGACAGAGATAAAAGGTATTTCATGGGGCTGTCATGAAACGTGGATTCTTTTGTCAAAACCCTTGTAATATTTAAATAGAATAGAATAGAACTTCATTTCTCCACAATGTGGAAAATTGTCTATAGCTTCACAAGAATAAAAACATGATGACAAACAGGCAACATTTAAATAAAGCAAGACATTAGAAGAGCGCTTGGAGTCCTTGACAACATCACAGTCTGATACAGTCATCACAGTGTAAAGACTGATACAGAACCCTGTAGATTTCACACTGAGGTTTTTTAGTTGTGTTGATTTGGACTCACCTAAAGGTGCCCCGCTCTACATCCTGCCCGCTGAGTCGCACATGGATGCCGTCTTTAAGAAGAGAACCAAAGGCCATGTACTCTCCTAGAGCCCAGTCCATCTGCCGATTCTTCACCAGGTCAGCTCGACCACGCAGGATACGAGACACGCCTGGAGAACACACACACAGACGAGGGAAGTGATATCTCAGGTGAGCTCTGGGGAGGGGAGTGTACAATTTGATGGGCTGAGGTACTGTGTTGTAAATAACATTAAAAACCCTTGTGACTGACTTAATTAATATTTTGTGAGAGCAAAATCAGTGTGCAGGCTAAACACCTGCTGTTTCATAAGGCTGTGTTTACAGGTGAACTGCTTTTATTGACTGTATATTGTGAGTTTTGTGTTTAATGCATTTGTATCTTGTCGTTTAGCAGCATGATTCTCCTGTTGTTCAGCAGTACTCTATGATATTCTGTGACATTTCAAGCACAGCAAATCAGTTTTACCAATAATAATCACGCTTTCATTATTTTAAGCCTGTCTTTCTGCAACATCCTCGAGCACAAATCAACTAAACCCACCAGGGTGTATCTTGAAGTCTTCCTGAGGCACAGAGCTGGCTGTCTGGCCGATGTGCTGCAAAAACTCCTCATCTAGTCCTGTGGGGACACAGCCCATGCTCTTGGGCTCTCCCTCTGCTGTGAAAAAGTCTAAAGAGAGAGACAGATTCAATCCAGCATGAAAAGAGAGTAAAAAAAAAAGAGCAGCAAATCAAAAGAAAATATTCTACTTGAATTACTGGATTTGAAACAGAAATTTTACCTGGCCAGGGGGAGTCAAGCCAGTTCCGAATGTGTAAAATCTTTTCATCTTTGGAGCTGGTGTATGCCTCCTCACATATCTTGTCGTATTTGGCAACTTCCTCCTGTGAGTACATTTGGTAATAAGTCAAAGACACAAAGAAAACTGTGACATATAAACTGATGCACAGTTTGTTTACTTCAATTAAAGGACTACAGCTGACTAACTGTGTGGAGCTCCAACAGAGAGAAAGAAAGAAAGAAAGAGAGAGAGAGGGAGATTTGAGCAGGAGAAAAAGCTCCGCCAGCAGTAATGGTTCTCTCTGGCTTCATAACAAATGGTGCTTTTAAAGGAGACCAAATAGCTGGCCACAAAACAGAAAATAATGTCCGTCAAAAGTTAGGAACTAGCACTCCAACTAGTTACTGCAATATTTTTCTGACATATGCCGTAAAAAAAAAATCCAGAATGGATGTTACAATCAGGCTTTATTGTTTAGGATGAAGAACCTCAGCAATTCCATTGAATGGCTCCAGAAGCTGAGGTGTACTTCAGCTTCATAGAGCAATATATACTCTATGTGAGCGATTGGGAGGCTGTGACTAAACTGCAGCAGTAAATTGAAACTCAAATACAGCAGTGCTAGCACAGCCTATTCACTCGAAGGCTGGTCTAATATTTAAGTGTGATTTAATGCACATAGTCCAGCAGATGGTGGTACCAAATAAAACAGCATACAGTAGCAGCTACCAATATACAGTAGATTTAACAAGTGCAAACAGCACTAGATCACAAACCTCAAATTCCTGCAGCGTCACCACTCCCTCTGCAATGAGCTTGTCAGAATACTTTTTCAGCACATGCTCCTGCCGGTGGATCTGCTTGTACATCAGCGGCTGGGTGAACATGGGCTCGTCCATCTCATTGTGGCCAAATCGTCTGTAACTAACCTGTATCACACACACACATACACCAAGAAGCCATGAGTAAGTGTGTACTTCTATTGTGTTTTAATTCATTTAGACTAGGCAGTGACTAACCAGGTCAATGACGACATCCTTGTTGAATGTGGACCTCCACTCTGCAGCCACCCGGCACACGTACATGACAGCCTCGGGGTCATCCGCATTCACGTGGAAGATGGGCGCGTTGACAACACGAGCAACATCAGTGGGGTAAGGGGAGGAGCGGGCTACTCGAGGGTCTGTAGTGAAGCCAATCTGAAGGGGAAAACACAAAAAATTACATCATTTTAAGCCTAGAACCTCATATTACAAAGGGGAGGGAAAGATCAGTAGAACAAATTACTGTCGATGACGACGAGGGCTTTTTCTTCTCTCGACCACTCAAAGCGTCTTCACCACAGACTGTAAATAATATCTTATATACAGTCTATGGTCTACACTTCGTAATATTCACTGATAGCAGAGGGCGCTACTCAAAGTGCTGAGCCCAGCTGTTAACAGGAACTTATCCAACACACTCACACATCAGGTTCTTACTAAAGGACCCTTCAACATTAGAAATCAACCCACCCAACCTCTGAGCCACAGCTGAGTCTTAAATATATCAAATGTCTTTGAATGTATAACGAGTGAAAAGACAGAAAAAAGTTTGACAGCTGTTTTCGTTTCGAAATAATTAAATAAAAAAAGTTACACAATATTATCACACAACTCCAGATACTGGAGCTGACAAGTAATAGAGAATTATTAACAGTTGGATACCTGAGCCTGAAAGTAATCATGGAACTATTAATAAAAGCATAATTATAAGTATTAATGATAACAATAGTTGTTTAAAATGTCATAAAAATAAAATATCTTTATGAATGTATCTGTGGCCAGTATTCTTTAATACCTGGTTGTTGACCACCACATGGATCGTACCATGTGTGGTGTAGGAGGGGAGCTCACTAAGGTGGAAAGTCTCATATACAACTCCTTGTCCAGCAAAAGCAGCATCACCATGTATTAAGATCGACATCACCTGGAAAAATCACACCAAAAATGACTAAGAGGGAGAAAAGAAAATCTGTCCTTTTTACAAATACATAAAAAAAAGAAAAGGAAATGCCACCGTGTACCTGGTACTGTAACTGTTACCTTCTTTCCCTGAGTGTCTCCCCTGTAGAACTGCTCTGCTTTTGCCTTGCCCTGAACCACTGGATCCACTGCCTCCAGGTGGGAGGGGTTCGCCATGAGTGACAGCGTGATGTTCTTGTCCGTCTCACGGTTAATCCTCTCGTGGTACATCCCAAGGTGGTATTTGACATCACCCGAACCCTTCAGGTGTCGAAAAGGTTTTGTAACACATGATAACTTACATTTCCAAACTGCTTTTCCACACTATCATAAATCAGAAGTCCCCTTACCTCATCAGCAGGCTCTAACTTTGGGTCAAACTGACAGAAGATCTGATCCAGGTCCTTACGGATCACGTTAGCCAAGACATTCAGTCGACCCCTGGAAGTGTTATTTACAAAATCTATATTAAATACAGAACAAGCTGTATGAAGAGCTTTAACGTGAGCTCATGTGTAACACACAATACCTATGAGGCATCCCCATGATGACACTGTCAATGCCTGCAGCACTGGACTTGTCTATGATGGTTTTAAGAGCAGGGATGAGCACTTCACAGCCCTCCAGACCAAACCGTTTCTCTGAAGACCACTTTCTAGCCAAGAAGTCCTCAAACCTAGGCATCAAAAAAGTTATGTTTATTACAGTTTCATGAAAGGTTCAGCAGTTTAACTAGTGATTATACTTCTACTGACTTACAGTAACCACAGTATATATGGCATTACAGACAATGATTTAAAGACTGCTATGTTGGTTTAGGGAACTTTTAGTCAATATATTAGCATTTTGATGTCAGTAGATGTGTGTGTTTGTATAGTTATCTCAACACAGGAGCCATATAGAACAAGCACAAACACATTAAGCATTCTAACAAAAGGTTGAATACTAACAGAGAGCTTGAATGACTTGTGACATTATTTTATCAAAGATGAAAATTAGCTTGCATGAAGACTAGGGTGTTTATCTGTTTAAATAAATGCATATTCAAGAGTTTTGTTAAAGTTGTTTGCCTCTCTAAAGGTAGCATTAACTAATAAGGCGGTATTGCACGATCACAAGAGTGTAGGTAAGTGGATATGTATTCATTGCTGACCGTGTTGATCTGATCAGGCGGGCCAGTAAAGTTCTTTTCTCAGTATTCGTAAACTGCAGGATTCCTGGAGTCTCAAATTTCTGGCGAATCCACTGACACTGATCCACATTGTTGATGAACATGAATTCGATCCCTATGTGTCCACAGTAGGATGTCTAAAACAGGAGAGGCAATACTGTGTAAGTTGTATAAATAGCTTTAACCCAACATAAGACACATGAATGGACACAAACATACAAACAAAGTACCTCTAGTCTGTGTATAATTTCTCTGAGAGGAAGAGTGGTGTTTCCACCTCCGATGAAGGTGGTGGGGGGCAGTTGAAAGGTCCTATCTAAGTCAGACTCTTCAAGGCCATAGAAACCTACAACAACATAAAGTGAGACACAGATGTGTGTAAGACTTTTGGAGGAGGCCTACAAAATATCCTACTGTTTGCTTCTGTTAGCCTGAAAGGAGCACTTCCCTTGTGCAATTCCACAGGGCTTAAGAGAGACTGAAGCCAAATAACAATCACAGTAAATCCTTAGCAGCACAATAACATTCAAAACACTGATATTTTGCGGAGGCAGCAGAAATCAGAGAGAAAATAGATCCAGTTTTTTTAAATATTTTAAAATTTTTGCTTTTTTGGGCCTTATTTGAGAGACAGGACAGTGGATAGGGTCGGAATTCGGGGAGAGACAGAGAGTGGGGAATGACATGCGGGAAAGGAGCCACAGGTGGGATTATAACCCGCTTTGAGGACTAAGGCCTCTGTATATGGGGCGAGCAAACCAACGGCAGGAACTATCCATCCATTATCCATTATCTTGACCGCTTTTCCGGTTCAGGGTCACGGGGGGGCTGGAACCGATCTCAGCTGTCATTGGGCGAGAGGCGGGGTACACCCTGGACTGTTCGCCAGTCATTCACAGGGCTGACATATAGAGACACACAACCAGCCACACCCACATTCACACCTACAGGCAATTTAGAGTCGCAAATTAACCTAAGGAGCATGTCTTTGGACTGTGGGAGGAAGCCAGAGTATCCGGAGGGAACCCACATATGCACGGGGAGAACATGCAAACTCCAGGCAGAGAGGCCCTGCCCGAGTTTCAAACCAGGAACCTCGTTGCTGTAAGGCAACAATGCTAACCACTGCACCACCGTGCAGCCTATATTTTAAATTTTGATGGCAGGAATTAAAGAAGATGAAAAGAAAAAAAAGGGACATCAAACAATTTAAAATATAACTACGAATAAAACATTTTATTGAACAAAAAGTTTAATATAACAAGTTCAAGCAACAGCTGACTTGATGTGTTTTACACCATATTAAATCAAACCTTTCAGTCTTGAACTGTTGAAGACGTCACTTCTTGCTCTAGGGAAGTGTGGAAACGGAATTTAAAAAACACTTTTTTAGAACAAATCAGTGATGAATAGATGGGCGGAAAAACAAAACAAAGAGATTAATTGATCCTGAAAATAATTGTTGCCTGCAGTCCAAACCGAGGCTACTCAATTTATCAATGACAAACACTGTGAATTTAAAATTTGATTAAGGAATAAAAATCTTTATTGAGGGTGCCAGTAGTACTTGAGGATTTACAGCATCAGTGACAGAGGCTTAACATACCATTTTTCATGCTGACAAAGCCTACCTGAGATGACTGGTCAGGCTCAAGAACTCAGGCAACATAAGAGGAGACAGGTGCAAATCATATTAGGAACATAGCAAAGACAAATGGGGCCAGGAATAGACTCTTGTTCGATCAGCTGACCAAATAAGGGGCCACTGAGGCTGTAATTAGCTTTCATTAGGAAGCTATAGCGCTAGTGACAATACATAATATTGATGATGATGATATTGACCATGATATTGACAATGAGGATATTTAGGATACTTTTAATGCTGATAAGAACTCTAAAGAGCAGCTGTCAATGTTGATGATGATACATTAACTTTACTTGTAAAAAAAAACTGTGCCTCTGTACACTGCCTGTTAGCACCTCTGACTTAAAGCTGTTCGTAATGTTGTTTCCTCTTCTATAGACCCTTGTTTGTGTTGTACTAACTCTGACATACGTCGCTTTGGAAAAAAGTGTCAGCTAATTGAACTTTAGAATACATAATGCAACGCTATGTCCTGACACACACTGCTCACTGATCAGCAGCCAACAGGAGCCGTGCCCCTCTCTCTCTCTCTCTCTCTCTCTCTTTACTGGCTATTAGAGTAGACTTCGATCGCTTTCTGTGGCCGTCCAGCATCCCCCAACTCTTTGCCCGCTAAATGAAATGGAGAATGACAAGCAGCTAGGCCCGAGATTAATGACAGCATTAGCGTGACCAACCGAATACGGACTGGGCAGAGAAAGTGATGTGGCATTTTATACTGAAATACTACTTATACTCTTGGGTCCTATGTTATGCAAACTACAAACACTGATTACTACAGACAAGCCTTCAGGTAACTCTTAATCCCTGTATTGTGTTTAAGTGTGTTTATGTTTTGCCTATTATCAATTATGCCTAGTTTGTATGGTGACTTATTTGCTTTCTTTTTTGTTACATGTTTCATTTCCTGTTTGTGAAGCACTTTGTAACTAAATGTTTTAATCATGCAGTATAATTAATTAATTTTTTTTTTACCTCTTCTGTCTAAACCTGAGAGGGGATAATTAATGTGGCCCTGATTGGGGTCTGGAAAGATGTAACTTTTCACATATTTCAAAACTTTTTAAAAACATTTTATGGCTTCAATGATAAACTCATAATTCTACAATAAAAAGGTTTATTTTTGGCCTTTTTATGCCTTTATTTTAGAGGTAGGATAGTGGATAGCTACTTGGAGGACTAAAGCCTCCATACATGGGGTGTTCGCACAAACCACTAGGCTACTGGCGCCCCTAAATAGGGATTTTTGATAATAAATACAGTCAACAGTTGTAGCTCTAGACCAAGCGGTGACCACTGGTGTTGAAAAATGAAGACAATGTGAAAGTGCAAAAGGGTGTGGCTGGTTTGATTGACAGGGTGGTGTGTTGTTGTAGCTTTGTGCTAGGAGGCAAAAGGCTCACTTTAGCTCAACCTCTTTGTCTGATACGAGGTTGACCGAAAGTTAGTTTGAGACTCATTTTCAATATGGCGGCCGCCATCGTTGGACTCCAAAAGTTTGCATCATAATCCAATGTTTGACGTCACTCAGACTACATCCATGTTTTATATAGTGTATGTTCTAGACTCAAGAAAAAAAACACAAAATCTTCCTCTTTTCATCATTAAGATGTTTCGCTATAGTTTCTTGATGTGTGATGTGCACGATCTGTGAGGCTCACCTAATTTATCGATGGTGGTGATCAGATCAGATGGAACAAAAGAGTCCAGGTCAGCCTCCAAGATTCCCAGAGGGTCTAACTGGGCAACATGGTGACCCCGAATCTACACAGCAACACAGATAGAGAAGTTAAGAGGATTAGCGAAAAGAAGAGGAGAGTCAGATAAAAAAAAGAGAACACAAATGAAATGAAAAGATTCAGCGAGGGGCTGCCATCATGATGTGAAGAACAAACAGCTTGAGATAAAGTAACAGTTATAGGTCAAACTTTCCTCGAAAAGAGCCCCATGGGAGGGCTTTTGTGTCTTTGTAAACACGTATATATTCCCACCAGGATTGTAACTAGCTGGGAATAAAGTGACGCTTTTGCCAAATGACAGACTTTAATAAATCCCTCCGATAGTTCCTCGAATGAATACGAGGGCAAGGGGAAATGTTACCACCTGTTTTGTTTAAGTAGTCTCTTTGATATTTCCTTTTTAAAAAGCAGCTGGGGTAAGTAGGTTGGAGTTAATCTTGCAATTTGCATAACCTCATGCGGTGACAAACAAATTGTATATTCCTTTTAATACAAGGACCCGAGGTGTAAACAGCTTTCAGTGCCAGTTGCATCTGTTTTGGCGAGTCAAGTGGGTGTTGTTTGATGCATCTTTCACACAAATACACACAGGAACACACACACACATCTGAGATACAAATAGTCAGCCTGTTATTGCTGGAGGTGGATGACATCTTAATTCTGTACACAGACACTGCATTAAGATCTAAATGGATGCCCATGAGATCTGATCAATCTTTTAATTTGTAAATAACATAAATCCATATTATGCAAGTGATATCTGGTGTGTGTCTGAGTGTGATCTTGTCTGTGTGCGTGTTTCACATAGCTGGGCTGGGTGAGCGCGGGGTACCTGGTAGGCTCTAATGAGAGTGTGCACGGCCAGGTGGTCCTCCACCACTTTCTGTGCCATGTCAGGTGAATGGGACAGCACTCGGCCCTGGAGCAGAGCGGAGGGCCGTCTTTCACACGCCTCGCCAGACGGACTGGTGGCCTGGATGTTCCGGAAGAACACGTCCCAAGACTGGAACACAGAGAGGCAGACAGATTTAGCAGATGGAAGCATCTCCATCACACCTTTTCCTGCAGCTTACAGGCTGCTAGGTCACGGGGGTTGACAGGACACACGCAGGACCAGAATCTGCAGCTAAGGTTTGGCCTATAGGCTGATTGAACTATTCCCATTCCCTAAGTTGATACGCTGAACAGTATTTATATTTAATGATCCCAAGTGAAATTCAAAGCATCTAGTATCAGTGGCCAATACATCTATCAACTCTTAACATAACATAGGAACATGTTAGCAATTTAACTATCAAACCAACTCTGTTTCAAGTTCTTCTGGACATTGATCCCTCTGGAAAAGTCATTATTGGCAAAAAGAAAATAACACAATTCAACATTTCCCCACTTTTGTGAGATGAATGTAACCTTGTTACACACAGTTACCTCGTGCACGTTTTTATGATCCTCCAGCCAGGCAAAGTACATCTCCTCCACATAGTTGGAGCTGTTGGCCACGGCAGAGTTGGAGCTGTTGGCTACGGCAGAGAGCACAGGCGCAGCCCCGGAGGAGCAGCCCCTCCTGGGATCAATCCAGCTCCTCCTGGCCGGGCCACGTAGCAGCCACTGACTCCCCCCAGCACGCCCGCTCCTCAGGACACTCGCTAACGCCCGAAACTGACTCATGGCTGAAAGGATACAAAACAGAAGAGTGGAGGTTAGGAAGAGCTATATGCACAAATTATAGATTTTTTTTTTGATTGTCAATCATTTATGAAGTCTTATAAATCAGCTAGTGTTTGACGTCACAATTCAACGAATCAAACTACATTTCAGCCTCAGTTAGGCACGAGCACAGCACACCTTGCACTTTTCGGTAAACTATAGCCTATATTTACGCACGTTCTCGCAATGGATGAAATTACCTCATAAAACGTATCTGTACGTGATATTTGCATTACGTGATATTTATATTTTACATCTATTCTAAAACCTCTGGAAGAAACTAGGTCCGCATAATGGCCTACTCGCAAAGTCCCTGCAGCTGCAAAAAGCGCGTAACCGCGAACAGCCTATGTAAGTATTATGATAGTGCTACTGCAATAACTTCCTCACCTTGAACTGCAAGATGCTTTAGAGACTCCTGAGGCTACGGCACCGACATCAAAATCAAAACACTGCTTATGTCACTCTGGGTCTGTTACATTGCCCCGGGACCAATAATCCCTCAATGTCAACACAAATCCTCATAATCTCTCCTCGTCTGCGCTCATTGTAAACGCGCGGAATCACAGGAAATAGTACAGTTCTTGAAAAATGTCAGCTATTGCATTATTTCTAGAGTTTACATTTACCTCAGGCTGCACCGCTCTTTGACTCTATTGACATCGTCGGAAGGTGTAAAGTAGGACAGGTATCAGTGAAGGTGACGCACGGCAATGACACGCCCCCAAGCGTGTCAGGTGATGCTGCTTCTGCACACAGAGCAGCCTGCCTGCACCCAAGGGTAACAGTTATCAGCTCAGAGGGGACAAACAAAAAAACAAGAACAAAATCCAATAATACTTCGGAAAATGTTTGGGCCCAAATAATGTAAAGTAAATCAAAATATATAAATAATGAGTGTGTTTGTGTAAAGATACTTACTTTGACCCTGTCAGTTCAAGCTCATGAGCTCCAGCACACACTTCTCATCCAGACAGGTCATTTTTCCCCCCTCTAAGTAACATCACAAATATGTCTTTCCCCTCACTGTTAATTAAATGAGCCAATTAAACTTTTATAACGGCTGAACATGAGTCATTTGAGCAAGTGGTTTCAGATTGATGGGCCTCTACCTTGAGTGGGTTAAACAATAAGATAATTGGTCCTCCCTCCCTCCCTTCTCCTTGAAAGCCTCTCTCCTTTCCCCCTCCTCTCCTCGCCTCAATCCCTCTCTCTCTCTCTCTCTCTCTTCCATTTCTAGATTTTCATCATTCAAACTTGCTGGCATGAACGAACAGCATTATTAATCATGACAAACATCAAATAGAGTGAGCACAAGATGCAAAGGGACCTAACAGCTAAATATCTGAACACTAGACATTTAAAGGTCCTCTGAGGAACTTTAGGTTTGCTCTGATTTTGACGACCACCGTGGACAAAGTGGGACAATTGATCTCTGCTGATTTTGTCCTGTACATGTGTAAGTATTGTTTTTAAGACAAGAAATGTCATCTTTATTTGAATTGTCTAACATGCAGCTCACGATTAATCAAATTCAAAAGACTCTGTTTCTGCAGCTTGCTGGTCTGACGGCTACCTTGCAGATAGAAATAAAGAATCTTTATGCTGATTGGTTTTTTGTGTGCCTTTTCAAGTCATATAGAGGCATCTGTATTAATTTCAGTCTGTTTAAGGACCAGTTACAAGCTCCTCACAGGAACTTTAAATTTAAAATGTAACCATTAAAATTCTGAATCAACATTTTCCACAGCATAGTTAGTATATACAAAGAATAAAAGCAAATGATTTCCCCCCGTGCCAGGAAAATATTCTCTGTGCTTTAATCTTAAAAACAACCAACATTAAAGCTCCATGTTTCCTGAAATAATGTCTCTCCTCGTTTCATTATTTGCATTTGTGTTTTCTGCTGCTCCCAGGCTGACCTGGAGAACGGAAGGTCAAGCAATTATGAACTGAAATGCCATTTTGTTGTAGCGAGTTTGCAGCCTGACAAAGATGGAGTGAAGACCAGCTGCTTTCTGGCGTTTTATTAATAGTGTTCATCGATGAATAGACCTGTGCCGCTGGGTGACATTACGGGGCTTGGCGTTAAATAACGTCCTGTTTAGAATAATCACACCACAGGACAGTTCAAAACCGGACCAGTTGTTCGGTGTTTGTGTCAAGGGAAAATTAAACAAGTGACAACTCTCTAACCTCATGCTGAAATATGAATAACAGCCAAAGTAGTATGTCATCATTCCCAAAAGCATTGTTTTTAAATTCAGCCAATATTCAGTGTCAAAACGATGATTCTATGCAGGAGGAAACTGGAAAATAAAGTTCATGCCCAGTCACCCGACACTAACATCAGCCATCAACAGTTAGGTCTGCTAAACCAAATTAACTTTGTCCTGAGCTCGGCATTGACCAGACGAGCAGCGGCCTCATGTACAAAGAGCGGGAGAAGCAGATAATGTGTAATCCACTTACCATAGCCAAGCCTACACACCATTTATGGAAGTCCACGTCATGAGGTTATTTAGAAACTTAATTTATCTAATAAAGCATGTTTGGAGGCAGAATCAAATTTGTCTGAGAGCCTTTGGTACACGTGCTATAACAAAAATCAATCACATTTGGGTTGATTAAATAATGTATGATTTCATGGAATGAAGTGACGGATCTGCAGTGAAAAAGCTCGGTTTCAAACACGTGTATGGATACTCTCGAAGTGAAGGCAGTCGCAAAACTGAGCATCTGTTGTTTTTTGACGAAATTAAAGAACGTCTGGCATGATATGGAGTTTTTAGCTGGTGATGAAACAGACTGAAATGAAAACTGATGACTTTATGAGCTACAAAAGCAAACGAGACCCTCATCATAAAGATCAACTCTTTCTATGTAGTTAGTTTTAGTTTAAACAATATTTGCCATGGGGTAGGTGGCAGTCAAATTAACATACGATACGATTATTTTATTGTCATAAAACACTGCTTAAACTGGTAAAGGACAAACTCAGCAGAGATAAGAGTTAGCACTTTGTCCACAGGGGGCGCCAAAATCAACACATACCAAAAGTTCCTCACAGAAGCTTGAACGTTTTCTGAATGAATTTTCATTCCTGTAAATGTAGCTCCCGTCTCCAAAGCTTATTGAGAAGGTGTTATTTTGTTAATAATATAATTTTGGTGGCTTAAATGTTTAACATTGAAATGTGTGAGTGAAATGAAAAACGGCTGTGCAACAAATTAAAAGTTTCTCGTTAAATTGATTCGCTGATGTTTTGATTGTTTAGCACTGATGTCTTAGAAATCAAGCAAATGTTAATCTAATTGATTTGAGCAGAGAAATACAAAGTTAACAGGATATAGTTTAATTACGAAATTATAATAAAAAGAGTACAACCAAAACTACTAAAGTACAATAATATGCAATACATTTACAGCTTTAAATCTACCTACCAACCCTTTATTAAATAGTTCCCAGAAATCAGAAAATAACAGTTAATCATAAAACAAAATCACATCCCCAAAGTTAATGTTGAGTCAAAAACATCTCAACATCTCAAACATTTTCATTTGCGTGCAATTCTCTTTTTTGCCCCCCCCACCCCTTTTTTATTTGCATACAGTAGCAATACTGTGCTAAATGCTGAATAAATAGAAAATCATAACTGAGAGTAGAATTAATGATCTAAGATGAACATTACCAAACATTTCCTCCTTTCTCTTTCATCTGAAATGACTCTCATATTAGTTACCATTTTATTGATATTCATAATAAGCCTCAAGGACAATATGTGTGTGTTGAGCATTGACGTCCTTAAAAAAAGCAGCAGGTATATGTAGAATATTTGATAAATAAATGTTACCCATGCATAGTCTACAGTATGGCATCTCATCATCTCGCTGCATTCAGGAACCTCGTCGCAGCCTGAGTGTGGAAAATAGAGAAGACTCATCCCAAAAAAAGGTAGCATGTGAGGATTATCATGTCCTGGAGAATAAGGAAGCATTTCATAACCATGCATACAGGTATGATGAACATTTGGCCATATATGTGTAATCAGGATGCAAAAATAAAAACAAATTCAACATCACATTTAGACTAAGAAAGGCCTGACAGCAACCAGGATTTACTATTGCTAAGAGTCTCTGAAACAGCTCACCCTTATTTGGTGACATACTACAAGGCTCCTATTTTACCACCGATAAGAAAGGCAAAACTGTGTTTTGGTAGTTTGTGTGTTGGGGTCACAAACTTAAAGGGAGTAATGTGTGAGAGAGAAAAAGTGATTGTAAGGAACAAGGCTGAGAGTACATTGAGGAGTCTGAACCTGGAGTCTCTTTGACAGGTGGAGACGGGGAGGGAGGTTAAGTCATAGCTCTCTGAAGCGTTAATGAGAGTCTGAAGTCACCAGGGACAGCCCAGAATCCTTAGCAGAGTCCGGGGCATCTGCTGTCGCAGGGGAAGAGATCTTGTCATGGATGTAACTGTAGAGGCTGACGTCAGGGCGAGGCGTGCGGCAATTCTTACACACCACACTGGAGTACTGGTTTAAAAGGGTGTACAGCCTCCCTGCGGAGAGGAAAGGAGGGCAGTGAAGACAGAGAGACAGAGAGAGAGAGAGAGAGAGAGGGGGATGGTGCAAAGGGTTAAGAAAGGGAAGAAATATGGAGGAAGATAAAACAAAATTTGAGAGACAGAAAAAAAGGACAAAGAGTTGAAGAACAAGCAGTACAAACTCAAACTGTAAAAGAAAAGAAAAAAACAAAGAAAAATGAAAGTCTATTCTGGCTCGTTTATAAATCACATGCACATACACGCGCACACAAGCCGTGAGCCTTTTCTCTTTAGCTCCACTTTAGGAAATGGATGGCTGGAGGGGAATTTCTCTGAAAGGCTTCAATAAATGTCAGCAGAAGAAAAATGAAAGGAGGGGGAGGGGAGAGGCCGGGGTCAGCTCAGGCAGTAATCCACTCTGCTGCTAAGACTGAATGGATGGGCGGAGGAGCGGAGATGGCCCATAAGGTGGTATAACTTAACATTGCAGAGGTCTGCGTTCTGTTATTTATACGTACTGTCCCTTTAATGACGCCAACCAGGACAACCTCCAGGTGTTTTAGGAGCCTCGAGAGCCCCACAATGCTCACCATGACTGCTTATTGTTTAATTCCCATTAAGAGCTGAACAGAGGCTGACAGGATAGTTACTGTGTGATTCTGGTATGGTAGGATAGTCTAAAATAATACTTGTTTTATTTGTACTCGAGTCTTACCGACGGTGACGAGTCTCTCGGTGAGGAAAGTGTGTATTTTATGGACATCTCTCATCAGCTGAGCATCTCCAAACGTGAAATACGCAACGTCTCTCCCCGCCTCTGCTGCCGCCATCAACTGAATCAGCGCTGGAAAAATAGAAAAGGAGAAATCCAGTCAACAATAACTTCAGTATTAGCTTTGCATGCGTCTCTCGGTTTCTGAATGAAACCATGAATGTGTAATTGACCTAATGAAACAAGAGAAAACAACAGGAGGAAACAAAGTAGTGTAAGCTGGATAACGTACGACTGCAGGCAGAAAATAACACAAATGACGGGAGCAATTTGTATCAGAGGAGTAAATAATCCTCCACTGGTAGCATAGCCTCCTCAATCTTTTAGCCCTTGCACATTAAGGTCTTCAATATTTAATACAACGGATATTGATTCCAGATTAATAAACACAGAAAACCATCATGTGCGAAAAGGGTCTGCAATTTTTACGACAACAAAACAGCTCAGTCTAAGCACCACATCTTAAGCTACTCTATGCTAATTCTAGAGGGGGCGGAAGGGCGGGGGTCCCCGGGAAGCTAATGTCATTTTTGGGGACTTTGTCAAATTCAGTGGATCTATTCATGGCACTGCAGTGGAAATAAAACAGTGACATGTCTAATGAAAATGTAAACAAACACATTCATGTTACTTCAATCTTATTTACACTCATAATGCAGACAGGCGCTGGGGTTTTTAACACAGTTCATGAAAATGTGGAAAAAAAACAACAACTGGTCCTTATTACCAGCATGACGTACTGGAGGGGACAGTAAGGTAAGTATACTCATGAAGAGGGATGTTGTGTAAGCCCACTGAGACCTGCATCAGCCTGGATTTATAGTGTCCCCTTGCCTGTAATCAATTGGCCTTTTAATGGAAAAACATAAATGTGTGTCAGCTGATCAATAAAGGGAGGGAAGGACCGGGTGAGTGACACCCTGGGAGAGCTGCTAATTGACCAGAGAGGTTTGAGAGAGAGTGGCAGACTGTTTTACTGCCCGAAGGAACGCTAGAAGTCTAAGAAAAATATGGCAGATGAATGAGTGTTTCTATCTCGGCTTCTGATATTGACATCCTGCTTGACAGTCCAGAGTTTAAATTTTATTCAAGCAGGACTTTATGTCTGCTGCTTTTTATCAGTTGAACCATTTCATCTGTCACGCAAAAAACACGGAATGAGTCACAATTTTTTTCTTTGTGTTCAATCGACCTCGTCCCAGTCATTTGGATCTGTGTTTGTAATTGAAGCGATGATACCTTTGAGCCGTGTGTCTCCTCCAAAAGCTCCACATCCCCAGTTGCCTGTTGCCACTGCAGAGAGGTGCTTTGTATTTGTGTTTTTTCTGAAGAATCCACAGTATGCCTGGAATTAATGCACAAAGAGTAAGAGAAGAACAATGTATTGATTAAAATGTAAAAATGGCAATATGGAAATATGTACTTTTGTTTGCAGTCCTGTGAGCTGCTTGTGGAGTTGACTTTTAAAGACATACTAAACAAAGTTGATATTTAACAGCATCCTTAGTGTTACACATTACCTAGCTTTGCAACAGTGAGGGAATTATCTACCTGGTTAAAAAGATTAACTGCAACATCGTCCCTATCAATATAACAAGAAATGTTGCTTTTACGATTAATGAGAACAGAAAATCAACATTCAAAGCAGAAGTTCCAGCAGAGAAAACATAACAGTGACAAACAAAAGTGCTGTTCAAAGTCTTAACACTTATTCTGTGACACTTTATAACAAGACAACCAGAAGTTCATAATGTTTCATCCAGACATTCTGTTGGACTGTTCTACTTTTAACATGGCAGTGATGATGCTCGGTACGAGTAGTGGGAAAGATTCTGGTGTTTACGATACAGTGCCATCACCCAATCAGCGTAATGCTGTAATTGCAGTTAGATGTGACAAATTCACTTAATGCTGCCGTCGGGAAACAGTAGAGCTAGATCTGGGGGCGGTGCTACATTTGATGGAGGCAAAACGCTGTTTAAAACGAGTTTGTCATTCACAATGTATGGGATGTGTTCAGTATGAGAAAGATCAGGTGTGTTCCTGGGATCCATGGCCGGTTAGTTTACTGTATCTTTGACCCATTAAAATCTAAAAAGACGCAGTAGACCAAGGATGCACCTCATCTTTCCCTCACAGAATAATACACATCGTATACATCGTAGTTTTTGTCATTTTTATGTATTTTTGAACCATGCAATTGGTACCTGACAATATGTCACAGTTCAACAATACAGGATTTTAGCCAAAATCATAAGGCTATACCATAAGGCAGAGATCATCAACTGGCGGCCCGTGGGCTACATCCGGACCCCAAAGCTTCCCATCCGGCCCCCGAGGATATAATTAAATTCAGAAAATGTGAGGAGGAAAAAATATGTTGTGGTATTCAGGGTATCTTTAAAAAAAAATCCAGATAGCTACTAAAGCAACCCCAAAACAATTGAGTATGAAATATGTTTTATCAGGAATGACAAACATTTTATTAGTTTGACAGAAATCCACCTGTTAGCTTTGAATACTCAATCAGGAGTACGAGCTACTGCTCTCTAAAAAGCTCTGCTTGCTGCACTGAATGTGCACTAAATAGGGGAAAAAACAAATCCCCCTCTTTTATCACTGAAATGTTGCTCGTGTCTTAGCCTTTCTACATTTAAGAATGAAGACAAACTGCTAGTTCTCATTTAACATTTCGTTTTTTATTCTCACATGCTGTTTGAGAGAAAAACAAACCTTTAACAAAACAAACCTAGGAGCATGAAGAGGAGCATGGTAAATACTAGTCTCACATTTCATCACAAATTGAATAGAAAGGATACAAAAATATTCTACAATTCTAAGTTTGCTCTGCACATCAAATATAATGTTAAGTTATATGCAAACATATTTTAAAGTCCCGCCCCCTCAGTGTCTGTTAAGAAAAAAGCTGGCCTTTATACTAATGTAGTTGATGACCCCTGCCATAAGGCATATACTTTACTATACTTTACCATAAGGCATCTGTCCAAGTACAGTCATACTAAACCTGTTGTGCTAATACAGACTTGGATACTCCTCTCTCTCGCTCACCTTGTTGAGTTCTCTTGTCATCTTCTCAGGGAGAAACTGCTCCAGGAAGTGCCTGAATTTAAGAGCATCGATGGCCACGATTTCTGTACATATTCTCTGCCAGTCATCCCTGATAATGCAAGGAAAACAATGAGAGTGGCTGAACTCGAAATGCAATGGAAAGATCCTGCCATCTTCGCCCAAAACGTTTTTTGTTTTTTTTAAATGTGTGCCATATTTTTGGCAATACATCAATAAAGAAAACAAATGTTCAAACAGCACTGTGTCATACAATTACCTGGGAGTCTCATCCTTACAGCTTTCCTTCCATTCGTAACTCTCAGCATAGCCAGAATATTTACTGTACTGTTCTGTGCCTGCAGGGCGAGAAAGAAAGTCAAGAAAAATGAAATGACATTACTCAGTATTCAGCAGTCAGAGCACAGAGCGGCTCTAAATCGGTTTCAGCGCCTTGTTTCTCAAATCAAATTTAGTGCTTTCTATGCTCCCCATGTGGGTACACAGTATCAACGTGTATTGGATTGTCATAAATAAAGGCCATTGATTTAATAAGTAATCCGCTTTGGGGTTTGAAATGAAAAGCTTTCAGTCGTAATGGGAAGAAACTGCTGGAACAGAAGACGCTAACCCTGGCCACATTTGCAAAAGGATTGTTCAACATGAAATATCACTCATGAACTGAGAGGGTGACACACTTTTGTTACCGAGACATTGGTTTGATAACGTGTACTAGAATGTGCTCAGGGTTAGAGCTAAAAAAAAAAAGATTTCATCATTCGTCATTACAAATACAGCCACGCTCACTTCTGAATATGATGCCTATTAACGGCTCCATACATTATGCATTTGAGGAAGTGAGATGGTGCTTCAATGAAAAGGAGTTAAACATGCCATTAACATAGCCTTGGAAGTTCTAGTGTAATGTATGTACATGTAGAGTTACATGTGCTATTTATGGAGTGAAGGAACTTTGGATTTAACAACTGGAAAATAAAAGAAAGAAATTTCAAAGACATGCTAAATGTTTTTTTAAGAGACTCTGCTTTTACAGTCTTATAACCAAGGTCGTCAAAATGTCTGATACTCTGAGACCTTTCGATACCACATGTTTTAAAATGATACAACTTATTTTAATGATCAATATCAGTGAAAAGTACCAAAGCTTTAAAAAAAAAAAGCTTCAGATCTTTAGTCATATATTTATCCAAGAGTTGTAGTAAGTGAAATAGACAGCACTTTCTAAACAGCACAAATTAGTTGCCAACGTCTCTAATCGTTGCCAACGTATTTGTGCCATTTACAGTGTGCAGGAGTTTACCTGCATTTTTTGGTGATTAAAAAGAAGAATTCACTCAGCATTTGGTGCCTTGGACTTGTTTTTTGTTGCTGTGGTATTGAAACAGCTAGTGTACTACTATCATTTTAATTTTGACTAGTATTGTATCAACGTTTAAAAACCTGGTATCTTGACAACCCTAATGGTAACTGACTTCATTAAAGGAAGAATGTGCGACTTTTTGATCCAGTAGATGTCGCCCTTGAGCACCAGCATTAAACCAAAACAAACCGCTGTTTTGGCGACACCTCCTCCATACTGAAGCCTCCGCTCTCCTCCAGCAGCACACCTCCAACCCCTCTCCACTCACGTTCACACGAAGGAGTTATGAATAAGAACGCACCATAATTAAGCACCGTTAAGTGCAAGCAGTGGACAAAATTGTTAGCACTCTTTAGTTAGCTCGTAAACACAGCCCGACAACAGAACAGCTAGCGGGGACTCTGGCTTGTCACTCATTGTAGACAATCATGACTCAGGGAGACATTTATAGAGGATATACTTGATTTCTGCTGTATTTATGTGTAAGATGTCGCACATTCTTCCTTTAAAGTTTGACCATTATTGTCAATAAAAAACAAACTTGAAGTCCAAACATTTATAATAACATATTTTTAACCCCGTCTTGGACGATCTATGGCTAAAGCTTGTGGCCTTTACTGAATACAGGACATAACCCAACAATGACAAGAGATGTCTGCTTCTACGAGAGTAACGCCTTGGCAGAGCAAACAAAAGGACATTCTTCAATCATAATTCAGGTCCAGTCAGTCAAATCAGGTACTCTCTTTGACACGAGCGACTCCTGACGACAAACATCATGCTACCCATATCACTTCCTCCATCAAGAGCTGTCCTCCTCCTCCTTCACTTTGATCCTATTTATTACTGCAACTAACCACGACAGCTTCCTGGCATCCAGACTTCCATCACTTGATTACATTGTGGCCCTCTACCTTCCGATCTGAAAACGCCTACGGATAAAAACTGACGTAGCCTGTAAGGTACAAAAGCACTGTAGGGATCACGGTTAGAAAGCCACTAAAGACGAAGACATATGATTTACCAAACAGACAAGAAAAAACAAAGACAGAAGAGAAAGGGATGTAAAAAGCCTCGAAAATGGAGACATGACGTAAAGAGGAAACGCTGCATTCGTGCGAGGAATATTCTGCAAGGTTCTAATGAATCTTTGGCGTAGCTGGTCCATTCCATTAGTGGAGCAATGACCTTAGTTGGGCTATAAATTCCTTTCTGTCTAAATGTAATAAAGTTAAGTGGAAAGGAGGAGGAGGGGGAAAAGGAGGGAGGCTGAGTGATGGGAGGCAGGGAGGGGGACGATGACTAACCACTGAAGGTGACTTGGAAGAGACGGGAGATCCAAAGAAGACAACATGGCGCCGTACAGAACAGATAATGTTTGGCTTTCCGAGCAGGAGGGTACTAAATGAGATGGAAGTTGATTGGCTGAATGTTTAACATCGACTGAATAGAACAGGGTATGCTTGGGTGTGTTTAGTGGTATTACCAATATTTGTCGGGGTCTCTGGCACTAAATAGGCTCTAGATTTGACCTATTTTTATGTTACGAGAGCCAGACGGGTAAATGATGTATACTCTATATATCCTGTGATCCACAAACGGTGGGATGGTCATGCATGTAATGAAGCTGCTCATACTTGTTTCCGCTAGCCAGCATGTTCTTTTCCACTCGTTTGTTGATACCGTCAATACGACCACTTGCACGTAGCTTTGACATAAAGGCAAAAAATTCCCTTTGTCACTTTGTCTGCCATCTTTGATATCATCATGTCTTGCCTCCCGAGACCCCCCCTCCCCCCAACCTAACTTACACAATTTTTCTATTTTGATTCTCAAATGCAACTTTCTTATTTTCCTTTTTGGTAATAATTCACCGTGGCTGACGGCATTATGCACATGCCTCTATGGTTTTAATCCGTGCTTGCCCTTTCTTTGACCGCTGGTGGGCGAGGTACAGCTGTGAGGCAGGACAAAAATGTAGGATGTCCAGAAGAGGAGGAGGGATGCGAGTGAGTAAGCCGGACGCTTAGACAGGTTGAGCGACGCAGAGTGAGTTGGAGGTTGAAAAATAAAGCAATTCTGCTGGAGAGAAATGAAGGATAACTGGGCTGTCCCGAGGGAATCGATGCAATGGATTTACCTTCGGAAAGAATGGAAGGACCAGGGAAAAATGAACAGAGCCCAATAAACACGCTGGGCTCAATAAAGTAGAGAAATTAACTCGGAGAAAAAGTCGACGGTAGTTTAGCCAATTTAGCGTGTACAATAACAACAAGGTGTGTGAGATACACCAAAATGTGAGGTTCCTATACTGCAAAAAATCAAGCAATAAAGGTCCAATACACTCCATGGCACTAAGGAGTTCTCAGAGTGAGACAGCACAGTGAATTCTCATAACATGAGCAGGATATCCCCTCAGTGATCTTAAAGGTCTAAAATATATTGAGTTTCTGTTACTATCAATGCACAAGATGCTAATTGTTGGTTCACAGCAGTCGAGATATATACCATGGCGGCAAAGCCACTCTGTCTGTCTGCTGTACAATGGCTCCAGTCCCTGCAAACTGAGGGTACATATGCACAATGTCACAGATTTTAAGAGAGAGAGAGAGTGGGGAATGACAAGCGGGAAAGGAGCCTCAGGCTGGACTCGAACCCATGTTGTCGCACGGAGGACTACAGCCTCCGTACACCAGGTGCCTTCACTAATCACTACGCTACGGGCTCCCCCTAGAGGCTCATTAATCAGTGTTATCTAATGCACCATCTGAAGGCTGAATATAGTATGTGTGTCTTCATACCTGTGATGATGAGGCATTCATTGGCTTCCAAAGCTTCAGTAAAGAGGCGAGAGATGATAAGTTCAGGGTTGATGAGGAACCTGATCTCTTCCTGGACCAGTCCATGTCCTGTTACTCCTCCTCCTACAAACCTGTTTGCAAAGTCCACCTTGTGAAATAAAAGACATACACAGAAGAGTTACTCTAAGTTCTCAGGAGTTATTTAGTCTTCTGTAACAGCTTTGATCTCAAAACTGGATCCAAACAAGTGCTGTTCAAGTGCACAATGCAATAAGAAGAAGGATCCATCATTCCTGTTATTTGAACAAATGATTATTAGTGACTCCATAATATTAACTGTCACCTGATCTGCTCATTCAACACAGATAAATATCTGGGAGTTTCTGCCCTGTTTCCTGCTTGGAAATAATCTAATCAGGAAAGAATATCAAAACAATTAAAGAATAAAATCTAAACAGATGAAGCATCAACATGTTGTTCCTGTTGTTAGAAATGAAATCTGAATAAATGTGTCAATAGATGTTAAGAGAGGTATCGAGGGAAATAATGGATCCTCTAAAGTGAGCCAGAAAAATCTTTACCATCTCAACTTTTTCCCACATTATCACCTTTTTTAAAGATCTACAATACGATTCACTTTATTGTCCACTTGGGGAAATTTGCTTTGAACTCCGTTGCTGCATAAATCTAGCTGTCTCCACAGCAGAGTCAACAAATAAGAACAATAGAAACAAACAAAAATCCACATGTAAACGGAGGAGCACAGCATACAGTATATCGCACATTACCCACCTACTAGAAAAAAATATAAATAATGTGACCGACGTGGACACAAACTAGTTTTTAAAACGGTTCAGTTTACATATCGGGACTCTGCATCGTCTGCCAGAGGGTAAGAGCTCATACTTAAAGTGGAGGATGTGAGACAGGTCAGACAATACTCTCTGTGCTTACCTGAGAACAGAGTGCTCATTTATGAGCACAACAAAGAGCAAGTTATGAACCGTGTCAGTCTGTAGGCCTTTCAGTAAGTAGTCTGGACTGACGGATCTCAAAAACTAATGTTTTATAAAAATCTATGATCTCCAAACAAGGAATCCTATGGCCTTAACTTTCCTTTTATCTTCTTCTTCTTTGGTGTTTTCTGACCATAGGCAAATACGTGCATTACTGCACTGGAGTGTAAAGCAAGAAAAGAGGCAGTAAAAAAACCTTCTCGAGTCTAGTGCCACATTTTGACTTTCCCTCTAAAATCACTAAAGGAAAGCTTTCACTCATCCTGTGAAGTGACTCAGTGTTCCCTTGGATCTAGTCTTTTACCAGGACAAGCCAATGAATCCTAATCTCTTAGGCGATCCTGTTAAGTGTCAGAACACCATCACGAGGCTGACATAAGGGTGTGAGAAAAATGTAAAATTATTTTGGACAGATATTATCTTTCAAAACTAACGACAAAGCCATCAGCCTAAACTGGGTTTTTTTCTGCTTACGAGCAAATATTAGCCGACCAGCAGCTTAAGTTTGGTGGTTAGCATAATAAAGCTTACACCTGCTCAACATCTGGATTCCACCATATTTGTTTAGAGCATTTTGAAAGACTTGCACTTGTGTGTAGACGTGAAGCAGTGTCTTAAAGTTGAGTGAATGTTAACTTGAAAAAAGGGACTTGGATGCACAGCCAAAAATATTTATGAGCTCAGTGAAGAAATATTTTGATACAATGCCATTGAAGCCCACTCCTTGTTTTTATAGCACGGATAAGAGGACAGTCCATTCAATCACAGTGCTGCTCTTTAAACAGGCTGTCAGGGGTGAAGGTTCTGCTCACTGGCCCAAAGCTACGTCAAAACGTGTGACAGTCAGAGTGTTTGTCTGAGCATGTGTGTATGTTTCCTAACCAGTTGCTCAGCTCCTCACCTCCCTCTCTGGTTCACCCCCTTAACCCCACCCCCCTCACCCTTCAATCTCACCTCCTGACAGAATGACAGCCCACTCTGCCCTATCGAAAGTCAACACAAGAGCCAATGCCTGGCCTGCTGAGGTAGCTATCAATCTGCCTGCAGGACTACTGGCCCACTTGGGTCGCCCCAGTGAGAGGGCTCACCCTCGTCATCTTTTCCTCCGTGCGCCTCTTTCTCCCTGAACCCCCACCCCTGGGTCTTCTCCTCCACCCATGCCTCTCTGAGCTACTCAAGTGTATACATCAGCTGTCATCCAGAGTAAAATATGCAACAGAAATCCCGGGGCACCGAGGGGAGCAGGGAGATGGTGTGAATCAATGCAGACATAGAACCAATGTCCTTCACTGGTATGCACAAAAATTATACAACTGATTTTTGATTTTCTGCAGGTAGTGGAAAAGTATTCAGACAAGCAGAAGGTCTCTCTGACTTTTCAAAGAAAGCACAGTGGTGGTCAGCGTCATGCTGGTCTGGTCTGACCAAAGCAACAAGTACAAAAAAGTCATGCTACATCAAACATGCCAACCACAACCAACAGTTAGGACACTTAACTTTCAGGCTAAAATGGAAATGATCTTTCAGTGATGAGGGCCACTGGTAGGCAGATACATTTTTAATCACCCAAGATTAGGTAAAGGAATCTCACCTGCAGCATCCCATATCCATCATCCTCAATGGTTCCCTTACAGGTGATGTGTAGGCGCGTGAGCTGAGTCTGGGAACTTGATAAAAAAATAGATGCAAAATATTGTTCATCTTTCATCTTAGGTAATTCCTCCTACAGTAAATGTTGAATTTCCTAAAAAGGATAAAGAAGTTTGAAATAAATAGCTCATGTCTGGAAGTGGGGTATATTTGTTTTCTAAGGGCAACAGCGCTGCATGTAAACTGAACGAGAGCCTGTAGTTCTTTGAATTTCGAAAGAAATGTCTCCTGAAACTTTTTATTGACATTTCTAAAGATCATTCTTTGATGCAATACGTCTTAAGAATCATTGCATATTTGATGTAAACCTAATGTTGATTTTTACCTGCATTCTGTCTGCTAGGTGTATTAAGGCTTTGTGGGGCTCAATGTGCAACATAAGGGAGTATAGCCTTTTACACCACAGGTCACACCTACCCATTCACACACTGATGGCAGAAGTTGCTATGAAAAGTGACCATCAGAAATAACCAATCCCATTCATACACACTCACAAGCCGCTGACGAAGCAGCGGGAGCAATTCAGAGTTAATCGACACATCGGACCAGTTGAGGGACAACCGACTCTACCAACTGAGCCACAGCCGCAAGGCCCTTCTTCAGTGGCTTCAAGCAAACAAGCGCAAACTATTTATTGTTGAAATTTGAAAATGATTACATTAAATATGGAAAGTGGAAAAATCGACTTTATTTCAATTTAGCTTGTCAAACGTTTAAATTCATAACAAAAAGAACAGAGAGTTATACCTTTCCCAGTTTGGAGGATTGGGCAGTGTCTGTCTTGTGAATGTAACAAGACCCTTAGGCTCTTAAAAAAAGAAAAAGAGAGACAGATCAAAACCCAAATGTGTGCAAAGAGTGACAAAAAAACATGGCAGGCATTGAAAAGGAAGTTATTTAGACTTCAAGAAGGGAGTGTTTAAAGCTTACTTGTCTTTGAAACTCTCCTGAAGTAACACAGCAAAGTTTTCAACTTCTCAATTTTCCTCGTTGAAGAGCCTTCAAATAACCTGAAACAGAAAAAAAAGACATTTCAGTCCACAAAACATAACTCTTGTCTGAGATGGAAGTCTTTGTACTTGTGAGAAGGCTTTAGGGTCTCAGGCTAAACATGTCAACATTTCATGTAGGCTTGTTTATATCAAATACATTTATGTTGTAGCAGATGACAGCCAGGAATGTTTTAGTCCGTTATCTCTGGCTCCATGCACAACCATACTTAAAGCATGTCATGAGTGAGGTCAAGCTTAAGGGCCGGAATGGTATGTCTCCCATCTACCTCCATTCTACATACAATGGCACTGCCTGGGGCCATGTTTTAGTTCTCAGTAGCTACTTTAAAAACTAGGGTGGATGGAGGGAGGAAGGAAGGGAGGAGAGTTATAAAGAGAGAACGAGGTGGAGATGGAGAGAGAGTAGAGCACAGGGTGGAAAGCTTAAATCACCCCATACTGGCACTCTTTGTCCATTAAACGCGACCTAAGCTGATGACTAATCACAGTTCAGCATTCATCCTTCTCCTTGCCGCTTTTTGCCAAGAAAAGTCAAGAAATGAAAACCGAGAGGACAAATGAAGATCTTTACTGAGTAAAAAAACGCATCATTTATTAAAGGCAAATCTTGCATATCAATTGCACTTTTCCTAACAGTTTAATTTCCTCACACAAAGCCTTACTCATGCTCTTAGAACCCCTCCCTGCCCAATTCCCTGAGTCAGTGTTAATCAGACATAATGCACCCTGGAGGACACTCAGGCTATGAGATAATGCAAGTGAAACACAGGTGGATGAGGGTGAGACCACAAATCATACTTTGCTGAAGACAGAAGGGCAGCTAATTGTGAGGGATTTAGTCACAAAATATATTGCAGCAATGTTCTTTTGTAAGGATAGCTCTATTAATTATTTGTTCTGTATCAACTGTTACCTCCCTTAATAAATAAAGTGACCCAGAAGTAGATGTTTCTGACAGCTCAACCACCACCAATTGGGCTTTTCTTGAAAATGAGGTAGGCCCTGTCACGGTAACACAGGTTGGAAAAACTGTGATTTTATTTCTCAATAATGAGCTTTCATAGATGACCAAACTGTTAAACAGACTTCCTATGTCATCTTCTTCTCAAACAGAGGAAAACACAAGCTAAAGAGATAAGTCTGCTTCTTTCCTCCCACTCCAATCTATCCATCACTTAGCGGAGGACAAACCTTGACAGTTCTGCCAAAACAGCAATCAGCAGATTGCTTGCTGCTCTGCGTGTCCAAGACAGAGCGCTACAGTAGACGATAAGCCAAATGACGGACACTCCCTCAATTACAAGAGGAGAGGGAGGGCCAGTAACGATCCAGGGCCCCTTTTAGACTGCACTGGCTGTCTCATCGTATCTCATATTCTCAGAAACACCAACACTTTTTTCCCCCTCTTGCTCTTTCCTTTATTTCGCTGCCGGCAGAAATGCTGATGGCGAGCCAAGTCCCTGAGACCAAGTGCTTGCATGGGTCTGAAAGAGTTCGCCCTGCGACTGGAATCAATGCTTACATTATTACAGAGGCCTCTTTACTTATCTTGCCACTGCTGTTTTGATGTGGAGGTAGATACCGTGCACCCTTACAGATGACTGATTGTGAGATTTAGATAAAATGAGGGAGCTTAAGGGGAGGAATGTGGACCAGGTTACATATAATCAATATTACAATTCTTGCAATTCATAGAATAATACTGCTCGACCCCCAAGAGAGAGCAGAAGACTAATTAGGATTACAGGGAATATCTAATTTATATGGTCCCTTCATGTCCTGCAATGACTTCTATCCATAGATTTGATAAAAAATAATGGACGCCCCCTGTGATGTCAGCCACTGGTTTGTGAACTCCACATTGAAAGCCTCGAGCTCAGCATTTTATCTGTCGCCATCTTGTTATTTTTCCAACTAGAATTGACCATGTTAGCACAACAGAAAGGATGCATATCCTTATGTCTCCATCTTGTTGACAGGCTGGCGTGGGATCAACTTTTCAATCGCAGGTAGCCTGCATACCCTGCTTTATCGTCTATTTTACACTAAAAGGGATCATGGGACCAACAAGTGACGTTTCGAGGCAAATCTGAGGAAGACCATGTTGGCTCGAAACGTCACTTGTTGCTTAATAAATCCTTTAACTGAAGCTCCTTGGTGTGCGGATCTTTTTGCTTCTTTAATTTTTAAGTTAGAGCCATGTTCCTTCTGTTAACCTGGAGGAGGTGGGGTTTATAACCTATACTGCAGCTAGTCAGCAGGGGGAGCTCTATATATTTTTTGGCTTCCCTTCTCTCCAACACTTGTGCTGTCCATTCTTTATACAGTCAATGGGTCAGACTTCTTTTGCGAACAGTGCAGTCTCCCCCTGCTGGCCTTTAAAAAGGATGCAGGTTCAAGGCACACCCACAGTTTCTTGGCTTTTCCAACAGAGACAATGTCCACTTCGTATTGACGGATTATAGCGTTTTCTCTCTCCTAACAGGGCATTACCAAACCTGCTGCCTGTCAGGGAACAGAACCGAAAGTTTTCACACTAATCACTAAGATAGGGCCTTAAAAGAAATGCAGGAAAATGGAGTTGAGGTGATTTCTGGAGTATGTCTTGTGTGTTAGCCACAAATGCAATAACAGAGCTGGGAAACATGATTCATTATAACTCTGTTACCATCTCCAGCATATCCACTTTCTTACAAGCTTGTCAGCTGTTTTAAAAAATAAATAAAAGATGTTCAATGTCTGCCAGATTGAGTGAGACATCTGCTAAAACTGAAAGACATCACATCACATATCTTAAGCACAAATAACAAAACAAGACCAGAAATATTTCTCCAACAGAGAATACGCTGGCCCTAACAGATTAACCAAGCCAAGAAAACGTTGATAATAGACAACCTAAGTTTAGTACAGCCACAGTGTTCAACTAATGTCGTCAGTCAAAGTTCAAAACTATCTCAAAGCAGTGAAGAGGTTGTGTACCTCAGATACAATCGTGCAACAACCATCTCTCTAACAAGCGCAGGCCTGAGTGAATTCATACATCAATTCGCTCCTTTCCAAATAGCATGACACATCAAGATTGTTAGAAAAACACCCAGACAGTGAGACAGGTGTGCTGCTTAAAACAATCTATCTGTCAATTTGTTTCAATTAGCCATCCCAGGCTGTCTTAACAGACCACTGCTTCTGAGTAGGAAGAAACAGAGAACATCAATTTAAGACTCCCTACTCTGAACCTCCCTCCCACAAAGAAAGACAGGGAGCTAAGAAGGATTCTCTGCCCACAGTCCCACCCTCAAGCCTATAAGGTGACAGCACACAATGTTAACTTTAAAAACTGGCCATAAAAACCCCCCCCACATAAACATGCTTTTACAATAACAAACATTAAACACCACAAGCTACATCTGTGTTTACGAGCAAGATGCATCAGCTCATTTTACCTTGTTGTGACCCACTGCATGCAAGAGCAAAAAAAAAATAGACTTGAATGTCATTGTTGTGTGAGAACGTATGAACACATAGTAAATGAGCAGACACTGAGGGGGGAAAAAGAATGAATGAATGTATAAGGGGTTTTCAAGGCAGTAGTGCCCCCTTATGGAAATCAGCTTAGTTTCCTCAAAATGTTAGGATCAATTAAAACAGAAATATTCCATTAAAATTCTACCAGTTTTGGATGGTTTCGTAATGAATGAAGAAAACTGAACACATTTTTGATACATCTGAGGGCAAATTACTTGAAGACATTTCTGCAAAAATCACAAGAGATCCTGGACCTGTTTGTGTGCTAATAAGCCTGGGCAACACTGGATTCTCTGCTACCTACAAGAGTAGAAAAAGTATATTGAGTCCATGATGCTTTTGTCAAGCAGCATCGCAAAGCTTCTTCGTGAAGTGTAGTAGCGTACAGACCAGTGAGGCCAACTCAAGATCAATATCTGGGTATAACATCTCTCCTGCCTAAAGTAATAGCTTACAGAGGAACGTGTGAATGAAATACCTGCGACTCGTACTCTCTTAATGACCTGAGAGAGTTACTGTTTTGTTTCTCTACAGTGTGTGTGCCTTTACCTGTAGAAGTTGATCTCAGGGTAATTGCCGTACTCGGACTTGCGGGAGTTGCGTCGAGGAAATGTGCAGAAGAAGGAGTTGGCCAGAAGACAGGCTATTTGCTCCTGAGACAGAGTCAGGGAGTGGTTCACCTGTGACTTCAGTAAGGGGATTGGCTAAAGAGTGAAAAAAAAACAGACAAATCAGAAGCACAGCGACAAAATGAGGGACTAAGGATGAGTATGGGAAATGTTACGATAAAGAGAGATGCAGAAGAAACACGCAAGAGGATGTTTGGTGCTGCACTGTACTGTATCTGAGGGCGAATGGGCGGGGGGGGGGGGGGGGGGGGGGGGTAGATAATTAGTTTAGCAATCTAGCGAGCAGAGAAGACAAGGAGGGTTCCATTAGGAAAATGGGTGGTAGTAATTAAGGGCCTGGTTTTCTTGCTCTCCCCCAGGTTCACTCAGTCACACACACACAAGGCCCATCCATCTTCACTGATTAGGGCTAAAGAGCCTCCCAAGGCTGCCCAGTTAGCAGATCAATACCAGCGCTAATAACACACACGTAAACATTAGCCTTGACGCTTAATACTGCAAATAAGAGCCAGAGAGCCAGAAAGCTTCATTATCCTCGTGCTAGAAAATGATACTCAGGTGGATTTGTCACAGAAATCCCCTCCTTTAGTTAAGCCTGAGCATCCTTGACGTCCTGCCCCTGGTTTCTGTCTCCTTCAACAACAAGAGGGATTCTCCCATCATGCCCAGAGTGAGAGCTGAATTATTAAATTAAACTGTGGACTCTGAGAAAGATAACTGAATTGCTAAGATACAAATCTTGGAATTCTTGCAATGCTATAATTGATGACAGAGAACTTAAATGAAGACAAATGGGGCTGACATTTCAAAGATGTGTGGCATGGATAAGCTCCATTTACTGGGAATTAAAGACGAGATTTCATGGGGGCTAGTATCCGACCCTGGTTTTTGTAATATACGTTGCAAAGAGGAGGAATGGCACATCCACATATCAGGTGGATGACTGGACATGAGACGGACCTCTGCTCTCTCTGCTCTCTTTTCTAATGAAGCAGTTCCTGATACGGACCCAAAAAAAAGGTTGAATTCATTTTCAAGCAGTTCTAACTAGTGAGCTGATCTTGTAAAACTTCCACCATCAAACCTTTTTCCTCTCGTCCTTGATGACCGAAGACACTTATCCTTACTCCTTTATACACATTACTTCAGGGTTAACGTAAAGTGAGCGACTTGTTATCACGGAAATATCTACGTAAAATTCACTGGACGTCTGTCTGAGGATTGATATGATAACAGTCAGTCCTCAGGAGTGTGATTAGAGCTGCATCCTTAGCAACCGTCTTCTTTTCTTTGTAAAGGTTTGTTCTTCTTAATGAGTGTGCTATCAACGGGTAGCAGACTAGTTAGCAAATCAGAATCAAGTATTTAGAGGTTTATATTTCTCTGCTCTTTATGCCTTCATTTAGAGATAGGACAGAAGGTAGAGTCAGAAATCATGGAGAGAGAGAGAGTGGGGAATGACTTGCTGGGAAGGAGCCACAGGTTGGATTAGAACCTGGGCCGCCCGCGTGGAGGACTAAAGCCTCCGTACATGGGGCGCGCACACCAACCACTAGGCTACCAGTGCCCCCAAAATCAAGTATTTAACACAGTCGGGTAACAAAAATATTGGACTTGTCAGGTGAATGGGGCTTATATTAAGTTTAATGAGATATTCTTGACTAGATATTAGACAAACACACTTGCTAAGATTTGAGTTTTTGAAGTGCAGAACTGTTGACTCTTCAAACTAGATTCATCTGCACACTGAACTCACCATCGTGCAGAGGCGAGGAGCACTGAGTGCCAGGTCAACCATAGCAGGTAGTATGGTTTTAAACAGCTCTTGTACCTCCAAATCCTCAAGATACTGGAGAGAGGAGGAGAGAAAAAAGAGAGATACAGGCAGAAATATTGTTAAATGGGTAATCTCTGTGGAGCTGACTGCGTAGTTAGGCAGCAACTTCCTCAGAGCCAGCAGTCAGTGTGACAGATTACACCTGTAGTAACATAATTGCCTGTAACTTGTTTTTTCTGACAGAAAAATTAAGTACAAGATCAATCCCACAAGAAAGGAGTATGCAACCAAACATGCCACATCTCTGCTGATCAGGAAGGATGATCACTTTCGTCCTCTTCTTTTAAAATGAGCACACAGAAAACCAACGTGAGGCAAACTAATATAAAAAACACAAAAAGGCAACATCAAGCCCTTAAAAGAAAAAAAAACAGGGTTAATGAATAAACAACAAACTGTGCTCCAGAGAAGATCCTCTATAATGTAAAGAAAAGACCCAACATGTTTAGAATGATTTCTTGGCCCTTCAGAGATGCCGTACCTGAGGTGAGCTGCAGATATTAGTACCTATATTTAATTCAAACTACTTTATTCACGTCTTTATGGGTCAATTGTTTTCAGTAGCTACACGAAACACATAAAGAAAACCCAGACATACAGACACTCATACAAAAGAGCTAACACATCAAAATAAGATACAAAATAAATGTAAAATAAATTCTTAATTCACCAAAGTCAGAATCAGTATCAGAATCGGGTTTTATTGCCAAGTACATTTACACATACAAGGAATTTGACTTGGTGTATTGGTGCAAAAACAGTTTAATAAAAGGATCAGTCTGTATAAAAGGATCTATCTAGACCTAAGGTTATCTTACATTCTTTAAACGGTTTTATTTTGTGTTGATTGTTGTGAAAAATGAAAGTAAGTGCTTAGAACTATACAATACAAAGGGGCTGGGAGGGTTTGGGGGCTTGTTTGTATTTTGTGATGTCATTGGCATTTCTTTTATTTCCTGAGGGATTTCTCATCGCTTTACTGTCACACTCTTTTCTGAAGGTAGATTTTCCAACAGGTAAGATAAATGAAATAACAGCAGCCATGCCCACATGAACTCGGTTTCTACAATTTGGATTCAACAATGTCTTGAATGAGAAGAAAATCTTTCTCAGCATCTCAATTTATGGATCATAGAAAGCTTCAGGACCGTCTTGACCTTCTGAAGAGAGAAACGATGAAGTGTCCAGCTCAACATGCTATTTCCTTTTTATAAGGAAAGTTCTATTATTGTCTTGATGAGGGGAAAAGACAGAAAAGTCCTGATAAATACAAGGAACAGCCAACTATTTGATGAAGAGTTTGAATGGCTTCATGACTCTTTGATCTGAGGGCTTGACCTCTTGAAGGTAACCAATATCTACGGCAGGATGCTCTGACCTCTCATATCAACAAGACAACTAAGTGTCAGTGAGGGTGGAAAGAAGTTTATTGTTGTTTTGAGAGTGAACCCCCACTTCACAGATATCAATAACCCTAACATTTCAGCAGTAAAAGAAGAAATAGAGGTGCTGCAGAGCTACTCACTACACACACAGACCCTGTTTCTGAAGAATTTACCATCAATCTGTAAGAGAGGCTGACACGGCCGAGGCATCCATACTTCAGCCTGTAGCTTACCTCAGCATCCATCTGCAATTCACTCCAAAATAAACAGCCAGTTATTCCATCATAGAGCCAGATTTACAACGCAATCACTTATGAGTGTATTGGCTTCGAATGTCACCGTCATCAATCACTTGCTTTACTCTATCAAGGTAAGCAGGGGAGCTCATGCTGATTAAATGGACCTTCTGGAGCAAATGCAAATGACCAATGGAGGAGAGAGTGGCAGGGTGATTTCCAACAGGAGGTCTTTGGTGGGTGATTTGGCCAGGGAGGGGGGGGGGGGGGGCATTTATACGACTGCAGAGTGGGTCTGACTAAACACTGTCAGAAGTAATGAGCTGGCAGACATCATAAAGCGCTCCAGTGGGACTAATAGATGGTGGTTGGTGATGTGGCAGGATGAGGGCAGAAAGATGATCCTTCAGCTTTTCCCACAGCTGGCCACAACTGTTACACACCCACAACTAACTCCACCGTTCACATAAATATTTATGACGGACTGAGCTCCTGCAGAACGGTCTAGATTAACTGCCACATAAGCTAATGATCGATACCACACTTATCTCCCACCCATTCTGGTGTTTACACATTATTTTCACTTCATGGCAGCTCAACCGATGCACATCTTGATTCCATATTTTGCATCAAAAGGTCTTAAACTGTTTCTTTTCTCTCTCCTAGATAATTCCTCCTTTTTCTTTGTTGACGTTCATTGACAAACTTTGTTTTTTACAGCAATAACGAATGCAATGCTCAGCAGGGCAACAAGAGTGAGTGCTGTCAGATGGCGCCCCCTTAGGGAGGTTTCCTACTGTCGTTGCAAATTTGCACATTTTGGGCTGCTACTGTGGTTCAAGTTTCTGAGCCCTCAGGGGCACCCCTGCTGGTCTTGGGCCCCTAGCAGTTGCTGGCCTTGATTGTTGAAAAGCAGCACCTCTGCATATAAAACTGTTATCTGCAGCCCAAAATGCTTTCCTTTTGAATAATTACCTCTCTTTAAAACTCATCATAGTAGTGATCTGGGTCATATGTCAGGGCAGTTGATTCCAGTTTATCAAACCCTATTGTTACGGCTATATGTTGTCCCCTGTGCTGTTTGTCCCTTCTCCCCTCCTGTAGTCTCCAGCCCAGGTGAAGCTACTGATTGAACAACGAGGCACACCTGGCCTGGCGCATAAAAGCCCAGTGCTGGCTTCAGGAAGAGAGGCTTTTGTGACGGCTGTGCCTCTCAGCCAGGGATTGTGTTGTTGTGTTGCGTTTAATTAGTAGTTGAGCTGATCTTCGTTTAATGATTTAGTTTGTCTGTTAATAATAAATCCCTTAGTTTGACTTTGGTAGGGTGTACAATGTGTTTTATTGGGTCAAATTGTGGATTGTTGTCAGCCCCATAGGGCCGCCTTATGGTGGAGCTAACACTATACACAACAGTCCTCTTAAAAATTTGGATTTAGGGTTTACTCGAAACCTGAAGCACCCAATAAAAGCATCCATAGAAATGTCACTTGACGACTCCTTTAAGGACTGGTGCTGTGCCGACAGACCTGTGAATGAAGACATGATGCTTTTGTTCGCTCTTCGCTGTTTTGATCATTCTGCATGATTATTGTTTTTATGATTTCCTTTGTCATTTGTATTTATAAGTGTGTCTAATTGTTCCTCACAAACGTCAATAAAACAGAAAAAGAGAAAAGTGCCAGGTGGAGAGAAAGAAACAAAACGAGCGACAAAGCCCAAACGGGAGAAGGATCCAGTGTCTTGTTGCCTTGCTGCTAAATGTACTATTGGACCATCAGCTGTATTTACTCCTGGACTGCTTCCCGCTCAGCCCTCAGACATTCATCAGAACGTGACACTGTGACAGTTTCATTTAGCAAGGGCGGGAATACAATTTACAGACAAGCCCTAATTTGGATAACTCTCTTTTCCCCTCCTGTGGCTATTACACGTTGAGCGGAGTGTCAATCACGGGAGCAGGGACAGCGCACCTCCTGACAATTACCCCAGTGCTGCACAAATGGTGCTCCAGATTTAATTAGGTGGTTTTGGCTGAGGAGCACTGCAGCTAGGATTCAAACTAGCCACAAAGCAAAGCAGAGAAAAGTATTATTTGAATGTAAGGGTAGGAGCAGAGAAGCAATTAACATTATTATGTAGGTAAGTTAACTAAACATTTGCTATGTAGCAAAAAGGTTTTAAAAATTAATTGCACACTACATTAGTGTGTTTGAGAGATGTCTCTCCTTAGATGGTGCGTGTCTGCTGTACAGTGCGAGCTATTAATCATCCCTTTTATTTATTTTTATTTAACCAGATTGGTCCCATTGAGATTAAGAACCTCTTTCCCAAGAGAGACGTGACCAAGACAGTCAGCAGCAAAAAAACAAAGTTACTGACAGAGACAAAGGGAGTCAAAGTACAATTTACAAACTCTACATTTTGCATTAAAAGATTGGACCATCTATGAGTCAAATTTGGGAGTCAGTAGTTCAAGCAGTCAAACTTAAAGCATCGACATCCTGCAGAATCTGCTTCCATGTCTTTCATTTTAGATTAAAAAAGCATTAAAAGGACACCAGCTCCTTGAGTTTCAGGTCACTCTGCAACAGATTCCAGGCTGAGGGTGCAGAACACCCAAAAGCGCTTTTCCCAATTTCTGTCCCGAGTGTTAAGGACAGAGAGCATAAAGACTCGAGGTCCTGAGAAGGCATAGAATACTGTCCGGTACTTTTCTGCATGATAAAAACATATAGAAATTGTACCAGTGTATGAGCCTACGGGTTGCCAGAGCAGTCCATCTTACCCGAGAGTACAACTCACAATGGTGAGTCAGAGGGGGAAAAAAACTGCACCTCAAGATATTTTTGTATCCCTTTTTACAATATCTCCAATGACTTCATATCAGAACCTTGACTTGTCCTTTTTCTCAAAGCCCCACCCTCCACCCTCTGCATTAAGAGTGAGTTTCTTGCTGGTTTTACTTAGCATCCACTGCAGATTTAATGAGAGCTTTTAATTAAATTGGATTAAGCTATAAAAAGGCTAAGGGGGCTATTGATCCAGCAAGTGTTTTTACTTTACTCTGCAAAATGATTTTAGAGGAGGAGAAAAGGAGACCATTTAGGAGTGGTCTGAATTCAGCTGAGTAATCACTGACCAGAATAGACGAACATCAGTTTGAAAAATCAATCTGACTGGACTATAACAAGTATACAATGGTTTTTACTTGATTGTAAAAGCTCCATTAGAATAATAATCTCATTTCTAATGGCTCCAGTCAAAACATGACACAGTAAGAAGTCGAGAATAAGCTCCATGCTCCTCTAAATGAAGGCTACTAAACTAGGCTTTTAACTGAAGCTGGTTTTCTATCAATTCAAAGACTGCGTTGTTGTTGTGGTTTTTAGGGGCATTGTAGGCTGCAATATGGTATAACTCACTTTGAAGTTAACAAAACACTGTCAGCCATCAATGAGATTTCAGGGCGAATCTGTGCAGTGAAAGAGAGGTGCAGATTCATGCCAGATGGGAACAAGTGTCTCTCTTAGGTCTTTAATTATCTCTAATTAAAGACCTTAACTGAAAAGAGGATAGGAGGTGTACAAAAGAAAAGAAGAAGGAAGACAGAAGAAAAAAAGATACTCATTCCCCTGGTTCACCTGCACCAGCTGCTGCCGCCATGCTCGCTGCTCATCTGTCCTAACTGTATGACGCCTGTTTAGTCCCGTGAGACTCCCCAGGTACTGGGAGGGGACCACGCACACTGACGGACTGGCAGCCACACAGAGAGAAGCAGTCTCCCTTTGCAACCACGACTCCACTTCAATAACAGTTTAAGCTTCATTCTTCATTACGGCTCATTTCAAATACATAATTAATCCTTGAGTGAAACAAACAGTGCCAGTGTTTACCTGGCAAAGTTCTGTCAAGAGGTGTGAAACAAACAAGTGGCTGCATGACACTGATGAGGTGTTTACTCACATGTCAATTCTCCTTCATTGCAGAGGCCAGTTAATTAGCAAAGAAAGAAATTCATATAAAGACTGAAGTATTGTGTTTTCCTCAGACTCAGACTACGCCAGTAGGTTTACAAGAAGCTGAATTCACTTTCCTGCTTTATCATTTGTACAAAATCAGTCCAGAGATGCGTTTCAGACAGCTTACCTCTGTGCAAAGCAGGTTCAGCGCAGTGAAGTCCCATTTCTTCGCATGGACCGTGTTGTATCGCAGTATTGCATCCTAGAGGGAAATAAGAATGAATTAATTCATAGTAGATGATTTTAAAATGTATTAACCTGCGTGGAAGTAGATTAAAAGCACAAAACTTTCAGGATCACAGACTACTAGTGTTCTTTCAACACAAGATGTTAGAGGTTTCCGTGTAATCATTGCAAACTCTGCCACCATGTGGTCATATACGGAACAAGTTTGGTACATTTGAAACAAGTCTGTTTAAGTCTGGTACAGTATAACATATAGGAGTAGAATTTCACCTGTATCCAAGCCATGCAGGCTAAGTGATTTATTTTAAAAATGCTTTTAACTTAGTTAAAAAGCTGCATTTAAAACGGTATCTTGTCCTGTTTTTTCTTTAAAAGCTGTTTTCACTTATCATCCTCACTGAGCCTGAAAGTCTCACATTATAGTGTGGATGGAGAAGAACCTTTTTTACTTAAGAATGATATAAATGAACACTTCGAAATATTCCCCCCATGTCTGTATCTGTGAACACTTATTCCAGAATTTGTGTTCAACTCAGCTGAAACACAATTTCAAAATAATGGAGATAAGAAGGTGCCTAAAGAGTGATTAAAACTGGGAAGAGCAAACAAGAGTGATTGTGTCTCTCCGAATCCTTAAAAATGAGAGAATGCACAATCTAGCTGTTTGCTAACTTAAAGAGCAGGGAGAAGAATATGTTGTTTTGCCATCTTTTGATGTTTCGCTCAAGAAAAAATAAGGGATGTTCACATAAGAGCAAGTTTTAAAGATGAATCAGTCTTATTGAGGTCTCAGAGTAGGCTCAACCTAATCCACACAAGTCTTCCTGTCTTACCCTCACATCCAGACAACTTTTGAACCCCCTGTGCAAGGAAGTCTGGATCAGCTCCCAACGACTTTGGACACCGCCTCCATCCTGCATGACACATCAAATAATATGGGTTGCTTTGGGTGCAATGTTCAAACAGTAGTTAACCTTGTTGTGGGACATGTGCATGTAAAGCAAAGCGGAAATGTTCCAGTGTACCTCGGTCTCAATTGGAAAGAGATTCTTCTCCGAGCAGGGCATCTTCACAGACACATCATCCCATGCATCTCTGAACTTGTTGGGGTGAGGGACAGGGAGCTCTCCCTCTCTGAGGCGATCCGTCTGTAACATGGAAACAAAGTAGCAGAAATACTGAAAGTTAAATGCTGATTATTTTTTATATTTTCATTATTTCGGAGCATAAATCCATTAAAGGTTGCCATCTATTTCCAATGCCACATATTAGAAATTAATCCACAGATAGTAAAGCTTTGAACTAGTTTACCAAAAGCCCCATGCTCCTTTTCTGGCTGACTTAAGAAATGAAAGCTGGCTTTTATATTGAGATGTGGGATTTATTTAAAACAGTAATTAAGAATCCAGTATTATTGTGATGTTGCTTGGGTCGCAGTGGTCAGTTGTTGGTTAAAGCCAGTTGTATTTTCACAGCAGCTCTCACAGTGTTGCCGTGGGACTACAAGTAGAATACACAGTCTGATAGGAGCTTTACTGACAAGAGGCCCTGAGGGGGATCACAGAGAACTGCTCATTTCCACTGTCAGTATCCAAACATGCTTCCTTATCTTGTCTCTCTTATGTTTCTCCAACTTGTTCTATCTGCCTTTAACAAAAGCCCACACAATACATAGTCACTTCTGCATGAACCTCCTGTATATGACTTTACTGTTCTTTACTACATACAGAATAAGTGGCTGTTGACTCACCCTGACTGTGATAGTGTGGTTAGACGCTACTTTGAGGTGAGTCAGAGGGGGGGCACACTGGGGCATTCTGTTCAGCTCATCTATGGGCGTCCCCAGCCATGCTTTGTCCATGACACTGTAAAGACCAAACACAGATTAACAGAATATTACTGGATGATGTTTGGGAGCATAGCGGTGCAATGAGACATCAGACAAGGGGAACAGCTAATTGTAAAAGACAACATGTGGTAGTGATAATGTTGAAGAGTACTTTTCCAAAATTCCAGCTGACTGGCTTCCTGTTAGCTCCTGGCTCATATCAGAAGAACCACTGCACTCTGCTACTTCTACATCCTGAGTACCCATGGCAGCCAGTTGGACGCTTTCTTTTTCCGAATATCCAGAATCAGAGTCTTTGACAGAAAGGTCAGATTCCATTACCTGAGCCTTTCCAATACCAGACTCCTCCCCACAAACACTGCTGTCATGGTCCTTGTCGGCAGAGTTGTTTGTGAGCTTAGTGTCACAGACAGGGCTGTCTGGACTTAGCATCTCCACGTCACTGGACTCACTTACACCCTTCCCGGGACCAAGTGTAAGACAGATGGTGAGCTTTGGATTTGGGGTGTTTGCAGTGTTTGCAGTGAGACATGTTGATTCAACCGGGTGAGGACCAGGTGAATTGGGCCTGTTGGATTTCTGTCCATTAGAGGAGTGTGTCTGAGCTTGGTTACTTCTGCTACCTTCAGGGACAGATTCATCCAGCCCACATGCAGACCCACAGTCCATCAAGTTTTGCGATTCTACATCATCTTGTGTGTTCTCAGTTGGCACACAGTCTTTTGTGGTGTCACACTTTTCTGATGCACAAGTTCCTGTTTCCTGTTTCCCATCTGATAAGTCTGTTTTTGAAACATCATGGATCACATGTTGTGAATTGTCTTCATCAGTCACACTGAGGAAGATAAAAAAGTGGGAGAATGACAAGTTAGCAGGTTGAATCATGGAAGGGTAACCTTTTGAATACAGTTATACATCTACCCTTTTCTCTTGAGAGCACATTGCAACCTTGTTTAATAGTTCTTTGTGTTACATTTGGATCAGAAATTCGCTCAAAACAAACATGACTGCTTTACCTTCTTTGAGAGTCCATCAGTTCATCCATCTTTGACAGATCTGACATGATGGATCAACAACTGTTTGAAAAAGAAAAGTATTCACAAGTAGATTAGCTGCGACATTTTGGACAACTTATACATGCCTACAAAGTTATGCTCAAGCTAACTGTCCAATTCCTGATGTCCATATGACGTATATCAGGCCAACTATAAATAGTTTAACATTTAAGGTGTGGTCTTAATCTGAAGCTACACTCAAGAAGACCTTTAGTAGGGCCAAGGAGTGCAACTACAGTTGTTATTTTGGACTTTGATAGGACCACTTCTCTCGGCCGATGAAGTTGTGAGTGAGTTAGTCTCAGCTTTGAATACAACCGAAACCAGAGTCATCATAACACTCGTTTTCCACTAACAGCCTGACCCACGACTGTAAACAAATCGTTAAGAAATGCTGCTCCTGGCTGGTTCCAAAAAGCTAAAATAAGCTAGCTAACAAAACCTTACCAACATTGTAATTTTGAACATTACTTTCACAGTGAAGAGAGTTGCTCAGATATTAAAACGCGGACACGAATATCTTTCTCAGAGATTTGTCAGTATCATAACTACTCTGATGCGGGGAGGACAAAATCACAAGTCATTATCCTGAGCTAACTTAGCTTTCATTGGCTACATATCTACACGTTAGCTAATATTCGCTAGCTTCGATTCTTGTAGATAGCCCCAATTTAACCTAATCAAGCTTGTAGTACTCTCCGTAGCAAACAAAAACAAAGAGATATAACTTACATGCCCCACTTTCACTTCTGAGTAAGAAGCATTACATAATTATTTGTCTATTTTCGTGTGCAAAGATTTATTCGCAGACAACATATCACTCCAACTGTTATCGTCCAGTTATTGGTTTACTTTCACTGCGTTGTTGCAGCTAGCTGCTACACGTTGACGGCAGTGAAGTCGGGACCAATAGAAACGTTTTTCTCGGGAAAATAGGCGGGATCATGAGTTGGTATCCTAGCAACTGTGCCAGAAAGCAGTTTCATGTCGTGCAACCGTTAAGGAGCCAGAAATAATAACAGAGAAAAGTATGAAAGGAGCAACAATGTCAACCCGTGTCCTTCTTACAGAAGTAGTCCCAGGTTTAACACTACACTGAGACACTATATTTTTAAATTTTTTATTCAGTTGTACTGTCTATATGTTTTATTTATTCATTTATTCAAATCAAATGGTTCAAAATATAACAAATACTGACAATACGAATACAACAGAGTTTATTCAAATATCTCATTCTTGGCATTCTTGTTTTATATATGAATTTTGAAATAAAGGTGATTATCTACTACAAAAGAAATACTGAAAGTGCAAAAAAAACGCTGACATTTCTAATTATGTCACAAAAGCATGCAGAATATTAGTCTGCTAAGGCATCAGTAGAAGAAGTTATTGCATATTTCTGTGGGAATGGTAACAGTGAACAAGACTTTAGGTCCTTGAGCAGGAAGGCAGACAGCCTGCCCCTTAGGAGAACGGCTTCACAATCTTCATGGAGATGTAGTTCTGTAGATAGACAGAGAATGGAAGTTATTCAGATAAGAAAAATACTGGGAGAAATACAATTAGTCACAGAAAATAATATTTTTTGTCAGCAAAATACATAATCTTACTGGTAGGGAGTAGAACATGATCCCAAGGAACAGAAGAACCAGCAGGAGGACAATCCCTAAGATGAAAATCCATTTAAACCTGCGCCAAACTATGAACTTCATGGTCTTGCATGGGTTTGTAAACCAGAAGAATGATGTGTCAGGTCGGCTGTATGAGAAACACAGGAATATTCACATGATTTAATTTAACAAGCAATTATAAGAAGTACAAACCCTTATTCTTAACACATTTTAATTTTTCGAGGACTTAGATTTCCTACTTCGGTTGGTCCAGTTTGGGATTCATGTTTGGTTCATCTCTGCCTTTCCCAGCAGGTCTCTCCTGCATCTCCCTCTCTTCCACCATTTCCAGTGTCATCTCTACCTTCCCCTGTGAAGTATTGAAACACAGTCTTAAATAGTGACAGGAAACAAAAGTATCAAACAAAAGCAAGGACTGTGTTGTGGACAAAAACTTACGCCAAGCACACGCTTCCCATCCTGCTCGATCGCACATGGCCACCAGCCTCGAACAGACTTCTGGGAGAAGAGGGAGTTGGGTTGTGGCTTTTTGGAGGAAGCTGAGCCCCCCATCCCTGGCAACATCTTTAGGCTGCACTTTTCAGGGGTCTTAGCAGGAGGGATCAAATTGAGAAGGTCTAGCTCAACTGAACCTATGACAAAGATATAGATAAAAATAACATAATCATATGGATTTTATTATAATCTTTTTGCAAACCTATTGTTCAAGTCTTCCCTGTTATATGGCAATAGTATAAAATGGGCTTAATGATGAGTCTGTTTTACCTAAGTAGTCATCCAGGGAGAATTTGTCATTGTCCCATATCTGGATGATTAATTTAGGAGGAATCCTATATTCAGTTTTGTCCAGGTTCCAAATGTGTTCCTATGAAAAGAAAGACATTTTTTATCACAGTCATCATCTACCATCATAGCACCCCCATCAGAGTATATATGAACAACAGCCACTTAATGATGTTTGTGCTCTATCACGGTCGACACCAAAGTGTGTATTTTAATTTACTTTATTATATCTCTGCATGTGACACAGATTAAGTGTCTTTTTTGCTTGTAATTCCAACATTGAACACCAGGTGGAGCCTTGGCTTTCCAGAGGATTACAGCCAGGTATGTAAACTGAAGGCATAAAGGTATTTGACTGTGTCCGAATGTTGGTGTGTATCTATTGAGTTTAATTTTATATTGTGTAATGCATCAACTTATTGGAATCCAAATATCATGATCATATAAAATGTAACCTTCTGCAAAAGTTAAATAAACGGATTGAAGTGATCCAAACTGATAACATGCATATTTGGATTTTGGATTTATTGCATCAATCAGAACACACGTCCAAGTTTCAGTTCACCCCTCAGTGGCTTATTAAAATGGGTTGGTTTAAAATAGGTCACTACAATGCTCTTACTCACTTTTCTGGAAACAACACTCAGCTGTTCTGCAGGAAGGTACTCAAACCCAAAGATGAACCTCCAGTTGAAATTTCCATCTCCATCCAAGGATCTGTAGTGGACATCAGTCTTCTGTTTGTCCTCCTCCATACCTGGCATCCATCTAGGATATTTGGAGATGTTCAAATCAAAAAAAGCTTTTGGGGAATGAGTTTAAAAAATACTCAATTGGTTAAACAAATGTCATCACGGTATGAATGAAGAGTTAAAACTAAAGACAAGGCAAGTATTGTACCCCTTAACGTAGATGTCACTCATGTTTTCTCCTGTGATGCTTGTTTCATCCAGAATGACGTCCGTTGTGTTCCAAATGATGGCTCTCAAAAAGTACCTGTTAAGATTAACCATCATATTATACATGTTATAAAACATTACTTTTTCATATTCTTGTTTTGATATTCTATGTCTTACTTCTTGGCCTTGCGTGGGGTAATCTCACATGGAGGCCCTGGCAAACCCAGGCTCTTTGGGAAAATGTCAACCCACATCTGGATTTGGCCCTGCAGTTATGAAGAAGAACAACTGGATTTTCAACAAAGCTAGTATACAACACTATAAAGTTGCTCACTTAAAAAATGAGGACAAATAATGCAGTGTAGTTGGCGGTATCTTAACCTGGGACAGATTGGGTTGGTGGGAGCTGCACAGGGTTCTTGTCTCCACATGCTCTGGTACCAAGCCTTGGTTTCTGAGGACATGAAGGGCCAGCCTCTCCCTGGCTGGGCCCAAGTGTGCGTGGATTACAGTGTTGGCTTCTGCAGAAGGTTAAGCAGAACACAAAAGTCAATGTTATAAGAATATAATACTTCAGAAGTTGCATGAATGTAACAAAACACAACCATAACACACCAATAGCAAATGTTTTAAATATTCTGCAAACTTAAAAAATCAACATAAAGTCATATAGATATGGATATGAGCAACAATACTACAAACAACATGATATAAGAACATTTCAGAATGCTAATACCAAAATCTTGCAGGTTATATTGTGTTCCTGAAAGCGTCAATGAGCTTCCATCTGCCTCTATGCGTGGAGGAGGAACGCCTCTCACCCTCGCTACATTCTGGAGGATCTGAGAAGGCTTCAGCTGGTCTCTCCACCGATTGATCCCTGAGCTGTGAGAAAATAGCAGCTTTGTAGGTTTTGCTTGAGAAGCTAAACCACATACTTTTTAGGATGTATTAACTGTACTGGAGATGTTGCACACATAAATAGATAATGCATACGTACACACAGTAAGTCTCTGGCAGGCCACAGCAGGGCCTGAAACGAGACAGGAGCCTGTTCTCCAAATCTATGACGGTCTCACCCACTTTCTCATCTCTGCTCAGTAGGTCATAGTCGTACACGGCGATCTTCAGGTCCTTGTCTTGAGGCAGGAAGCATGACAGCTCAAACATTCTGAGGAAAAATGAAGAACATGTGTCTTTATTTCCCCTGTTGTTGTTCCTACACAAACTTACAATGTGTCTGAATCTTTTTAGCAAACACAAGATAAACAGTGAGCAACTTTCACCTCCCAAACTCTGGATTAAGGGTATTTGGTTTGTAGTTATCTCTGTCGTCTAGAGATTTCCTCCCCAGTGCAATCTTGATATAAGGGTCACACTGAAATCCAAAGAATAAAGCAATAAAAAATCTCGAGCATGATTGTGCTGTGTGACCTTTATCAGTTAAACCACGGTTCTTGTTCAGTTGTACTTATTACAAATCTCACCAAGCCATTTGTATCCTTAGGCTGCAGGTCAATACATCGCACAACATAAATCCGGACGAGACATTCCTGAGGGACACTTTCAGGAAGCTCTTTGAACTGGCGGGGTGGTGCTGTCACCCCTGGGTCATCAGACAGAGGGTAAATCTTGAATGAGCCCTGCATTAGTACAGAAGAAAGCACAACTTGTCACGTCTTCTAAAAGCCAATTATATTTACTGTTAAGACGATATCATCGCTCTGTGATCAGGAAAGCCACCCTGATCACAGAGAACCCCTCTCACCCCTCCACCCCAAAATCCTTCATTCCCTCTGCAATAACCACCTGAACAAAATAAAATAGACTCTATCTATCTATCTATCTATCTATCTATCTATCTATCTATCTATCTATCTATCTATCTATCTATCTTCCCACCAAGATTACTATAGATTTTACAAAAAGTATGAGTCCATTGACTTTAATTTAAATTCCTAATTTAAATTCCTAAATAATCCACAAGAGGGCAACCAAGGGCCACGAAAAGAGGCAGAAAAAGTTCCTCTCAATTGTGTCCTCTTTACCTTGAACTCTCCCACCACTGAGGGATCCTCTTCCTCATCTTCAGTCTTTCCTCGCTGGAGTTTGAAAGTGCTGCAGAAATCAGTGAGTCCCTGGAACTGTGCAATCTCCTCTAGTTCACAATTATATACCTGAAAACCAAATTACAAAATGACATATCTACATCCAACATGAAAAGTCAAAAACCACATCTATGATAATCAAGCCCATTATCTGCTACTTATAACTAAGCCAAACTTTTCATTCATGAGTTTACAACCCAACTTTACTTCACACCTTATTTGTGAGTTTTCACAGAACTCCCACATTTGTGTCGTGTTTCATTTTGAGATCCACCTACTTAATCTTCCTAATGTCTGCTTTTATCAGAATCTGAGCAAAAAATGTCTCAACAACAGAGCCACTGCCCGGTCAAAACTGCTGTTGAGCTAGAATTATGTAACTCGTAAAACCATCACAAACCGAAGCAAAGATTGTGTCATGATGTGTTCACACCTGAAGTTTGTCGTATCCCTTCTTCAGGTAGGGCCCACACTTCTCTTGATCTCCAATAGAAGCATAGAACTTACTCCACCAGTCGACTGCTTCCTCCTCCTACAGGAAAATAAAATCGAAATCAGCTTGTTTGGGCATAAAATACACGAGAAGACTATCTGTGAAATGAGAAAATCTCACCTTCTCTGCTTGAAGCTACAAAGTGGGAAGCAAACCAAGAAAACGTTCAAAATCAAGTCGAAATTAAAACACGGTCTACAACATTTTGTGAGTATGTTGTTAAAGGTTATATACCTCGGTTTTCATGATGGGTCTCTCCTCAATGTCTAAAACAACATCTCCATGAGAGGCATTTATCATTGCCACTGCAACATAAGCATAACAAGATAGAATATGTTTATATTGTGTAGGAATATAATGACTTTATTTAAAGCTCCTGTGAGGAATTTTCAGTTTGTGTTGATTCCTTTTCATGTGTAAGTTGTATTTTTCAACAAAAAAATGTTCTTCTAATGATCAAATGCATTACTCACTGTGGATTATTGCTGCGGACACTGTAATTAAAGTCTGTTTATCACCCACAGCAGTGTTACCAGGCATTTAACCAATTTACATTTGATGAGACGCAGGCGTGTTTCTACCTTTAAGACCTGATGCAACGTCTGCGTTTCCTTCTTGTTTTGTTTTTTTATGTTTTTCTTTAAAGGCAATGACCTAAAGTGCAAAGGCAATTTCAATTTAGAGTTAAAGCCAAAAGTTTAAGCGTTCAAATGTTTTTCATTTGATGTCTCTATCTGATACAGAGGCTGAAACATAAAGATTTTAGTAAACGTTGAAATCCTCAGGTTTTGGCAGGTTGGTTTCAAACGTTACTTAGGTTTTCGAAGTTGTTTTTTCAGGCGGCCATAGGTCTAAATGGGTTAAAATCACAGATACACAATTAATCAATCTAGCCAATTATGGCTCCGTTTGCTTTTGTAGTTCATATCTAGGCAATAGAATTAAATGGAGTCTGTCTCATTGTCAACTAAAAACTCGTCACAGGAGCTTTAATGTGTGTGTATCTGCCATGCATGTGTGTATATACCTCTTGCAGACATGCAGACTTCACTGTTAATGCGATACGGATCACAGCGAAACGCCTCCAAGCAGTCGATGGTGCACTGACCCACGACAGGTTTCCTACCAAATGGTCGGTGGTCGATTACCTTCAGCACAATGGGAGGGGTGTACATCTCCTCTTTGGGAAGAAGCTGAAGTAAACAGATGAACAGACTGTGTCAAAAAATATGATTTGTGACTGTCTGTGTCTGGATAGTTTCTTTGCAAAGTTTGAGAGTTAGTACCACTTTGAGTGTGAGCACCGATCCAGGGAAGTTTGGGTTCTTCTTGAAGTTCTTGATGACAGCGGTTTGAACAATTTCACCACCGCATTCCACTATCAGACTGGGGGAGCAAACTGTGGCCAACTGGTAGGTCTTCATATTTCTCAAGCCCCAAGTCAAGACCTAGGATCATATAAATACAGTCAGGGACAAAAAGAAGAATCCAGAATACTTAACGGACTACAAACTATTCAGGAGATAAGTGAAAGAGATAAATAAACAAATCAGAAGGTTGGTCTGGTCTTATCTGATCATGTGGTGTGCGTGATGGAAATTAATAGCAGCAGGCAAAGGAACAGTATGGTTTGATGTTGCACCTCTATTGCAGTGAGCTGCACTACAGGCCTGATTCCCTGGGGGACCATGTAGAGCTTCTCCCCTCGTCGAGGAGGCACCAGAGGCAGATCTCCATCATTCACCTGGAGGGAGTAACACAACAACACCTTCTGAGTATAGTTTTATATAAACGTCAGTCCGGGTTTGTTTACTTTCTTTTATCTTTTCTTTACCTTCTCTTTTAGTATGAGCTCTGCAGCCAGCAGCACCTCCCCAGCACTGCGACCTTTTTTAGTGACAGGGAACCAAAGCAGCTTGGAGCTGACAGCCACACTGGGGTTCAGTTTCACTATTGGTGGGCATGTACAGCGACCCATGGGCTCATCTTTACCCTTGTAAATAAAATACAACAGCAGACAAAACTTAGCAAAACCTGAACATAACCATCATAGAAATCAAATAAAATGTGATTTCATGAGAAGTTAAGCAGGTTAAATACACAACGTACCACTTGATCGCTGTCGTACAGCTCCAACACAACATCAGGAGGGTTTTGTGCAATAGTTTGTGGGTCTCCGTAGATTTCAATGTCCTCGAAGATGAGAGTCTGATCCCAAGTGGGGTTCAGGGTGGATCTTATGACTTCTGTGGTCTTACTCAAATGTAAGAATGACACATGGGCGTATGGATCTGGAGAGGAGTAGGGTGTTATTTTAGTGGAAATGTTACAAGGAATTTGTGATGTTTAACGTGTTTTTTTAACATTTCATAAATGAACCCAAAGTAGCCTACATTCATTTCTCTTCTGTTTGTTTGTTTTTTTTTACCTGAGAAGCTGTCTTTGTCCATGGCACAGAGATTCTTCCCCTGATACACATACACTCTCAGATGGTATAAGTAGGACCCTGAGGGGAAATAACATTACTCAGCATGTTAAACTGTATCACCAACAAAACTTATGTAAGCTCAGGGGATACCTGATACAATTCTGATTAGACAAATGAGTGTGTTTATTACGGAGTTTACTGAGTTTATTGCCCCTTTTCAACCAAAGGTCCCCAAAGTTTTTACTTCCAGGGGCTTCTCTTCAAGGAACTAAATGGTTCCTGTGGCCCATAGCTGTCAGCATTTCAACCACTGCCTGAGACGAGTGCTGTAGTGTTTCATTAAAAAGGAAAGAGTACTGAAAATGTTACAGTAGAAGAATTAGAACCTGGTCCCTCACTCCCCCCATTTCCCCCAAAGCCAAAGAAACACCTTTTAAGATGATAAATGATGTTAACCCCCACAATACATTTCTTAGAGACAGATTTCAATATATTTTGTGATTATGAAATTGAAACTTTAGAACATCTGTTTTTTGGTTTTGCATACACTAGGTTCTTAGTTCCGGTGGAAAGTCCTTTCGGTCGAAAAAGGGGCTTGTGACATAGTGTTATCGTGCATTAGAACCAGTCAGGAAGTTTAAAGAGTGATCAGTGACCACTTTATCTGAGCCAGCTACTTACGGCTGAAGTGGCAGGAAACTGTAGGGGTGTTGGCACCAAATACTTTGGCTGCATCCGTTTTACTGGCCTTTTCATCAACATCAACCCCCTGAGACAAAAAATGCAGAGTGAGGTGCTTAAAAGAACAACTCAGAACAAAACTTTTAGGATAATTGAAGAAAATGTGATGAAGAGAAAGCAGAACTAAAATAAACTTCCTGAGTTTTTTGCCAACATCTGACAGGAACGGGCACATGCAGGAAAATAATGAGGGGAAATGACTCAGATGGCATAAAAAACATGTGTTACCATGACAACTTTATCATACAACACACATTTTGCAACATTTCTAAACATAGACTCACTAATGCCCCTTCCAGTCTGAAGATGGCAGAGGCCCCAATGCGGTCTGATGGGACCATTTTTCTTCTCCAGCGGCGGCGGCGGAACGTGTCAGAGGAGCGCTCCTTCCTGTGGAACTTCCAGCCAATCAGGGATGAGTATTCCCAGCCTTCCCCTGGTTCTCTCCTCTTCAAGAGACAAGGACAATTTATGATTAACTTAATCAAAAACTGCAATCCCTCCTGCACTCTCTTTCTTAGCTACCGCATCCTCACCTCAGTAGCAGGCATTTTCTCAGATGTCTTTTTCCGCGGTCTAACAAGTCTCTTCCTGCGATGGACATGGTACATTTTCTCTGCTGCCACCCAGGACTTGGGCTTGTTGTCAGGAGGAATTGTAACTCCGTATTCCCAGCCTAGCATAAAAAAAACAATGCAGCCATTGTATGAAAGGAGTCAGTTAGACTCACAGTGTTAAGAACATAAAAACATAGAGGACATGTCATTAAATATGTCATGCGAGTGTCTGTCTTACCTCTCTCGTCCACAGCCCTGTTGCTATCAAAGCTCCAGTCGTCCTCCCAGGTCCACCCGGGTGGACAATCAAGCTCTCCTGGGCTTTGAGCTTTTTCTCCATTCTACACAACACAAATACACTCTTTCATTCCTTCATTTGATGTTTAGCTGCATATCTGAAGTACTTAGTTACTATTGTAACCAACTAAAACCTAACATTTTTAACATTTGTTGCTACACAGGTAGCTTGAAGCTAGTTTATCTGAGATTTCTTATTAAAAACAAGTGCCCACAGAGTCTATAATAAATTACGAGTGAGTCAGAGTTCATATTTGATTGCTAATGTTTAAACCAGGTCCCCCAACATCTGTTTTTTTTGGTAGTGCAGCCACAGAGCCACCCACCTGTCCTAAGTAGATAATAGCCAGAGAAACTGATACAATTGGAAACTTGCTATGAATAGAAAGGTTTTGTTCTGTTATCTTCAACCAATTTTTTTGCATTATGTCCTTAAAAGGTAAATATTTGATTGTGTAAATTTGAGTGTGCCAGCAGTAAGTCGTACCACGTCTGTGCAGGGCTCTGCTGCAGGCTTCCACTCCCCGCCAGGGAAACGTGTTTCATTCTGAAAAACTTCATCTGTGAACTCTGTGTGGCCGGCATCTGCTTCTGTCAACAAGCTGTAAGAAAAAGCGCCAACGCACACAGGTTGATGAGGAGGTCTGTGACTCAGAAAGAAGCTATGTAGGACCATGATGAACAGAACTAAACAGCTCAGGAGGACAGGCTTCAGAGAGCTCAAATTATTTACATGAACCCCTGTGGGAGAATGTAAGCACTTCGGGAGCAGGAGTCACTAATGGAGGGGTGGGGGGTGTTCAAGCAAAACATTGGTTGATTCCCAAATTCCTTTGATTTCCTGTGATTGTGTTCAGAACAAGGTTCTGTGCTTTGGCTGGTCAAAGCGATGATTTATGGTTACTGACAATTAACAGAGGACAGCAGTGAAATATGAAGGGGACTCTGGAATGTGTTCAAATGCACAGTGATAAGAGGATGTTTATACTTGAGACGGTACAAGTCATGACTCACAGGGGTCTGTATGAGTGTGTGTACTTGTTTGTGATAAATTGAGTTTCTTAAACTAACCATCGCTCGGGGTCAACAAACCAGTCCTCCTCCCATTCCCATCCGCGTGGTGGCAGAAAGCGTTCTTGTTTGAGTTTCACTTTTCCTGTCACATTTGAGAACTTATGGCGACCCACCAGGCCGGTCGTTCCCCACTTCCCAAAGACTTGGGCCTGGTTCTCATACTGTTTGGGAGGGTTAATTTTGCACAATAGCATATTAAAGTCATGGAAGACACTTGTATGTATTTAAAAAAAGGGTATTTTTGTGTGTGGCTGTTGTACCATTTCAGCATAAACACTGAAGTTTCCTTCTGAGAAGCTGTTGAACTTCTTCTCATGGGCAGAGAGGCCGAGCCACATGTTGACCCGCAGCTGAACAGGAATCTTCACACCTTTGTTTTTGTCCAAGGGGTACTTAAAAAAAAGATTATAAGTGAGTGGTGTGTCTGAATTGAAATTCAACATTGAAATAAAGGGTGTTTCTATCAACTTATTTCCCTGTAGATTAAAAAGAGATTCCAATTTAGTCTAGTAGACCAGTTAAAAGGTAAGAAAACGTTCAATAAACAGTCAAAATTGATTGCTATGTGGGTTAATGATGTCAAATTGCTTGGCGAGGGTGGCTAACATCAGCAGTGCTGGCATCACCAGCCTCCCGTCCTCCTTGCAGGTTAATGTCCTCATGCCTTATCTGAATGTGGTCACACATTCCTCTAGTCAAGTGGTTATATGTCAGTCTACCTGCACTGCTCCTACGAGATGACATCTGTCCACTGTGCTGGTTTACATCCAGGAAGTATACCAGAGCTACAGCCCCAGCTAGTGGCGGGTGGCAGTATTACAGCTTAGACACAACATTTAACCGGCATTGTGGGCATACATTAATAAAAATACTAATAATTAGTTTAACTGACTTGTAATTTTGGTGCCGACTGTCATGGGTGATGTTTAATTTTTGAGTTCGCTAATTGTGCAAACCCCGAATTGGATTGTTAAATTAAAGTATACACAAGCATTATTGTGTTTTTTACCTGCATGAAGATGGTCTGGGTCTTTCCACAGTGTTTGCCACGTGCCTGTTCACTGAAGTCAGAGTACAGGATCTGGTTTGCTGGGACTCGAGCAAAAGCTACCCGCTTCTCTCCTCTTAGCATCCAGATGATCACATCTGGCATGCTGTTCTGAGGCTAATGGAGACACAATTTTAGTTCAATCTTTTTAGCCTCAGCTCTCTATTATAAAGAGCAAAGCTGTATTTAACAATGGGATAGTTTTATCTCCTGACCTCCTCGGCCAGCTGCCTGATTCTGTCCACCCAGTCTTCAATGTCACTGACAGTAGCCTTGACATCTGTGGCCTCCTCTCTTATGCTACCTGCCATCTGTTTAATACCCTCCACAGCAGCATCACGCAGCTTTTTCATCTGAAGGTCTAGTGCAGTCACATTGGGATGGCTCTCCAGATCTGGAAGCTGGAAACTGTAAAAATGTGTTAGTGACAGAAATACTGGATTGGAACAATTCAAGGTAAACAGGATTACACCAACGAAGCCCCAAAGCCACAACCACACTACAGATCAGATAAATGTTTATTATAGCATTACTTCACAAGGTTCTAGAGGAGAATCCGTCTGGTCCTGTGTTACCTGTTAAGGTCCTCAATCAGGTGGTTGATGAGCTTGAGCCAAATCTCTGCCAGACGTGTCTCAGATACCTTGGCTATGATGGCAGTTTTTAAAGAGGTGAGATTGGACTCCTTTCAAAAATCACAAAGTCAGATAAAGAGACGTTACTCAGCTGTTCTACTTGTGTTAACGTGCAATATTTGGCCACACACTGTGTTAATAAGACTTGTTCCCACCAGTCTCTCGGCAATGAAGAGGAGAACATTGACGGAGTGCAAACGGTGGCTGATGTCTTCCCAGTATGACGTGACAATCACCACAGGCTTAGTGTCAGCCCAGGGCAGGTAATAGTAGTGATTACCTGTGGGATAAGAAATAAGTATACCCAGTTATTTTTAACACTTATTGTGGGGTGTAGTGCACATTACATTTTGCTGTCCGTGTGGCTTCTTGAGCCCTTAAATACAGGCTAACAGCATGATTTACAGTTAGCCAGGTAAACCTTCAAATGTCACCTCCTCTCATGGTAAAGAATAATCATATTCTGAAAAGATCATTTCATGTATTTAATTCAAATGGCAATAAAATAGATTATTAAAACAGTTGTAAACCTAGGAAATGTATTAAAGCTATTTAATGCACCTGCAATTTATTAAAAAGTCACACAACTCCTCACGCTTTGAGTCATGGACATGATACAACTTTAAAACAGGGTCACAGTTCAGAAAGTAAAAGTTAAAGAGGTTATCAAATATCAGGAAGTTAAAAAAAGTCATTATTTGAATCTTGCTGACGTCTTGTTTTCATACCGTCAAACACAGCAAAGCTGTACTGGGTGGTGGACGACAGAGGCTTGCAGGTGGAGTCTAGCTTGTTACCATAGTTACCAATGCTGACCTCGAACTGTATTGGCTCGCCCGGCTCCTGGAGCAGGCACGCACTGTGGAACACAGCGCATAGACAGTACTTCCTCCTCCGCTGGTATTTCTGTACACAATTAAAAAAGGATGTGGCACTATCAGTGGTCAGGCTGAGACTATTTTTCTTTTCAGCTCAAAGGGTCTGTTCTTTTTTACAGCTAGTTTCAAAGTGAAAACTTGCATCATACAGTTCATGATATGCATCAAATTAATAAGAAGATGGCAGTTATTATAGCATAAAGTGTTTACCTGTGCCACCAGGATGTCATCATTGGAGATGTCATCCAGGCTCTTATCAACCTTTCCATCAATCTGAGTAGACAGCTCAACGAGGACCCTCCCCCTGTAGGCCACCCCTTCACCCTGCAGGAGTTAAAAATGTAAATATCTCACGTAAACATTTCCATGTCTGTAAAATATCACTAGCTATGTACAGGAGTCTTACCTTTCCAAAGTTAAGATCATCGTATGGGTCGGGCATGCCGGTAAATTCTCTTGGACTACCGTATAGGTTGACATAACAAGGTCCAAATGCTGGGAGAAATCCAATCTCGGACGCTGCTGTACTCACTGTAACACAAATGCACTCTGTGTAAAAGTCCACTTTCAAAATCATGCTAGTTTTCGAAAATTACCAATCCAGCCTTCAAGTCAGGGTAAAATAAATCCAAAGCTCTAATATGGATTTTGAAAAAGGATTGACTACATTCACTTATGGTCAAAATGCCCGGAGAGTGTAACAGGTAAAAATCAGAGGATTGTGTAAGTTGCAGAGCAAGAGGTTATTTTGTACGTACGATCAGACACTGCGTTGTTGTCAGCCCGAGTATCTGTTCCAAATGAAAACGAATGTCAAGTTTCAGTATCCTACTTTGATCAAATACAATATTGATCAGAACAAAAATACACCTTATATGTTTATTCACCTTCAATCTCTCCCCCAGAGGACGACATCGTGCTCAGATTTAAAAATGTTGTTCCAATGGCATCATCTCTGGTTAGACGATCCCTGCCAAAAGGAAAAACTGACACGTTGAATAGTGATAGTGATATCACGGTAACTTGTTCAGCTGTTTAGAAAATGATAATCTCTTACCAGTCATACAGAGTTAACTTGATGCGTTCACACATGGATGGGAACTACAGAGAGAGAGTAAGAATCATGTCTTCATGTGGGCATATGTGTGTTTTTATATTTAAATCAAACCTGTAAGATAAAGGTTGCTATGATTTGATTTGAATACCTTGACCTGAAGATTGATGAGTTGATTCCACTCTGGATTGGCATTTTTCTCAACTATTTTTGTGCACAGCTGAAACAGAAAACATGCTGTTTAACAAGAATGATATACAAATGGTAAAAAACACTTTAAGTTATGTTTCTTCTTAGATAAACCTAAAATACCTTTTTGCCAGCAAAGCTGACTTCTAAGTATGGATCTACCAAGTTTTTCCTATCTCCGTCCCCTCCAAAGACCTGTTTCACCGTCTGAACAAAGGCATCGTCCACTGCAAGGAGAAATAAGTAGAAACATTTGTTTTTTTTAAAGGAGACTCAAGCACTTTAAACTGCACCAGCTGCAGGTATTTCAAGGGGACTTACTCTGTGGCATGTCCTCGGCACGATAGACTTTAAGGGTGAGTATGGCCCATCTCATCGTGACACCAGCTGGCAACAAAAGATTGCTTTCAATGTCGTCCTGCTCATCACTTAACTCTCTCCGCTCCGTCTGGAGCCAGGAGAGGAGAGGAGAGGAGAGGAGAGGAGAGGAGAGGAGAGGAGAGGAGAGGAGAGGAGAGGAGAGGAGAGGAGAGGAGAGGAGAGGAGAGGAGAGGAGAGGAGAGAGTTTGACATAATCTCTTTTTTCTGATCTCTTTTAATACTTGTTTTCCATTATTAAAAGATTAAAAAGTGAGTAAGTAGGTATACACACCGGAGGCTCATCTCCAGTGCCCACAACTATTATGCTGACTTTCAAGTAGCCTCTGGCCCCGGAGTTAGAGTCATCAGTGTCACTCAGGAGGAGCCATTTTCTCATTATGGCATGACCTGGACATGAGATTATATTCATTTAATTTTTTTAAATGTATAATATACTCAAATACTTTGAGAGAGAATGCATTTATCACAGAAATACTGACCTGGTTCATCATAAATGAAGCCAACATCTAGCTGGATGAGCAAGAAAACAAAATCGAATCATTAGATTATGAAACTGGTCAGCTTGTTGGTGATAAAAACTACAATTCTGCTTCACAAAGTCTCAAAGACACATAAATAAAGCAGGGACAAGGACTTATTAGTCCTTACTGCCATACCTTGAACTCTCCCACTAGACTGTCAGATCTGAGAGAGAAGGAATCATAAACCTGTCAAGACAACAGAAATACAGCTTTAGCTAATTAAAAAGATAATTCACTGATTTTGAGTGCACATACTGAAGGAGGGTCCTTTTATTCTGTTAGGAATTTCATTAAATGGTGTCATAAACTCACTCGCAGACTGATGCTCTCATCAAACAGTTCTGAGGGGAGCAGGTTGACATTGTAGAAAAACATCTGAGGAACAGAAAAAGTCACGTATGAATGAGTATTTCACTGTATTCACGTTGCACACAATACATCTTGATGTCAGACACACTCAGTGATTATGACAGATGTTACAGACTTACAGTTCAAGTAGCCGAGATGCATATGCTTAGGAAAAAACTACAGCAAGAGAAAATGCACATGGCGGGAATTAGAAAGAGAAAGCTGAATATGCAGCGCTGCCCTAACGCTCCACTGTTCTATCACCACTGCAGATAAAGAGAGAAATATCACAGAGGGTTATTAAGCAAGGGAGGAATGAGTGGCAATGCGAAAAACAGAACTTTAAAATAGGCAAGCAAGGCGATAAGGCAAAAATAAGTTATAAGTTATTCATTTTGATGAAGCATATTTTTGTGTTTGGGACTCTTTACCTCGTCAAAGAACGGGTTATTTCCTCTTCTAATCCTTGTCCTGTGGGTCTGTCCACACACATTCACCTTTACCACTGGCTTGATGTTGTTGCCAGGTAACTGTCGGGCCTCGATGACCCTGATACGGATCTGAAGATTGAGAGACACAGTTGGGCAGCTGAACTAACAGTCAGACAAATGACCTGCAACCTTATTTAAAGGCACCATTGTTCCATTTGGGTTGACGTACGTATCACTTTATACAGTGCAAACGCTTCTTTTTATAGAAATCTCTGCACCTTTTATGAGAACAAAAAGTTTGTCCCAAAGAAAACCAAATGTGTGTAATTGTTTTCCCTAATGCAAGACCAAAAGGTTTGTTTGCACATCTAAAAAATTAGAGCCTGTAAGTATGTTTTTACTGTTGGGGCCTGCTGCCATTCATATGATAAACTGTACACAAAAACCCTCCTAAAGTGGCATTTGTAATTATCCAGGAACACAGTAGTCAAAAAGCACACAATACCTGGAAGTCCTGAGGCTTGTTGGCCAAGGCTCTATTCCTCTTACGGCTGATACGGACCAGTTTGTTGCCTGGTGGTTTCCCAGGCTGGTTTGGTGAAGTTGGGGATCCTGGACCTCCACCCTGAAATCCTCCCTCTGCATCTGCCTCCCCCTCGTCACCCTCATCCGTGCCCCCTTTGATGCAAAAACACAATTAGTCTTCTGAGATTTATTTGTTTGCACCAAAAACCACAAATCAAAATGAACAACACTTTTCTAATCCCTTTCCCCTTCATGTCTTCAGTTAATAACCATAACAGCAGACAACAAGTTCATTTCATTTAGTTGGAAGACAGTAAACACTCAGAACTTTCTTATATAGTTTATTACATAATAAATGAAATAGAAGTAGAAAACATAATCCACATGCTGAGAGGGTGTGTTGATGTTTTGTCTTCTTTTGAAATGATTATTTTCCTTTTCCTTTATGTCCATCTCTTGAACAATGTATGTCTGATTTTGGGTTATTATTGTCTCACTAAATCCTATCAAACCCCGATTTGTTGTTCAGACACCCGTATCTATTTTCATATATCTGTTAAATTACCAGCATCCACATGAGACATGTCTCCATCAGGTGGATCATTGAGATTTGGAACTGTGTTGGCGGGTGGCTCGTACCCAACGAGCAAATTTATGGCAGCCTGAAAAAAAGGAAATCTTTTCTCAGTTAGTCATGTCAGCTCAACTGACTATTTGTAATACCATATCAAATAATGAGTCATCCAATCCTTAGCTCATGATCTTTGACAGGAATCTATAAAGGATCATGTTGTAAAACAAACGTAATCACCCCAATAGCCTGTTGTTTGTCATTGATCAAAGGCACATTCTTGAATGGGAGGGACTTCACTTGACCACTGGCCAAGTCTCTCAGAGAGATTTGTGTTGATCCAATTAATCTGAAAAGTAGCCACAAAGATTTTTCATTTGTCAAACAACCATTCACATCAAGGGGAAACAAATGATTTGAAAGACCACAAGTAAAAGCAAAGACAAACAATAAGGAGGATTCTTTGGTTCCACAATCAGTGGTAAAACAATGCAATTAGATGTACTGTTTATATCATTGCTCTGATGACGGTTTTCACTTCCCAATTTCACTTCTTCACATATCATGAGAAACCAAACAACACCTACAATGTCAGTTTTTCCCACAACCAAACAGAAATCATGTGGCATAGTGATTAATAACCCACAATGGATTGCAACACATTGGGCATTTTCTCAAATCAGACCCCCAAAAAAAAAAGTACATTATATCTGAACGTATTCATTAATTAATGATACAGGTCGATGCCATTATGCCAAATAGCCTGTAGACCTCATATGAACATATTAATACTCTTTCTAAGAAACAGATGGTCGAGACATATGCCACGCTTCTCTTTGCTAATTTTGTTAAAAGTCCCGTTTTGGAGCAGCAGTTCCTTGTTTTTTAAATGAACAAATTGAACACTTTGCTGTGTGACCAGGACCGGTTTGTAACACAGTCCAAGATGACACAAATAAAAGTGCACGAGAGAAGAAAAAAAAAGATGGAAACAATTAACATCGACCACAGGCATGTGCTGACTGCTCTGTGCCTGGTTTGAGGGTGGACAAATATAGAGCCAAGTAGGTGGGTAAAATGGCAGTATGAAGTACGCAACATGAGAAGAACTAGGAAAAATCCATTTCATGTTAATGCTTAGGCTCTGTTTTGTTCTCTCTTGTGATCAGCAGTTGTGCCTTTAATCATCATCACAAAAACTCTAAAGAAAAACATATGGTGCTGTCCTTGAAAAGCCGGGTCAGCCTGTGGAACATAAGATGATGCGAATATCTGGTACTGCAATTTACTGTCTCTACTGCTTCAGAGGCCAAATATAAGGCCTGGTTTAAATACAGACTAACATATGTATACATAACTCTTAAGTTTGAAGTTTTTGGAACTGTTCCATGGAAAAAAAAGGGACTGACTTTGAACCACAGTAACAGAGCGAGATTACAGTACCTGCCATACTGATTCATTTTCCAGTACTTCAACATTACTAAGCAAATTTAGGAGGAAACAATCTATGCCAAACAACACAGCAGTCCTGCAGTCTGCCAATCCAAAAAGTATATTTTGATTGTACCACGGATTAGATATCCCGTTAGGCTCTCTGAGTCACATTCCTTTTCTAGACTATAGATGCTGGTGAGAGTTGTTTTGCTTACATCTTATATCAAACATGTTTCCCTTTAGAATCAGCTTCATACTGTTTCCTTAGTTCATTTTTGCAAGCAGGACAAGCTGAGCTGCTGCTAGTCATCCTAGATGTGCCAATGACAAGCCTGCGCAGGCTCTCTTATTCACCCCCCTCATGCGTTGCAGGGAGAATCATGGAGAAACAGTTAAGTCTGTTCGTGGCTGAGGTGGAGACACCCCTCCAAACTCCAACCACCCTTTGTGCCTGCTTCAGAGTCATTTATATTACAACACATTGCAATCAGTCACCAGAGTGACTCATAGAAAATGTTATGATTTGGTCTACGTTGTTGCTTGAACTGCAGAGAGAAGGGAAAGAGTCTGTTTAACAAAGTGCATGTTTGTTCCTTAAAAACCGACAAACACTACATAACGATTGCAGAGTAATTAATAAAATATCTGACAGCCTTGATCCTTCTCTATAGATGGTTTATAAGAAGTGATTTTTTTCCTTTTAAGAGAACATTCCTGGTAAGGAAACTGGAGTGCTATTGTGAGACAAAGCTCCTTTTTTCCTGTGACTGCAAGTCTTAACACGGCCCCAGTGAGTTCATAGATAAACAGATGCAAACATGCTCTGATCTCTGATCTCTGAGGAAAAGATCATAATAACAACTTTCAAACTCAAACCTACAACAAACTGCGCCTTTTTAATTCGAGTAGCTGCAGAGCAAGTGTACAAAAAATGGTTTAACGGATTACAATCACATATATACCTTCAGTTTCACCTGCACATGGGTGGGTTTTGAGGAAGGGGGGGTGGGTGGGGTCGGTAAAGACAGAAAATTATGAGGAAGTTGCTTTCAACTAAGAGACCCTCCTCCACAGTGACAGCAGTGTGTTTAATGATCAGTAATTTGTCACACAGACAAATGTGTGACACAACAACTTATATGCACAGATAAATGCTTTTCACATACTTGTCTTTGCCGATTGTTTCATAGTCTTTCACAACCACGTTGATGAATGAAGACGCATCCAAGGAAGAGCCTTTTAGATCAAACTCAAGCACCTGCATTAAAAGGAAGAGAAAGTTGCAATCCTTCAGAAACACAGCTTACACTTGGTTTTAGCTCTGTTAATAGCAGCTCTCAGGTGAGTTATCATTGCCTAATAAACAAATCCACACATTGTAACTCTAACATTTTTAGAGTTTACTTTAATGTCTCACTTACTTCATTCCAAACAGGATTCAATTCATTATGAACTGCTTTGGTTTTCTTCTTCTCACCTAGAAGCACATAAAATGAAGCATGATTTTTTTGGCAAAATCTCACAAAAAGAAACACAATAAATGAAGTGTTTTGATATTGGAAACATATCAGACACCGATAAGCAAAAAGAAATGAATGAATCAACATTGTATAGCTTTCTATACCCACTGGCACACATAATGCAATAAGGGGTTCAACTTTATAAAATTAAAGATCAGACATTGTTGCCAGTGTGTTGCTGTTATTCTGACCTTATAAGGATGTTCTCTTGGTTGTGTTTATGAATCATTGCCAAAACATTCAAATTAAGCTCTAGGAAAACTGCACACTGCTCAAGAAGTAGACTAACTGTAGTGATTTCATATCCCTAAGCACTAAAGTAAAGACAACAGTGTGATTGTATACAGCGATTGAATGATATATCTCATAAAGAGAAGAGTAGACAGAGAATATAGCTTGAAAAAAGTAGTATAGTTTTCTTACCTCTAAAGACAACGGCAGCAATAGGATCTGGATTTCCAAGTTTCTTTTTAGGGATCCCACTGGCCGTTTCAACAATGACCCGCAGCATTTTTAATAAAGTCCAAATTTATTCATGGACAGAGGGAATCATATTCCGTTGAGAGCAAGGGAGCCCTGGGAGGCAACTGCACAGATGTGTGGAGGAGAGGGGAGAGAGAGAGGAGTGGATACCGGACACCAGCCTCACAGGCATGATGACTCAGAGGCATGAAGCACACCAGCCCGCCTGGGTGAAGTGAGTTGACAGACGAGATAAAAAAAAAAACATATACACCTTCATACTTTCTCAAAATGTGTCATTCATAATTATCTATTATCTACACTGTGCAGAAAAAGTTCGAGTTGTTGTGTTCTACAGCCACCTCTACTTCTTCTACTGTAGTGTAGCGACCCCAAGTGGTGGTGAATGGAATGAGCCCTTTCAATGTCGTTGCTATCCTAGCCTTCAATTTAATAAAATAAAATCTTCAAATGAATTATATTATTGACAAATTTCGACGAGATAAACAGAAAGTATAAAGTTATTATTGGCGAATGTAATTGTTAAACTGTTCTAACTGCTCCTATGTATTCAGGTAAACTATGGTGAACAGGTGTTATAGCGAATAGTGTTACCCAGCGAGATGTGCCACCATACGGCTCTGTGCAGTTAAGGGGGGCTTTTCGTCGATGAATGCTTCCTCTAAAATCGTAAATAAAGGTTTCGTTATAAGTATCAAAACATGCTTCCCGTTTCCTCAAAATGCAACTGCAGCAATTGGGGGTTTAAAGTTATTCTATACATTATTTGATTGCTCTCCATATTCTGATGATAAATAAGGAGTAGGGAATAAAGTTATTTTGTTCTGGTAGCATTATTTGATAGGGGACACGGATCAGGCTCTGCTCCTTTTGAGCATTTTTTTATATTTACAGTCTATGGGTTTTGCCATAGACTGTAAACAGTTTTGCGCTATGGAAGGATTTTTCGAGAAGGCAGCAGATCTCAACAGTACACCAGGAAGTTTTTTGGCGGGTGTATTGAGTGTAGCTATTTAGTCAAGTTTACCCGTCTTCCCTTCCTCTTAAGGTACAGTAACAACAACATTACTAAAGCTAAACTTACCTTGAGTCTTGGTCAAACATCCAAGCCCCAAAGTCAACCAAAATTTTAGCTATCAATAGAACTTATAGATTACTTTGTCGATTGTTTTTTGATAGCTAACATTTAAGCTAACTTTTTTTATTCAAGCTTAAATACCGTTACCTTAGTTACAGGATCAACTCGGTTTAGTAACCAAGCCAACCAAGTGAGCCAACTTCACTCTCTTTGCCAATTTTACTAGTTAATAAAAGCAACTTCCTAGTAACATAGTTAAAAACGGAGTTAGTAAACAAAGCTAACTAGTACCATAGATAATAAAGCTGGCCTGGTGTCATCTTCTACTTGAAGTAACCTAATCAAGAGTACCAAACTTACCTGGTTAACAAAGCTAGCTTTACGAGGTGCCAATTTACCATACAGTAAAACCAGTTCCTCGATATCAATATTAGTTGTTGTTTTTTCGCAATAATTTGACTTTAGCTAAGTTAGCTTCATATTAGCTTTGTAATGCAGCTTCTATTTAATACAGTTTCAGAACTTTTCTAGTGAGGACTGAACTTGAAACATGAGCAGTATGGTCTGTTTTTACATTAATGCCAATAAAACTTGTAGATTTAAACTGACAGATATAATAGGTCAAAATGTTAACCCTTTGTTGTTGCCAAAACATTCTTACAGGGTCCTTCTGGAAACCCAAGATGTTTTATTATGTTTATTTTTGAATTGAATGCTCTTCTTCTGTGTCAGTGATCAAGATGGTGCCCTCCAAATACAGAAGTTCTCTCAAAAAGAAGCTCAAATCAGAGCTTGAGGTGGTTGTCAGCAGTCTGAGCCAGGAGAATGACTATCTGAAGAAGACCCTGGCAGAGTCTCGTCATCATTATTCAGCTCTTAATAAGCTACTGGAGGTAAACTTGGTCAAGCTTTGAAAGCCAAAACCATTAAGTGGGAGCTGAGTGACTTTGTTATTCAGTGTTTTACAGATACTAGAGTGGAAACAAATATCATATCTTTTCACAGAGATTCCTAACTCTTGAAACAGTAAGGCTGGAGAATTGTCAGCAACTAAAGGCTAAAGACGAGGAGATAGCTTTGCCTTTAGAGCAGCTGAGTGGGATAGAAGATCATCTGTTTGACGGAGTGAGCATGAGGAGAAAGAGAGTCATGTCCGGCTACTCATCAGAGATTGATGAAATCAAGAGTAAGCTTGTGAGCGTCTCAACTAGGTGTCAATATCTGGAGAACAAAGTTGCAACGAATAAGGTACGGCACGGCTTTGTATTTAAAATAAGTGAATGTTGTGCTGTTGAGGAAAGTAACAAACTGTAAGCATTAAGAAGCTCAATACATTCCTATTGACACTGATCAGTAACATATGTTTTATTATGTTCTAAAAGAGTTACTCATTATAATTCACAATATCTTAAAATGTTCATTTAAGTCATCCCAGTGTTAGATAGTTGACAAATACTGATGGCCTGCACGGGGTTAGCTGCAGAATGGCATCACAAAATGGGCCTATTTCACCACCTTCTCATAGAGGGAACAGCCAAGTTGTCAACAATACCTTTAACAATTAAGAATAATCCAGCATGCACTTCACCAGGGCCCTGAAACCAAAGCAATTTAAATACAATTCAGCCACAGTTGTTTCACTACACATGAGCTTTTGCTGCTGCCAAAAATGTCTTTGCTTTAATATGTTTTGCTGCTCAGGGAGTTTGTTCTCATAAGCTCCTCATATTCATACCAATTTTATGCCACTAGATGGCAGCATTTGTTTTTCTGTCAGCCTTTCTTTAACAGCATATACTTGTGCTCTAAGTCCGACTTTTTAAGCCTTGTTTTGATAGGACACAATCATGTCGTCTGTATTAAGGTCAATTGTTCATTCACATAATTTAAAGATTGAACTACATTTGTCTTTTGTCAAATAGGGCTCCACTTCAGATGAACAGGCCTCGACTGATGAAGTAAGAAAGATACAATATGACCTTAAGGATGTATGTATTTTCCAGTTAACGTCCAATGACTGTTTTAGTTGTCACTTTCCCTTTGTACTCTGTATGTGCATTTGTTTCTGATGAGGATGTTTGGCTATGCACAGTAAACATGTCTTGCTGAGTGTTTCTGCTTTGGAGCCATCCCACTGGCTCAACTCTCCTTCTGTCTTGCTCTGTTATGTGCTTCTCATTATTTATTTCATCCCCCGAGGCCTTGGAAAAGAACAAGCAGTGGCTGGAATATGACCAGCAGAGAGAGGCCTATGTGAGGGCAGTTCTGGCCAGAATGTTATGGCTGGAGAAGCAGCTGAATGAGGCCAATAAGGCGCGCTCGCAGCACAATGAGGACTATTCAAATGGTAAGCCTGAGAGACAGTGGGCCATGAGCACTCACCACTAGGGCAACAAGGGGCAACAGACTGTCACAACAAGGTTTTTAAGATTTTGAGATTGATAGAATCTGCACCTTCTAATGTACTGTACAGAAAAACCATGTACTCTTTACTATATAGTTCTTGCCTGAGGCTGTACTTTTTTCATTCATCCTCTGCCATTTACGTTACAGTGAATATGCGGATGAGCCAGATGCAAGAGCACTATGAAAGACTCTTACAAAAAGCCAAAGATGAGCTGGAGGTGCTCAGGGATAGGGTGGACGAGACCTGCCAAAACCTGATAATGACCCAAAACATGCGAGTCTCCTGCAGGAAAATAAATAATATAGTGTACAAAGTTGGAAAAAGTAACAGTGGTTGTCAATTTTGTTGTGGACCTTTTGATTTGTAGGTGCAAGAACAAAGAGGAAGAGGTAGAGGAGCTCAAGCAACAGCTGCAGAGTGAAAAAAGAAGCAGAAGAGAGTCAGCAGAATATCATAGTTGGTCTGAGAATGAAGAGGAACACCTGACTGATGAGACCAGAGACCTGCGGCACAGACTCAATGAGGAGAAGCGCAAGTCAGCTAATTTGGAGCTCCAGGTGTGTAAATCTTCAGTAAATATGAAAAAAGGAACTTATACAGTTAATATACAAGGGAAGACATTTCCTTTTAGAAAATAAATCTCTCTCTTTTTTAGACGAGCATCCGGGAAAAGTTTTTCAAAAATCTTCACCATGTAGACCAGAGAAAGATTGCAGAGCTGCAGCGACAGGTATGACCCACGCTCTTACCATAACTAACTTGCATAAATTCTCCATTGTAATTCAACTTTTTTGTTTTATTGTAGATCGAGATTTCGTCCCAGGACCTTGAGGACGAGAGGCAGGATTGTTCATATTTAAAGGAGCAAATGGTCAGTGTTCTGAAGATGCTGCAAAACACTAGAGGCCATCTGGTAAAACTGTCAAAGGTTGGCATGAATAGAGCAAAAACCTGGTTAAGTAGGAAGTTTATCCTAACTTCAAGGTAGGGGAACTCTAAAGCTGTATGAATTGAAATTTTGGGGGCAGCATAACATCTTAAAGACTCAATATTGTCACATAGAGCCTCTTATAAGTTCAATATTCACTTGTCCTCTTCCTTTGCTTTGGTCATGAGGGACATTTCTCGCCCCTTATCTGTTAAATGCGATGCTATATTCACCAGCCAGTTGCTGATCTTGTTCATCTGCTGTTTGGTGCTGGACAGGTAGCATAGGTCGGGTTTATCTTTGGTTTTTATGTACTCAAAACATCTCCCTGCTGCGGCTTAAACAGAGTTGTTCAAAATAAGCTGCAGCAAAACAATGAACCAAAGTATACAAAAAGGCTCCATACAGCTAAGAGAAATGTGAGAGTAATGCAAACGTTTTTTGTTTATGCGTATTAGTAACTCCTTTAAAATGACAAAAATAATTTGATCCATTGTTACTATTAAAAGTATTCATTTAAGCAGCTTGAATTTTATTTGGTGCAAACTGTTTCATACACCCAGAGTCTTACTAACCAGAACTGGTTTTTGACTCAATTTGCATTAGAAAGAACAGCGGGATTGCAGCCCATGTAAAGCGACACCCCCACCATCTCCACCCACCAGAGAGAGTCGTCAGTCGTCCCCTCACAGCAGCTTGCAGGATGGAAGCTGTCTGGAGTGCCCAATCTGCCAGGCCCAGTATCCTGTCAGTCACTACAGAGAACTGACTTACCACCTAGAAGTCTGTCAGGACTGAAGGGCTGAGCAGAAATCTTCCGTTCAGTGTTTTCTGTTGTTTGAAATCTCAATAAACTACTACTACTAAATATTCTTTGGTTATCTCAAAAAATGTTTCTTTTACAAGATATATTTTTGGGCTTTTTATTCCTTTATTGGAGACAGGACAGTGGATAGCGGTGAAAATCGAGGAGAGAGAGAGAGTAGGGAATTACATGCGGGAAAGGAGCCACAGGACTGATGTGAATCCAGGCTATCCACTTACAATTAATTCATACATTGGATTTCCTTTTATTCCTGGTTTTAATCCAGCACAGGATATCAGATCAACACTTTAAATTTGATCATTACATTGTTAATGTACATATATTTGCAAAAATCAACAATCTTCCCATTAGCCTCAGCTATAAATTGTCTTTAGTGCTAATCAGTTATTATTATAATGCCTAAAGAAATATTTTGTGTAATCCTTGGTCAAATCATGCTGACGTAGGCACTTGACCCTGACCAGGTTTCATACTGTTCAAACCAGATGAATAGCTCAAAACAGCTTGTGGTAGTTAATCCCTTCCCTGTCTATTTAAGGAAGTGGATTAGTATTTCTAACAGACAATATGGGGAGTGTGAGGTCTGTGCTGTGGCTGAGTGCTCTGAAAGGGAAAGTGACACCGAGAGCTAACCACGGCTAACATCTTAAAGACAAAGATGTTGATATGGTTTGGTCACCTGTTAACTTGCTGTGCCTTTCAGGTGCTTTGTCAACTGAAACGTTGTAACTTAAAGTTTGTGCTATAAATAATTTAAGTGAAAGGACGATGTGTATTTGCTGCAAAGTACACCCATAACAAATACTACTCAGGTACATGTCTCCTCTAAATAACAATAAAACTTATCTTTGTAGGATTTTAATGAAGTGAAAGCCCTTTAAGACAACCACTGCTCACTTACTGTAGCACTACTCCGGACGTTCACCTCATAATCTAATTCAGAGTGTAAATAAAATGGCCTCAAACTAATGAGATCACATTTAGCTTATTTGCAATTTACACAGTATAACAGCTGAACAGTTACATTAATCAGAGATTAGAATTTGGATTAACCTTCAGGTGATTCAGGTAAATCTCAGTCGACATCAAATCATTACATTGTTATTTAAAGTAGATCTATTCTTACAGAGCGTGCAAGTCTACGTAGCTGTGTTTAATGTTTTCGGATAAGTTCAAGTGACACTAAAACAACACATTGTAAGACAACAACACAAACATCTATTTGTCTACCTGTAAGGTTTCAGCCGGAGCAATCATCATAATGGCAGGCCATCGCACTCTCCACTCCTTTCACTTGTGTAGCAATCTCCAGGAGCAAAATCACCATGCAATTGGAGTAATAACCCTTTTAAAGTCTATTTGGACATTAAACCTCACACTGATGTTATGCACTTTAAAGAATCACTTATTTTGCCCTCTCTTCTGAGCTGCACTGCATAGATCTTGTTGGCAACACTATTGTAGAGACCCTGGCTAACACGACTGTCCTCCTTGTCTCTGATAAAGCAGTTGCAGCCCTGGTAACCCAGGAACGCACACTGGTTGCCAACAAGACCAGTCTGACCTTCAACTTGTTTGTATAGCTGACATGCAGTTCATCTATTAGGTTTGTGTAGGTTTTGTATTAGGTCATCTCTGTAAGCGTCTGTGTCACCATCACTACCTTGGTCTCCATCGGTGTTAAGAGGCTGGCAGACCCTGCCCCTATTGAACCCTAGGATTAAGACCCCCGACTATCTTCTTCTTGCCCTTGACTGCACACTCCTTAAATGATTGCTTAAGGTGATAGAAGTGGATTTCCCTGAAATGGTATGGACGGTTAACAAATAAAGGGAAAGCAAAGGGTGGACACCATTTATGTATATATTTTTTTACGTAATTTTTGTGTCTTTACCACAGGAACTTGTACACCTCTATCTCAAGTGGCCAGACACAACATAAGGGGTTCTGTGAAATGTAGCCTTCGCTGCCCTTTGTCTCTTTCTCCCAGGTCAGTTACTGCAAAATATATTTTACCATTTACCTCTGGAAAGACTGCATGGATGTTTACACCTGGTTAAAAACACAAGAATAAGTTCCATGGGTATGTGTAGATGAAGGCAGGAAACATATGCATCATCACTAAATCTCTTTTTTTCCCACCACAACATTTTAAAATCCAGATGCACAGAATTCCGTACAATACTGCTCCGCACTGTTCTGATCCTATTCTCAACATAGACTACCTTAACTTTGGCAGGAAATTCCTGGGTCACCTTTGTGTCTCCTCCGCCATGTTTTTCTGGGTGGTAACATTCACAAGGGCCATCTCAACACTAAATCCCATGCAGTCAGATTTTGACAAACGTGTGTAAAGCACAAAGATATTTGTCAACACCTCTGCTGACATACTGGCATTATTTCAATGCTTAAACTTCCAAACAACAAGATTATTAATCTTTTAATGTTTTTTTCTGATTGTTTTCAGCTTCCAAAAAGTATCCCAGCCTTTAAATCTCAAGTAGCAAAAATTAAACAATAGCAAATGTATCCAATGAGATGTCAATTTTACAAAATGGATTCTTTATTAATATGCAAATGACTTCGCATTTGTATTAACCTCTAGGGAAGTACATGTCTCCCAAACAGATTACTTTAACAAATAACAGTTTGCTGGCCAACAAAGGTAATTAAACTCCAAGCAGCAGTCAACAATCCCCTTAATCCTGTCAGTGGTTAAATGTAGCTTCCATCAAACAGAACCATGACACCCAGGCCTGTCTGGAGGAGCACTTCTAGTTCAACTCGGATCTAAAAATGACCAGAATCTGAACTTGATCTGAATGGACCAGCTCTAAACCAGTTATTCCAGCTTGTATATTGCCACTGCATCATTACATGAATCACTTTCTCTCATACAAAGCTTCTCAGACACCATAAGACCCTTAAACACAGCTTTTATCATCTAGCCAATGACTCCTCTGACCTTTGCCTGGTATTATAGTTATGGTATTATGCTTATCCTCCTTCCCACCTCACTGTTTGCTCCTTTTTCAAATGTATCAACTGTTTGATTTGTACCCTTCCAGAGATGTATACACAACATTATTAAAAAAAGATATTAGTTATTGGTGTTAGCAGTAATATATATAATATTTGCAGTCTTGACCTCTTGCTACCTGCCCTCCTCTACAGTTCAGGTCATACTAGGGGTTCCATAACTAACCTATCATACCTGTAATGGGATTGGCCCCTCTGAAATGACAAGGGGCTGGATTACAGTTAAGAAAGCTAAGGGGCTTTATGACTCTTGCGTCACAGTTATTAGTGCCCCCTGGGATCCCCTTACCAGTAAGCCACTCTCTACCTTCTGTTACCAAGGAGGAGGTTGGACCTGCTGTTTCGATCCTGTGATAGTAGAGGGTTTTGAGAAATGTCATTGTAAGGTCTGCTCTGCTGCATCTTCTGGAGGCCGACATTACTGCTCTACTCTTCCTCCGTCCAGCTGTAAAGGTTTTTTTTTGTTTGCAGCTTCATCTATAACTGGACAACATGGCAGACAAAGACACTGTAGAGAAGTTCCTTGACAACAACCCACAGGTCGCTAAGGAGTACTTTGAGAAGAAAGTCAAGGCAGAAATGATCACTGCTGCCTTCAACAACCAGGTTCAGGTCAAAGATCCAGCCTCTTACAAGGATGTCGCCACCATCCAGGAGGCTGAGTTCATATTCGAGCTCTTAAAGGAGATGCAGGGCACCAACCCGATGGAAAAAGCTCTGCACAAAGTTCTCCAGAGGATTGCTCTGCTGATCCAGGCTGATCGTGTTAGCTACTTTGGCTACAGGGCTCGTAATGGAGTACCTGAGCTGTCCACCATCCTCTTCGATGTGACACACAATTCTCCATATGAGAGAAATTATGTGAACCCAAATGTTGAGATTGTTTTTCCCACTGACATGGGGCTTGTCGGTTGGACGGCACACTCCAAGAAGCCGCAGAATATTGCTGATGTTAAGAAGGTGAGCTAATGGCAAGGATTATAACTCCAAAATTAGACACGTACAAATCGGAAAGGTCACATAGTCAAACCAATCATGTCTATCTGTGGATAGACACGGTGCAGTTTAGTAGAGTGCAAACTGAAGAATGATCTGATAAAAATGTATGCAAAGCTTAAAGACTTTAAATCTTTATTACAGTGTTTTAAAGAGCACACATCTTATTTCACATTTGACCTTTAAATGTCCTTCTGTTATTTCCAGGACTCTCATTTCAGTGACTTTGTGGATAAACAAACCAAATATACCACCAAATGCATGCTCACTGCTCCAATTATGTATGGAAAGGAACCCATTGGTGTGGTCATGGCGCTCAACAAACAAGGTGCAGACCAATTTTCAAAGAGTGACCAGGAGGTGAGTGACCAGGATGCTTGTTTTTATAATCTTTAACAGAGTATTTGCACTGAAGATTAGTGTGTTTGCCAGTGTGATTAAGGAAAAAAAACTCCAACATACTACACTCAGTTAGGATAAGGGGGGGGGGGGGGGAATGAAAGTTAAGGATGCAGGGTTTGTTGCAGACAAATCCCATGCAAGGGTCACTTCCTTATCTATGCTTGCGAGGGAAAACTGCCAATTTTAGCCGACCAGCTTCCTGTCTCTGACCTGTATATTTAGAGGCTTGTCTTGGTACTTTGGGTCACTGTTATGACAGCTCAATTTATAATCCTTTTAGGCGGGGGGGGGGGGGGGAGCCCAGACATCTTTTCTTGTCTTGCTTTATGGCCTCTTTTCAACTGTAAAGGTTCTGTAAGAGAAAGTGTCCACAATCTGTTGTGATTGAAATATATTAAAAAGAGAACATGTGGATCTGATTCATAACACTATGATTCTTTCCTGTTCAATCACAGCTCTTCAATAAATATGTGAACTTTGCTACTGTGGTCATTCTCCAAGCCCACACTGCTAACATGTGGGATGTAGAATCCAGGAGAAGCCAGGTAAGAAGAATGAAGCACATTAATAAATCCACATATTACATCAGTCTGATCTACAGTCTGTTGTTGAAAAGCTAAAAAATGTGGCCACGTTCTTTATTTTTACCTTGATGGAATGACAAGATTTAAAGGGCCACTATGAAAGTCATGAGCAGTGATTGTTTTCTTTGCTGTAGGTTATGCTGTGGGCAGCCAGCAAAGTTTTTGAAGAGTTGACAGATATTGAGAGGCAGTTTCACAAAGCTTTATACACAGTGAGGACTTACGTCAAGTGTGAGAGATACTCCGTGGGACTCCTGGACATGACCAAAGAAAAGGTTGGTAGAGAAAAGACTGAAGTCTTTAGTTTAGTCTTTAAATGAATCAAGTTAGCAGTACCGTACTGTAGCATGATTTTGGCCTATTTTCCTACAGGAATTCTTTGACGAGTGGCCAATCAAACTAGGCGAACAGGAGCCGTACAAAGGCCCCAAGACACCTGACGGCAGAGTAAGTCTGAAGCCTGGTTTGTTTTGTACGATAATTCTCCACCATTGGCACCTTTTGTGAAGAGTTTAATAAAACATAACAAAAGCGCTTCAAACTTTTTAGGAAATCAACTTCTACAAGATTATTGACTACTTGCTTGAAGACAAAGAGGAGATCAAAGTTATCCCGTGAGTATCATTATGTATTCTATTATCAGTACGGTACACCTTTTCATAAAGCTGTATTTGTAGATTTTTTAAGAGGTTTACTGGTCATAAGAAGATTTCTGTCAACGGTGACCCATATGTTTTACTCTCTTGACTCACAGCGGCCCCCCTGCTGATCACTGGGCTCTGGTCAGTGGTCTCCCCACATATGTAGCTGAGAATGGATTTGTAAGTTTAACTTGTATTCTATATGTGTTGTGCACATTTTAAACAGCTTGGTCATGGATCTGCTGATTCCCAAACAAATGAAATCGTTTTTTTCTCCTAGATCTGCAACATGATGAATGCTGCGGGAGACGAGTACTTCAATTTCCAGGTGAGACACTCTTTACTGACAAGTGAGATTGAGTTTGGTTTTTGTACAACACAAAGTTTCCTGTGATAATCTGGATATATTTGACAGAAAGAAGCAGTGGATGAGAGCGGATGGGTGATTAAGAACGTCCTTTCGCTCCCTATCGTCAACAAGAAGGAAGAAATTGTTGGTGTTGCCACTTTCTTCAACAGAAGAGATGGCAGACCATTCGATGAGAATGATGAACAAATTACAGAAGTACGGAAAATATCTCTTGTACCATTAAAATGCACCCCCAAAGTACTAGTTTTAGTAAGTTTTAGTTAACTGACATTTGTAACATTATAATGTTCCTCTAAATAGTAACATCCAGCCTTGTTGATGATGGTCTCTCTTGCTTTAGGTATCATTATTCATTTCAGTCTGTTTCATAAAAAAAACTCCTCACAGTGGGCTTTAAAGGATAAGTTAAATGGAAGTATTCATTTTCAGTACAAGATATAGAAATAAAATGCAGAATTAATTTGTTTAATATTTGTGCATATCACTAGGCTCTGACCCAGTTTCTCGGCTGGTCCACTCTGAACAGCGACACATACGACAAACTGAATAGGACAGAGTGGAGTAAAGAAATTTCCCAGGAAGTACTCATGTACCAGACAAAGGCCACACCGAATGATGTGCAGACCATCCTGGTGAGCTGCTGCTCCAACTGACTGTAACTACAGACTTCAAACAGATGACTAGATCAAGCGTCCTGTTAACTTTTCATTCCCCCCAACAGAACACTCAAGACAAGTTTGGCTCTGCACCAGAAGACTGTGACCAGAAGGAGATGTACAAACTGCTGGTAAGCACTGCTGTGTAGAGACTAAAATGCTTCCCTTGTTTGTGATTGGATGCTGACTGTTTGCTTTTTGTTTCCAACCTTCAGAGAACCACCATCCCTGAAGCCAAGAACGTGGAGCTGATCGAGTTCCGCTTCAGCGACTTCCCCTTGTCAGAGTTGGATCTCATCAAGTGTGGCATCCGCTGCTTCTTTGAGCTGGGGGTGGTGGAGAAGTTTAAAGTCCCAGCTGAGGTACATCATTTATTAGTCAGGAAAACTGCCTAACAACCTCCCGCCCGTGAGGAATCACGCATTTGTTCAAACACGATACGATACGATACGATGTATCGATACGATATGATAAGATACGATACGATACACCTTATTGTCCCCTTGGGGGAGTTAGTCTTAGACTCAAGTGCTGCACACATTTAGCTGCCTCCCCCGTAGAATCAATCAATAAGATCAATAAAAATCAAATCACACGAGTTCGGTACATGAACAATGCAGCGCCACAGGAGGCGCCAACAATGTTTGCGTATCCTTAAGGGCATAGATTACATTTTTGTCTAATTTCCAAGTTATTTGGCTCTTGGATAAAGCTATTATAATTGTTTGAATATTTGACTAAAGGCAGACTTCATAATCAGAGATGCTGAATTTGAGTCATAGGTTTTTTTTTGGATCTACTTTTTTAAACCGAATGCAAAGACTCATTGCAGACCTGTTTTTGTGTTTTTACCTGACATGCAGATCCTGACACGATGGATGTACACCGTTCGTAAAGGGTACCGTGACATCACCTACCACAACTGGAGGCATGGCTTCAATGTTGGACAAACCATGTTCACCCTGCTTCTAGTGAGATTGATTTCTCATACTTTACGTTTTATTTGTAATTGGTGATGAAAAATATATGGCATTACACAGGGTTTCCCTCCCAATTTTCTCAACAGACAGGTAAACTGAAGAAGTACTACTCTGATCTTGAGGCCTTTGCCATGGTGGCCGCTGGATTCTGCCATGATATTGACCACAGAGGAACCAACAATCTCTACCAGACAAAGTACGGTATTTTGCATCCTCTATATGTCTGTTAATGAACACTGACACGGTAAATGCGATCATATTGCTGAACTTAATAATCAATTCAGGCCGAGATTCTGTGGTACCCATAATGCCGTTTAGGTTGATTTCTACTGATAGAAATTTCAAACTCAATTGGCATGTCATTTCTAGGGGACATTAAGAACAAAAAGGTTTCCAGAAACTAAAAAAATATACTTTTGTCTTCTTGTTCTGGTTGACTCTTTTAGGAGTTTATCTCCCCTGGCAAAACTGCACAGCTCCTCAATTATGGAACGTCACCATCTTGAGTACAGTAAGACTCTGATGGAGAATGAGGTGGGTCCTTATATGTTTACATATTTTGACTTGTGTTAAACAATAGTTATAGTAGCTTCAGGAAGCTGCTGTCTAACTTCTCTCTTCGGCTGACATTCACAGGACCTGAATATCTTCATAAACCTTCAGAAGCGTCAGTTTGAGACCGTGCAGCATCTGTTTGAAGTTTGCATTATCGCCACCGACCTCGCCCTCTACTTCAAGTAAGTAATGTCCAAAGTTCGGTTCCATCAAAAGTAAATCATAACTTCTGCATCCATATTAAAATCTCTCAATGCCAACCAATGATTTTCAAGGACTGACAGCCTTTTTGTCTTTCAGGAAGAGAACAATGTTCCAAAAGATTGTGGAAGGGGTCGAAGGGATTGCAGAAGAGAAAGACAAGATCAGCTTTGTCGCCAACAATGCAACTAGGAAGGAAATTATCATGTAAATGGGTCAATGAGCATGTGAAACAAATAGTTTTAAAATCATTGTTTTCTTGATACTGTTTTTCATTGAAAAAAATGTCTTTCTGCAGGGCAATGATGATGACGGCTTGTGATCTGTCAGCCATTACAAAACCCTGGGAGGTTCAGAGCAAGGTATGATCCTGTCATTAGGCTGGTAACATGATTTTAACTTTCACCTTTATATATGTTCTGATTGCTTCTTCTGATTGGTTCCTAGGTCGCTCTGATGGTGGCAGCAGAATTTTGGGAGCAGGGCGACCTGGAGAGGACAGTCCTCGACCAGCAGCCCATTGTAAGATCTATAAACTATGCTTCTTGCTAAGATACATGCACTGAGTATGTTGTCATTAATCCCTAACAGTACATTTCTTCTGCTTCTTCCTCTCCTATAGCCAATGATGGACAGGAATCACGCTGATGAGCTGCCTAAGATGCAGTGTGGTTTCATTGACTTTGTCTGCGCCTTTGTATACAAGGTATGGTTACAAACACTCACATGCACATTTTGTATGAATACACAACTTTGTATATGTATTTTCTTGCAATGAATTTTGTCATGCAACTTCCTTTTCTTCTTTGATGTTTGATTGTCAGAGCATGAATGTTTGTCTATATTTCTGTCTGGCTCTTAATGTGTCTGGGGTTATCTGCGTGTTTGCAGGAGTTTTCTCGCTTCCACTCAGAGATCACCCCCATGTACGATGGGTTAAACATCAACAGGGGAGAGTGGAAAGCCCTCGCTGACGTCCATGCGGCCAAGATTCAGGCTATCGCAGATGAGAAAAAAAAGCTGGAAGGTGGAGGTGACACAGGTGAAGCCCTGATCTCTGAAATCAGATTCTTTTTTTCTTTTTTTTGCTCATTGTGTGTTTGCATTGTCTGCTGTCTCTTACTTTTGCTTTCTTATTTGTTTTGTTTTTTCAGGTCAAGAAGGGAAATCAAAGACATGTGTTGTTTGCTAAACTTGGATGGCCCGAGCACTTGTGAAAGGGTTGTTTGGATGTGTATTTGTATGAAGTGTGTACGTGCATGAGCATGTGTTCACACATGAGGGAGTTCAAATGTGCAAAAATACCAAAATTATTTTTCTATCATGGATCTCGTATCCTCTTTTACAGAAGGCTACTTTAATCTGCACCAGTCCAAATACTCTGGAGACATACATTTAACATTTAACTTGTATATACTTAAAGAATTAATTAAAAGAGTATATGTGTATAATATTATAAATATTTTTACTGAACATAATTAAAGGGTCATTAGCTCTCTTTCTTTGGTTTTGGACACGTGAATAGAGATTTTAGACTGCAAATAAGATGTGCAGTCAGAGAGATTAAACCTGAATATTTTTGGAATATAAATATAAAAATGAAAAGCTCCTACTTTCTTGAGGAAATGGCATTATTAACCAAGTCAACAGTTCCTTTTTTTCTAATTGCAAGGGGTTTATTTGAAACATATGTCTCTGGCCAATGGATGAGAGATGTAAGAAGATTTGTCTGAATTGGATTTGGTCATAATCCACCTGGGCCCCTCAGGCTTTCTTGTTTTAAGTCCCCTTCTTACATAAAGTAAAAATACTTCTGCCCTGCTCATAAGTCACAGTGTGCAGAGTGCATGTGGCATTAACAGGCCAGGAAGGTGTCAAGTGGGATACTGCAGCAATCACAGTTAACCAACAAAGAGTGCATCTTTGGGAGTGTGAAGCAACATTAAAATTATATGTTGTGATTTTTTTTTTAGAAACTTAAATGTTAAGATTCATTGTCATGTCTCAAGACGAGCTTATGAAATGGGTAGCATTTAGCAGAACAATGTCAGACTTTGTTTTATTCTTTTGACAAAGTGTTTCTGTAATTTTAACAGAATGTTGCATCTCTGGGAATGCTAGCTTTGAAAAGAAATGTACCTCTATCAAACATGTATAGCATTAAAAGCACAATTATTTGTGCAATATTATCATGTACTGTATGAGTTGTGAAAATGTCAATAAAGTTTATTTTCCAAAATGTGCTGTTTTGTTTTTGTTTTGTTTGTTTGTTGTTGTTTGGGGGTGGTGTTGCATTAATAGTGCAATCTAACATTCAAAAGTTGCAATCATGCAAGCTCAACAGAAAGGGAAAAAAAGTCATTTTGTGCTCAGTTTGAAGCATAGCTGTAATTCAGTAAATAAATTATGGAGTAAAAGATTTTCCTGATGGTGAAATCTCAGCTTCATCGATTCAAAAAAGACTCACTAACATGGCTCTGTGTGCATCACGTTAACAACTAAGAGCCAGCTAAAGAGATTAAAAGAGCAGGAGTGACCAAACATCACCTTCTAATCAACTGCATGCTAACAAGCTTACAGGAGGCCGGAGAAGCTGGATTCTAACTGGTGCCTGTTCTTGAGACACATATAGACTTTAATCTAAGGTTGTCAAATATTTGTACTTTTTAATACCGAGTGTTTTACAATCTCAGATATCGAAAAAGTACTGAAGCTTAAAAAAAAACAAAAAAAAAAAACGTAATCCTTGATCCTCAGTCATATTTTTAACCCAAAACAGATGCAGAGAGAACATCTGTGGTCCATACAAATTTACAGGTCGACAAATACTGACATTTCTCGAGTCCCTTCAGCGTCTCATAAAGATGCAATAGTTATGTTTCTTACAAACACAGGGAGCAGAGGGGGTAACACTGTCCCAATAGAACAAATAACAGTTCAAAGTTGCAGATGTATTTGTGCATTTTAGACAGTGTGCAGGAGTTTGCCTGCAGATTTAACTAAAAACCTAAAATACCTGATTTTGAGTGCCTAGGACTTTTGTGTTTGTTGTTGTGGTATCAAAACAGATATCGATATAGTCAGATTTTTTTATACTGTTGTATATCAAAGTTGAAAATTCTGGTGTTGTGAATACCCTAGATGAATCACATTTAAATGCACATCATTATGATCAGGAGGGATATGTAGCTTTTTAAAGACAAAAACTAAATGGCCAAGAAAAAATATCGAAACCTTTCTTTTATGCTGCACTTTAATAACCTGAACATGGCTTTTCGGTTGCTTTGCTGTCTGTCTTTGACCTGTGACTGTTAGTTTGACCTCAGTATAGGAACGGTTAGCAGATGTTGTTGTGCATAATATGAGAAAATTCCTCTGAGTTCATACAGTCACAAGAGAGAATATCAGTTTCAAAATCCTGGCAGTCACGTCAAAGGATTTAAGCCAGCTTTGTAGACTGACGGCACACCTTAAGGCAGCATGTAGGTGCAGGGATCAAACAGCAACACTGATGTGGTCAGCAAACGTGTTGCTTTCACTTGTGGGAGAAGGCTATATTTGGTACCCTGCTAAAAAATATAATAATGATGCACGGTAATGATTAAAGTTGTAATTACAATTTTGTAAAACTCAAATAGACGGGTAATTAATAGTGGTACAATGATTCTAAAAGTAAAAATTCAAAGCTAAAAAACGTGGGAAAACAAAAAAGTTGCAAAATGAAAGATGAAGATACCATTATGCATCTAAATACAGAATGAACATGCTGTAACTAAAAAGAAAAGGTTAATTTGAAATGCAAATCTCTCAGGAAAAAATCGCTCTCTCGTGGCTGAAATCCAAGCAGAATCATTTTAATCAGCTAATTGCTCATAAATCAATCCTCCTCTGATGGGACTCTACCTTGGCCCTTCATTTCCCTCTAGTGGGATAGGTCTGGCTATCAGTTTGTGAACCTACAACATATCAGAAAGTCAAAGTTTGGTTTGAAAATGTCCCCTTTGAAGCTACAGACACAGTAGTAATAATAGAGGTATGTATATGATTAAATCAAATATGGGCTACAAGTATGAAATCAGATTAACATACATCCAGAAAGTCCATTAACTGTGGTCCGAAACAGCAGACTTGGATGTATCAATAGCAGTGGACATCACTGTGGTCAAATACTTGCAGGACAGTGTGTGTTCTATTCTGGGGAAGAATGATGGCATTTATGAAGCACAAGAACTATCCATCATCTTGCAGCACAACAATAATATCCAGTGTTCTCTGTTTAGTCCAAAAGCTGCTCATAAAAAAAGACATTTGTTGCTCTCTGTCCATTCCAGATTCTTTATAATCCACAATTCTCCTCTGTGTAGTCTCCTATATAGTGTCCTCATCACTGGGCTTTAATCTTCATCCTTTTCCCTTTATCACAGTATATCAGGATACCAGGAAGCAGCTTCCAGAGCATGACCCTGCTCCTATAAATGATATGTTTGTTTGTTTTTACAGGCAAATTGTATTATCGAGGTCAACAGATAGCAAATGGTGTAATCACATTATTGACATACTGAGGCTGGAGGTCCTGAGCAGCATTTATTTATTCAGAGACGTTTTAAAACCAGCTGCATGTGTTTCTTCCCAGAAGTGTCTGACGCATGCAGGCCTGCCAGTGAGTAAACATATAAATCTTATGACTCTGGAAGGATCAGAGAAATTAGATGACGAGGAAGAATTCCTAATAAGGCTTTTATGTCATATTTGGCACAGCAGAAGAAAGGATTGCAATAAACCTGTTTTAGGTTTAATTTTACAGCTATACAGTTGGCAAAAAATAAGAAAGGATTGTGATTTTTTTATGTGGATTTTTTGGAGAGAAATCAAGCTGATGTCATGCAGAAAAGCAGCATGGGAGCAAAGACCTGTCCTTTGTTTGTGAGGGGGTAGGCTATATGATGGGGGAGGGGGGGTGATTTGACTGAGGGAGAGCAGATGTCAGGATGATAGGAGGGCTTCCCCACACCCCTCCATCACAACGCCACCAAATTTTGCATCCACCAGTCGCCATGGAAACCAAAAGCAAAGCAGGAAATAAATGTTCCTACTTAAGAAAATGTGAGAACGTCTAATGCAAAACAAAGGCATATAATAGCAAAAATCTAATTATGGATGTCGAGGAAACACTACAGCTAAATTTTAACGACGAAAATTAATTTCTCCAGGTTTCCCACCCGCTTCCCGCATAGGCACCCCGTGTGCGTCTGCGCCACACGCAGCAATCCGCTGGCTCATGTCAGGGCTTCATTTTTCTCCAGCTGATTCACGGGAAAAAACATACACAATTCCTCTTCCTATTGGGTGGATTCCTTCTTCGGGTACCTTGCCTGACACGGCGAGTGTGGTGTTTGCAGAAATCATAGGCGTGGTTTTGGATGAAGATGCTCCGTCTGCTCCCGCTGGGATCCCCACCTGCCGTCACACCCGCGTTTATCACCAGCTGGTATTTTCCTGAGCCACTTGTGCGAGAATCTGATTAGATTCTGCTTTTGTGGTTTTGTCACAAGGGATATTGATTTTCGTTCGGAGGTGCAGTGTGATTTCAGCGCTGTGGACGTGCCGGGCGCCGGGTTAATCACCTCCAGAGCGGCGGCGGTGGCGCACACGGCACTGAGTGGAGATAAACAAGAAAGAGCGGACAGCGCGTCGCTTGGCCTCCAGGCAGCAGCAGAAGAAGGAGCTTTAGAGGAAAAGGAACCAGAGAGGAGACCCTGGTTCATGTGCAGGGCTGTTCGACGCGCAGGTCGTGCCCGCAGCGGTTCGCAAAGATGGGAAATATACGCAAGATGCCCAAAAGATCGCATTGGCTCTGCGCATTTGTAGTGGCGTCTGTTTTACTTGTAGTGGACAGCAAGAGAGCCCGTCAGCCCCGCTGTCCCTCCTCATGTACATGTACCAAAGATAACGCGTTGTGTGAAAGCGCAGTGATGATCCCTCGCAGTTTCCCCACCGATGTCATATCGCTGTAAGTCATGTTTTAATTATTTTATAACTAAAACCGAAACTGTGCTTTTCATGGCAGATATTTACGCAACATACTCGACTAATTAAGATGTGGATTTCTTGTGCACAGTTATTGAAAAGACTGGAGTAACTGTGTGAGACCGTCTTGCCTATGTCGCCTATTAAACCAGTGTTTCTGTGTGTCTCTGCAGATCCTTCGTCAAGTCGGAATTCACTGAAATCCCGAAAGAGAGCTTCATCCACACGCCTGCACTGCACCTCCTGTGAGAAATCTATCTGGAGGCTTTTTGTTCCTCAGTCTTTGTTACATGCTGTCACTGATCAACGCCATGTTTAATGTTGAAGACATTCCACCTTCTCTGATGCTGCACATAATTATAGAGTGGCTAAAACGAAAATAGGGAGATTAAACCAAACAATGTGGGCTGAAAAATTACCGTTCTTATCGATTTTTTCCCTCTTATGAATTTTCATAGCATTGTAAAGCGTTTTTTCTGCTGGGCATCCATCCAAGTCTTGCCTTAAGTTGTATCTGTGCATGTTGTGAATCAGACCCTGGTTTTAGAATGAGCTTTGTGCATGGGGAATCCCTCCTTTTGAAGAGGGAATCCCCTCTAATCTGTCTCATGGGGTGGAGTATTGACTGAGTCACCATGGCCTTCAAAACAAATAAGCAGACATCTTAAAAAAGCATAGATCCTCTTTGATGCAGATTCTATTTAGAAAAAAAGGCAGATTTTTTTCCGAATCTAACACATGTCTATACAGCTGTTTAAGTGGGACAAAGGCTTGTTGTTAGCAGGAACAGTGAAATGTTCTGGGTCTCTCTGCACAGCCTCTTCACAGCCAACAACCTGGAGTCTATTAATGAGGATGCTTTCCTTGGTCTTCCCCATCTGGAGTATCTGTGAGTGGAGAACACATTCATCCTGGGGGCTTTTTTGTAGAAGGGTAGATTATCTCTTATTATGCATTTATTAACTGAACCCATTTTCCAGGTTCGTCGAAAACAACCATATCACGTCGATTTCACCAAATGCTTTCAGTGGACTGAAAACCTTGGTGCATCTGTAAGTACATCTGTGTTTTTTATTCCGTTTTTTTCCAGTAAAAGATGGAAGGTTAAGAAGCTTTCTGATATTTGTTACACTGGAACGTGTTATATGCCTGCTGGGGCAGGAAAGCTCTGTTGAGCACTGCAAAATGCTGACAAAGTTCATTACACAACATTTATTGCAACACAGACAATTCTCTACATGCTGCACAGCTCCTGATTGTGAAGAATATCCTGTCACCTTCACTTTCTAACCCAATGAAGCTAGCAACATGAGGCTAAATATGTATAGGCCTACAGTTTGTACGTACGTACGGTGTGCGATGACCCAGTGCACAATCAGCACAGACGATTTATCTGTGCTGATTGTGTCCTGTACATGTGTGTGTGTACTAGTGTCTTTTAAATGTCTTATATAAAACTCACAATGAACCTAATTATAAAAACGTCTGTTTCTGCAGCGTGCCGTTAATCTCCTCCGTCTGACACCTACCCCCACAGCAGGGGTGACAGACATAAAAATGAAAGTAATTCATCTTTATGCTAATACATTTTTGTCCTTTTTATTTCATAAAGAGACATCAGTATTAACAACAGTCTGTGTCATAACCAGCTACAAACTCCTCAGGAGCTTTAAATTATTCATTCATCCATCCATGTGATTACCTCCTTTTATTATTCAAGACTTATAAGAAAAATCATCAATGATGTTTCCTGCCATCACCTGCACCAACATATGAGGACTGATAGTGCTGTGCACAGGGCATCCACCTTTGTATGATCTTTACTTCTATGAAAAAGTTGAAAAACCATGATTAAATCTGTGTATGGAACAGAACTTTTTAACAGCAAAATCTTCTTCGTTCCACACTTTTGTGACACAGAAAGCTATAAAATGGCTGAGGAGGAAGCTCTAAAAATAGCTTCATGTTTCCTAAAACTCACAATAAGCAATGTTCCCATGACCTCAGTCTCCAAGGTGGCAATACGCTGAATTTCTTTAACAGATACCCATTGCCAGGAAACACTGCTAAACAAAGGCCCCATGGAGATTTTGATAAAGAAGTTTCTGGTACAGATGCACATATAAACAATCTAATCTGTATCATCATTAGCATGTAATAGCAGAAAGAGGTAACAATGGAGGCAGATCCATTATATTTAGTGTTTATGACAAAACAAGAATAATCAGTGTTGTATCTCATCAACTGTCATTGAGAAGCCGTCATATGTTCTTCTTTTTCAGGAGTCTGGCATACAACAACCTGGAGACTCTGCCCAAAGATTTGTTCAAGGGTCTCGAGGCATTGACGAAAGTGTGAGTTAAAGTTCTACTGCATTATCTTTAAAACATTGCACAGTGTTACATAACTTACAGAGTAACGTATGCCATTGTGGAAGATGAGTTCTTCTATATATAGAACACTTTGTCATTATTCCACTGCAGCCGAGGCTTGGAAAATGTGTGGGTGGTGCTTTTAACACCATTAAAATTACATGCGGCAGTGAGGAGAAGATGGTTTGCAATCCATCACACCCGAAGATCGTTAGTGCTATTTTATACTCCCTCTTGATATTAATAAGAGCACAGATAGAAGCTCTGAAGGCCAGATAGCAAAGCCTTCATGACTGCAGGGTTTGAAAATGAAACCAATATATTGAGCTGAGAGAATTTCTGTTACATTTTGAGGGGATGTGGATGTAAATTTGGTGGATTTCTCCTTTTCAGAGATCTTCGAGGGAACCAGTTTACCTGTGACTGTAAGCTGAAGTGGTTGGTGGAGTGGATTTACAGCACCAACGCTACAGTGGACCAGATTTACTGCAAAGGCCCGGCCTCACAGCTGGACAAGAAAATCAACGACCTGGCGCCCCAATCCTTCGACTGCATCACCACAGGTGCAGTACAAACACCACTGGTTTTGTCATTGTTTTAAAGAGTGACTTTTTAGATAACATTTTGTCCAAGATGCTGACTGACAACTAACTACAGCATGTCATGTTAGATCATTGCAGCCCTTTCATGTGGGCATTGCACTCCTGCTTTTTCCTGACATTGTCCAGGAGGGGTGAGTGAGGATATGTAAATGTCAGAAACGAGTCAACCCGAGTTTAAGTAGGCTTTGTAATGCCAGTCCGGAACATTCACCGATAGCAAGTGTGCGAAATTATGACTTTTGGGTTGTGCCGAGGTTCTATCTACTTCTTGTCAAAGTTGCCAGTATAATGTGGTCTACAATTGCAGAAACACTGTTATATATGTTGTGGTGATAATAACCAAGACACAGTCACCATTACAGAGAAATCCTCATCCTCCTGTAAGCGCTACCCAGGCACCCACCACACCTGAACTGAACTAAGTATTTCAAGTTGAGAGCATGTCAGAGACAGATTATCTCCCGCCATGTTGGAAATGTTCAAGAGTTTAAGTATGAAAGGGAAAATTAGACGTTTTCTTTCACTAAGGGTTGTTAAATAGTCTACATTGACGTTTCAGAACTCTTCTCTTTTCATTACATAGGTTGAGTGTTGCTTCTATAGAGGAGATATAACTATAAATGAACTGCTACAGCCAGTACAGAGGACCTTCTTAACCTTGATTAAATTATAGAAATACCTCCAATGAACTCAAAGAAATGTTATTCTTTAAAATGAAGGACTTGGGTCATGACAAAAGCTCAAGAAAACATTTTTTAACCGCATGTATTGCAATAATTAAGCCGGCATAGCAGAGCTAATTATCTTGAATTTTAAGGTAATGCTACGCTAGCAGAAGAGCTACTACAAACATAACAATTGTGGTTAATGGAATCAATTAAAACACTCACAAACATCAAATGAAAGGGAACTTACGCTCACAGTAGCTGCACACAAAGACAACACTCTGAAAACTGGAGGTTAATTGTCAAGGAATAACTAACAAGCAGGAGCACATGGCACACGTCATGAAAGTCCCAGTTGAAAAGCGGGGTCCTGCTTAGGTGCCCATTATTATGCATGTCCAGTTAGGGGTGCTATGCATTGCCTGAACATAATTATAATCCAACCTCTTGACCTTTTTATCTTACAGAGTTTGCTTCCTACCAGTCCCTTAAGTTTGAATCTATATCTGTGGAGGCCTTTTCCTTTGGGAGTGACCAGTATGTGGTGTTTGCTCAGCCCTTCATTGGGAAATGCAGCTTTCTGGAGTGGGATCACGTGGAGATGGTCTTCAGAAACTTTGATGACATTGACAGTAAGTGGGCTACGAGTTGAAAATAGGCTGTTTTGTGAGGAAGTTTACAGGTAAAGATGTTTCAGTACAATTTTTCCCTCCTGTTAGTAATTGGTTCCAGGTCATGAGTATTGGTACATATAAAGTGCCCTTCCGATGCTAGTGAGATTTAAATAAAACAAAAACTTGAATTGGTGAAAAAATAAATTGTCCCAATATTTTGCTAGCTCTGACTAATGTTACACTTCCCTTTTACTGCACTGTTGTTGTTTGTAGTTTTCAACGAATTATTCACCAGGAAGCAGTCAAGTTTTTGTGGGGTTAATAAATCATTGTATTCAAAGAAAGACGATGAAAAAATCTATTTTAATCCTTTCCTTCTCTTTTCTAGGCACGTCCACCGTGATCTGCAAACCTCTGGTCATTGACAACCAGCTCTTTATCATCGTGGCTCAGCTTTTTGGGGGTTCACACATTTACAAACGCGACACATCTGCCAACAAATTTATCAAGCTCCAAGGCATCGACATCCTCAGGATCCGCAAACCAAATGATGTGGAGACTTTCCGTATAGACGGGGAATCTTTCTTTGTCATAGCCGACAGCTCCAAGGCTGGTTCCACCACCATCTACAAGTGGAATGGCAATGGCTTCTACTTTCATCAATCGCTCCACCAGTGGTACAGAGATACTGATGTGGAGTACATGGAGATCTCCTCCAAACCTCACCTGATCCTGTCCAGCAGCTCCCAGAGGCCGGTCATCTACCAGTGGAACAAAAGCACCAAGATGTTTGATCGACGCACTGACATCCCAGAGATGGAGGACGTCTATGCCGTGAAGCACTTCCTGGTCAAATCTGACCTTTACATCTGTCTCACACGCTTTATTGGCGACTCCAAAGTGATGCGCTGGGACGGGGCGCTCTTCAGGGAGCTGCAGACGATGCCCTCTCGAGGCTCCATGGTGTTCCAGCCCTTCTCTGTCGGCAGCTGGCAGTATGCCATCCTAGGCAGCGATTACTCTTTCACACAGGTGTACCGCTGGGATGCAAAGAAGGGTGAGTTCGTCCACTTCCAAGAGGTGAACATCCAGGCGCCAAGGGCCTTCTCACCAGTCTCCATTGACAACAGGCAGTTCCTGCTGGCGTCAAGCTTCAAAGGGAAAACTCAGATTTATGAGCATCTGGTCATTGACCTGAGCAATTGAGCCATTTTTTAGCTAGGTTATTTGACAGTTTTCTGAGATTGCTGAACAAAAGCAAAAGGGATTATTTGATCCTAACTTGAGCGAGGCAAACATTTCTCTTTTCATTTCTAAAATCTTCCAATGAAATAAGTGCATGTAAAGGCAAATGCATGTATCTCAGCCAAACCCTTTGGCTGAGATGTATGTGGAGTTCAATGCCTCTCAAGTTAGGATTAGACCCCGTATGTTGCCAAGACATTAATGCATGACCAGGGCCTCACACAGGCCGTCCCATTCTGATGAATGCAGCATCCACTCATATTTTTCTGTGTTCAGCTTTTCATGTGACTCAGCAATGTTTATACATTTGTAAACTCATATATTTATCTACAAAATGTAATAATGAAATGGTACCTTTTAACCTATTAACATGTTTGAATGAACAAATCTGCCAAAACAAAATGTTTACAATTTTTTTCTGTCTATCCACTTGTAAGCTAAACGATTTGTATTTGAGTGATACTTTTGTAAGTGTATGAGGGACCAGTCCAATAAAATACTTATTTGTTAGGAAGAATGATTTAAATTTATGTTTATTATTTTGAAAATATCAACAGATATGTTGAGAGAGAATATTCCTGAAAAGTTACGTTTTTACTGTCAATGGTTTTTAATGTTTAAAGTATTGAAAATACAGTTTTTCATAAGAATTATCGGGGAGATTTTTGGGGACATTTAGAACTATTTTCACACACTTAATGGACCTGAAATGAAAAAAATAGAGGATATTGTTCATAATGTTTGACCTTTGACTAACATGTGTGCTGATTACAACCGTTTTGTCATGATTAGGATTAAGTTATTGACTAATATCATGCTGTTTACAACCAATAAAGGTTTACATTGAAATGTTAAATCTCGTCTGAGCTTCCTGCTAGTTCAGTGTGAAATGCAGACACTCGGTCCTCAATGCAAAACACATTATCACGTCTATTATAGTCTTTAAAACTCTCGTGAGGAGTTTTTTTATGGTTATGAAGCAGACTGAAATGAATACTGATGCATCTGTATTACCTTCAGAGGCAAACAAGACCATCAACATGAAGATTATTTCTATATAAGTATTTTAAAGGCCAGTGTCACTTTTTCCGTGGGGTAGGTGTCAGATGAAGCTATTATCAGCCCACTGCCAAACAGCTTTTTTTATGTTTGTCCAAGCCAGAGATTCATTGTGAGTTACATGTTAAACACTTACAATAAAAAGGATGAGATCTTTGTCAGACAACAGTACCTCCACACGTACAGGACAAGATCAGAAAAGAGATACATTGTCCTGCTTTGTGCACGGGGGCGCCAAAATCAACAATACCCGAAAGGTCTCTAATAGTTACTAGTATAATTAGATAATGAGAACTTAAATGAAAATATATACAAACAAATAAAATCCTTTTTATTTTCTCCAACAAAGTGCACGCCTCAAATCTACAAAGCAGCACATTACAATGTAATGGAATAAATACAACAAAAATCTGCGGAGTTTAAAATGAAAAACAAGCAAGGAGATACACAAGTACCTGCATAATCACACTGGAGGCAGGATTAAATCAGGCTCTTCAGAAAGACTACACAAACACTGCTTTTTTTCAAGTTGATCATTTTACTTTTCATGCTTTCTCAGTACTTTGGATAAAGACGTCCTGTCCTCCCTCCTCTTTCGAAAGTAACCCGATTTTAACCCTGCGTTTTCGTAATTGAGGACTACCAAACTAACACGAAAGAAATACAGGTGCATACTCTCATGTTCATACACAACACCCTGGAAAACTTGTGCAATTGCAGCAGGATCTCCAAAATCACCTACCTACTGCTGAGAGAAAATAAAGTGAACACATTTTCAGTTTGAACTGAACGTACTACTCAAGTCTATGTGGTGCAACGTAGTGTTTTTTCCGTAGGCAAATAAAATATAACATAAAAGGCAAGGGAGCACATCCCTTAATATTCAACAAAATAATTTAGTGCTCTTTAAATAAAATTAAAAACACTATTTTCATATGGTGGCTCTTAAAAAAAATAAAAATAAAAACTCACAGACTGAAAGGATAATGGTTAAAGAGACATCAATTATATTAGGAAAGAACTCAAATCCCATGAAAAAAGACAGTATTGACAATTAAATTCTGTACAGAACGTAAAATCAATATACAATACAGTACCTGCAGATGTTATGCATACAGTACAATTCTCTTTTTACATTGTTTTAGTATGAGCTCCAGCCTGATCTATATACTGAGTTAACATAGTTGGAAAAGCGGCTATTTTTAGCTTTCAGTTATTTTAATGGTTATTCAGCGAGGAGAGTAGATCTTGTAGTAGTAGGCATTTAGAAAAAGAGATCGGAAACATTATTGCAGAATGGTCATTTTCAGTTGCATACTGCATGTGTTACATGAATGTGTCCTATGACGAGGAGCAGCGGGCCGATGACAGAGACAGAGGGCCGGACGGAAGAGAAAAAAAGGGCGGGGTTTGCTGATTTTGCTGTCTCTCCATCACAGAGGTTAAACCTCGCGATATCTATCTGATCCACTACCCTGTACAGTACATTCATGGCCAGTATTGCACGTTACCAGCCGAGTCCACCCTGATTCTGCGCGGTGAGGACCTTCAGTGCTGAATTTTTGTCCTGTTAGTCAACACTAATCCAGTGATGAGATGAGACTGTAACCAGAGCTCAACAAAGACTGACTGGGACTCCATCTGCTGTCACAGTTTGAGCTCGTTGGCAATTTTGCAGGCGATATTCTTAAAGGCGATGGACGTGCCTGATATCCTCTTAAAGCGCACGCCGTTGAGTGAGAGGCGGGGCAGCTTGCACACCTCCATCTCCCACTGGACCAGGTTGTCCTGGCGAGCGTCGCCATGGACGCAGAAAAGCAGGAAGCGCTCGCGCTGCTCGTAATCGCAGCTGTTGGCGTCTAGGACCTTTCGGATCTCCCTCATCATCTCGGCGGGCTCCATGGAGGAAGTGGTCTTCATACTCCAGGTGAAACGCAGCGAGCGGGGCTTGGAGTCACGAACGCCGTCCTCCTTAGTTTCACCTGAAGCACTTCTACAACAATAGATAAGAGACGGAGGACAGACAGAGAGAAAAAAAAACAGAGACGATGAAGGAGGTATAGATGAGTGAAAGGGGAAATCTACGTCTCAAACAAATTCTCACCTTGGTGTTTCTGTCCTTGCACTGGCCTCTCCTTCACTAGGCACCCTGAAAAAACCAGGAACACACTGTTAGTCCCATCTTAACACTTGTTTCCCCAACTGCTAAAAAAACCAACCCATATTCACTTGACAAACAGAAGGGTGTCAGGCATCATGCCAGGAAAGAATCCACAGTCCTGGGAATCAAGGATCAGCACACAATGAGGTCACTGTGACTTCTCAAAGTAGATCTTTAACAATTACCAAATGCATCGTCCTGTCTACCTTTCCTTAATCCCCACTCACCTGTGAGGAGTGGAAAAGTGGCTCTCAATCTTATATTCAGGGTATAATGTGCCTGATCATAACTCTAAAGCTCAGCATGAAGAAAAGGGGAGAGTAAGGAGAGGAAAGCCAGCAACTTGAGAAGCAGATAACGTGGCTTAGCTTAGTACGGGAAGAAGCCGGTGAGCCGTGAGGTTTGTTTTTGAGGTGGACACAAGGGGAGGAAATACACTGCATAACAAGGGTGTCAGTAGGTAAGGGTTTGGTGTAGTGGGCAAGTACGTAGGGAGTTAAAGTAACACGGGCCAAAGTCAGTCATAGTAGGAACAGGAAGGTCTTTTAGGGTTTTATTTTAACATTGGGGGACAGGTGCAGCAAGCGTTGTGTTCTCCTACCTCCGAGTTGACCTGAAAGACATAGCTCTATGCAGGGAGAAAAGGAGAGAAAGCTGTGAGCCTCTGACAGGTGGGCCAGCGTGAAGGTGACACAAGGAGCCAACTGCTGTATGGATGAGGAGGCTCTATCCTTTAGGTGTCATACTGACAGCAAAGGGTAACAGTGTGGATGTATAAGAAGCTTACGAAGGATTGGGGATGTATAAGGGAGCGCTGGTTCTAAAAAGCAGACAGAGTGTGGATGTTGTCCCTGCTGTATAAAGAACAACTGATCATCTGGACATATTTCACCTGGGATTTTCTAGGTCTTGCTTGCTTGGGTTTATTTTTTGCTATTAAGCTTAACAGAGACAAACAAATGCAAGGATGCCTTATTTATTTCCATACATGTACTTTTGATGTATAGAGAATATCTATACCTTGTCAAGTTTAGGATTATAATCAAGTATTGGATCAACAGTCACTCAATCCTGCAGTAATGCCATTTTTAGCCATTTAAGGAAGTAAGGAAAAAGTTCCAAAAAGCTCTTCCTATCACCCAAATCTGTATATTTAGTTAGTTAGCAAACAATGGTGACATTGATATTACAATTCATGTTCTGAATGCATGAAAATAGAATATAAAGTTTAGTATCCTTCTTTAGTTTTTCCCAGTTCAATTAAAAGCAACACACAGTTTATTTTGTCTGACATGTGTAAAAAGTGCATACAGACATTTCTCTAATGTGAACCACTATGAGTTTGATCCAGTGCTTCATCCAACTAAAAATATCATAACACAATTAATCTCACGTCTAACAAACCCTCAGACAGCAAAACGCATCCATGGGGCGCCGTTGGCCTAGTGGTAAGTTTGTGCACCGCATGGCAAGTGTCCTCAAAGCGGGCAGCCCAAGTTGAATTCAACCTGTGGCTCTTTTGCCGAATGTCATTACCCACTCTCTCGCTCCCTGAGTTTAGACTCTATGCACCGCCGCTTTAATAAACACATAACAAAACCTAAAAAAAATAACCTTGTATGTGTAAGTGAAAAGTAAAACCTGTAGTGGTTTGTGTTAACCAACCTGCGGACAAACTTGGATGTGATCTTGCTGATGATCCCAGTGGACGTGCCCCTGCGTTGCTGAGCGAGAGCCCCCGTATCGTGCGACAGTGTTGGTGAAGCTGGGGGGCCGTTGTAAGTGGCGCTGCGCCGGTCTCTGAGCTGAGCTCCGTGGAAGGTGCTGCGACTGGTGGTGCCCCGGGGGAAACGGTTCTTCTCTGGTGTGCTAATACTGTGTGCAGATGGAGAGTTGGAGGGACCCCGCGGAGAGGGGCTGCGAGGTGAAGAAACAAAGTGACACATTTTCATAGTCTTTAAGTTAGCATACTATCTTGGCCATGCTTTCACATGAAAATGACACACGTGGGACTGGTCAACAGCTTAATTTTCCCACATGACGGTATCAGGCTACTCACCTGGCTTTAAGCTCTGTGTTGTCGTCGATGGGGGGGCAGTGTGCTCTTCGAAGCGTGCCCTGACGATGACATGGACTTGGTGTGGCGAGGTCGTGTGGAGCCTATTGCAGTCGACGGGGTGCTCCCTGACACCTCCGTTAAGCTGAGAACCAAAGATGAAGATAGTTCATCAAAACTTGACTGTTTGTAGGACCTTGTTAGTAAAATGTGCTTTAAAATTAGGCTTAAAAAGGTTGGTGGAACATACAAAATAGAGCAAGATCTCCCATTGTAGTAATGTACTTCAGTGTTCAGGGAGCTGTGTTCATACTCACCTGCTGTCTTTGCCATTAGGAATAGCTGCATAGCGGTCAGTAGAGGATCGTTCACACACGTATGTGTTCCTGCGAGTCATTGATCCGTTGGTCTGTTTGTGGAGAAGAAACCATGCTTTCAGAGTACTTTTCATTCATATTATTATCTATAATAACATATGATTTCACATTATGCAGCCACCTGCACTATCTTGTTGATGTGCATGATCTAAGGAATGTGTGAGCAGTTTTGAAATCCACTTCCTTGTAATATCTTAGGAAAATAATTTATTTCGCCCCTTTATTTTATTCGTAGTGATTAGTAAGTTCATGCAAGCTTGGAGAACTTGAAAATCTACAACTCATTACTCCTCACCCCGACAGCACTCGTAGTTTTCTTCCTCTCCTGCACTCCAAGAGGCGAAGCGGGAACGTCTCCTTTTGAGGTGCTGAGCTCCAGCCTGCGCGCTCCGTCCCACTCCTCCCTGTGGTCACTTTCCACACTCAGAGCCTGGCCGCGCTTCGTATACGACACTGCCGGGGGCACAGACGGACCCACTAGGAGAGATACACAAAAACTTAAACACTTTTCTATAAACACATCTTATTTCTAGGACTCGCATACCAGAAATGTTGAAACAAAAAATGACCAGACAAGGACACCTTCTTTGTTACATATTACATCAAGCAAAGCCACTCAAAGCCAGGATTTCAAACATCATCTAATACATCAAATATCAAACTCTGCAACCACTCTTTGTCTAATACGTTGAACATATATAGAAGCCAAGGTGAGCAGGTACAAAGCAAAGCTGTTCCCTCCTCATGCTCGTGAGGAAGTTGCAGGGAGGCACCCAGCCAGCAGATGGCGCCAGACACAAAGGCCCCACATGACATAGGAGGAAGCTGCTCCACCACTAGTGCAGTTTGAAGTGGAGTCACTGATTTTTGCAGCTTAAAATTAGCCAAAAATGAAATTGAACAACTTTCAGGAAACAAAAAGTTGGACTAGATTTGATTTACATCTTTTCACCCCATAATAGTTAAAACCGAAATTGGGACAGACTAAAATGTGCTTAATTCTTTTGGTTCCCAAGAGAAAAGCTTACTTTCTTAAACCTATTCCTCATAATTCAGCTATTTAAAATCACCAGTGGAGCTTGTAGAGCTGTAGTGCAGTGCTGATACCAGAACTGATCATCCTCAGTGACTAAGAGCAGCTTCCCCCTACACAGCAAGCAGCCAGCCGCACTCTCAGAGCTGGGAAGAACGAGGTTACTTTACTTGGCTTCTCTACGATACCACCACCACCACCACCACCACCCTCATCATCCCCACCATGATCACTGTAGCGGCGCTGCTTCTGATTGGCTGAGATGCTGCGTGTGACCTTGGGATGGGCGGGGGAAACACTTGAGCTGTTGTTGATGTCACTGGTTGGTCGAGTTCGTGTACCCAGGATGCTGTTAGTCAGGGGCTCGCTCCCCTCGAACTAAAACACAGAGACACACAATAAGGGATATGTACAGAAGAAATAGCACATTTACTTCTCGTGATGTCATCATGATGTAAGAGATGTAACAAACTGACCTCTGGGGCTTTTCTGCCCAGTAGCAGGTAGGTGGCCATGACATCGTCATACTTCTGGCCTTGTAATGAGTCTGTGATCTCATCTTTAGGGAAGCCCATTGTCACCATGAGCTCTGATGGCGGGAAGATGTCAACATAAATCACACTGTCAGGATACTAGGAAAGACATTAAGCATGACATCTACACGCAATCCACACACACACACACACACCTATTCTGGATGAATCAGTGAAGTCCGCCTCAGGCTCGATGTAAGGTTTAAGCTCCTCCTCCTCGTGACCCACATTCATCCAATGGTCTTTCATGATTTGCTAACAAAGAAAAAACAAATTAGAGCTCACGTGTGTCCAGTAAAATTGTTCACAGTTATTTCAACTTAAATTTCATTCCTCTCTTCATGGCAGATAATTAATCACGACTCACATCTTTGTAATTATACGATACAACGGTTGAGTGCAAAGGCAAAGACACAGATGTCAGATGTTGGATTGATGATTTCTTTGTGTATCTTTTTGATCAAAAGTTCAGCTCAGGCATAACAACAATGCAAACACATGTTATTAAAAGAGAAATCTTTAGTATTGAACTTCAGCCTGGTTCTGATTGCAGGGGCGGTATTGACTTTGGTCAGAGTGAATGTGAATGGAAATGACAACTAAATAATGTTTGCAAAGGAAAACAAGCTACAACCATCCCCACAGATGAGTATGCTCTGACAGTACAATGCATCTGATTGTGATGCTATAATTAAAATGTTATGTTGTTATAAACAATAATAAATGTTTCCATAACTCTGCCTGACATACAGTAAACTGACATGTTCTGAAGGTTAATAATTAACATAATCAGCAGTTATGCTGTCAGATGACACAACAAACAAACAAGCAGGCTGCTCTGCAAAACATGTGTCGATGGCGAACAAATACACCTCCAAATATGGTAATATGGTGATGGTGATACCTCCAAACTGCCTCGTTTGACAGGGTTGAGCACGAGTAGTTTCTTCAGCAGGTTTTCACAGTCTGTGGACATGTAGAAAGGAATACGGTACTTCCCCCGCAGGACCCTCTCCCTCAGCTCCTACATACACAGACCGACAATGAATTAGAAATGAGTGACAGAAGTAGAAACTAAAAAGCAGCATTATTAATGTTTGCAGGGAACTGTTGACCAGGCCAGAAGAACATAATACCCTTGTCGGGTTGATATGGTGAACATGTTCGCAAACGAATTTAGCATTTATTCAAATATAGCTCCATCACTCTCTCTTCTTTTAACTCTGACTTTGTCTCTTTTAACCTCTGAGGGGAACGTCTGTCACTTTAGCTTCTAAACCTAATTTAAAGCTAGTTTCTAACTGTTTACATCTGCAGGTTAAGACTCAAATTTCACACTAGTTTAATTTAAAAAAACATATCTAGTCAAACATTATAGAATATGTGGCTGCAGTGCAATTCATTGAATCCATCTATTCAACATTCGTAGACTAAATTGCTGCCGTCTTGGCCAGGTCACCCTTGTGAGAGAGATCTTGATCTCAATGGGTTAATTACCTGGTCAAATAAAGGTTAAATAGAAATGAATAAATAAAAAGGAACAACGGTAAGCAATCCAAACTCCAAACAGAGTTTAAAAGACAGAAATAAAGGAGTTCCACAGTACAGACTACTCTGTTGAGCCCTTATTGCTAAAATTAAGAGGTGTCTGAGGTTATATTAACCGTGTATTCAAATATAAAGCGTTTTACCAACAATCTTTTGACGGATGTGTAGTAGTCTAAGTCGTCGGGCTTCGGACAGAACACAGACACAAATTGACTCTTTCCTTACTTTATGATGCAGCACTCAGTTAATTCTCTGCAAGTTTTAAACCACTAACCAGCCCGTTTACATCATTTACAGTCATTTGATCAATTATTAATATGGAAGTATCTATTAGTGCCGTTTGTAAAAAGCCCACAGATCAATCCGCCCAATCATACATATCAGATTTTCACTTTTTCTTGAATTGAATCCACAATACTACCTAACAATAGACGCGTGAAATTCCAATATTCATTTGGTCATTCAAGTACTGTAACCCAGTTTCTGGTCGACGTATGCAAACATGTTAACTGATTGTGACTCGCCTGTGGTCACATCCCGCTTTCAGTAAATTTGTTGCGATACCAACTACTTCAAGATTTCACTTAGCAATTTTCTTTTTCTGCAAAATTTGGATGTAATGAAGAATGTGGGCCCTTTTGCATTTATTAGACAGAACAACTGAGGAGAGATAGGAGATGTTGGGAGGAGAGAGTGGGGGATGACATGAAACAAAGGGCCGAGGTCGGATTCAAACCCACAAACGCTGCGACGAGGACTATACAGTAGCCTCTGTACATGGGGGCGCATAACCGCTATGCTATCAGCGCTCCCATTTAAAGTCAGTTTCTTTTCCTTTGCTTGCACAATTACAAGGACATATTAGTTATTTTTCAGCTGTATTTGGTCCACATTGAATAAAAAAAGGAGCTTGGGAACAAATTTAAACCATCTCACTACTACACACCTCACCAAAGTCTTCTTTATGAAATATATACCTAGAGATACACGACTCTAACTTATGATTGTGAAGTGGGTTATAACTAAATATCCAGTAGAGAGATAATAAAGACAATAACTTCATTAAAAGCAAGATATTTATCAAAAAGAGTTTGCCAGCAAAACGTGTGAATTATCAGAAGACGTACAATAAAAATAAGTCAAGTAAGACATATGATGACATAGTCAGTCATACAACCTTTAGATTCTGTCCGTCAAAGGGCAGAGATCCGCTGACCAGTGTGTAGAGGATGACCCCGAGGCTCCAGACATCCACCTCTGGTCCATCATACTTTTTCCCCTGGAAAAGTTCTGGAGCAGCGTATGGCGGGGAGCCACAAAAAGTGTCCAACTTACTGCCCACAGTGAACTCGTTACTGAAGCCAAAGTCTGCTATCTTGATGTTCATATCTGCGTCTAACAACAGGTTCTCCGCCTGAGGAGGGGAGAGATGGTTAGAGATTTTCAGGTGTTTTATTTTATTATAATTTATTAAGATACAACACAACCGCCATTACTGTTTGACTACTTGTGAGAAAAAAAGAAATAAAGAGTTTAACTCCTCACCTTAAGATCCCTGTGTACTATCCTCCTCTGGTGACAATACTGCACTGCCGACACAATCTGAAATATAATCAAGAATTTACTGCCGCCCCACTTCTTCCCATAGAAGAACAGATTTACAAGAAATGTATACAACAAATACAAAAAGGGCTGAAATTATTTACACAAGTTCTAACCTATTAAATGCAACATGTGAGAAGTTACACATTTTTTTAAAGCACACGGCAACATGTTAAGTTTGATTTTGGTTCAACAGATAATTCAAAACTAAAGATGTTTTAAATGAATGTTAAACATGACAAAGCAAATCAGCAAAACCTCTCCCCTGGTAAGCTCAAACGAGGGAATGTTGGCAATTTTTGCTTGAAAAATAACTTATTTGTAATCAAAATAACTTCCTGTTGAGTAGTTTTATCTGCTTAACAAAGAATAAATCATGAAAATAATTGTATTTGTAGTCGTGTAAGGTCACAACCCGTCATCGGTTTATCTGTAACTGTGGGGCAAACAAGAGAGCTTTCATGCTAGCAAGGCTCCACATTAGCTCCAGGTTAGTAGAAATATATATAACACAAAAATAACATGTAAATTGTTGGCTTTTTTCACAGGTTAGAAAACTAAACAAGGGTAAATATAATCAGGTAAGCACCATATAGTCAAATAAACGATTTCTTCTGCGTGTAAAGTTAACTTTGTGTCAAGCTAATGAAATACCCTACTATGTAGCTAATGTTGCTATTGTCCTCAGTATTGCTAATGGCTGAAAAAAACTGGACTGGTGTACATGGTTTTAGGTAAAACAACTACTTTGTTAACTGATAAGCCTTCGTTACACAGCACCACGCTACCAGTTCCTACTTACATTACATTTAGCTAAGAAATGGCTAAATGCTAAATTGAAGTTAAGTGTTATATGATAAAGCAATTAGCCAGTAGCCATTCTAGCTAACCGATTTAATTGAATTTCTGAAACTTTCAAGCCCAAATGTCTTCATGTCAAAGTTGCTGGTACCCTGTGACTCACTGTCAGCAATTGCTATGGCAGTTGATAGCAAACTTTCACCAACATATGCAAAATAGCTACAACATCAATCAAAAAAGTCAACAACATACTGTTCTTTGACAAATGCCACCCACTCACTCTGCTCTCAGGCACCACATGAACACTTTAACCTTTTTGTGTTGATTGAAGGCAACTGGACTTGGTTGAAGATCTTGAAGTTCTTCAACCAAGTCCAGTTGCCTTTGGATCAAGCCTCGATTTACCATGACCTGGATGACTGAGAACCTACACAGGCTTTTTGTGTTGATCTTTCCGTGCTGTGACACACACACAAACTGCCCACACTGTGAGTCATCCAAGACCATCAATGAGAGGATTTAAAAAGAACAGCATGGCCATCATCAAAGAATTGCTTTAAAAAGATGTTAAGCTTCCACTTTGTTGAATAACACATTCAAGAAAAGGAAAAATGTTCAGATTCGGTTCATTTTTTAAGTAAAAGCCAACATGAATAAGGCTCCTATAAACTGCTGTGGATTCCTTGCTGCTCTAGTAGCACCACTAGGTGTCAGAGTGGCATCTTAAAGGATCTCCTGTTTTCTCAGGCCAAGCTATCAGAGCTTCATCTTTCCTCTGCAGTCGGTGACGAAGCCTGATCATGGTGCATGCAGACTTGCCCCTGAAAACATAAAAGGAACGACGACAAAGGTACGATGATGATGACTCACCTGTCTAAACTTGGCCCTGGCCTCCTTCTCCTTCATTCTGCCGTGAGCCACGAGATAGTCGAATACTTCTCCTGGAGTACATTGAGGAAAACAGAATCATTAATCAGAACATAGTCATGACTTTAAATCATCTTTATCACAGATGGGAAGCATTTTTAAGTCTTTCTAAAGGCGTATAAGTAGCATTGGCAGCAGTTTACAGGACTGCATATATACATAGTTTTATTTATTTTTTCTGGATTGAATACGACATAAAAGACAGCTTGTTGTTGTTCGTGCTGTGTATAATAATTTAGTAGCTCTAAAACCAGTACTGTAGGAATAACAAGCAGCAAAACCAAAGCAAAAGTTTCCCATTTAGTGGTCATGGATGAATGCTTCACTCACCACCACTGGCATACTCCATCACCAAATAAAGGGTCTTCTCCGTCTCGATCACCTCAAACAATTTCACTGCAGGGAAAAGTGGGATAGAGAGAGAGAGAGAGAGAGAGGCGATAGGATAAAAAGATTACTGCTACTGAGAAAAGAACATTTTTAAACCATTGGGAGGTCTTAGCTGGTGTTGGCTGAGTACAATGCTCTGATTAGAGGACCCTGATTATACTAAAACATCCCAACCTAATTTAAATATTGTTTATTAACAAAGTAGTATGGCTTATGTAGCATAGTGCATGGTTGTTGTGTATTAGCAAAGGATGAAAAAGATGGAAAATGCATTTTAAGGAACAGCAAACAATAGGAAAATGTAAATGTAATCCTCAATGTGATACATTTTTATTACTCATGGTGAGGCAGTAAGGAAGGTTGTTTTAGTTTATTTAACTTTCATGGCAGATCAGGTGAGGTTATTGAGTAGTATATCAAAAATCTCACTTGTGCTAATGCTAATGCTATTGTGCTAAAGCTAGGATCTTCAAACTAGAGAAAAGTGTTAACTTATACTGGCACTGCCCTTATTTCGAGATTTTTTTTCAAGAGAACTTTGCTGCAGGGTGTTGGTGTAACTCGCTAAATTAATCCAGATATATTTAAATATCACTGTTGAGCTGTCAAAAAAACCAATGCAGGCATTTTGAACTTACCTATATTTGGATGATTCAGTAACTTCATTATTCGGACTTCCCTGAAGAGCTGTTAAGACACAGAGGAACATTTATTGTAAAAAACAGTTTGAATGACATCCCCAGCAGAGTAAGAAGTTGTCAGAAATGTTATTAAGCACTTGTTATGGAGCTGCGTGAAGGGAACTGTGCCACAATTAACTCCAAAGTACTAAAGTGAGTCTCCATCTGAAGCTGGATTACGCTCTGCGGGAACATGAGACGACCTGAGGATCATGGGCCTACTGTGCTGTGTAAAGCAATATGACTGGTGCAGTAACACTGAAGCACTCGACTCTGCCCTAAACAGATAAGGGCCAGAATTACAACTCCACTGACATGCTGCAGTCCAACCAGCTGGCTAGCTCAGCCATTCAAACACCCAGTCAGCAGCATGACACAGCCTGCCACTGCAGAGGAGCTGTACACAAGGTTTACAGCCAGGCATCTGGTATATCATATAATCATCTTAAAAAGGACATGTAGAAAAGAGCAGCAAATTCATAGTGAAGCTTTTGTTTACTGCTTTTTTCCTGCAGTTTAAAAAGAAAGCAGAATTTAAGCTTCTTCACGAGGTTTATTTTGACAGGATTGCAGACAGGATAAGTTCTTAAACAGTTTTATAAGGTACCCCTAAAATGAAAAACAACCCCCCTCAATCTATTTTCCACAAGGAGTGTTGAGATCATTTAAACTCCTCTGTCCTCGCCGTGACTGTTTATGTCAGACGAGCTCTTGCAGCCACTTAGAGGTGCTGTTGAATCATTTACATTCTTCTGATTCTCAGCCGTGCTCAGGCTGTGTTTGAGTGTTAAATTTCAACACTCACTCAACTGGGATTATGCATCTACTGCTACCTGAGACAGAACACAGATTTTTGCCACGAGCTCATCACTTTGATGGGAGCAAAAAGGGTCTGAGGGATGCTTTCATCTCCTAACATATCATTATTGAACATGTCACTTAGAAAGTGAGGCTGGACCCTGCTGTGGTTTGCAATGCTTTTTAATGTGTTTATATTATTGTGTGTGTGTGCCACTTTTCTAATGTCCTTTTAGGTCTTACATAAGTGCAGTGATAGTCCATGTTTCTAGGTCATCAAACACAACCATCAAACCAGTGTGAGCAGGCCTGACTGTGGGACCGCTCAGCTGAGGTCTAGTTCAACAGCATAGAGGTACTAACTCTCTCTCTAATTCCTGCCTCTGTTCTCTGTCTCTACTTGCTCGCCTGCTGCTCTTCTTCTTTCTTTCTGACACCTCTCGTCTCATTAGACTCAGCACACGCATGCAGCAGAGCTGCTGAGGAGGCCTCAAAGAATAAGGCTTCTATATTGTACCAAACTTAAAGGAAATAAAACATAAAAAGAAAAAAGGAAGGAAACTTTTTTCTTACTAACAAGTATTTTCCATGGGCCTAAAACCTGATGTGGCTTATTCTCCTGCACCAAAAACTAGGGCCTGACCGATGTGGGATTTTTGGGGCCAATACCAAAATCGATATATCGGCCAACATCATTCTTAGATCTATGCTCGATCTGTAGAGATAGATTAATATAGATATACATATTTGTATTGCGTTGATCTCTAAAATGCAGTTATCAAACATTTGTGGAAAAGCTATACAGTATAACGAAGACAAGATGGTCAATCAAGTGGAAGGAAACTGGGCATATACGTGCGTCACTGCTCATCCTCAGGACAATGATAAAGCTTGTTGTAATCCATATAGCACCCTCTGCTGGTGAAGAACTGCTAGTGTTATACAATGATACTCAAGTGAAATGCTATTTGACTGGTGAATAAATCTAGCAATATCGACGCTAATCTGCGATACAATTAGCCGATACCGATAGTCACTGGATACGCTAATTTCGGCCGATATCATCGCCTGGCCGATTAATACGTCGGGCGGTAACCCACCGACAGACTTCTGCACTCTAATTTGCACAAATACACATTTTTAAAATATCAATTTAAAACATGCGGTATCAAAAAGTGTCCACGTATCTAACATGTTGAACCTTAAGACATACACAAACTAAATGCAGTTTGTATCCAGACACATTCAGTACGTTGTGTATCATAGACTTATACAAAGCATTGGCCTCTCTTTTTCTATTCAAGTTGCTTAGTGCTCATGGATTACTGTTGATTCTCTGTAGATAATATAACAATGAGTAAGGTCTTTTACCTGCTCTTTTGTACAGTGTCTTGAGTGTGTGTTTACTTGCAGAAGATTTTCATTTTGAGATTACTACAGAAATCTAAAATGGCCATTCTTGCAGCTTTCACAGTTTGAACTTGTTATGTTGCCATGTTTGTTGCCATAAAAAAATCTACAACCCCTCTGTGCTTCTCGTGTGTGGCAAACCCTGCTCCATATTCATAAGCTGCTGTGTTGGCCTGAGAGCTTCCCCCGTGGAAACAAGTCAATTAGAGTGGAAACACACTGACACAATAACAGAAAGATGTCCTGCGGTGCACTAGAATAAACACACAAGATTCGTGCTCAGATATGCATGTGCCCAAGCCTGTGCATGAATATGTGACGCATCTGTCGAGACAGACCCCCTTTATTATCCTGAATGAGTGAGGGGCTAAAGAGTCGGAGCATTATCTCTGCCTCTTACTGCTTCCTGTCGGTCTGGGTCTCTCTCTCACTTTTGTTTACGTCATTGCCCTAAAGCCCCTCACATGGGAAGCACGCATGCAGCCACTTCGAAACAAAAATTAGAACCAATCTCAGAACGGCGGTGGAAAAACGACGACAGCAAACAGGGCTTGTCAATAAGAGCTCAATAGGGATTCAGCCAGCATTGAGGCTGACCAGTCTACTATCCAGTCTACTATTTATTTTAAAAAATCTACAATCACAAAGGGACGTCTCAGTGAAGCATTAAGCGTTAGTATAGGACACCATAAGTAAAGGAAACGTCTTATGAGTCAAAATGACCTTTTTTTTTCTAAATTGCATTAAAATGTTCAATTAGGAAAATGAATTGAGGTTGTGGTTGCAGGAAACGGTTACAAGAAAATCTTCACAAACAAAATGTGTATCACAACATGAAAACACACCGTTTCCAGCGCGCCTGAATCTTAGTAGTCTGTGCCAGTGACCTACTTCTAGCCACCCAGGGGCACCCAGACTCCCAAACTAGCCTTAATCAAAGCAGAGTCCCCATGCAGAAGGAGCAGAGCAGCAGATATCAGACTGGGAACACTTACAGGAACTGGCTGCACTATTTCAGTCACAGCAGCACAGCTGCTCATTCAACTTGGAGATTATTGATAGGCTGAGTAGCCTGGAAGCCCTCATCATTCCAATGAGCGTGTACGTGCGTGTTTGCATGTGCGCCAATAATACTTCAAAACCACAAATCAGTAAATAAACCACTGCTCGCTGTTTGTCAAAGAAAGACAAAAGAGGCAGAAAGACAAACAGAGGAGCAGACAAATGGATCCAAAGTGTCACTGATATTTAGACAAACTGTCCTGTCCTCGACTCTTGAGCTGCTGAAAATAACCTCAACAAGGAAAGACAAGTCTCTCTGTCAACTATTACTCGCTGCTTCTACAAAGACGTGGAACCTCATAATAATGGTCTACATCACCAGGGCAGCAGGCTCTTTTTTTTTTCTTTTTTTTTTACTATAAATCAAAGTCAGAACCAGACTGAAAACATAGAAACATAAAAACATAAATCCATATCTAAGCAGAGTTGACATTTGATTTTCTTTATGATTCATCGCAGACAACTGAGCTGCCTGTCCAATCAGATTCCACTCATCTGAACAAGACCACAGCTCCTCCAGCCTGGAGGCTCATTGGCTAATGCAGAGTGGTGTGCGCAAGACAGATGTAAACAACAGCCATTAAGAGAGCATGACCTGTAGTGCTTTCTGCAACTGGCAGAAAATACTTAAATACAGTAAAGGTATTAGTCACCAATCAACAAGAGCTGCACGGATCCACTTTTATTCTGTTCCGATCCGATTCTGATACACATGCTCCGATACTGATTACATCTTTTTTTTTAATCTGGATTAATAGTGTTATTTTTGGTGTTATGTGGAAGGCTGTAGTAAACCCGGCATTGCATTTCTTATTCAAAGAGCAAAAAATATATATATTAACAAATTAAAATGCAACAAAAAAACAACACTATTCCAAAGACAGTTATTTGACCTTTGTGCAGGCTCTTCATATACAAACAGGAAGCAGCAACAACTGTAAAGTGTTCAACTGAAATATTTTAGACTGAGGTGTAAGAGTTGTACTTTCATATGTACATCATATAGAAGGAGCTGTTTCATCTCGTCTGAACCTCTTGATGGAGACGAATTGTTGGCACTTGCAGCTCAGTTTGAATGTCTTCAAATCGAGACTGTGCACGTTGAGAATGTTTGAAGTGCCCAACAATCTTTCTTGATTACTGACGTGGATTGGCGCCGTCAGTCTGATACACGATATGTAAATTATGTAATTATTGGACACGATATCTATATTACATCTGAACTGTCCTATCTCTAAAATCAACATCTTGACCCTTTTCTAAATGCAGATGTGTTTCACAAAAGGACAAAGGCCTTCAGTATTGACTCAAACAGCACAACTGTCATGACTCGTCCATCAAACAAACATCTAACATTTCATAGCTGCTGCCCTGGACACAATGAATAGAAATCAGTCTTATTTACAGATTAGAAAGAGCCAGAGAGCAACGGGACGGTGGGATGAGAGCAGTGTTTACTCAGTGCAAGAGGGGATTAAACAAGAGGCCTATTTTAGGACTAAAATGTCTAAAAACCATGACAACGTCAACATCCCTGACCACAGATGACATGTGATGCATTTCCTGTGGCAGATCTAACGAGTTGCTTTGGAAGCTTAGTTGACCTCATTTCCTGTTACACTGAAAAATGCCACAAAGTCACAACAGAGAGCGCCAGTGGGCCGTAAAGGAACAGACCAGAGCTTCATTCTAACCTCATGACTAATTTTGGCCTCCGCTAACCTCTTTTTAAAATCAAATAATCCAAGAAAACACCAAAGTGACCAAGATAAGCTAAAAGACAATGTGATAAAACCTGAGATGTTGAGATGTACTTCATCTCTGCTTTACGAATCACACTTATAATTCTTACAATTAGTTAAGTAAGAGAGTGCATACTAGGGTTGTCACGATACCAGAGCTTTAAATTTACGTATGATACTTGTGAAAATAAAATTACACTGATACTTCTTTCGAGACCACTGCAACAAATGTAGAAAGCAACCGAAAAAGAAAGAGTCATTTCTTGTTTTTTAATCACCAAAAAGTGTAGGAAAACACCTGCACACTATCGAAATTGCATACATTTGTTAGCAACGTTTCAGAATCACAAACGTATTTACGTTTACGTAACGTTTTTGAGCTTCAGTACTGGTTTATACTATCATTACTTAAAAAAACTGAGATTTTATCATTTCAAACCATGCTGTATAGAAAAGTATCGAAGTATTGAACATTTCAACAACCTTAATGCCCAAGTTTACATAAGCAAATAAATTAATGGCTCTTATAAGTACAGGAATGCGTCCTTCATATGTGTGATGTGTTGCCAAAACTGTGTCCGAAACAAACAAACACACACAAAAAAAAGGTTTCTGCCAGCTGGAGCCTCTCGCATTAACTAAAGGATCTCCTGCCGGTATCTGTGTGTGTCATAAAGGCTTGTGTGTGTGAGTGTGTGTGAGTGAGTGTGTGTGTGTGTTGCTGTATAGGATCTGCCAGATCTCTGGCTGTGCCTACAGAGCCAGATGGTGAGCCCGCAGCCTGGCTCCTCTGAGACCATAAAAAGAGAGATCAGTGGCATTTTGACGGGCTAACATGAAAGAGCAGACGTTCACAGTGATGCAGCCAGATCAACCTCAGTCACGTCACACACACACTGACAAACAAACAGGATAAGTAAAAAAATAAATAAATAAACAAACGTTAAATGGTGCTAGTGACTTGTATGCTAATAATCCTTCCGAAGATTTAACCTCAACTCAAAATATTTCATTAACCAAGGCAGAGCAAAGTCAGGAGACAAGGTCAACAGAGACTCCACCACAAAGTCCTTCAACCTCTGATGTCCAATCCATGCATCATGCATGTATAAGTCATGAGTCATTCAATCAATCATCGTTATACCCATCTGTTGTTTGTGTCAGCCTCGAGAAAAGACTTATCTGCTAAATAGAAATTCATTTTTAACCATGTAAGCATACAATGTGGACGATCATTTTCTTATTCGAGAAGCTGTAATGCTGAACTACTTTGTAGAGTGATTTGTAACACAGAAATCTAGAAGTTGTGTGAGTTCTTAAAACATCTATTCATTGTCAGATTTCCTGCTGTTTTTTGGGTCAATACAGGAATCAGTAGAGCAGCCCAAAAATCCACAAGGAACTCAGTGCGACTCATCCTCCAGAACTAAACATGATGACTACCTCAAAAACTGCAAACAAAAACAATAAATTGGAAAATAAGTTGTTTTTTTTGTTAAGTTTGCATCCCTGAATGCATTTTAAACAAATGCACTAGGAGTGTTCCTGTTGGGTGGGGGGGTCTCAGGAGGCTGGACATGACAGTTACAGTTTAAGAAGAACATTTGACCGGCACAAGGGCAAACATAAGACAATGGGTGATGACATGAACCATTTAGTTGACTAAATACCACATCCTACAATCACTTCAAACCCTAAACACCAGGATTGAGCTCAACCAGCTGACAACAGTGGTGTTTTTTTCTTTTACTTGAGGTCACATGAGCAACCAGGAAAAAACTGTGTAAAGGCTGATGTTGCCTTTAATGCATCCATACTGTAGCAGAGCTTTTACAAGGATAAGGCAGGACACTCTGAGTCAATGAGACAATCGATTCAATCCAGGAGACGACTGCTGCATTATAAGACAAGCTTCTGCATTGCAGATGGCACTTATGTATACCATTACAGCAATCTATAGAACAGGAAAAAGGATATCAAAATATACAACGACATATGCAGAGATAAACCTGTCTTTGCATTTGAATACAGATACTAAACACACTAGATTTAACACATGAATGGACATGCTTTAACTTTAACGTGGAGGCATGATATTACACCAACAATCCCCCTAATAAAGACTCGTACATATTCACACTCTCAGGTCTATTGCAGCTGACATCTGAAAAGCCCACTGAATAATTGATCAGAAAGACCCTGATTGGTCAACAGCCTGAGCCTCACATGATATGTCTGCCTTGCCCATCTCCAGGCAGCGGACAACATGACCCACCAAGTGTGTAACTACTCATGACCTACAGAAGTCGATAACAATGAGGACGCGGTCTGTTTATATTCAGAATCTTAACGCCGCAAACACACACTATGACTCTAAATGCTCATTACTCTGCTGTGTGTGTGTGTGTGTGTGTGTGTGTGTGTGTGTGTGTGTGTGTGTGTGTGTGTGTGTGTGTGCAGATTAGAAGCTGCACGATAGTCTGTTTGACAAGAAAGCTCGCACAAAGACATTTATCTCCAATTGGATTGGATTGGATTGGATTGGAGTAGGGAGCTTGAAATTCTCACAGCGTCTTTGTGCTGATTGGTCGAAGAATTGCAGTTGGATCCCATTAAGATCCAAGTGAATTACAGATGAGGAGGACAATGCTGAAAACTAAATGGCACTACAAATAACACCAGTTTTCTTTATTCTGGTTTAACAAATTCCCAAGTAGGATCTAAGCTCAGAACAAAAATATTTAATGTGTGTCACATAAGCCCTTGGCGATGACTCTATGCTGCATCTCAATGTCTGCAAAACAAAAGAAATGCAGATTGACTTTCGCAAAGATCCCCCTGTCAAAGCACCTACTTTTATTAACGGCTCAGCTGTAGAGACAGTGAGTCAGTATAAATATTTAGGTACCATCCTTGATGATAAACTGACCTTTGATGCGAACACTGACGCCATCTGTAAAAAGGCCAATCAGAGGCTGTTCTTCTTGAGAAAGCTGAGGAGTTTTAATGTTGATAAATCTCTTGTGAAAATGTTTTATTCATCTTTTATTGAGTCCATTTTGACTTTTGTGATGATCTGTTGGTTTGGTAACCTCAGCATCACTAACAAAAACAGGCTGGGAAATATTGTTAAACTTTGCCGAAAGATTGTTGGCGTTGACTTGAATGATCTTGGCCATATTTTTCAAGTAAGAGCCACTCAAAAGGCAAAAGCCATCTTGGAAGACCCTCAGCACCCCCTGCATGCAGAGTTCAGACTTCTGCCGACAGGGAGGAGGTTCACTTATGTTAGGAGGTCGAAATCTAACAGATACCTGAGGTCGTTTGTCCCTTCAGCTGTTGGGTTTTTAAATAAGCTGTAGGCATTGTTGCCTGTACACTTTTTACGATGTACTGTTGGTCTATGTGTCTCTTATCTCACTCACGTCCATCATGATGATTTCCATGGTAGTTATGTTTTATATGTATTTATGTCATTGTGCTGTTTTTATGGATGTATTGCTTGTATGGACCTCTGCTGCAAACCAAATTGCCCCTAGGGGACAATAAAGATTTTCCAAATTCCAAATCCGATTATACCCTGTGGGGGTTTCCTTGGTGACACATTGAGTGACAGCCTGTAATATTTGGTTTGAAATATTAAAATGACATACTGTATGACGGTGTTTTCACCCATAGACTAAACTCCTGACAGATCTTGTGTCCACTTGAGTCTGCCTCTATTTTTTTTTACAACATAGGTTGCCGCTTGATTAAGACCAATTCTCCACACTGTGTGGGTGTGGCCAATCTCATTGACTGACATCCGCCTGACACTACACACAAAAATGAAGCCTGTGACAATCAATGTCCTGCAGCCTTCTATGTTGAGCTGTCAGAGGCCCTTTCATCTGAAAACCATTTACCTCAACAAGTCGCTAAATTGTAAGCTACAAAATCATCTTCCATTCATATCATAGTGAGGAGTTAGCATACATATGCACTGCTAGCATGGATACCCCTATTTGTTCTCTAAGCTGTGAATGCAGTGCTAAATGATGACTCTGTAGGGTTAGCTAATACCACATTTTTTCATGGAGTTAAACTCCCTAGCCCGCTGCTCAACAGCAACAGCAACAAGCTAAAAAAGATCATAAACAGCTCAAACCAAACACCCACACGCAGAAATAGACGCCTGACAACTTTGAACACAAGACACGCCAGCCATCAGAAGTCAGTCGAGCACAAAGCTAGCGCTGGGTGAAACATGTTAAACAGCTTCCATGTGACTAGTCTTATGATTTATACGCATAATGAAATGCATAACTTTCAAAATAAAGGTCCAAGTTGAACCAAGCCATTCAAAATCATCATCAGAGAGTGGCATGTAGAAACTAAAGGGAGAAGATTTTCAACTTAAAAGAAACTCATTTTCAATACTGTATGATGTGTACTATTACGTAGTAAAAAAGGCTTTTTGTGGATGAAGGTTTCCAAATACTTAAACTCCTCTCATTCCTCAATGCTTGATGGAAGGTATACTGGGAGGGTAATTGTTGCCATGATTTTGTCATTAACACGGCTTCTTTGCCAATATTTTTTTTACCTTGGCAGTCTGCAGAGAGACAGAGCCCAAGTGATCCATCAAGACATCGACTGTTAATGTAGGTGTGGAGGTTTTAAATGGTCCATTATTAGAATGACTCATAGCGGCAGTAGCTTAGCAATTTGTTCATCGTTTACAAAACACTTATAAAAATAAAGAGCAGTGGTGATGAGTGATGCTACGATAGTGTCATGACCACCAAATTAAATCTTTCCCCCTGCAGACCACCATTATTTTCAGACTTACAGTAGATGAATGCTGCTTATGCTGTAGCGTCTACTGTTGTCTATCAACATAGTTTTATCCACCATGAGGATATGTGCATGGGTGTGTGTGTATGTTTAATCAGCAGAAAGAGCTAGATTTGGCCTCAGTAATCAGGGAAAAAGACCCTAACCCCTTTGTTATTAATCGGTTATGACTGCTAAACAAGAGTAAGTGACAAACAGGCAGGGAGGCAGGCAGGGGTATTTATAGCTGCTCTGACCACAAACCAACAGCGAGTCAGGAGTAAAGTGGGAGAGGAGGGGGGGTGGAGATTAAACAAGCCTTGTGGTCTCTCTTGACTACATCTGATTACATTATGTAAAATTGCACATCCTGAGTTCAAAGAGCGAAAAAAACACAAGAGCAGTGAGGACCCAGGAATGACTAATGGAAAAGACATGAGTTCTGTAACCCAAGACATTAGTGGTACCATGCGGCCATAAAACACACACTCACCTTCTGTAGACTGGTGGGATTCAGCTGGGTTTTGTCTATGATCTTCACTGCGACCTACAGAGAGAAAAAAAACATAGACAGAAGAAGAAATTAAAAGGGGAGAGAGCGAGGAGGGGTTCAGAGATCAAAGACAACCAAGATGTCAAAACTAATTCTAGCTTTGTATATGTGTTGTGGTTGTGCAGTGAAAGCTTGTGCGGAAATGAACCATCCTCATTATTTCACTATTCTGCTGTGAGGCGGCTTTGTCAAAACATGTCACAGATGGATCCGTGCGCTCGCTCTGAACACACCTCAAGGCTCTTCTATCCAGTAATTTGTGAAGAGATGAAGCTCTAACTGGCAGAGATAAGAGAAGATAGAAATATGTATTTGTCTGTGAGGATGAATATAAAATTAAACACACTTAAAACATTGACTGCTGTATATAAATTCATCCACAGACAATCCCAGAAAGCGTCAAGTAAATTTTCCCTTTAGTGGCATCCAGGCCTGTTTTAGTGTATCTGACTCTGCAGGTAGATGATCTGCCATCGACTCAGCAGGTTTTGTTTTGCAGCAGTCTGAACCATCTATCTCAATAATCACCCCAAAGTGCACAATGAAACCGACCTGCTCCCCTCAGCAGCTTTCACACAGAGACTAGCTGAGCCATACTGCAGCCTCACCAGTAAGTAGAGGTACATTATACTGATTAATGATAGACTGAGCAGTTTTATAATGTGATCTGATCGATGTAATATAAATAAACTATGTAATACATGTGGTCTTTAGTAGTCGCACCAAATAATTCAATAATTATACAGATTTAACACTGGCTAATGGTTAGAAATGTCTCCAGCTTGTGCCTGTTCAACATTATGAAAAGCTTGATATTTATGTCGTAGCATTTGTTAAAGAGATTTTAGCGGGATAACCAGTCCGTTTTGATGGTAAATGTAGTGAATTGAGGCAGTAAATTCCTCAGTGAGTGCTTTATTGAGCAGGAAAGCTAAGTTGTTCTGCTAGCTGAGCAGTGCCCCCAGTGCCAACATGTACCAGAATGCCCCGTGTTGCATGTCTACAACAGTATTATATAAATACAGCTGAATATTCAGAGAGCCAACACACTTCAATAGTTAGCTTTGTCCGTTACATCTTTTGTAGTCATACTTTGGGGTGCCATATTTGCAGTTTCAAGGATAGTTTTGAAGCTAGCTTGCAAAACAAGAAAAGCCAGGCAACCAGTTACCCAACATGACGGGGAGGGTGGCAAAAAAAACACAAAAACACAACAGTTTTATGAAACTGTACCACAAAAAGACAAAAAACATGACCAAGAACTGAAGATGTTTATGAGAAATTGTTGAATACTTTGATAGCACATGTTTTAATCATATCTTAGTTTAAAATGTTGGTATTGTGTCAATCATACTGTTTTCCAAAATATTTAAATAGAGATGAGATCACAGGCCGGGGAGAGACTCCAGACCATGACCTTACCCCTTCGTTTCTGAAGGGGCGTTGAGAAGGCAAACGATGGCGATCACCATATTGGAAATGCTATCTCAACCTAACTTAATCTAGAAACAGTAACAGAGGTAGCTCTTTGAGCCTCCTAAAAGCTACAATGCACCCACCTGTTATTGAAACAGCCAGACCCCTCATTATTCAAATGTATCATTAAGTCTCTTAGATTCAATAAAATCAAAACGGTTGAGTGAAAATCCAGCTCCTGTACAATGTGCACCAATGAAGACATTTTTTTTTAACCAGGCTGTAAACATATTTAATTCTGCTGTAAAAACTGACATTTTAATATGGGACCTAATGGGGAGTCCCTAGTGTTTGCAGACCGCCTCAAGTGGACACTTTGAGGAACTGCAGGTTTTTGCACCACTTTTTTTTTTTTTATTCTGGAGGTTACGGCTTGTCCTATTCACAAGGAGGCTGTTTCCTATTAACATCATTCTTTTACATTGTGGTACCTGAGAGTATAGTTTTCAATTGTAAACTTAAGGAATATTACAAAACATTAAGAGTTCACCGTTTTGAGTGTGAAAGGGCAGTGATTGAAGGTAAATCAACATATCTGATGACAGTTTTAGTTACTGCATGAAAAGAGCTAAGTTAGCATTTCACCAGGTACAAGTATTGCAAACTTATGGAGACCTCAATCACTGCTGTGGATTAACATTTTGTCTTTTGATAAAGGGCTTGCAACCCCTCTCCTCTGCCATCTATATAAAAGGGAGGAGGGGGAGAAACTACCTTTTTAGACTAATGATACTATCGGCGAATACATTACTATTTATTACAACATTGTTATTGTGACTCTTGCCCAAGACATCTTAATAAACTTGCTTCGGTGGATGCAGACTCTGGCTTTAATCCAAAGCATTTTGCTAAAGGGGAAACCACGAAACAAATGCTGAGTCACAGCAGAGGGATCACAGGTTATTTATCCTGTGCAGTGGTTCCCCCAAAGACTACAATTTAGGTTGCAGGGACACTGAAAGTCATCCATACCCCAAAAAATGTGACTGCAAAAAGAAAGAGAGTCTAGCAGAGAGAAGAAAGAGCAGAGTGAGAGACTGCAGAGAGGCTTCATGTTTGTACACATATGCAGCACGCAGGTGGTGTCTATTTGCAGACTCGTGTTAGGTGGGCAGGTGCACAGACAGACCTCACTCCCTTCTTCTCTGCCTCCTCCTGTCATGGACAACACTCAGGTAGAGCCATGTGTATGTTTGTGTGTGTCAATTTATGCCTGCCGGTATTGGAGCTGTCATCATGTATCGCTCTATTGTTCCAACTTCCACTATTCCCTCTGCATGAGTCAGAGATATTCATTACATTTCCTCACGGTGCACTGAACCAATATTTGCCTTTCGAGTCTCAGATTGAGAGATTGGATGAATTGCATCACATCACATGCCAGTGTTTGTTGTTGTGTGTGTGTGTTTTCACTCTAAATGGTCTTGAGGGTGAATAATTCAGTCCCACAGTGACAGAAGGGCAACAAGCATCACTGTTAATTATTCAGCGCAGTCAGGACACATGGCCCATATGCTCCTCACCGTATGCAGGTCTTGTGATCGCGCGTACGTGTGAATATTCAGAAAAAGAACATAAAGGTGGAAACTTGGTCATATGGTAAATTCGAGTATTGATGTTTTTTTTTATATCTTTCTCTGACCTTTTTATTCCCCTCCAAGCTCTCTTTTTCATAACTTCAGGACAAGGATCTGTCTGCATTAAAGAGAACTAGTTTAACCGAGTATAGGGTCTTATCTCAAACACAGAAAAGATGCTGCTAGGTAGGGAAAGTTTATAATGACATGTTTGAAGTCAAAATATTTAGAAGAATATATGAAGAATCCAAATTCTAGGTTTCTGTTTATTCAGAGATAGATTATGTTGTATATTTTGTGGGATACAAACTTGGTTTCAGCATTCTTTAAAGTGTTATGCCTTCTTGCAACACTTGGGCAACAAGAGTTATTATTATGAGCTATCATGTTGCTTGAATTCTGATGATTGTTTTTTTTTTTGGGGGGGGGGGGCCTTTTTGACAGGACAGTGGATAGAGTTGGAAATTAGGGACAGAGAGAGCGTGGAATGACATGCGAGAAAGGAGCCAGATTTGAACCCAGGCCGCCTGCTTTGAGCACTACAGCCTCTGTACATGGGGTGCACACCCTAACCACTCGGCCAACAGCGTCACATGATGTTTGGGTTCTGATGTCGGTCAGATTTTTGTTGGGTTTTTTTTACTGTTGGGGTTTTGTTGTTGCTGGTTGGGTGTCTCTTCTGTGGGTTGCCTTGTTGTCGTGATTTTTTTGTTGTGATTTGGGTTCTTTACTTTGTTGTCGTGTTTTCTTCTGCACGTGTCAAAACACTTTGTAAACACTTGTTTTTAAAAAGTGCTATACAAATAAAGTTAGTATCATTATAGTACAGTATAACAGTTCAACCCTGTATATTAAAGTATACATTAACTTTGTGACCTGTATAAATAGAAACTTTATGAATTTAAAATAGTCCTGTCAGAGTTTGGCAGTGCCTGGGAGTCGTTCGTCTGATCTACACTCCTCATAGGCTTATTTTGCACTTTAATTACAGCATAGTGTGATCATTGTGATCTATTGCATGTCTACTTTTCTTAAAGACTGCTCCTCGCTTGACTTTGACTTCCCTAGATTGACTGTCAGCAATAAAGGGTGTATTATTTTTGTACAAATATTAAAGCTGATTTTCCAGATTTTATGTTTTTATAATGAAAATGACTTGATGGATTTTTAATACATCTGTTAGTTTGCCTATCTTCTTTCCACTTAAGAGCTGTAAGTTCCTGGTAACTTATCTTTGTTCAGCTTTAAGGTCTAATAATAGCTGCACTTCTATATTTAGTTCTTTCATTTGTTCTCTGCTCTGTGTGTGTGTACAGAGAAGTGCTACAAAATAAATGTAGAGAAGAAGAAAACATGTGAGTTAATTAATCAATGACTTGATCAATTAGGACTATTTTTTTTTTTTTTTTTTTTTTTTTTTTTTTATTTATTTCATCGTATACTGATCATTGTGTTTTTAAAATGTTAATGTGGTTTTTAATGTTGATTGTTGTACAGTGTCCTTGGGTGTCCTGAAAGGCGCTTTTAAATAAAATTTATTATTATTATTTATTATTAATCACTGGTTAATGTTTAAAGTATTTTGACAAGCTGACATGACGAACATATGTTCATTTCAGCTCCTTGTTTTCTCTGATGTTGTTCGATGTTCTTTGTGCTAATAAAAAGAAAAAAATCTGTTTCTCTGACAAATGAGCCATTTTATGACATGAACTTGAGTTCAGAGAGATTTTAAATGAGATTTATGTTTCTGAAGTTGTTTAGACAAAAATATGAATCACTTGATAAAACAACTGGGAGACTGAGCAATAAGCAAAATAACAATAAATTGCAGGCCTAGTCCCCATACCATACTGCTGTATATCACAACATGACAAATGTATCCAGAACCAAGCACAAGATATTTAAAGTGATTATCAGTTTATTTAAAGGTCACATATTATCCTCCTTTTCTACAAGTTTCAATAAGTCTCAGAGCTTTCCAGAACATGTCTGTGAGGGTTCTTGTTATAAATCCACTCTGATCCTGTATTTGATCATGCCTATAAACCCCTCTATTTCAGCCCTGCTCAGAACAGGCTGTTTCTGTGTCTGTAGCTTTAAATGTAAATGAGCTGTGTCTGACCACGCCCCTCTAGAAGGGCTTAGGTGGCTCGGGCTTTCTTGCACCATGTTGAATTGTTTGCAGTGAGAATGCAGACTCAGAGGGCAGAACATTCACCTAGCTGTGGGAGTGTCACCCACCTGGGGGAGGGGTTACTGCCCTTTGTGATGTCAGGAAGGGAAAATCTCCAAACAGTCTGTTTGAGCACACATTTTCTGAAGAGGATGGACTTTTCTCATAATTGTGGGGTTTGTAGACAGACTAGGGACACATTAGTCTTAGAAAAATATGGTGAAGTGTATTTTACATCATATGAGACCTTTAACTTTGTTCCACTGTTTTTATAAAGAATTTTGTATTTTATTTACAAGATTTAGAATACAACAATTATTCAACTGTTAATAATAATGTGTCATCGCCCAATCCCTGTGGGTATGTGAGGGCATATGGTAAAGGCAAATGTGTCCATAAGTGCACGAAGCGAAAGTCAGCATGTGTGTGTGTGTGTGTGTGTGTGTTTTTGTGTGTGTGTTAAGAGTGTCCTCATCCTGTTGCCACCCTCTTCAGCAGTTAGAGGACACTCTATAGAGGAGACCGCAGCTTTTCCCTGCAGAGCTCTTTATGATGTTTTTTTCTTTATTTTCAGAGTTAAAAACTTCTTCCGTTTTTAGAAAAATCTCTGCTGGTGTGAAATTTTGCTGGGCCAAAGCTAAGATAACGTTGGTTTTAGTGGGTTATGTTCTTTCCACCTGTTCTGTCCTCAGTCTGATCCATGTCTTTGCATTCTGATGAGCCAGCAAAGGCGCTCAGGCACACAAAGCCGAGCCTGACCTTCTCAGCAAACACTGGGTCGCATAGCCAATGTGCCTGTTTAGCATTAGCAGTAAAGCATGCAGAATGGATCAATCTGTAGCTGGTTTGACCTGGAGGAACATTCATGCCCTCGATACTCTGGCATACCCAAGAACATAATGACACCCAAAATATTGAAGGCTATAAGAGACTATTACACAAACATGAGCAGCTATGTGAGGTTGATCAGAGTCTCTACAGCTGATTGAAGGACAGAAAACAGATCACAGGCCGTTGTTTTCTCCTTAGGGAAACAGGAGCTTTAATTACTGACACACAGAAGCAGGGCGTCTATCACCCTGACAGGTCAGCAATGTATGACTGAGTGTGCGTGGGTGTGTTTGAGAGGCTGAGGGAGAGGCAGAGAGAGAGATATTGAGCTGGCCTTAAAGTTGGAAAACTATCCTACTCAAATAATGTTTTTGCATGAAAGAAGCCATCATTCCCTTTTTTAGGCCAAAAAACTTGAAATTACAGTATCAGTATAAACTCTCTCTCTGCGTAAGAGTTAATAAATAATCTGTCCTCTCTGCTGTTTCACTAGTGGATGCTTAAATGTAACTAAAATGATAAATGTGAGTTGGGATGAGCAGATGATTATGATGTACATAATGTAATTCCTGCTGTTTGAAATCAAGACAATAGCTGTGTCCAAAACTGCAAACTTTCATCCTATTCATACTAAATATGGCGTCACACAATGAGTGTGAAATATGATCCAAAATCATAGTATGCAATTTTGTGTAAGGGAGAAATGCCCGGATACTAGATCAGTCAGAATATTTACATGAAACAGAACGCACTAGTCATACTAACCCAACCCACAACGCAGAGCGGCTTTCAGACTATCTAATCACAGAGCTCGCCAGCAGCATAGAAATAAAAGTAAGTACTGAAATACATTTAATATGTTGCCAAGTAATGAACTGATGCAGATTGTTGTTGAAATCTATTTGCGGACCGACGGTCGCGCTAGCTTGATGCTAGCTTATCCAGCGTAGCTCAGACCGGAAGTACATCATCTGACACGTAGTTTAGTATGTTGTTAACGGCAAACAGTCGGGTTAGGATGCAGTATTGTTTCCGTATGTAGTATGTGGTTTCAGACACAGCCAATAACAAAAAAGAGGTTTAATTATGTGTTGACCTAGCGTGGGATCATGGGAGATGTAGTCTTTATTTTCATGCCACCATCATAATTGTCAAAAAAAAAAAAATCTGTCTGACAAAGTCTGCAAAAATCCTGTTTACAGGTGAGGTTATGTATTCACATTTTACTGATGTTATGTTTAGACAGTCATGTTAATTCATGTTTTATCATTTGAGGCTAATAAAATAGCCACACGTTTTTTGTGGCCCTCCAATATTTTTGATGAATTATCTGAGGTTTCCAGAAGGACAGGCTTCAAATGAAACACACTGTTATAAACATTTGGGATAGAACGGGCTCAAAACTTGACGTAATATAAAACAAATGTCTCTTCGTTTTTAGACATTTCAATGCAGACATGTTTCTTAATATGCCTTTGAATCCAAAGTTATTTTATCTCAAGGACAATATGTCATGAGGTGCTGGTTTAGCTCAGCCTCTTGAGAAGGAGCTCAATGTCCAGAGGCCACAACTCATCGCTGCAGGTTCCACTCAGATCTGAGGCCCTTCCCATATTTCCTGTCTGTTTTTTGGCTTTCCTATCTGATAAAGGCCCAAACATAATCTTTCAAATATTTTGATTATATAGTGAATCAATAAATTCAAATAAATACAAACAATGTCGCTTTGATTATAAAACATGATAAAAACTTGTCTTACCTCTCGTCCAGTCAGGACATGTCGTGCTAGCTTCACCTTGGCGAAATTCCCCTTCCCAATAGTCTTGAGGAGGCGGTAATTGCCAATATGAGGGTGCTCCTCTGTGGAGGTGAGGGAGTTGCGGCATCGCGGCAGGCTGTGGCGACTCGCAGACTTTGTTGGGGGGACGGGGGGCTCCACAAAGCCATCCACCGACGAGTGCTGCAGGAAAGTCATACATGTGGAGATCAGACACTTTCAATTTGTATAAACACCAACAGTATACGTCTCTTAACTTCTCTGCCTTTTTTAGGACACTCGGTAAGTTCAGTTGTTCTTGTCTCTTTCTACACTGGCTCTTCACATACAAACTATGCAGCAAAGTGCTGCAGTGGAGATTTGTGTTTGTGCCAAAGCTAGGATATCCTCTGTGCAAACAAAGATGCACTCATTAACACAGATGACTCAGAAACAAGAAAGGAATCCACTGTGCTAAGTGTGGATGTGTGTGTTTGTCTGAGCACATATCAATACATTTTCTGTGCATGCAGACACACAAAGTGGTACCCTGCTTGAAAAGGACAAAGAGGAGGAGAGAATCAGGTTTCCTCTTCTCTTCCCTCCATGACACCTTAACCTCTTAACCTACAGACCTTATCAGTCACCAGGCAACTTTTGATAAAAGAAAGAGAACTCCTTTGACTTTGTGCCTTTGCGAAAATGTTCTGAGCAAAGTCTAGACTTATCACAATGTTAGCAGCTGAACCCGCAAACAAAAAGTGTCCCTATGATTGGCATGTGAAGGTGAATGAGTAACAGCCTGGTATAAGTACTATGTTGGCACAGACTACCAACAATCTCTACTGGTCCATCTCCACTCCTTTATAACAGCTGCTGATGTCAGTCCAGGTCAGACATCCCATGATCCTTTGCTCCATAGCACCACACCCCAGCCAGAGAATAAAGCGTTGGTCTGGTTACCCAGGCTCCCCTGCTCTCATTTCACGGGGGGGAAATGCTACACCCTGCAGGGTGCGCATCAACCTAAGCTATCACACATCCTGACAGAGGGAGAGCTACACTGCAAGATTCAAACACTTCCTGGTGTGACGGTGTGTATGTGAGAGAGTGAGAGCAAGGAGAAATGCTGATCTGATGCCAGTCATAGTCAGCACCCTCATTTCTAATGCACAGAAAAGCCCTTCCATTACAGAGTGATGATACTACATTGTCTTTAATCATTTAAATCAACTTTAAACCAGATTTTTCATTTAAAAGAATTAATCCTCTGTCACATGTGCCCATACACACAAACACTCTTAGTGTAGCTTACTGTAAGCTATAAGGTGGCACCTGTGCAGGCACAAATCAATACACAAAGTTTGTTTCACTCATTAACTCACAACCTCTGATGTTTCGTCTTCATGAAAGCCAGACCTATAAAGTATAGCACACAACTGTGTAGACCCATAAAAATAAGAAAGCCATGGGAAAGCTTCTTCTATTTTCCTGCACTAAAAGCCACTCGTCTCTCTGAGTAATAAGCTGTTATGCAATGCAGTTCAGCAGCTAGTGGGCCTTGGGGCTGCCTGATGGAGTCAAACAGAGGCAGGATAGGCTGGCCAGCTACTGCCTGTGCTCCTGAGCTGAGTTTTAATAGTCGTCCAGCAGTCCATATCCATGTCTATGAGCCCTACAGCAGAATTAAACTGTGTGAGACAGTTATATTAGAGCACCACTAAACTGATGCATCACTGAACACCAGCAGAGAAGGATCAGATATGATGCAAAATTACATTAGGGGATGTTAAATAGCTTTTGAAAACATTTATTGTGAGGACATTTCGATCACCTGAAGATGACAATGATCCTGCAGGTTCTTATGATGATATAAAGGCCCTATTTTTAGATATGAGAGTAACCTCTGATAGTCGGCTTCTGGCTATTTTCCACTGCTTGTACTTGTAACACAATCTAATTGGAGGCTTTAGCCTGTGCCTCATCTTGTTTCCAGGAAAAAAAAAACCTAGATATGTCAGAGCCTGTCAGCATACACACAGCAGTCCTCGTTTGGACTGATCTCAGCAGAGATATTCATTTTATTACGCTCTTCTTTGTGTGCCTGCGAGAAGCACTTGAGGGAGGGGGGTGGTGGTGGTGGTCGTTCATAAACATTCCTTCACACGAAGTGAATGAGAAATCTGCATATTTTTCTTTAGCCTTTGAATAAATACTTGTCTGTGTGCTGCTCTTCAGTGTCGTGGCAGCAGAACGGTGAATAATAGCACGCTCCCTCCTCCTCCTCCTTAGCACTGAGCGTGCAGTTACAACAGGGCCCAATAGGTGATGGATGTCACATTGCGATGCTACCAAGCGTTGCCATTGAAAAGTAGGGCAACATCCTCCCCCACCCTCCCGAAATATTGACGTTGTGGACCAGAAAATACCGACAGTTGCAAGAGTGGAGCAACTTGATTTCTCCCACAGGCCTCAAATGCAACGTTTTCATTCTCCACATTAACATTCAAGCTTCGCATGTATCGTTAAAGGCAGCATACTGACGCAGTGCGTTGTTACGGCTAGCCTGGTTGTACACAACAACATTTGCAGACATAACCGACATGCACCTCTATTCTGGGTTATTCAAGGCTGCCTGCGTTTTATTCCCGTCAGAGTGGAAAAATAGGCTGAGATCCCATTGATCGAGAAGCTCTGCAACACTAGCAACAAAAGCTCTGCTAAACACGTACCGACCAGTGCCACAATAAAAGCCAAATCCCCGCTATTTATCCAGTTCCCACGTCCGATAACACACCGGCGTCTGAGTACAACAGTAGCCTACTTACATTCTCGGTGTCACGCTCGTTCACCGTGGGCAATGGCGTTCTGGTCGACATCTTGTGTGCTTCACAGGCCGCTCGGCGATGCAGCGGGCTGGGCAGAGCAGAGCAGACACGGCGCGGTGCCTCTGTCCCTCTCTACATCCCTTGTAAACACCGCAAACAGCGGCCCGGGTTTTACCGCAGCATAGCGCGCAGGGTCGAGCCGACACGCCAGATTTTCCTTCTCGGCTTTCGTGCACTTCCCTTCAGGTAGGCAAAAGGCAGACAGAAAAGGAGGAAAGAGAGAGACTGAGTGAGGGAGAGGGGAGGGAGAGAGAGAGAGAGAGAGAAGGGGGGCAGGCCGGGAAGATGCGTCGGTAGCGGACGGGTCTGCGCAGCGCATCTCAAACCTCCCACCAGGAAGGATGGAGAGATCTCTCTCTCTCTCTCTCTCATACACATACACTCCCTTTGTCTGTTCTTTATAGCTCATTATTAGAGTCACCAGAAAACAGTTAGGCACACAGTTGCAACAGTGTCCGCCAGATTTAGACCAAATAAAACTATAGGGCGTGTCAAACCGGTCCAAAGTCATTCTTGTCGATGTCCTAAAAGCCTGAATACAACGTATTGAGGACATATAAGGTGGTTTTGTAATATGGTTAAATTACAGATTATAAAAAAGCTGGAATATTATAAATTAAAACCTTATTCGCATGTATGTTAGAGATGCATTGTTTGTACCATGCTTGACCCAATGGGCTTTTATATAAGGTACAGACGCTCAGTGATTTCCTTCATGTGGTGTTTGAATGTGGTAAACAATGTCCACATAAAGGCCTAGTTCATGAGTAAAGCCTGTCAATCAGGAAACTTGACAGATTATGCCATCTGCTGGTCAACCTCAGCACTAAATTCACAATTTCACCTCCAGTTGTGGTAGATGTGGTGTCTTTTTTCTGTAGACATGTGCCCTGTAGACATACATATCTATAATCAATAATTTGACACTACATAGACTACTACAATCATTTCTCCCTGAGTGAGTAGGGAACAAAAAGATTTTATCTAAATTTAAAGTCATATATTTTGTATTTTTCATTCATGAAATCATCCGGGGTTTTTCATTCACAAATTACACAAAAAATAAATAATTATACAGGAAAGAGTATACAGGTGCAACATAAAAAGAAGAGAAAAAGATATTTTGTAAGATGCATTTTTGGGCTTTTGCTTTTATTTGACAAGACAGTGGAAAGAGGTCGGATTTGAACCTGGGCCATCCGCTTGGAGGACTGTAGCCTCTGTTCATGGGGCCGTCAGCGCTTACACACACTTACAGCCATGATAGCCCTCTTAAAGAAAGAATGATTAAACAGCCTACTGCTGAACCTCCTCCACAAAAGCAACAAAACAGGGTTTTACATTGTTCATTAATATAGTGGCTTTGTCTGGAAAATGTTGCCAAAAGTGAGGTTATTTGAAATAAATATTCTCCCTAATATTGCTGTTTTTTATAAATTAAACTGAACATATAGTATAATATTCACACATTTAAAAATCGATACCATTACAAGTCTCACATTTTTAATCTTTAGGGTTTTCTATTGCTAAATTAACAATTATGTAGGACAAATATTACCAACAATATTGTTGAATGTATTATTTTTTCTGGGTGTGGTAATGCCAATATGACATGTACAGGACGTTGTGCATACACGGTTTGTCCACTAGGTGTCAGGCTGCACTAGCATTACATTGCACATTTGCATTCTAAGACATGCGGGGCCTTGAACAAATAATGACATTGCTCATCTTTTTATCAGCTGTTATCCTTTGTCTCATGGATGTCATGGTGGTTCTGTCATGTCGTGTTTACAGAGGAACAAGCGCTGCAACAGGAGGTTAACGTCCATCACCAAATCTCTTGTGTGAGATGTCAAGTCTTCTTCGTCTCTGCAGTATTATTGTGGGATTCATGCAGACAGAGCACCTTCCTGGCTGTTACATGACTGATGGTTTGTCTCAAACAACAGAGAGGCCCCAGTTATAACAATGGACACAGCATGACATAACGTATCACAATAACTGATGGATATGAGACCTGAAAGCCACTGAGAACATGAGGTCTGTTTTTGTGGTTTTGAGGAATCTTTAAGACCACTAGCTTCTTTCCCACATCAGCAGATTCAGGTTAGAGTTCTCAGATGAATTCTCTGAAAAGCTTTCGACTCAATACATTTTTAAACCAGAAAAATGAGAGATACTGTAAGATGGTTCAGCAAAACAAAAAGTTATCCAACACTCAATGTTGGCATGTGGATGGGCATTTTTGGAATTCTGCATCTGATCCCAGCATGGAACGGGTCCCAACGTAGCAGATTTTATCCTCTCTGAGCCCGAACAACTGGGACCAGCTAGATACCCCCGCAAGATACATCCTCTTTCTACGAATAGTGAGATATTTGGCTCTTTTTTGCTGTATTTTTTGCTCTATTTTAGATTCGGTAACATTTACACAATTTTAGGTGTGTTTTTTTTTAATTCATATTAACACAATGAATTCATTAGATTATTGTCTTATTTGTGCTCATTATAGTGACTGACTTGTTCTCTTGGAATTATCAGTTGAGTGCTGAGGTCTTCTCATGTGCTAAAGTAATGAAGCATTTTTAGACAGAGCACAGTCTTCGTGCTTTGGATTTGCATTCGGTACCTGAGTTGCACTGCTGTGGAATGTAATGGGCACTGACACTGGTTTAATGAGTGCATGTACACCCAGGGCCAAATGCAATTACATGCTCTCACAGGCACCCATCAAAAAAGAGGCAGCTGTTAACCGCCATTCATCCCGGATGGTCATGCAGTTAGTTGTATTTGCAGGACGGGGTGAAAGGACAGGGGGTAGAAAGACAGAAAGAAGGGGGGGGGCTAAAGTTATTACGAGAAAGATGCTGTGCAGTAGCATCTGTCAGCATTGGCACTTTACCACTGCTGTTTTAGCCTGACTCAGTCTCACCAGTGAAAGTCAACCCCCGCTTTCCAGTCCGTAACAGTGTTTGCACACATCCTGCTGGACTGTGGGAAATACCATGAGCAGCCTCGTCAGGAAGAAGGATGTTTTGTAGAGTTTTGCATGTTCACATTAACCCCCTTGTTTGTGCCTCTCCTGTATTAACATTACATGTGATTACTGTCCTAAGCATACATTTCTCTGATAAATAGAATGATGCTGGAGATGTTTGATGTACCCTTAAGGCCGTTTAATCATCAACGAATATTATCTTAAAGAAACAATATTTCATCACCTTCATGATAAAGAAAAAAGATTTAATGCAACCTTCCCTATCCAGGTAGTGGAAATGACTCTTTGTGCAACACACACAAATGAAGAGGAAGTAATTATTTTGTACAAAAATAGAAAAGATAGGATTGTAGTGTTGGATTCAATGGGAAAAATATCACATTAAAGCAGCAGCACAAGATATATATTTTTTTCCATACTCTTCTTCCTTGACAATACATTACCCCAAATGCAAATTGCTCGCCAAAAGTCCTGTTGCAACAGAGGTGTAGTTAACTCCCCTCTTTGTGCTCGACACTTTAAGTAGAGTTTGGGTTTTTATTTCAAACATGCAGATTCAGCAGCAACAGATGCTGACTCAGGCGACATCTCTTGAGGTAAAAAAAAAATGTCTTGTGTATGCGGCCGATCCCATCAAAACCTGTAAACTGACTTTTATAAGTAAAATAGTCCTCATTTAAGCACACATATTCAATTGTGGATGCCATATATTCTGGTAATTAGAAAAATGGAGTTGCAAATTGGGTAAGGGTCAAAACTCTTCAAATATCAAACAACAGACTATTTATTTTCTTTAATTATGCAACATTGCAGTGTATTTTTTTGAGAAACTGTTTCTGACCTCTGTGACTTAAGTTTGAAGTGTTTAATCTGTTGCTAGCTAATGGTGGACTCATCTGGTGTAGCACGAAATACAAAAGGAACAAGAGCAAACATGACCAGTGTTCAATTACTCCTGTCACAACACATGTTGAAGTTGTAGTCACAACACTAATGATCAATTTTATCTAAAAGCATGAAAAACAATTGCAAATTAGAAGTCATCAGCAGACATTCCTGCTTCAGAAACCTGTTAACTGCACACCTTACAAGGCAGAGCTTGCAGTCGGCTGTCTGCTCTGACAAGTCAATAAAACCCACTGGTATGCTGAACATTTTTGGAAAGGCAAGATAGATATGAGGCTGCTGTGGAATTTGATCAGGCACCAAGCCAGCCTTCTGTTCATTACAGAGCTCTCCAGCAGCAACACACCCTCCTGGTGAGCACTCCTCGACCTGAGCAAAAGTATTACTGACTGGCACGTCAAGAGCCCGCGCCCACCCCTCTGCCTCCCCTCATCTGCCTCTCTTCATGGCTGTCAAACACATGCCTGTGCTGACTGCTCACACACTTTACATACAGTATACATCATGTTCTTCGACTCTCTCTTGATTTCTCTCCAAAGTTTCACGGGGAGGGATGGCAGGAGGGTGGAAAATATGAAAAGGCTTCAAAAATCCGGGGCAGATGTGAGCTGACGGGGCAGGAGAGATGGAAGTGGATAAATCGTTTGAAGCAGGAATCTCAAGATTCTGCTGCAAAACTGTGTCTTAATACCAACTTTTTTTTTTAACAGGTTGAGTTATGTCGGTTTAACAGAGTGATGCAATTCATTTTATGCAAACAGTTCTTATATTTTGGGAGACTGGTGAGGCCTCCTTTTAGCCTGAGATAAAGTTGGAAAACATTTTCTTACAGAATGAGGACATTAGGAATGTATTTCTAATAGACCAAAGAATTACAGAAAATAATACCTGTGTCAATATTTATCTGGGCTCCTAACTGGCTATTTAGGACAGACTTGAAATATTATGCACCTAAATTATCTGCAGCTCAGTATGGGTAGGACTTCCATGAAGCTTGCTCTTAAATAACCTTGACTTGGGACTAATCAAAGCCCATTTCTAGCCCTGAGGCTTTTACAATGATTTGGTAATTATTTCAATGAATAATACATCAGTACAAAATCATTAACAGGGAGAACATATTTCTCATCAGGTTTTTAATAATCATTTGGCTGGTTTTCCTCCTCCTTCACCATGATACTTGCTTTCCCTATTTGGCTAGCGACTCGGTACATCGAATGATGAACAGTCCCAATATTCATAGCGGTTTAAGCACAGGTGTTACCTCAAACATCAACAAGGCTCTGTTCTACTCAAGTGTTTTTGTGAGTCATGATAGAGTGACAGTGACGCAGCACACACAAGGCGAGCACCCTGAAACTAAATACAGCCATCATTTATTTTTCCTAAAGCCTCTTTGAAATAATAAACATGCATAAAGATATCAAAGTTGAGGGTCTCATTAAGCATGAGGCAGGATCCAAGTTAAAATAAACATTTTAATATTGTTAAAAAAACAATTCATTTGGAGGACGCATGGGCTCTGCGGAATTAAAATGATGCATTACAATCAGCCACCACACTATCCATATAATAACCAGCAGCTAGCATATTGTTAGCTGGGATGCTTCTTTTTCCACAAAGCAATGCATGCAGTGTTAAATAGCTCTGTAGATTGAGCTTGTGGTAAAACACTATGAAGCTAAGCTCCCCTTGTTGACACTCAAAGACGCCCTGCATAGCGTTACCTATATAAAGATGAGTTTGTGAAAAAAAAGTGTAATTCATGTTATTAATATCCAAGCGTGACCGTGCACAATTCAAACCCATTATGAGGAAATTTTACACTCATTTAAATGACAATGTTTGGAATTTTTAATCAATAAAATTCAATTTTTTGTATTCTTACTATTCACAATAGCCTTAATAAAGTAGGCTAGTTAGAAGCCTGTTGTGACTTTTGTGTGGCTTATTCTGTCACACATAAAGGCCTGTTAAAAAGGCCCGGCTTACTCACACAGGTGTGTTCAGTTATCCTTGATTACATCTCTGCTCAGGTCGAAGATGGACACAACACGTTAGAAACAAAAAGTTTAGGTTATAAAGGTGTTAGCTGTCCTCTGGCCTTAAAGGTGCAAAACAACTAACAGGTGTTGGAGAGAGGTGCCAATCAAGCAGAGTCTGAACATGCCCACACAGTCCAGAGAGTACTAATTAAGTAATGTAAGTGAAAACACCTGTGTGGATCACAAGTGTGAGGGTAAGCTTTGATGCAGCTGCTTCCTCACAGTGTGGTAGCGACTAGAGAGTGATAAGGAGTGCATCTTATTCCACCAAACGCCTTGAATTCTTCATGCAATAACTAAAATTATTTTCTTGCAATATCTCCTTCTCAGATATTCCTCTGTTTCTGTTAAGTGTGGCACTTCAGTCTTTCATTATTTGCATGCATGACCATTAGCTAACTGTATGTGTTGCCTAGCTTGTTTGTGTACAATTGCAACAGATCAAAATAAATCAACATGCACTTAGAGGTTGCTGTGGCTTAACTTGATGCTTTCTAGGTCCAGGATACTTCATCTTTAGTCCCAGCAGCTGCTGCTCTTTGTACCAGGCCCACTGAGGAGAAATAACTTGTATCATAAAAGGCAATGCATTTACTGTTACTGTACGGGGATAATTATGATCCTTGTATATCATGTTTTCCCTTGTAATTATGCCATAATTCAAAGGCTTTCCTGGCGAGCCATAATCTGACAGGTTCCTCATCATATAACAAACTTCTCTGAGGAGCGGGCCTATTAATTGTCAGGATTTAATTACATTCACAACACCCCGAGGGCCCGTCTCGTTTTGTCATCTCAGACTTACTGCTCCAAACTATAATTAGAAATGGTAATCACACAGGTATGGACCTCCAGGATTTATTTTTCAGCCCGACTGGAGGCTGATTGAAACAACATCTGTGGTTGAGCACCAGGCCATGTTTACAACCTGGCACGTGTTCAATAACCACATGCAGTGGCACTGGGCAACATCATACCAACAGTGTTCACCATTTACATACACAAACGTGCACACATGGGCTGTGGTTCTGCTAATTTGTTTGGCATGTGTATTTTCGTGTTAGCTTGAGAGTTTCTTGAGTGGCGTGCATGCATGTGAAAGTTTGTTTCCCTGTGAGTGCCCTCCTATGCTTGTGCCACCCTCATGCGACACTTTCTGCCAGTGTTAACAAGTGACCTCATCTCATTATGGCTTTCCGATCTCAAATGCCATCCAATAAACTTCTCATTTCTCACCTCTTCATGCACTCTCTCGCTCCATTAAAACACCCCTTACCTTTCTCTCTGACACCCACTCAAAAAGAGCTAAAGACAGGCAGAGGAGCGCATTGAGTAACATTACACTATGAAGTGAGTGTGAGACACTTCCTTGTGAGAAGTGATTAATCATTTCAGTTTAAACAACATTTAGGTAATGCAGGTTCTGCTTCCAACCTGGATAAATCAATTTATGTAACACTGTTGCACAACAAAGATTAGAACATCATCTTATTCTTGGGTTTTAGTGACAAGTTTTTGGGCCAAACTTTGTTTTAGGGATGAAAATGTTGGTCTGTTGCTTATTTTTGTGGTGTGTTGGTTTACAAATATTGTGTGGAATATGATGACATTTTATACTGCGGAAAAGCTTGAGTGTAGACTGATTGGATGGCCTGTCAGTTCTAATTTACAGTGAAACATTCAACATTGGGGCGCAGTGGTTAGAGCGTGTGGTGCATGTACGGAGGCAATCCTCCAAGCGGGCAGCCCGGGTTCAAATCTGACCTGTGGCTCCTTTCCCGCATGTCATCCCCCACTCTCTCTCTCCCTGATTTCTGACTCTATCCACTGTCCTGTCTTTCTAATAAAGGCACAAAAAGCGAAAAATAAATCTAGAAACATGCAACATTGTTTGTCAAACATTTGCATGTAAAATTTACCAAAAGGAACAAGCCCCACAAACACAGATGAGAGGTCAAGCTCAGACAGCTAGCACCTAGCTAGCACCTCCTATCTCTCACTTAGCACCACCACTCAACCAATTATGCAAAACTCTTGTCAATGATTGATACAAATTATACCCATTTCACAGCAGTAACAAATAGATCAAATTACACCGGCTTCAGAATAACGGCGGTGTCACCAAACAGCAGTGTGTTTTGGTTTAAAGGCTGGTGCTCAAGGGCGACACTGGATCAAAAAGTCGCACATTCTTCCTTTAACTAGCAGCTGCTTACCAACTGTAGCTTACCCCTTAGCCTTGTTAGGTTAGGAACACAGAAAATGATTGAGGTAGCATACTTTTTGCTCTGGATATAACTAACAAAATGTATGCGACTCATTCAGACAATCGTCTTTTTCTTTCTCCTCATAATCCAGCATGTTTAACACCCTGAAGGCCTCCACACATTCATTTCATATAGATAATACAAGTTAGGTTTATAATCAGCTGATTAGTTCACACATTAAAAGCTTTTGTTATTTCACTGAATCCATTTGACATTTTTGTTTCCTCATTGCCAAGACCAACTCATTTATGTTGTCCCACACAGGCTTTCCCACTTTCAACGAACCAACCAATCAAATGGCCAAAGCAGTAAAGGTAATCGCGGATCACCGCAGGGCTTTGAGGTTGAGTTTCGGTAACTGAATGCAAGTGAAAATATGTTTGTTTCGACTGTATGCTTCACATAAAACATAAAATTACAATAAGAAAGGTTCACGGGGAATTCAAAAACAGTTTTAAAAAACAGAATTACATTCCCTTTATGCTTCACTAGAAAAAAATGTTTTTTTTATGAAACTTCTGTATCACTTGTAAGACAGCAGCAGAACAAACAGTAGGCTTACTCAATGTTAACCTGTAAAAATATCTAATCTTAAGGCTTTATTACAGTTTACAAAACTGGGGGTTTCCTGGTTGGTTAAGCTTTTCTATTCTGCTACAGTGTATCTGTTGGCTGAGGAGATTAGTAATGCAGGTGGAGTGCATTCATTACCTCAGGGGAATAACAAACCTGACCTCTACATTTCTTATGCAATACAAAGAACAATTACTTTACTGTACATGAGGAAATCTCTATTTGCTTTCTGAAAACAAGACAGTGTAACTATGATTGTTTAGTACTAAAATCTCTTTAAGATCAGATATCTGATAACAAGTCCAGATTAAAACAGTTAAAAAAGAGGGACTGTTATTGCATCACAGGAGTATAGTGAGGTGATGACATGGGGCAACACAAACTCAACTTACTTAACTTTCAGGACTTTTTTTTTCTTTTCCAAGATCTTCATCCAGCTTTTGTTTTGATCAATTTCAGTGATCAATGAAATGTCTTGCTACACGCAGGGATATTAAGTTAATGATTTTCACTGTTTCCCTGAGTGGAATATTGATCATGAAAACAAGAACCTGAAAATGCTACTCTTCTTATAAAGTTCAGCACATGGGTGAGTCACAGAAAAATTGGGTGAGCAATGTTTTCTCCTTGGGGTTGAATCATGCACAAACAGCAAAAAACACAGAGTCCCAATGAAGATGGGGTTAGGGGAGCAATGACACATAATGTATCATCTTACAAGTCCCCACAGTGCTCCAACTAAAGCTCTACACAGCAGAATGATTGAGTAACAACTTACCATAAAACCACTCCCAACCAGTTTCACATCTAAATAAGCCATGTGTGTGAGTGTGTCTTTATGTGTGTGCAGGCTTCACATTTGTCCCTCAGCACACTATATGACTACATCCCCTCTGGAGCTCTTTAAATAAGATAGATATGATGGCTAGGGCATCATGTTCACTGCATTTATCATTGCTATATTCCGATGAAATCATCCTCACCTTTTCCAAAAAGCATGGAAAAATCAGCGAAGCATTTCACACAACTGCTGCAATTTCCATTCAACTGTAAATAAAGTCAGATCTTGTTGCAGGGCTGCACTTCAGATGGGAATTTTTTACACATTTGTTGTTGTTTTTTCTCTTTTCTTTTAGATATTAAAAATAAAAAAAACACCTAGTCCCATTTATCCATGAAATTTTATTCAACATAACTTTTGCTCTCAGAGTACAATCAATACAAGATACGTATGACAAAATAGACTTTAAATAGAAGCGATAAACATTAAGGCATTTTAATGAAGGAAGTTGACAGTCTCGATAAGTTTAGTGTACATTTTTTTGTGTTTATACCTCTAAGGCACTATGGCATGCTCACTGCTGTAACCACATAAAAGACCAAAGACATGTAAAAAAAAAAAAAAAAAAAAAAAAGGTGACAATGTTTTGGTTTTCATGCGGTTTTCAGTGCTGTGTGTCCACAGTGTGAAGTGTTTCAGAAATACGCCAGAGCAGACACGTGGAGTCATGAAAGGCAAAGCAGGTAGTGAGAGATTTTTCATCCTGCCAAAAGTGTGGTGGCATTGTATTAACACTTTAATAATCCCCTGTGTCACACATGAACCAGCTACAGGGGAAAGAGCTGTAATTATGTTTATCACGCAAGCCAGCCTGGTGCCAGTGTGACTTCTAGACTGGGACCGACATTAGAAAGCTGTTCCTCGGGAGAATCAAAGTGGCACCAAAGAGAGGTTGACTGGCAAAGGTGTGTTGCGAAAGCCGTCATTTCTCTGTTAATGCCTCTGCGACGCAGGGATGGCATCACAGAAACACATAAAACAGCTCGACCTCCAATAAAACTCCTTCTCACTCTTTCCCTTTCTCAGTGGTTCACACTTTGACTTTCTTGCATGCATAAACAAAGACAGGGACACACACTCACACAAACATCCACACACACATACACACAGATTTTTTTTTTTTAGCTTGGTATGTACATGACTGTACTGTGAGTACTCGGACTCTCTAGGACTCTCTCAACTTACAGACAAGTTCCCTCCCTTTACACTTCTGAACTGCTCTGGACTCTCAGGAAATTATTACTCACGAGTAACTCTGTACAGAAACTTGCACTAACAGTGTTGCGCAGCAGTTTTATACTCAACATTTATCAACAGAAGCGATGATTTACATGGTCAAAAGCTGCTCATATTGGATATTCATCATGTACATTTCTATAAAAAATACGATTTCCCTACAACAGATTGCTCCACTGATGCACACAGATTATAGTAAGCAGTTTTGGTTTGTAGTAAGTGATAATTGTACGTAATTCTGCATCAAAGATCCATCACAGATAGGAAATGTGTCCACTGGGCCTCTTTGCCTGAGTGCCATCAGTAGTTTTTTCTACGAAAGTAGAAAACAACCACTTCAAGTGAAAACGCTGCTCCCTGCATCTTTCTTATGTTCACTTCAGGCACTAAAAGTGAGACATATTTGGACTCTTTAGATTTAAAGTATAACTGTTGAAGCAACTGTGAGGAAAATGTATTCCCTCTCGATTTTAGAGGCCTATTTGGACACAGCGGTATGTCTTATCTCTTTGCCGATCCTGTACTGTACATATGTGCTAATGTATGTGTTATTTGTACTTTGTAAATTGAGGGTTTTTTAACAGTTAAAAACTTGTCGTAGGAGGTTTAAGTGCTGTTGTTCAAACACAAAGCCTGGTTTTTCAGAAACTAAAACCCTTCATCGTGATGCATCCCAGGTCCTCGAGAGAAAAGATGCCCAGTGGTCACATAACAGTGTGGACTTGTCTGCTACAAAAAAGCCTATTTTAACTGCTGTGCTGCTTTATGAGTCTGGCTATGTCAGCCTGTGTTATATGTTGTATGCATATTGTATGAAAATGAACAGTATGTTTTGCTGGCATCATTTGTGTTACACTGCTGTTTGTTGAACCAGAGTTATTTAGGCCGCTGTTAATTGCGGTGCTCAGAAGGCGTACGGCCCGACTATGATGGTGAGCCGCAGCAGTGAGTTGGAACGGTAGTTCATTGACAGATGTTGAGTGATCATCTCCAGATCCACCACATACTCCCTGGGGCCAGTCAGAGGCTTGGTTAGCACCAGCATGGCGCTCACATTGCTGGAACGCTGCAAGAAAATAGGATCACACAATATCTAAGTATGTTTCTTTACAATTTACCAGTGAGAAGATATATTTTGTTTAAAGCCAATGTTTGCCTGCTGCCATTAGCATGTAGCTTAACCCACACTGAGCCGGTAACATATTACCTTGGCTATCAAACACAAGTATGTTAGGCATTGTCACTGGCATAAGCAACAAGCCTCAAAGAGTCGTTAGCATTTTTTTTTTAAACTATTTTGATTAGCAAAAGGTGGGGAAAATATTATTTTAACTAAATGCTTAACAGCAGCATGTAAGCAATGCCATTGTGGGTATGGCATAGCTTGACTCTTGGTCTTCAGTGCCAACATTACTGACATCATTACTGCTGTGTTACAGGTGCCATGTGTTGATATAATATCAGGTTGGGTAACTGAACAAGATGGCGTGAGGGGGACAATAATTGTAAACAACATAACCAAAAAAGTTAATGGCTTCAACTTGAAACAGCCGATTATGACAGCTTCAGAACAGTTTAGTTGTTCATCTCTGCTCATTAGTTATTTTTAGGCTATCTTTGCCTTTATTTGATAGGAAAGCTGAAGCGATGGAGAGAGTGGGGGATGACATGCAGCAAACGGCCGTGGTTGGTTCTGAACTCACGGCCGCTGTGACGAGACACGAGACTCCGTACATGAGGCGCGCAACATAACTGCTAGGCTACCAAGTGCCCCATCATTATCCCCTTTTACACCTTCCCCCATCTTTTTATAAAACACAAAAACATAATTCTAACTTACACGCAGGAAAAACTCTCCTGCTTCATTGCCAGCTTTGATCCTGAAGGTATTGTGTGTGTTGGCGTAGATGTTGGTGGCCTGAATCTGGAAGACGTCCGCTGGCACCGTCCGCTCTGCCTGGATGCTCATGTATTTGTAGACAATTGATGGAAGAAGACCTGTGCACTCTGCCGGAGACCTGCAGATACAGCGACTGCAAACACACAATTACAATCATCTCTATGAAAAAAGCTGCTTTGACTACAGTGAAACTTAAGCACTTGATAATGTTTACTTACTTTTCAGAGGTTTTGACATAAGGCGCCTCGCAGGGGTTTCTGGGATAACAGCGGAAGCCTCCGTAATAGTTCCAGCACATTTCATCATCTTGGCAGTTATGGGTCCCCGTCTCACACTCATTTATGTCTGGTGATTGGCAGAGTGACAGAGAAGGAGAGAGAAAAAGTACTGAATAGTCAAAAAAAGCATTGGATTACAATGCTAGTGTCCCCCACATCCAAAAAACACAAAACTCTAAACGCTTCATGACACAGAGCTATGAAAACACGGTCAAAGTTCAAGAGGAGTACCATTTGGGAAAAGTGTTTTCAAATTGTAACTTTATTTCTAACAGCTGTGGAGATGCAAAGAAACACAAGAGGGAAGCCTGCACATTTGTTGTTGAGGGAAGCCCCCAATTCAACCCCATACAGGCCTAACTGCTGTGCTTTTCCTGCTGCGTGATGAAAATAACCCCATCAAACATGCCCCAAACCACAGGGCTATTTCTGGCACAGCAACCTGGATTCATCACCAAAAGGTCCCTTCATGGTTCCCCCTGTAAAACCTGCACCTGACTGAGGGGGGAGAGGAAAAAATAACAGCTCCCTCTTTGAGCAAGCACCGGAGCTTCAAATAAATCCACTTCAAGAAACCATCATCATGCATATAAATTCACAGAGGTGGCAACACAAAGTTGCTGTGTTTATGTTGCTTATCCTTTCCACTTTTCCATGATAGTAACCAGGCTGAGAGCGGCTTTCATCCTTACTTGAGAGGTAGAATAGATGATGATAGCAAAAAATGATTTAGTTATCTTCACAGAGCTGTTAGAGATAGATAGGAGGGTTGGAGGAAAAGAGGAACTTTGTTGTGAGTATGAAAACAGAGAAGAAGAAATAGATGAACAAATCAACTAAAGATAGATAAAAGAAAGATTTATGGAAGGATAGTGCAATGAATGAAGGAGAACTGTTGTACCTTGACACAACCTGTTTCCCTGGAGCTGATATCCATCTGGACACTCACAGGAGTAACTTCCTGGGCTGTTGATACACTGGTACTGACACATGTAGCTGGAGAAGCTGCACTCATCAATGTCTGTACAGAAAATATGAATACACATAAATATGAGGGAAAGAAATGTAATAATTCTTTGATCTAACAATGTTTTTGTCACTATGTTTTTGAGTGTTTGCATGTGTATCCACCTTGGCATGAGACAGAGTCCTGTGCGAGCTCGTAGCCCTGGTCACACTGGCAAAGGAAGGAGCCAATCAGGTTGTAGCAGTGGTGCTGACAGGGACTCTGCACATCACATTCATTCACATCTGGAATGAAAGACAATCTTTTACATACTAATGATTCACAATAAAAAAATTGTTTTTTCTTGTTATGTGTGATTTATGTACAATTTCAGATTATAACAAATATTTCCGGTGCCTTTGTCTATCAACCTGTTTCCATCATGTCTTTCACAGCAATGAATATGAACACAATGTTACCATAACAGACCGGACAACACAGTAACTATAAATACTTTCTAATTGGCTCATTTATTTCCAGTCTGCAGATTTGGCTTTCCCACTACAGATTCAAGGTGAGTAAATAAGAGACACGAATAAACACATGTAACAGCAAAGCTGGAAGCAGGTTGAAGGTTTTGATGGATTTCTAAAATGTTTCTTTAAGATATAAACTGTTCTCTATCACAGCACAATAACTTCCTTTAGCTTCAGCTGAAGATTTGCTGTGTGGGTTCTCATGATAGGTGAAAGTTTCAAGGCGATAAAAACACATTTGTTTTGTTAAAGCCATAGCTGACCTTAAAATATCTAAATGGTAAATGCAATTGAGCTTGTATTGCGCTTTTCTAGTCTTCTGACAATTTAAAGCATTTTTTACACCGCATGGCACACCTACCCATTCACACACTGATGGCAGAGGTTTCTATGTAAAGTGACTGTCAGAAGTAACTAATCCCATTCATACGCCGCAGACGGAGCAGCAGTAGCAATTCTGGTTAAATGTCTTTCCCAAGGACACATCGGACATGTTGCTGCAGGAGCTGGGGATCGAACCTCCAACCTTTGGGTTGAGAGACGATCGACTCTACCAACTGGGCCACAGCTGCCCTATCTGCATCTTGAGAAAAGTTAGGAAGGAGCAAAGCTTGGTAGTGTTAACATGCGACTTTGGAAGCTAAACCTGAGCTGACATCCCCTGAGATAAAAAGCTTTTCATGCTCTTTGGTCTACTTTTATTTTTTACTTGATATATGACTGTTTTTCTTTTTTTAGATATTTATTTTTGGGCTTTTTTGGCCTTTATTGGAGAGATAGGACAGTGGATAGAGATGGAAATCAGGGAGAGAGAGTGGGGACTGATATGCGGGAAAGGAGCGACAGGCCGGACCCGAACCTGGGTCGCCCACGCTGAGGACCATAGCCTCCATACATGGGACGCGCGATTTGGAGAAATATAACTGCTGGTTGGTTTCTAACATTTTATGTTAAATCACAACCACAACTGTTAAAGTCAGTCCGGCAAGAGTTTATGTGGATATTCATTCGACACTAACAGCAGCTTGCCTCGGAAAAACAAACACTAATAAAGCAGTGTTACAAAAGAGGGAGTGATGTTCGGAATATCAAAATATCACACTGCGACGATTCATTCGTGTGCACCAGCCTGCAGGCCGTGTGCCGATAATAATCAGTAATGGTTATGAGAATACCAGCAGCGATGGAGTGATGCACCTCTTAAGATTCCCAGTGATGTTTTTCACATATATCAGCACTAATGAAATGTGTCTTATTAGCTTGGTCAGAACTAACTGATGCATTAAGCAAAATTATTCCTTTAATTTGATACTGTACACATAAACACACATGCACACATGTTACATGTTACAGGGACTTACCCACACAGCTGTGGTTGTTGCTGGCCAACTTGTGACCTGCGTTGCACTCACAGTAGTATGAGCCCTGTGTGTTCACACATCGGTGCATGCAATAGTGGGTCAGGGCACACTCGTCTCTGTCTGCAGGAACACACAAACACATACAGGAGACTTGTTAATATGTGGGATGTAAAAAAAAAAACCTTTAAAGGGGCTTTTTCAAAAGCTCGACACAAGTTTTGATCATAGAAAGTGAGGAGAAAATGTATTCTGCTCACCTACACAGTGATCTCCATTCCTCTGGTAACCTGGTTGACACTGGCAGATGTAGGCACCTCTGGTGTTGTAGCACGTCTGGTCGGGTCCACATGTGTGTCTACCTGTTGCACATTCATCTATGTCTGCAAAATACACACACGAAAAAAATCCCACACTGAGAGGAAGCTGCGTCAAGTTAATGCCTTATGTGTGCAGGAACATATGGCAGACAAAAGCAAAGCAACATGTCTGGGCTGTATGTACTCTGTGATCTGTGATGTGTGAACTGTTTTCCACAAACAGTAAAAACGTGTGATCACCGCCACCATCACATCACACACATGGGCATAAACACACATGTTCACACAGAGGGCAGGCGATTAAATAAAGAGGGCTTTTATTCAGCAGCTCCGGGTGCAGGGGAAACACAGATCCTATCTTCTACAAACAGGACAGCTCCTTAAAGGGGGGAGTGTGTGCGTGCGTGCCTGCGTGAGTGCGTGCGTGCGTGCGTGCGTGCGTGCGTGCGTGCGTGCGTGTGTGCGTGTGTGCGTGCGTGCGTGCGTGCGTGCGTGCGTGCGTGCGTGCGTGCGTGCGTGCGTGCGTGCGTGTGTGCGTGTATGTGTATGTGTGTTTGAGAGAGAAATAGAACTCAACTGATAAGTCTTGTGCTAAGTCTTGTGCTTTCTACCTTAACGCCTCGGTTTCTCAACAGACATCCATCAACCCAAAAACACACAGATCTGGACACATGCCCTCCCTATCTCTCATCCTGTCATTAATACGTTATATAACATGATAACTGTTGGTTGATGAAGCATAAAGGAACAAAGCTTCTGCCAAAATGATGCTACATTGCAAAAAACATTTTTATTTCTGTGTAAAAAAAACTACACCGTTAACAACTCACCAAATGCATCACTGGAAAACTCAAAAGTTAGTGCCAACATGTTTAGACAGATTAATACTATACGTATGATAAGAAGTGAAAGTGTTGGGACCATGAGGTATTATGAAGGTTAGTGTTAATACCTCCAAAATAACATTTCCTCCAAGTTTTATCCAAAAAAAAGTACTTTAATAACAGCAGTGAAAATATTCTCCTTTTTTATGTAAATCCAAAAAACACTTTCTCAATTTTGGTTTGGCTTATTTTCCCTAAACTCCCATCTTTCTCTTTCTCCCCCACACACACTACAAATATGCCCATACTGTACACTCTCATCCCTGTGGGCCCACCAGCAGTCCTCTTGGGTGGTCTGACACAACCCATCATATGCAGACAGCCAGTGGGCATCAGTTTAAAAGCATGACAGACAGTTATCCTCAATACCACACACAGAAAAGGAGGAGGGGAGCTATGATTTTTATTTTGTCTTTTGAGACATTCCCAACCAAACTAGTCAGAGTGAAGAACCTAAAGTTGTACAGAGATACATAATCATAGTTTCCAACATCTTCTATACCCACACACAAACTAAAAAGAAAAAACAACAAAAAATAAAAAGAGAATAGATGATGTTGGTGGCAACAACTTGCTTATCGCTAAAACCAGCAACTAGGATGCTAATGGCCAACGCGGTGTTGGTAAACATGGAGGACAATGAGGTCGAAGAAGAGGACTTGCCAAACAAGCTGCATTGTTTTGGAGGTTTGCATCATGAACTGAATGTTAACTGTCATTTGCTGTGTGCCTAATGCTAAGATAGCTACAGCAGGCAGGTAACTGCTAATTAGCTGAGTTTGTGTATTGTTGTTTCCATAGTTACGCAGGACAAATCTGCTTTAACTTGTCCAAATCTAGTCAGTGGAAAAGTTGTTTTTTTTGGCCAACGTTGAAGTGTTATAAATCCACAGATATTTGGGATCTTGATACATGATTGCATTAGATTTTTTCATAATTAACGTAGGGTATTAATCGTGCTTGCATTTTACTTTCAGTCAGTGCAGTCATATTCTATATCCAAGGTAATCCAATCTTGTTTTTGGTATTTATTCTTTGTCGCATCATTGTTGCAAAATCATTTATCAGCAGCTCATCCCATTCACAAATCCATTGTGCCACTGCTGTATGCCAGTCCCATAGTCTACTACAGGATCCAGGTGTACTGAGGGGGACAGAAGGGAAGCTATCTTCACTCCTTTGAGGAAATAATGAGAAGATAGCTATAATGTGCTTATCTCCATGTTCACAGTGATAAGATGGACTCCCTACATTAGGGACAAAAGCGGGGGCTTTTCTTAACATGAGAGACAACAGGTGCAAGACACATACAGAGAGGAATGCACAGACACGGCTTGTTTCTCACTGACCCGTTAAGTAAAGGACAGAGATAAAAGCAGTGTTGATCTGACAAATCTACACTCTGATGTGGCTTGAAAGGCATCTGGGAGAGTGCACCAGCAAATAGCAACAAGCGTCAGAGAGAAACCAGATGCTTTGAATACAGCAGAAGAATCAAGCCTTTGGATACTAATCCACCTGCAACAACCCGGGGGGCCTTCGTGACATGTCTGTTAAATAAAAGCTCTACATTTCAGGCTCTGGGAGTTACCTAACCTAAGAGTTCACCTCTTAGGTTAAACATTTTAATTTGTCCAGATGTGAACAAAATATTTCCCCATGAGTCTTGGAAAGAATCAGGTGCACATATACATCTACAATCAAAATGAATTGTTCTGGGTTCACCAGGCTACGTCTGTCTAGTATCAGTACTGTCTGAAATCATCCCTTCATTAATCAGTTCATTGTAAATACCAGGTCTTATGTGCATGCCAGGGCACTGCCATTCCTGTACTAAACATAATGTGGCACATAGACCTCCTACATGTTGACACAGCAGTTGGCCTCAGACATAAGCAACACAAGCTAGATAGTTTGTCAGAGAAAAAACTAGAAATAAAATTCGGTTTACATTGGAGCCTGACCCATAAATCTGTTTTGGGATATTTTTGAGCCGATATTGACGGATCACAAATATACTAGTATTTGTGTTTATTATTATCTATATGCCTAGGTTTTTTAGAAAGCATTTCACAGTTAATTTCTTGAGTGATTTTGAAATGATGTCATCGCAAATCATGACCAGAAAAGCATGCTTTCAATCTACTGTTAACATTACTCTCAGAACTGACTACAGCACATGAAGCAAAAATTGACAGCTGAACACACAGTGATCCTGGCATGAAATGACTGACACTAATAATGATACATGTTCTTTAAGAAGGTTTTTTAAGTTCCAGAAATCTTCTGAGTACCTTTGCCTTGTTTAATTTGATACAAAATCAGTGCACAATCCAGAATAGATCTATTTTCATATAGGCTTCAAGATATTGGTCACCATTTAAAGATTATACAATCCTGACAAAAAGTTTGAATGAATGCCAACATTTAGTTAGACTTGGGGAAGCATCAGTGAGATCTTGTAAATAACAACCACGCCTACTTACTGGAGAATGTAGGTGATTCATTGAGACTGGAAATGCCCTGCCCTCTGGCATTAGATTTCGAAGTCTGAGATTCCTGTGTTCCTGATGCTGCAACAGTGCCAAGACTGTGATTCCACTAAAACGTTATGGTTTTCCTGACAGAACTAAAAAGAAAATCAACTTTCTTCAGGCATGTCATGTCTTAAAATCTATCAGTAGTAATGCTAGTAGGCCAATGTTAAGCAGGTTTTCCATTTATAATTTTAACCCTTTTAGTTTTGTGTGTTAGCATGATAATCTTTGCTATCTAGCACTGACAAAACTTGATGAGACCGTTTACCTTTTCACACGTATTTGTTCATAAGCGAAACTGTGCACATTTTAATTCCAACCTTTGCTATTCATTCTAAGAAGCAGCTTCTTAAGTAACGAGATTGCAAGGGCATTCATTAGCTAGGTACTGTATATTTGTCCGTCCTGAGTTTCTGTACTGGTTGGACATACAAAAATCACAAGTTTGAAGAGATTTTTGGTAAGAAAGTTTCTCCAAATGTAAGTGGCGCACTTTTTATTTAGGCTAAATTTAGGAAAAAATCTAAACTAGAGCTCTTCAGCATATGGCTTCAAGATTTTTCCATGAATCAGCTCTTGATAGCAACATTTTTGGGCAATTGACTTACCAAAAAGGTGCACTTGACTTCAGCTTAAATAACCTGCCATTAGTCCGACAACTGTCATTCCACTTTTGGCATGGAAGAGATATTTTTGGCTCCCTGGGAGACTATAAAAATCATCAAACAAGTAATTGCCGGTGCAAGTTGACATGCACCAGAAGTCTTCTACAAAAGATGCAGATACAATGAACTGCCATGGAAAGAAGATACTGTACATGGCCAGCTATACAATGTTTGAATGCAACCAACAAAGTGATGCCTCTAAGGTTGTTCTGAGTATGGAAAAGCCAGAGTCATCCACATTCCCTTCAAGAAAGCTTGGAGAGCGCTAAATAAAAGCACATGTGCTGTATGGCATCCAAAGGTTCATTCACGGGAATATCTTGTGGTAACTGCTACTTTGTCACTAAACCTTTAAGTAGCTGCCAACACAAAGTTCCACAAGAGTTTGCGTGTGTACAAGTGTGTGTAAGTGTATGTGTGTGTGAGTGCGGGTGGGGTGGGAGGGCATCCCACACTGGCTCGATCTTGGGTCCCATAAAGTTCCCCAGCTTACAACATGCAGCAAAGTCCATATAGTTTACATGGGAAAACAGATTTTACGTGACAAGCCATCAAATGTGATGATGTGTTGCGTGTGGAGGAGAAGTGACTCTCTTCTCTGAAGTTGTATTTTTTTTAATTCAACACAGCTTAGAAGTTTCTTGTAAGAGCGAAGCTGCGGTAACATGACAGAGGGAGATAAGGCTGTCCAGCAGACGAGTGGAAGATGTGAAAGGAAAAAATGAGGAGAGAGGGTGGAGGGTCCTTTTTTTTCAAACAAAAAAGGGCTTTCTAAGATTTGAAGTTAGATTTACAGCCGTGTGTGCTTATGTGATGTCAGAGTTAAAAACTCCTTGCTTTTTAGGGAGATTAATTCTAAATGCCTTGTGGGAGTTGGGGGAGTGACGGGGGATGGCGGCAGCTCAAAGAATGTGTGTGTGTATGTGTGTGTATGTGCGGACAAATGGGCGTGTGTGCATAAGAGGTCCTGTTTGAGGTGCTGGAACATTAAATGGTCTTTTTTATTTTACAGAAAGCAGGGCTACACTACGAAGAAATGTATGTTTGATGAGTATGCACGTCCAAAACAGAGACTGAAAACTGTTTGGCCTGAATTCAGAACAATGTGTTATTTGCCCCAGATTTATACTGACATGATAGGGCTTGTTGTAATTATCACTTCAGAGCATTTAGTCTTGTTTTCACTGAACCACTGCAATGGAAAGCAGGAGCTGTTCCAAAGAACAGTTGGAGCCATCCTGCTGTTGGACAGCGTCTCTGTTTCCCTCTGATTATTGGATAATTCAATCTTTGGGAAAGCAGGGGGCAAGAAGTGTGATGTTAATAGTCCATAAAATTTCACAATGTCAAATTTATTCCCATGTCATACACTAGCACACGAGCGTTCGGCTCTCCTTAACCTCAAGCACCTCAATATTACCCCTAATGGAAACTCTGCACTGAAAGTTGATTGTGTATATTTTTCTGCAGTTTAGTTTGAAATACACCTCAGGACAAATGGGAATGGTGATGTTTTCCTTTCAAAGCTAGTCTCAACTCAAAAGCAGATAAGAAATCAATCGATTCAACACACTCTATTTCTATCCGTTGTAGAACATGAAATATTTCCATGCTCTTGCTTTTTGCACCACTCCCAAGATTCCCCTCTCATCACTCGCATTGTTCAGGAGGAACAGGAGTTTTTAGTCGTGCTGACACCCACAAACTGATTTGTGAGTTTGTTCCACACTCTTCTAAAGGTCGGGCAGAGTCTTGACATTCTTGAAAATCCATCCAGTGTGCCAGCTACATTCCCCACTGATAATAATCCTTCCTGTTACTCTGAAAACATCCAAAAAAATAAAAAAAAGTCCTTTTATTCAATATGAAGAAGATCAATCTATCCGCCCACTTGACATTTCATCAATAAGTATGTAGCCTTTCAGGGCCTTAAATGCCAAATGTATGGCATGAAAGGAGTGAAACCTGTACACACAGACACTAAAGAGAGGAACTATGAGGTACAGAGACCCTGAGATTGCATGCAATGTCAAACAGCTGAGCGCAATAGTGATTTATAGCAACGCTGTGTCCCTTTCCATCATGAGGTAAACGGAAAGAGCAACACATAAGAGGAGGAAGCAGCTGGACGTTGCACAGGCACCGACCTTAGAGAGAATAATAACAACAACATTAAGCAGTAACACTAAGGACGCACGGTAAAGCTGCTTCCCCTCCTCCAGCCCTCTATGCCATCATGTGCGTGATGGCAGGGAGTGGGTAGGTACAAAACAAAAGAAAAAACAACAACGCAACACAGGGCAAGGATGGGCTCACTGCAGGATGGTTGGGTTCAATTAGTACAGTCTGAAAGAAAATCTTGTGTATTCAGGGAATGCTTTAAATTTGACTCCTAAATCTTTGTTTCTATGTAAAACATTGATATGGCCTTAGAGACACTGATGTTAAAAAATACATACAGTTCTAAAGAAAGAGCATGAAAGACATTTTTCTATCAGCAGCTGAGGAGTTGCAACATCAACAGGTTTTCTGGCTCAATTTTCAAAATGGAAAATAAGTTTTGAAGCCAAAAATCTCAGCAATGTTGATTCACAAGTACAGACAATAAAACATGACCAATACAGTATGTACAAGACAATAAGACATCTGCAGACTTAAAAGAAATCAGTGTGGAGAAGAAATTGGTCAGCAAAGTATGTAATGGAAACTTTGTGTCATAATCAACACAAATCTGGCATTTCTCATTTCTTGTGATTTGAGATATTGGCATTCACTAATGATAAGCTATGAGATCATATCAGATGCTGACGGATCTGTCAAGTTAACAAGTCAATCTTGATATAAAACTAGCCAAAAATCAGGATTTGGGTTGAGTTAATAAACTTTTAATTGTACAAATATTCCACATAATGGCATTAAACAAAGATATGCAATGGTTTTACATTTTTTAAATATAGGAAATGTAAAAGACCGTCAGCATTGCCAACATCTCTTTGATGCTAATGCAAAATAAAAGTGTCAGCATGCTAACATGTAGCTTCGGATGTACACATGTGTTCCATGTTCACTATCTCAGCGCAGTGTTTGCATGCTAACATTTTCTTATAAACAAGTCCAGTTTTTATAAGTAAAGTTTTGCAGGTATCATAAGCTAAAGTTTAGGTTCAAGAACTGGTTCTTGGTTTAAAAAAAAAAAGTTACAAATAGTGTAGTGGCATTCTCACAACCAAAAAAGGCTACTGGAGGGAACCTGAAGTCATTTCCAACTCATGGTGGTTTCACAACAGTGGGTAAAAAACAATGTCCGTCATGGAATATTAGATTAGCTAACGTTACTTGCTGCTATTTCATTTGTATGAAGCAACATAATAGTAAATAAACGTGGTAAAAACGTCATGTAAATTAAACTAAGATACATTACCTCGTCGGTAAACATGTTCTCTTTCTCGGCTCTTTTTCGCCCGTTGGTCTTGACTACGGTCCGCTCTGAGTTCGTTTTCATGGGGGGCGGGGGTATCAGACAGCATCACTCCCATGAGCCCTTGCCTGCCTTGACGTCATCTTTTGTTATTGTTTTGATTGAGACCCCCTAGCGGCGGATTTTACATACTGTACGTTTAACTCTTTTCAGTCATCTTAAAAAACACCTACAAAAGGTGTATAGCCTACTATGTAAGGTAAGTACGAGAGAAAAAAAACATGAACCTCAACCCAGGCGGCTGTGGCTCAGTTGGTAGAGTTGTTGTCTCTCAACCGGAAGGTCGAGGGTTTGATCCCCAGCTCCTGCAGCATATCAAGACAAGGCACTTAACCCTGAATTGCTCCTGCTGCTTCATCAACGGCGTATGAACGTGTATGAATGGGATTAGTTACTTCTGATGGTCTCACTACATAGCAACCACTAGCAATTTGAGTGGTCTGAAGACTACAAAAGCTTAAATCCATTTAACACCACAGGACACCAAAACACGTTCACCTACACGCACAGTTGAAAAACTGTGTGGCTCCCCTGATTACTGATTCACCTGTGACTCCTTTTTCTCCCTACTTGTGGCTGTGATTACTGCCTATGCCCAGGTGTGCAGCTGACATAACAGCAGAAGCGATGTTTACATGCAATGTTAACCTGACTTACCACACACATTATAACATGCAGTAAATTAGGGACAAGAACTAGTAAACTAGTAAAAGGTAACGCAAAATATTTCCAAAAATATCCCGAGGGTGGCAAGGACTATCTGTGACAAGTTCCATGGCAATTGGTTCAACTCCAAGCAGGCCACAGTGCTAAGCTATCAGACACATCTGAATCTCTCAAAAGCAGCTGAAATTCAAAGGCTTAATGATGCAACTGTGGTTGTTGAGCCGGAGCTGCAGTGTAGCAGGTGCAATGAGATGTACGGTAAAATCACAGGGCACCAGGACAATCTGACAGTGAGGCTGTGCTGATACAGGACCTTGGAAATCATCAGTCTGAGAGCAGCTGAAAGATGAGAGCTCAGCCTGTAATAGGAGGGTTCAACATGCACAAAGGCCTCAGGTGTCTTTTTCTTTGAGTAACCCTAAACAAAGATGGTCAGTTTTCATCAAGCAAAGGCTTTGTTTTTGATCCCTCTTCCTCCTGTTGTGCAACAAAATGTCCGCAGAAAGTTTTTTGATTTGAGATCCTTCATACCCGGCTCAAATCACCTCAATGTTAAAATGTTCCTTCCCTGTCCATGCAAATCTGTGTTGCTTATCTGCCGGAGAAACAAACACTAACATGATAAGATCTGAAGGAATTTCCGGAAAAACTTAAATTGCTCTCTGTGTATCCTCACATCTTTTTTTCCATTGTTCTCTAATCGGAAAAGACTGGTGGCTGGGGCTTGTTTCTTCAAGTGCAAATGTCAGGATGAAATCACAATACGGAAAGCTCTAAAGAACGAACTGTAAAGGTCAAAATCTTCAAGTTGTTCTTGTTCTGCTCTCTGCATTCCTGCTTCTCACAGATCGATCCGATGCTTATCTGTCAAGGTGGTGAGTAATTCCAACCATCACAAAAGATGGGAGCAAACGGAAAAACAACAAACCAATGCTGACATTCCAGAGATATCCCTCCCAAGTGCATTGCATCTGCGTGGAAAAATGTTATTGCATGCGCTTGGCCTTGTATCGGAAAAGTACACAAGTTCTCTGTCACACGGGGGCTTACCAGCCTTTATAGAACATACTTTAGGAGAGATTTCCAGCCTCTGTAGGTGAAGACGTCCAGACGGAGCTGAAATTAGTCAGGCATGTAGGTGGTAATGTGGCCAACATGACCTCAGGAAACCAGACAGGTAAACAGGGATGGCATGTCTTTTCATGCCCCATACTGCAGTGAATGAGTGTCTAATTTAGAGATGAAAAGATGAACAGGTTGATCAAATATGTAGACTCAACTCTTGCAACAGAACTCGCGAAGTCTAAAACATGACATTATGGGGACGTGGCGTAGAGGTTAGTGAGCGGGCCCCATGTATGGAGGCTGTATCCTCCAAGTAGGCGGCCAGGGTTCAAATCCGACCTGTGGCTCTTTTCCCGCATGTCATTCCCCATTCTCTCCCTCCCTGACTTCTGACTCTATCCACTATGTAAAGGGTGTGTAACTTAATTTGCCTGTAACTGAAGATCATAAAATACCTTTTTTCTACTTCTTGTCAAATGTAAAGACTGAAATGTATCCTTTTTGACGGACAACCTTCATTTCTAGGAGGACATGATGTCATCTCTGTTGGGTTAGAAGCTAATACCGAACACAAGACTACAAAAAGGCACTGTACAGTAAAGTATCTCTCAGTGTTTAACACAGTAAAGTGTGTGCGTGTATATGTTTGGAGGGTTGGGGGAGGTCATGGAAATGTGAGGCATCATTAAGTTGTCACGCATACATGAAAAGTTCATGGTTTTCTCTGTGTGGTCGAGCTGGAGCAGGGCGCCAACGTCCCGCTATGTGTCAGTGCAACAACACACTCTTAAGCTCGGGTTCAAACTCAGGGCCGAAGGGATTTATAATACATTTCCAAAAAGTCATCAAGGAACGGGAACGGATGTTAATATAAGGGTAAAAACTATCAGAATGACATGTTTTATGTAAAATTTTGTGGGTTTCTTGCTTGGAATCAGCAAAAAATATGAGTAAGAAAAGCAATTTTTCTGGAGAAACTGTTTTTATTTTACAATTTCAGTTGTACTCTGGAAAATTGGCTTCATTTTTTCCAGTACATTTAGCTGATCCCTCTTTTATTCGCCACACACTCAGCAGTAAGTCACCCAAAACAACTCAGCAGAAGCAGCACAACCCATGACGTTGGTACGACTTGGCTTGGCCAGTGCTGCTGCTCTTCTGTGGTTATTTAGTCAGTGTCAGCCTTCATCCTCCCCTTTACCCTACCTGACTCTGCACTCCAGGTTTCCTCCGCAGAGTGGTGAGTTAGCAAGGAAGGAGCCTGATGTAAGCGCTATTCGATACATTGAGGTTTCCCCCCCAAGCTAATGGGAAGTTCTTCGCTAGCAAGATATGTGGCTTTGCAGAACAGCCTCTGTGTGGAACCAAAAAGAACAATTGGCTCATTGTGGCGAGTAGGTAATGACAGAGACACCAGAGAGTGATGTAAACAAAGATTATATCACTCTACCAGCAAAAAAAAAAAACACACGCCCACATAACGGCACGAGACGCCTTCCAGTTAAAACTCAAATAATTTCAAAGCATTAAACGCTGACAGCAACAGCCTATCTTTGTTTAGCAAATGCACTGCCAGTGAATGAATAAGTGTTTTACCCCTGCCAGCCTGCTTATGTGGTTACTTCAGCTGATATGCTGCCATGTTTTACACTCTAATAAAAGCTAATTGGTTCCAATTCAGAGAAACACATAAAGCGCCTCACACGGATCTTAGCCCCAGGTGTAAAATCAAACTTGTTACTTTCACTGGGGTTGTGTGACCGCAGGCCTCACCACATGCGGCTGCCTATTGACAATAGTTTCAAACCACCAAACATGATGTGTTTTCCTTAACATTACATTTTCTGTGCAGAGATTTTACTCTCAGGTGCAGCTGTGAACATCCAGCCCAGCAGCAACCAAGGGCACCAATGTGTGTGTTTGTGAGGCAAAAGTGTAACTTTAAACCACTCCCCATTTGTAAAGATCAAAGCGTCATGCTGAAACACAGGATCACACCCACACAATCTTGCGCAGTTACCAAAATCCCGACCTAGTCAAGGCCCAGAGAACCCCTCCTGTAGGTGTGAAGGCACAGAGCTTGCCACAATGTGAAAAAACGTCTTGCTTTGCCCTTCAACCACCAGAATACCTCAACACGAAAAAAAAGACAAATGTTTTATGTCAGGAAGAAGCTGGTCCGAAAAAATACGCTTGTTGTTAACAAGCAGAGTTTAGAAAATATGGCATGACAGAGAAGCTCGCAAGACGTCAAGCAGCGATGTGTTGTTTAACAATGGATGGCTGTCTGAAGTATGGATGAATGGTTCACATTTGGGGCTCTGCTTATTGAGCCTTTAAAGTCGTTAGCAGGTAATTATGAAATACCTGCCAAGCTCTGCAAGTGACACATTCAGACACAGGTTTATATGCAGCTGCAGTGCATTTGGAGAAGTACAACGAAAGCACATCAGTTTAATGCTATGTTTTGAAACCATGTTTCATTGCATTTTACCTATCAAAAAAATAAATTCAAAAGGACTGTTCAGAATTTAAAATACAAAAAAAAGGTTAATTTTTCAAGTATACTGCAGAATATCAGAGTACTGCTTAGAAGCTATTAAAGAGGTCTGAGGTCCTCAAAACATTTTTCAACACCCATGCAGCACTCCATGCATCTGCTTTATGACTACTTCTGATACTCATCACAATATTGGTATAAAGGTAACGGCAATACACCATTCAATGCACCATTCTGATTCAATAAGTATTGGCTCCAAAAATCACCTGGTTTCAGGTGAATTATCATCATTGTTGTGTGACTATATTCATGTACAACTGTGTGTGTGTGTACAGAGAATGTAATGTCAGTCAAAGCTCACAAAATGTCAGCAATGAGTGTTTTCCCAGCATGTATATTTTGTAATCACACTAGCTTTGGGGGAACTCGTCTCGGTATCAGAATTAGTATGGAGTGGAAAAAAATGGTATTGGAAAGTAACTTCTACAAAAACATTTTTTACAGTGTTGCAGCCATCAATTTTGCTCATGTTAACCATTTCAGTAGTAACACAGTCCAATTTTCTTCCCTGAGGAGCTTGTCAGCACCCTTCACTGAGATAAAAAAAAAGAAAGGCTGTCTACGTGTGTTAGAGCAGTAAAAAAAAAATAAAGGACGTTTTTTGAAGGTACTTTGAAGATACAGTGGATCATCTTTAAGGCCTCAGAGAGAGGAGGTGGAGTGATTGCCTGCCTGGGTGTCTGATCTTACCTCTGCAATGGTTCTGGTCATCTGCAGTGAATCCAGTTGTACAGCGGACTGTCCGGCTGGACTGAGAGATTCTCTGGTCGCCTGAATACACCCGAGGGAGCTGAGGCTGAATTGGTATGGCGGGAATGACAGGTGGGATGGGAGGGACAGCCTCTGGCAGAGGCACCTGCTCGCCCTCCTTGCTGATGTAGATGACAGCGCTCTTGGGGAGACAGAGGTACCCACCAAAGTGGTTGATACACTGCATGCCTCCTTTGCAGGCATCGTCTAACAAGGCACACTCATCGATGTCTGACACAGGAAAAAACAAAAAGAAAGAAAGACAGAGGGAAAGAAAGAAGATGTTGTATACACTCAAATTATTTAAACTGGATAGAAGGAAATCTTCCGTGAGGCTGACATAAAGACAGATGAAATATGAAGACATTGTAAAACTCGTTGGTCATGAAAATAGGAAGATTTCAAACACATTTTTACCTTTGCACTGCTCTCTGACTCTGTCATACTCATAGCCTTCTGTGCACTGTGAAGGACAGATGACACAACACAAATGTCACTCTTCTTACATGTCACTATATACAAAAAATAGAAACACAAACCCTGAGTTTTACATCATTAAATGAAGGTGCACACCATCTTACAGCAAGTTATGTTAAGCTTAAGCAAAATTCTCCTCACTTACCGTGTATGACACTGGCTCTTCAGCCTCCTGAGAGAGGACATGTGTGAAAACCGCACAAAGACAAACGCAGATACCCAGCATGTCGACCAAACGTCGGAGCAGCACTGTAACGAGAGGCACCGAGTGGATAGGAGCGTGCAAGATCATTTTTCACTTGACAAGCCTACATGTTTTAATACCAGTTATTACATCATTGATGGCATTGCTTAACGAGTCCCAACATCTCCCACTGCTGGCGTGATGTTTATGTTGGCGGCGCTCCAGCTAAATCTGCGACTTCAACTAGGTGAAGTGTTTTTCTGCTGTTTTTTCTCCAAAAGGATTAGTGCGTAATGCGCGTAAAGATGCGTGCGTAAACATGCCCCTTGTGTGTCAGGGAAAATGAACGAGTCAATCAGCCGCCCAGAGGTCGTATTGATTCAAAATCTTCTCATGCAAAAAAATAAAGAAAATACAACGTGTCCAATGCAACATTATATATGGGTTATTTTTAATGCTGCCTTGTTTTTAAGACACGGACACTTGCTACCGTGCACATCCCGAAGGAAGCGAATTATATAAGAATTAACTGCGTATTTTACTCACTTTATCGACATTAACTCTCCTAAAGCAACTATTCTGTTGTTGTTCCCACTAATTTCTGATAAGATTGCTGATGTGTTGTTGCTTTTTTGTGTCTTGGCTTGCGACGTACCTGCGATTACCTGCGGATCTCCAACTCTCCTGGCGTGCTGAAGAAAAAAAAGAGGTCCCCGATTGTTGTTGTTGTTGTTGCAGATCCGAGTGCGTGTTCGCGTTGTGGACTGGTCTTGGGGTGGATGTTAGGTGATGTTTGTCGAAGCGCAAGAGCACTGAGGATGAACATGCGGATCGTACAGTATGACATGCTGGGGGCGGTGAACCGGGCAGGTTGAGCTCAGTGTTCGTCTCTCACCGGGATGCAGTAAACCATCAGCTGGAGGGATACACTGGCTCCCTCTATGGACTGGCTGATAATGTTGAAAAATTCTGCTTTGCGATCTATTGCCAATTGAGTTCTAAATTTCTATCAGTAGAAATCAACCTAAACGGCGTTATACCACAGAATCTCTGCCTGAATTGATTATTTAGTTCAGCAATATGATCGAGTCAGTTACCGTGTCAGTGTTCATCAACAGACATATAGAGAATAAAGAGTATTTTTTCCTAATTTTAATGTGATTCAAACATTTACTTTGGAGGCAATCTGGAGTAACATCCAGTTTGAATACTCAAGGCCAACACTTTGTTACTCCAGGTTTGACCCCCATGACTTATTTTGTCGCATGCAGTCCCTTCCATGCTATGAGGGGCCTCAGTGCCTTAATAAATGTATATGTACAGTATGTGTGTGCAGCAGGTGGTAAAATCCAATCATGTGTTGATGGCATCTGTCAGTGAGCACTATATTAGCCTCTAATACATTTTATGGTGTTTACAAGATGCCTGCACTTCAGAAACATCTGCTGAAATTGGCATGGCTTCCAGGATTTCCCATGGGTAAAGAGACTAAGTGATTGTGTGTATGTGTGTGTAGGCATGTGAGTGTGTGCCAACAGCCTGCTGATATGAGCGAACAGAGATGGACTTGGCAATGGCTCTTTGAATTTTGACCTTTTGACCTCTCCTTAAAGGGAGTGGATGGCAGAGGATGGGAGAAAGATTCTGCATGTTGACACATCCTGATGTGCAAGAAAATATTTTCTTCTTTAGCCAGAGTCTACCGTTTTTTGAGATTTAAATGTAAGTTTTAGTTTAATCTTTAACCTGAATAGTTGACTTTTAATCAGCAATACTAGCAAGTTAAACCCGTTCAAAACTTCAAATATAAGAGCAGATAAATGGCTCAGTGCAATGTAAGGGCACTAACATCTGCTTGCATCATGACTGAATGACATGGAAAAACTACAGGAAATAAACAACAGTACAATCATGGATGACCCCAAAAAAATGCACAAGGTTCAACTTTTCACTAAAGGTTTATTCTCTTTACAGGCGATGCAGTTTCACAAAAAGGCAGGAATATTGACATAATAAAGCACCTACCATAATGAAACAGTTTATGGGGATTAATAGATTTTATATAGAGAGAATGAGAGCATATTTACTGGGGAAAAAATAATCACAAAGGCAGAGGTGGGTGTGTCCAAATAACTTGTTTAAAATGGGCTTAAACACAGTGACGTATGATTTTCAGAACACAGAAGGAGCTGGTACTTTGTGACGTTTCTTTCGATGCTGAAGGCAATGCATCAGGTACTGTTGGCTATTGAGCATCAGCCAATCAGTTCCTGATGCAGTATCATCCACATCAGAAAGCTCTTCCTTCACTCCAACATCAGTGCAGGGGCATCAAAATTGGAGCAGTTAACAACTTCTTTAAGTCTTTATAAAATATCTCCTAAGGGTGGGAGGTATGGAAAAAAAAATCCAAACTCATAAAACAAGCCATTATTATTCTTTTCATCCTTTGATAACACAATAGCCAATACTGTACAGTACACATCATTGTAAGTCAAGATGGCAGCAGAAGCATCTGGAACGTGAATTCATGCAAATTAAAAATGGGCATGTATTATGAGGGAGCTGCAAGAGATGAGGCTGCACTTCAAAAGACTGTCGAAAAGAAATTTTTAAAAAGTGGGAACGGGGGATGTGAGAGGAGGAAGAGCAGACAGAGAGGGTGTCTGTGAAACGCACATGTGTAATTGTAGTGACATCTTCATTGAGAGCCCTCCATCTCTTTCCTGTGAGCTCCAAAGGGCGTCTCTGACGCCGGTCGATGGGGAGAGCAGCCGAGGCGCTGTGTTTAGCATAATCCCAGAGGCCATTGTGAGAGCAGCTAGTGAACGACTCACAGTTGCCAGCTGAGATTTCACCAAAACACAGCAGAACACAAGAAGAAGGGGATGAGACAGGAAAAACAGAGGTGGAGGGGGGAACGAGCAGGCAAAGGACTCAGGAAAGAGAAAGGATTGGTAGTAATGAGGGAAAAAATGAAGGTGTGTCAGATCTTACTTTACACAGAATATGTAGAGAGATATTTTTCATATTAGAGGTGTGGCTCAATGTCTGCAGGATCAGGCTGTAGTAGGTTTTCTGTGGTTAGTGTGCGTCTTACCCAGCATCAGAGAGGCAGAGCATAAGGTGTAAAACATGCTTTCTCCCAGGTGGACTGCACCTGTTGGCCCTTACTTAGGTCAGTACTTCATTGTCATTCTTCTTTGACAGAGTCACTGAGAGCATTGATTTGTAACAGAGGCATGAAAAGATTAATCTAAAGTGCAGCATGGCACATGTCGATATGTCTTCTATTGTGCAGATATTCTTACCTGAAACTAGTGTGAAATCCTATTTGATCAGTTTTAGTCAAGCAGATGTTTTTTTTAAATCAACCTTTAGTAAACGGTTGGTCCCATAACATGCTGCAGAAAAAAACTATAATGAAAGATAAAGTATTTTGCTCAGACATTGCAAGGATTCGTTTTAACTTAATGGTTTATGATCAAAAACGATTAGAATAAATGTAAACATAGTTTTAAGGTTTACAGGGTACATATAAGACGAACTGCAGAATCTCTCCAGGTGATTGTGAGAATATAAAACATCATCACAGTTGCCTGCAGAGATTACCCAGTCAGTCCTAAGGTTCCGCTCACACACATACCCCCCCACCACCACCACCACCACCACCACACACACACACAGTCTGTGGTGGGTATGTGTTATATCCGTAAGAGTCAATTGGCAACAGACGGTTAACACAGATCAGGATAAAGACAGAGCTTTGACCCCCGCCCTCCCCTACCGTTCCAAAAGGTCCTGTGTTACCATGGTGACAAGGCCAAGGCACGTGCCTCCTTTTGTTGAGCAGTATCCTCCAGGGTCAGCTGCACACCCAGTTAGAGGTCAGATGTCACCCTGGCCTTTCACTTAGGTCACCACTCACCAGCCTTCAGCCTTTGACCCCAACAAACACTGAAACAAATTGAGAAATGGGGGAGGGAGGGGAGAGAGAGGGGAAGAATTGAACATATTTACTCAAAAATTCTGAGTGTAGAGCTGCTTCAGGCTTTTTGAGTGAAGGTTAGTTGTGTAGTCTTGTGTGGGTGATGTATAGTAAGGTAAAGTATCTCTCTGCACGTTACAGTATGTCTCCCTCTTGTGGTGAAGTATAACTTCTGATTTTTTTGTGGACTTCTGTGCCACAGAAAAGGAGAATATGGGGCATCGTGGGAGTCAGTGCTGTGTATAAAAATTATACATTGATTTGACTCTAGTCCTATAACTTTGTTCAATTATCCCATTTCTTTCCCAGTGTTTGTCTAAATGTACACTGAAAGTCTTTTGCACAAGCATATCAAAGAATGTACACATTATCCTTGAGGTCACTTAAAGGCATTATTTCAATATCCACATATTCATGGTCACATACATCACGTTGACCCAATCTTAAGATTAATTCACAAAACACCATCAGGAAATCAGACCTGTGTCCACACATTTGGGGAAGTCTCTGGCCAGAGGTGCCATCTTTCCCATTGAGCCTCAGTGCATGTCGGGAGATTCAGGTCATCGAGTTGCAAAGTGTTGCTCGGGCGTTGACAAAAGAAAAATCTTAAGTTTATTAAACGGAACAGGCTGACAGTCCACACTTTGTTAGGCAGTGAATGAACAGAGTGGTTTTGACAGGCCTAACCTCTTAAGCTTCGGGTCCCACTGAGCTCGGCACAGCTAGAGCTAAATGCCATCTGTCCCAACATCATGAGGCCCCCCCAACCGGTCCCCCAACAGTTTAGCATAAAAATCATGCAACACTGCTATTAAGGAGGAATAACATTTCATTTTAGCCCATAAATTATAAATAATACAGATTAATAATATGAGTTGTGCAGGTTCGACGTTTTACTAACAATTGCTGTTTTTATCCACATGCCTTGATTTTCAAAAGGAAAGGTTGGAGGTATTTGCACAGTGGATTATCAAAAAACTTTTTTTATTAAAGACTCTAATAAAAGTGAATACTTTTTCAGACCATAAAAACCCTAAATGATCTCTTGTTGTATCTTTTTCCTACAGAGCCTTGCATAAGTAATCAACCCCCTAGAGCTGCTGCATATGTTGTCATGCTATGACTGCAAATTAAGAGTTCATCGGGTTTCATGTAACAGACAAACACAAAATAGTCCATCATTTTCAAGCAGCACAGGAAGTGTAAAGGTTCCCCTAAAGTGTAAAGAGGCTTGAATACTTATGTAAGGAACTGTACGCCTGTGGTCTGAATGTTGGACACGTACAACTGCCGCGTCTTTAACTTAAATCAAGGAGCTGGACTTAGTTGACGGCAAAGCTGAGCAGATACTGACCATCTACGAAGTGTCATTCCTTTACTAAGACTAAAGATAACCAGTCCTTATCCAGTGAGAAAAACAAGTTTTTAAAAGTTCAGATTGTGTACATAATGCTACTTTTTACCCATGTGTTTTTTTTTAAAGATAAAAAGAATTTGTGGGATTTCAGTCTAACAGTACATTGTCAGGGTCAAGCTGCACGTTACTGATCAAACAATAGCGAGCAACTCAAACCCTGGATCATTGTTTTCTTCAGTTAGTCTCTCACTGTGACTCATCAATGCCTATTTTAATTCAGGTTTTGAACAAATTCATTTAACGCTTTACTGACTTCCACTTACAGCAGCGAACAATAAAATAATGATATCACCATATGAACTTTAGTCTCCATCCTTTCACAATGTGGTCTGCTCCGTTAGCTGTCATCTAACGTTAAGAGCACTGAGTGACCTTTGTGCCCACTAGCCAATGTGTGTTCTTTAGCACTTCATTAAGGCTCTGGGCCTTCTCCTTACAAGCAATTGTCTTCCTCTAACAAAAAGACTGACGCATTGTATCAGTTGGAGGTACATTTTTCAAAGGAGGCCGATACAATAGGCAGAGCAGTGCAAATTATGAATCAGGTCTGTAAGGGGCCTCCTGGTGAGGCATATTGTACTGTTTGTTGATGGTCCAGTTTGGACTGAATGACATGTGGTGAGATAGCAAAGTTTGCAGAGTGTGAGAACACATGCAGAGAAATGCAGATGTACGGTACGCGTACAATGTGTGAGTTAATAAATGTGAGTGCATGTGCAGCATGGTGTAAAATGATGTGGGGTCGCATTTGGGGGATGTGAGCACACGCTGAGAAACACAGGCAACCCGAAGACCTCCCAGAGGTGCACTCTGGCTAAAAACAATGTGGATCTCCATGAACTGATGTGACATGTCTAAGAGTCCAGGCCTTTCCGTTAGAGGAACGCTACAGTAGAGGTAGTAGAAAGAAAAAAACTGCACGAAGAAAGGGAGGGGAAGGAGGACAGGAAAGTAGGATGAGGAAGGGGCACAACAAGGACTCTGAGCAGTTGTACTGTTGTAGCTCAGTTCCTTTTACTCTGCACAGTTTTTCAAATATCAGGTCAACAAGATGCACAAATAAAAGCATAAAAATACTAAAACTGGAAGACTTAGTGAATATACTGTTTAAGCGTGTTTCGTGATACAGTTCTGTGAGTGTTTTTTTAGTTATTATTAACTTTTATGCACATGGATTATGAATCTTTCAGGCTGAATTGATTCGTTTTTTTATTGTTAAAGATTTTATTTTAACCTTAAGGCTGTCTAATGAAAAGATTTGCTGAGGTTCTCTTTAATACCAAAGTTATTTTATTTGTTTTGTTTCCAACTGTTGGATGACCAAACACTACATTCAGAGACGTGCTCTTGGACCCTGAATGTCTTAACAACACATTTAAAAACCTTTCAGCCATTTTACAGAGCATGCAAATTGAGACAATTGATCATTAATAAAATAGTTGGTTGGTGCAGGCATGACAAATCTTAACTATTAAAAACCAATGTGCCTGCAGGTGAACCAATGCATTGAGACTAGATTCTTCATTTCGTATACGCTCTTCTGTACAGTACTGTAGGGGCTGGTCTTCATTTGCCATTTGCTTGGTGTGAGAACTGGCTGCCATTTAGCTCCAGCTCTGCAGTCTCAGATGAAATGGGCCGATAGCACATCAGACTACTGACTGTCTGGACCATATTTACATCCTATCTCAGTTATTGGACGCGTAATTCCTCCACACATCTCTTCAATCTTAAATCGCCCGCACACACATACACACAGTCGTCTACGATTATAATTTCATATGCCACAGTGTATCAGCCACCCGGGTAATTTTCTGCCATTTAAATGTGAATTTATGTCTCATGTAAATGAGTGTGGAGTCGATTTAGGCCCATTGGAGGACTGGCCTTTTCCCAGGGAGTATTCTGTTATAGGCCTCTGGTCGTTTCAAGGTCCCCGTTACTCACCTTGATTTAATAGACTGCACTAGCACTGAATGACGCCTCGCTACCTCAACTTAATGCTGTTTCTCCAAATCTAACATGGGTATCAACAGGATATACACATTATACAGCTGGCTGAGCTAACAATCAGATCATAAAAAAGCATCTAGAAAGAATATCCCAATTCTGCTGAAACATTGGCTCCATTCAGCAAATAGCTGAAATAAGCTTGAATGAATTTAGTTCCCACAGTTGGACTGTTTTACTTTTTCTTATAAAAACCCAAAGAACTACCATTGAACATTGCAGTTCCTGTGAAACATCAAATAACAATGTATTATAATTCAATCTGTGGTCACGTTGTGTGTAATGGAGGGTGTTCTCTGCTCCTCTCCCCTCTGAAGAAACAACACCACAGTGTTAAAACTGTTAACCTTTACTGCAGCATTGTGTGGGTTAACTACGCTTTTCTACGGTCAACGTGTTTACACTGTGAGCACATGTATCAATTGAAAGCCGCAGTTCTTAACAGAACCAGAAGAGAATCTAAACTTCTCTTAGTGTTTCATGTATCAAAGTCATTTTTTTAACTACTCATTGGTTCAGGCATTACCCAGGTTCATAGTTCCACAGTGTCATGGACGAGGCTGAAGTTTTATTTTTTTAAATTGCAGATTTTTGATCCTGAGGATTAAACCGTTGACAAAACATTGTAAGTGGTTCATGTTTCACGGGGTCGGTTATTGGCTGTTTTATTGGCAGCTTCACAACAAAGCATGCGCTGATATGTGACCGTTATGAGGAGCACTTCTTAACCCGGCCGCTGAATCACTCCAGTACGACGTAACAGAGGGCTGTTTTCTTTCTACATGTAAAAAAGTATCTTCATGTGTCTTAATAGTCACGTATGCCCCCCTGCACCATGAAGATTAACATTTAGTATCTTTAATCAACTTTTATCCTTAGACTCAGGTTGCAAACATAGAATCCAAAGATTGTTTCCAAACTTAACACAGAAATAATATTTTGAGTTTATTGAAATTATTTAAGACGGGAGAAACGTTTTTTTGTCCTATTTAAAGACTTGTGAACGGTGAGCTTTTTTCCATACAAGAACAGTTATCTCCTGTAGTTCATGGAGATAAACATGAAGTGAACCTTTCAGCTGATCAAACTGTGGCTGAAAGACAAGACCTTGACCACATGATCGAACACACGCTCTTATCACAACAATAACTGGTCCACCTGCTACCAATCACACGCGCTCCTAAATACTGCAGCCAGCATTGCAAAATGCACTCTGCACCCTGGTTACTCAACCTCCTGTCTTATCCAAAACCCAAGGTCTTTACGCCCATCCATCAAATACAGTCGCCCCCCCCCCCCCCTTCACCCACCAAAGAGCTACGGTCATTTTAATGGTTTCCTGGTTTAGTTTTAAACGTTTTTTACATTTTAAGTTTGCAGTAGTTGAGGTAATTCTAAGCAATAATAAAGTTTAGACTGGACATTTTTAAGTGATGAAAGGCGAAAAAAAGGGACAGGATGGATGTGCCTATTGATGAATTTGTTCATCGTGAGTACAAAAGAGACAAACTGTTCATTTGGGGGTGAGTCGCACACAGAGCTCTTTCAAAACTGAGATCAGGTACATGCAGGGAGCTGCAGAAGCATTGCTGTGGAGCTAATAAAGTTGAACAAAAGTTGCAGCGAAGGACGGCTATTCAATATCGTATGTACTAATGCTCCTTACAGTATTAACAGGGCTGGGATGTTAACATGCAAATGCAAGAAGAGGCCGTAATGTTAAGTCTTTGTAAATGCCAAAATCATTACAGACTCCACCCTTTTTCACATATTACTGCAACATGAGACCCAAACATGATCGAAACAGCAGGTTTTACCATGTGCTGACTGGGTATATGCCTGTGAGTTGTAAGTAAGGTGATAACATTTCATTTCTCGTCAGAGTTAAAAGACATGGCACCGCACAAATGTATTGCTTGAGTTACGGTACAGGGTAAAGACAAGGTCCAGAAAAATGCAGCGCTGCAGGTAAAGTGCTGTGTAATTCCAGCCCAGAGAACGGACTTGAGGGACCAGGAAAAGAGCAATGCGGCTCACCGTGCATTTGTGATTGATGGTCTCTGTCTGTGCAAGAGCTGACTGAGCAACATGTACATCTCTCTCATTCACACACTTAATGGCATGCACACATCCTCTAGTGTGCTCTGTCCAACATATATGCACCACAACCCATTTATGTAATGTGCATGTGGGGCTTCCCTTAGAGTCATATGCATTAGGCATCTCATGGTGGCTCATTTGGCAAAGGAACGTACCATGTTACCATGACATCCGGGTCCGGCCTGGAATCCCTGTTGAGTGTCTCCTTTCATCCCCTGCTTCTGTTCTATTGTTTCCTCCTTAACGAAGCACTGTTCAATCAAAAAGACAAAGAAGGAGAAAAACATCTTAAATATTTGAGATCTGTCATACAAAGCACAAAATGCAATTCACTGTACTTTATTGATAATATGGATCACCATACTGTAAACTGTTATGAGCATATATTCCTCCAATCTTTGATCCTGTCACATCTTCGCTGTCTAGTGCCAAGACATGCCTGGTCTGGCTTTAGGCCAGGCTGGGCTGGTCGCCACCACGGCCCCAGCATCCAAGCAGGCAGGCCTAGCTTAATGCTGACACATCGCTAACATCAGCCAGGGAGAGGAGACCTCTGGGAGATGCTGAAACATCAGCGCAGCACCATTTCAGATATACCAGGAGGGATACACTTGCTCATCTGCAGTAGAATTTAAGAAGTTGTCACACAATCATTGTTGCCTTTAAAGGCTCGATAATCACAAAGCATTTAAAGATACCCGTGAGGACGAGACGAAAAAAATGTGCAAGTGCACTAAAACATCCACCCCCCCCTACAAATAAACCTCTGATTGTTCTCATAAAGACACTTTTAAACTGCCATTATGTTTTTTCCTTTCCAAGAAGAACATGTAATTACTATGTTCCTCGTTTCTAACAGTTCACCTGCATCATGGTGTAGGGTGACGGTGCAGCCTGCAGGTGTACGCACTGGATAAACTAACACATTATCGGTTCAAATCAGTTCAATATTAAAAAATAGTCATCTATTTTGTTTTGTGGTAGATAAACATATATTTAAGGCAAGATACAAAGATGAAAAAATGCTTGATTCCTGCAAACAGAAGCAATTTCTTCATAACAGGCATTGCTATTTGAAACTGATTAACATTATCATTTCTAAAAATGGATGGCATTTAAAAACAGTAATCAGGTCCTTTTTTAAATGTCTGCATATGAAGTGAGTTACAATTATTCAAAGGGTAAAAATGTATAAGAAGGCCTCCTCGTATTTTTATCATATTTTTTTCACATTTGTGTGACTGTAATGGCCGCCCTTTGTGCTTAGCAAAGCCATGCAAATGAGATTGGCAGAAACAAGCAAGTGTTATCGATATGCTCAAGAATAAGCAGAAGTGCTGCTGATTGATGATGCAAACCTTCTCCCTATAGCCTCCGTCCTGACCTCTGGCTTCTCACCCCTCGAGGGGTTAAACTTATTACCCTTTGACTCGTGTGACCTCCACTGTGAAAGGAGCTAGATTGAAGGATGACCAGAGCTTAGGTCCTATTGGCCGCTCACTGACCAAACTGCGGCCAGAGGGCTGACCATCCAAACCCTAGAGGGATGTGACCCTGGCCCTGCCACACGCTCTGTGGATAATACTATTAACAGGTCAATACAAGCCTAAAAAAAAAAAGGGGGGGGGGGGCGCTGCTTTAACCTAAAAGATGAGCAGAAGAAAGGGATGAGGGGGAGATATTGAGGAAGGAGCAGATTTGCAGGATGGATTTAGAGGTTGTTTGTCAGATCTGTTTGAACAAATGGTCACGAATTTGATTTCCAAACAGGGACAAATTCACCCAGATGGATTCTGAAAACCACTGACAGACAATAAGACTAGGCCTGTCCTGAAGACTACCAGCGTTGTTAAAATTATGCTCAGCAGAATTGCATCCTGAAAAAAATGAACAAAAGCTAGAAGAGTGAGCCAAATATCTTATTTAGATCTAAGAAAATCTTGGCGTAGACTAAATTGAACCTATTAGTGCCACATTTAGGCAAGTCATCCCCGTTAATCTACTTAAACTAAAAACCTTAAATAGAGAACGAATTTGAACTTGTAATTGTGTCGCGTATAGAAACAAAAAGTTCATTGTGATATCAACTCATTAGAGATGTGTTATTTTATGCTGTACCTTCTCGTCTACCTCTAGTATGAGCAAAGAGGGGCGTATTGGGCGTTCGCCAATACAGCACGTTACATGCGAGACATGTGCTCTCTTCTCTCTCTTACACACACCAGGTCAAAGGATTATTTGCCATTTTTTGCTGCCGTCTTCCCTATTCTCTGGAGTAAAGCACACTATCTTGTTCGGGTCTTCGATAAATTTGTTTATTCTTGTACTTTTATATTGACTTTCTTGTGATTAAAATATCAAAAATATGCCAAATGGCTGCAACCCAACTAACTAATAATTCTTTAAATTTGATCACTGTTACAGAAACAAATGCTGGGCAAAGTGACAACCATTATACACTAAAAAAACTGTGAATCTCAAACTCTTTCACACTCACTATCATCACACCCAAAAACCCACAATACTCCGGCTGTTACCGTTAAGATGCTGCCATGTATTTCCACTAGACTTGATTCGACTACAAGCTTCTATCCAAATATCAAAATACGCATATAGAGGGTGTACACCGGGCAAACATAATACGCTTTGTCTCCTCCACCCGAAAGAGTTAAGCGCCAATAAAAATAATAAAATACAAGACTAAATTATGCAACAAGCAGCTACAGCCACGACCACCTACAAAATTTAGTTTTGAAGAAGGCATAACAAAATACAATAGAGCAGAAACACATGTAGTTAATAGAGTCCGCTCTACTAAAGTTGTCAGACCTGCGGCTACAGTAGAGCTTGTAAACAACCATACAAGCATGCATTCAGTGACACATAAACGCACATGCAATCTCACACAAACACGTAATCAGGAAAGGATCAGAGATTACTACGAACAATGTAGAGAGGAAATCTTTGAAAGCAATAGGAAAGGAAAAAAAGGGCAAAAGAAAACTGAAAAGAAACGGAATAAACTGCCAAAAAGAACAACAACAAAATTGTAATAGTACCTTGTAAAGCATCCATGTGCTGAGAGAAGGGTGGGACACCTGCAGAACCTTGTATGGTCTATCCAGAGCTCTCCAGCGACTGCTCCCTCTCAGAGCAGAGTGTGTGTATGAGAGTGTATGTGTGTCGGTGGCTGAGGGAGGGGATCCTACCCCTCCTCCTTAGGACTGTGCCTCCTTAACAGGATGGAGGGGTAGGTGGGGCCACTGCAATAAAGCAAACACACACACACACACACACATTTTTCTATGGTTGTTATGTCCTCGCTTCTCTGGCTCTTTCCCGCCTCCACACTTCCATCTTTCTGCCTCTTTCCAAGACTTGCTCTCAACCTCCTTCCCTTGCAGACTTGCTCTCATTTCTCTTGCCTCGTGCTTCCCTCTGAATCTCAGTCTGTCTCCTATACTCCCCCCCTCCACCTCTCATCTCACACCCCCTCCCTACCCCTTTGCCCCTTCCCCTTCCTCTCTGACTGTATGGTAATATTAACATGCTTCCATTAATCTGGAGACGAGAGGGACATATGCCGTTTTTGGCTGGTGGTCCACAACCTGCTCAACTCCTGGTGTGTGAGCGCATTTGTGTGCTGCGTGTGTGCGTCCTGTCGCTCTTTAATCTCATGATACTACAGCGCTTAGATTAAACGGGACAGTCAGGGAGCACAGAGTGTGTTTGAGAGATGAAGGAGGAGTGCGACAGCGGGAAGAGGAGTGGTGCCACGATCAACAGCAGCCAAGCACACTTTTTTAACCTCTTACTGTTCTTCTTTCTCTGGGTTTTTTGTGCCATCACCCCTCCCTCCCCTCCACTCATCCAGTCACCAAATACATCTGATTCGGGGAGTAGCCATCCCTACATAAATCATTCCCTTATTCCATTGGCCACACATTACCTTGAAAGTATTGATCCCCAGCTACCCTCCACACCAGCCACCACAGCACTGATTGCAAGGAAACCCTTCACAACAGTCACAAACAGGAAATGGAAAAACAAACCACGGGTGTGTTTCGATTGACCATAATGGCGGATTCTGAAGCCTCAGACACAGTCACTGAAGGAGGGAGAACTATGCTGTCCTGCATTAAGCACGTGTGATGGAAATCCCGAGAAGGCATGAAAAACATAAAAATAGCGGATAAAGCCTGAGCATTTAATCAATAAAAAATACTAGGCAGTTTACAATGATACTCCAAAAGTGGAAAAATTGTAGCTACGTTTACAAAAAAGTTACCAGGAGACATAAGTACTAAGACTGCAGAAAATAAGAAATCGTAATTTGTTACGCAACGACAACATTTGCAATAAACATTGCAAAGGACTGAAATTATCTCAAGGAATAAAAACAACCAATGCTTTTTCACTCAGCATGGGTACATTTTAACTATCGGAGGGAGGCCTGGTTTTATTGTCCATGAGAGGAATGGAGAGAAAACTGACACTGCAGATATATTAAACTAAGATTTTGGTAAGGTTGACAACATTTTTGATACTTTGAAACTCATTGATACTGTACGTGTTTGAAAATGACAAAATCTCCCTAACTTTAATGATCGATGGTATCAGAAAGTACCAAAGCTTCCGAAAAACTTGAGATCTTCATTCAAATGTATAACAAGCTGCAGCAAGCAAAAGAGAGGGAGTACATTGCCATCATTTCAGTACTGCCAATGTATTTGCAGAATTTGGACAGTTTGCAGGAGTTTGGCAGCAGTTTATGGTAGTTTAAAGAATAGAACTTTAATTTTTGTTGCTTAGGTACCAAAACTGTTATGGATATTGTTTGGTTTTTACTTGTATCGATTTAACTTTAAAACATGACTTTTGATTAAGGACAGACATGTTGCAAACATAGGCTTTTTGTAAAACCTGAGGAATAGCATATAGACATAGAAACTTTGCAATATAATTTTTATGCACTCTTCATTTTATTGTGATTCTGAACGATGCAATTGCACATCACATATTTTTCTCATATCGTGCAGGCCTAATCAGTACTGCTTAAAGAACCATTATTACATACTTTGTAATATCTCCAAATCTGATTACAGTCCACAAACTGAATATTTAAAGTTTTGTTGCAGCTACATAGTACCAACACGCACTTTGGAGCCTTAAATGACGTAATGGCAAATTTCCAAAAGGGGAGAAAATAAAACAATACAAGCAAAAAGTCCAAAGTCCTTGGATTAAAACTGACCATCAGAGGTCCAAACGCTCTGGTTTCCATGACAGCACAGCTGAGGATACTTTGCACTTTGACCTTATCCCCCTGCCTGTGCTCTGAAGCGATGACCAAGCCCAGGGTCAATCAAAAATTAGGTCAGCAGGGGTCAAATGGTAATGACCTCACTCTGGTTACACAACCACACCATATCAACCTCCTCCAAGTAGCATCCAAGCATCATTCATCCTAATCAGAGCGCTGCACCTTTGCAGGAGTAAGGGGTGATGGTAAACCTGCATAATGCGATAAAGGTGACAGTTTATAAGATGATGCATAAATGATCAAGATCAAATATGGATAACTAAAATAAGAAAATGTGTTTAAGCTAAATGAGGGATGAAGCTTTGAAAAGTATCTGTCCATTGTTAAAGTACATTAGGCCTGCACAGTATCAGAAAACGGTGCTATATGTGATAACATTATGATAATGAAGTGCAATGAAAAAAGAAAGAACGCGTATGACTCTGTTTTTATGTATATCTGCACTTAAATATGGTTTTCACAATATCTTGGTAAGAAACACATTTCTCCTGAAACCAAAATAAAAAAAAATCACAACAATATTGGCACAAATTGATCTAAGACTAATGGTTAGCTTGAACTTCTTCTAACTGCATAATGGTGTGTCAACATGTTAACCAATTGGATGGAGGGATAGATGGGTAATACGTATGCTGCATAAGAAAACGTTTTTTTACATATTTGTTTTAGTCATTGTGATAAATTCAGATTTTTGCTATCGATTTTATCACAAATGCTCATTTCGTGATAATGACGAAATTACATGCACAGCCTTACAGTACATGATACCACTAATATCCTGTATTCTGTAATGAATAATCTATTCAAGTTTTCCTTTAGAAGCACATTTGGCCTAATTTATCTCACAATGATGTCACTTGGGATAGAAGAGTGCAGTGAGCATGAGGAATAAGAGGAGATAAGATAAATCTGGTTGGACTAATACATCTCAACACATATACACACAGAAAGGTCTGAAAGTTGAGAAGCTGCACAACAGTTATCAAATAAAATGGTGCAATATAGCACAGCACGATTTTTCAATGTAATGTGCATTTGAGGTTCGATGACTCAGCAAAAAAAATAGAGGTGGATTAAAGAACTAGTAGGACAGCAAAATATCCAGATCTAACATAAGTGATTTAGGACAACTTTCATAAAGTACAAGATTTGTTTACGGAAAAGTTGAATTCAAAAGACTCTCGAGTGGCAGAGGGGATGATCTTTAAGAAAGGATGACACCGTCTCAGAGTAGAGAAACTGGGTTGGAAGAGAAGGGGGTAAAACAGATGAAGGGGTGGAGGGACTGATCAGAGGGGTGCCAGACACAAAGAGGCCAGGCCATGGCCAGTGGCACGCGATGGGCAGATTAACCAGCGTTTCCTCCCCTAACTGAAGCATTAGGACACCTGACTGAGTCCCGCCAATGGCAGCCAGCCAAGGATTTGGGTGTGCGTATGGGAGGGGAGGTGGGGGGGGACAAGCTGGGGCTCGCCTTTCAACACTCAGGCTCCTCAACAACACAAAGAGGGGTGGGGTGGTGTTCGTGGGGGGGGAAAATAGGGGCTGATGGGCTGGTGGCTTGGAGTGGGGAGGGGGCACCACAAGCCTTACCCCTCACCATCTGCTGCCCAGGCTAAGTGAGGACAGGGGTAGGGCCAGAGTGCGGGGTGTGGAGTATGTGAGCGCGTGCACCATGAAGACACGTGTATCTACGTGCACGCACCTGTTAGTGTGTCAGTGGGTGGGTGGGGTGAATGGGATGGCAGATGGACAGGGCATACTCTTGGCACCAGAGCTTCCATATTAGTCATCCATCGTATAAGGAGTGTCCCCCCTCTTCCACAACATTCCTTACCCCTGCTACCTAATCCACAGTGCCAGCCAATTCTTTATGTTTTGCTCAGTTTGATTAAGACATCCATGATTAGAGCCATTATGGGCTGGGTGAGAGAGTGGGTGTGTGTTAGCCGCTTATCCATGCGGTTGTTTACTGTAAGCAAAGCGTAACAGACGGAGACCCTTTGACCCTATAGCCACTTAACTGTTTTAACCACTTCATTTATATTTCAATAATACTACTTTTTTATTTTATGAAAGTGTGGTGAAAAATTATGTTGAGGGGGAAACCGTGAAATGAAACCAGATCAGATATATATACACCCCAGTACTGCCCCAAGCCAAGCTGCACCCTATTACACATCAGATACATACAGTAGCCTATTTGACATAATTCCCCCCTCCTGTGATCTGTGTGTTTATCGGTGAGCTGCCCATTTCCCTCCATAAAAAAAAAGGGGGTCAGAGCAGCAGACAGTTCAGTCTTGCTGAGCAGTAATCTGAAAATGCCTGTAATCCTCCATACAGAGCCCTTCTGGAGACCGTGATTGTAGTGGGGAGAGGTGTAGCCTCGTCTCCGTTTAGCAGCCATGTGTCTGACCAAGCTTGACACGCAACCAGAGCCTTACACAGCTGCCAGGACACACACTGAGAGATGAGGCACACTAGAGCTGCCCCAGTCACTCACTGGAATAATTATGCCGTTTTTCACCCTACACAATGCAGAGTGAGTGAGTGCAGGTCAGGGAACTTTTCCAACACACTGTAAGTGGCGTATCAGAGAGAAATTAGTTTCCTGTTGTTTTTAACATATACACACAGTGTGTTCAAAAACAGTTATAAGCAAGTCTATAGTTCAGACAACACACCATAATACTGATTAGTGGGCTAATAAAATGTTTACTAGTCATCACAAGCAGGATCAGTCAAATTGTATGCAAGTGACATTTCTTCAGAGAAAGGGTCCAAAAATGTTTCCAGGGGATATCTGTAACGATGAAGTGGCACTGAAGTTCCTGAAATAAATGGCAAATTAGCGCATCCTTATAAAAGTTTCCATAATGACAAAACGCACCAGGGCATAAAAATAAAGCAGGCACTCAATATTATGCGTCACTTTAGGGTTGCTCTATTTTCTGAGTGCTTTGCAGCACTTATTTCTTGAACTTGCCTCGGGTTCAGATTCAGAGTCGTAAACACATGGAGAGCTGTCAATCTTGCACGTGGTGCGTCCAAGCTGCACATCCAGGATGTAGTTCATTCCCGCGACCACCTCAGAAAAACACATGAGCAGGAGTCATTCAAGCCTGTTCATACTTTGAAATTACGCTATCCATGATTTGAGAAGTTCTACCTGAATTTTCGCCGATGTTATGTTCACAATTTTGTAGTCAAAATGATGTTCTGTGTGAGCTCTGTTGAATTCAACAACAGCAAACCGTGCTGCATTCAAAACCTTGGTGTTGTTTACCGGGACGTCCTGTGGCTGACCGGTTATCATTTGTCCTGCGGTTAAAACACGACCGAAAGACGCAAAAAATACCAGATAAACGCAGACAAACATCCTGAACCGAACAAGTTGTTCTACAGTAGCCTACTTAATGAGAGTCCTGTCGGTTCCGAGTGACTGCATTTAAAGCCGAGTTAAAACAAGCTCGCTTCAAACACGCACCTGTTTCCTATCTGTTAATTACACTAATGCGAACTGAAAAATCACCACCGAGTCCGAGCAGGAACTTCTGTGGCACGAAGCTGCTGCTGCTGGCGGGAAAAATACAGGAATAAAACATTAAGAAAAAGCAAAATTAGGATAAATAATAATAGAAAGAGAAAAAGAGCAATAATTCAGATTAATAAAAGGTAGGCCTACAAAGATTTGGGGGGAAAAGTTAAGTCAACCCTCCCACACTGACATACATTTCCAAGTCAAATTCCAATTTTGGTCACAATTCATTTCACAATTTAAGTGAACGAAAAGAAAAAAAAATATTCACAACAACAAAATGTATGTTTTTTTAACATTTAAAAAAGTAGTAGTACTTATCAGCACCAAAATATTTAAATATCAATGTAATTAGGCCTTTAAAAACCAATAATGAGTCAGAAACCATCATAGGCTACAAATTATATCATAAAGTTAATTAGTGTTCACCTGTGAATGCTTGACAAGTTATTTTACCTAGGTGTTAAAAAAAACAGTTTCTAGTAAATTTTCTGGCAAAAGGCTCATAGGAATATACAAATATATTCTACAATGACATAAAAACATGTGTCAGGGGGAATTATCACCATTAATGGAGAAATCATTACCCCTGTGAATAGGAATATTTAACGGCACTACTGTACATTTCACGTTTTCAAGCTTGTCATAGGCTACTATATGCAATGCATTGTGGAAGTAAAACATCAAGCATGCACACCTTCACCTGTAGAAGCAGCTCCATGCTGTGGGGATCCTTTTCTGCTGACCATAAGGGCTGATAAAGGTAGAGGCTCAAATCAAGTCTGAAACGGCTGCCAATTATGTAGTCAATCAGTTATTTGAACTCTGTTTTGATACTGACAATTTCAACAAAACGTTTCCTCAATCATTGCTAAAAATAACAAAAATATTACATCCACTTATGTAAAATTACAAGGGTGGGGAATACATTTCATGGTCATTTAAAGTTTTCTTTTTTTCCCCTGTGATATCTAAAAAGAAAATTCCTCAATCAACATTTACTTCCTTAGTTACACATGCTACTCTGAAACTAAAGTAACATTTAATATTTCCAACATGTATTCAATGTTGATCTATTAAATTATATTAAATATATTATTTTATATTTTAGGAAAAGCTTTAAAAAATTCTATTGAAAAAGTCTAGTTAAAATACTTAAGAATGAGTGATGGCTGATAAAAAAAAATGAGTGATGGCTGATAAAAAAAAAAAAGATATCCAGAATATAAAGATTAAACATTTCCGATAATTCTAGATACAATGGGGCCCAACAGTCTGAGACCACCAGTCAATGTCTTACTTGAATTTCAATTCAAATTTTAAACTACAAATGAAAGTATATGGACCAAATTTGGTGAAAAATGTTTTTCAGATTTCAGAATATCTCAGTATTTGGTGTGTCAGCCATTCACTCTAATGACAGCGAGCACTGGAGCTGGCAAAGACACGAAAATTCTGTGCAGAACCTTATGACCCGTGTTATCCCAGCATGATTTGACAATGTTCCAAAGATGTGATGTCAGGGACTGCTTGGCTCTCTCTGTCACAAAGTGCCCATGTTAGGGTCTGATGGGGTTAAGGCCAAGTCAATTTGAGGGACAGTGACGACACCTTGGTCTTTCGTCAAAGCTTTAAATGTGATCGCGTCTGTCCCCGTAAATACAACATTAATCACAAACTTGGATTCACTTGTGGATAGGATTTTCTCTCCCAGTAATCAACAGTGAAATGTTGGTATTTCTTAGCCAACCCAAAGTGTTTGTCCTTGTTCTTCCTTCTGAGAGGGGGTTTAGAAACGGCAACTTTCCTCAGAGACTACAACAAGCGGCCGTCTTATACTATGACTGAGTGTTTTCCATTCTTTATGTACTTTATTATTGATCTGTGATCAAACTTTGGATTTAAAAATCCATTTTGCTCAGATAGTACATACTCCGTCCACTCAGAAACCTTTAATTCTGCCATGATTTGTTGCTGAAAAAGCCCCTCTTTGGTTTGAATAACAATTTAACGTATGACATTTTTACTACAAACAAATTTCACAGAATAAAAATGCAACTACCTAGGCAATGATCGGCTGTAAAACTTGAGGTGCAGCAGGTGAACACGGGTTCAAAGTTAAGTGACTTGAACAACCTTCTGCTAATGGACCAAATCCACCTGCAGTGTCATCTAGAGGCATTCTTCAATAAAGAGGTTACAACTCAAGAAAATCTGACCTTTCATAAAATCTGACCTTTCATAAAAAAAGGACATACACTGGTCAACACCATAAACTTGTGTTATTTTGAATTCTGTCCAAGATGCAGAATGTTGAATATACATAAAATGTCTTCAGTATTTTACTTGTCACAGCTTTTCATGTTTCTATTCGTTTTGGAATCTTCAAACTCAGAACCTATTGGTAATAATACAAATATTAGACACTTTATGGCAGATTCTCAATTAACTGCGGCGTCAAACAGATGAGAGGCTCTTGCAGCCAGGAAGCAGCAAAGGTCAAAGAAGGAGGAGAATGATGCTGCTGGATTAGCAATCAGCCACATGGGGGGAACCGGAGATAACCGGAAATTTCAGTTCAGTTTTTTATTTTAATTCAGAGGTGCTGCACTATTAAAAAAAACATAAAACAAAAAAGACAGCAATATATGAAAGCAAATAAACTAGTTGTCCAAAGTGTAGTGTGGGTGGAAGAGAGCATTATGAAGGTGGGTGCAAGTCTTTGTTATTTCTGTGCTAGGAAAGGATTTTTTACGAGTACAGGAGGGGAAATTAAGGAAGGTCTGCAAAAGGTATTATTTTCAATGAAGCAATTATTTTCTTTATTATCAATTGAATAATCAAAATAGTAGCCTGTAAGACTATCATAGCCTAGAGCCAAAGATAAAATCATTCAATTTATTTTTTCGTATTTGATCTACAGTGAATATGGGTCTTTTAATATTGTATGAAGGTGGACCTAAAATATCTTTACCCAATCCCTTTATAGACCTCAGTCCTGTTGAGCTAACCAGTGCAAAACACTATTCACCTGACCCTTGTTCAAGTTTCTGAATTGTCAAAATTATTAGATAGGTATTTTGTTTTATCAAACAAATTGAAGGAGAATGTCAGGTGTTTTTTTAATCAACTGTAATGACGGTTCATTTCACAAGAAGATTGGTGATTTCAGATCATTTGTACATTTTCATTGTCTACCATTTATAAGTCAAAGTTAAAATTCCACACATAAAAATATAGGCTACCCAATAACGAGTAAGGGATTTGCTCTCTTTTTTTGCAGTACTTAACATTTATAAGCAACATTTAAAAGTTGCTTGGGATGTGGACCTTTTTTTACTTGTTTGTGAAGGCCTATGTATTTTGGTAATCTGAGACCTTCTAATAATATATGGAAAATAAATGAGAAGAGTGAAAACAAATGAAATACCATTAAATATACTTAAAATCAGTAGTATCACCAGAGCTTGGATTGTGTGCACAAAGTCACTGTAATTGCAGTAGGCTACAAATCCAACGATACCTCTTTAATTAAGCAACAGCTTGGGGTTGCTAAGGTTACGGTCAAGCTAACGCTCTGATGTTTTGCATATCGATATTACCAAGTTTTAGGGGATGGGTTGTGTATGGAGAATACATTGAGGCAAACGTGACTGCCTTCTAAACATAAATATCAACCAATCTGCATTAATTTATTAATTCCTATTACATATTTCTAAAAACATGATCATCTTCAATAGTTAAGCAGCCATGGTCAGTCACGGGTCTTCTTCGTTGCGTTTCGAGTGATTGCGAATAGAAAGGGGCGCATTACTTCCCCCTACCGACTCGGAGTATGAACTGAATTTCAGCAAAATGCCGAACATGCTTTCATTACCTATCCCTTCTTCCCTAAATACGTATTCATTACAAACAAGTAGGTGGACCCCCAAAAGATCAATCTCGAATAAAAAATAGAGGTTATCACCAATGGCAGCTGGGAAATTGACAAAAAATAAGCAAAGGAATAAAGAAATGTAACGCCTAAACGCAACATCACTTTAAATGAAATGTTTCAAAAGAAAAGAAACAACATTATGTCCATATGGAACAATTACAAAACATTTTTTAAACTTTTGAAATCTAAAAATAATTTTACCCAAAGTGAAAGCAAGATTTTCTTTTTATTTAAAAACAAAATAGAAACCACATTACACATTTTTAAAAGACTATTTTCTCTTTTGTACAGTGATTTAGTGTTGAACAAGCTTCTTCTTTTTTATTTTAAGATGGCCACATGTGAACAAACAATTTATAAAGACAGATAAATTGATTCACTGGAAGTTTCATACCTTTTCCTGTTCTTGGGAAAGTATGATCCAAACATTTCTTTCAATTAAAAAGTATCTTCACTGCAGACCCATCTGTATCGATTTTAAAATTTGCCCACCCAATGCCAGAATCCCTCCCAAATTGTTCTGCATGAATCTACACAACACGTTCTACTAAACAGCTCACTAAGGAGAAAATACATCCAATTAATTCAATTAAAAAAAGTTATCCCTTAGCCAATGAAGGAATGTAGTGCTTGTTCAGCTTTTCTCACAGCTGGTAAAACCAGTACAAAGACATAAAGGACAAAAAAAAAAAAAAAACAGAACAGCTGTACGACTAGAAAACAGAAAAACTTGGATCGAGCTACAGGCTAGTTGTGAGTCCATCCTTAGATCATCTTTATTAAACTTATGTTTGTTATTAGCTTTTGTCTGTTGGACACATCTGGTTCCGTTTGTGAAAGTGTACAGTGAGTGTTTTGGCACTTTATACTGTTTGTGGCTTTCCTAACTGTAGTATGATATGCGCACTGATTTGAACAAGCCATTCAAACAGTACTTGGGCTGTGTGAGATGTGCTGATAAACAAAAAAATGGCAAAATGCAAACCATCATTACCCTTAAATACTGAGCGATATCTACAAAGTAGACAACTGTTGTTCTTATTTTAACAACACAATCTGACTTCTCTTTTCCTTCAGATAATTTTCTATAAAGTATCTTCACCCCATCATAGGGCATGTCACACCTGAGGTACCATGATCACTGATTTATAATCTGCTTCCAAGTTTTTTCATCCTTTTTCTTTTTGATCCCATGATCTGTTCCATATCAGCACTGTGGTCACACAACATATCAGTCAACACTAACCTCTGAAATAAAAACATTTAAAGGACAAAAGGGCACACACTCCTTCTCACGGGCTACTGCAGCAGCTATCGTCTACACCACCTTTGTTGTTTGGATATCAGTAGATGCATATTTCTGTTCTGAAGCAACTGTGGAACTTCATTTTGTGTGGATTTTGATGTCCTCTGTGGACAAAGCAGAACACTATATCTTTGCTAGTCCTGTCCTGTACATGCATATGCACTATTATCTAGAAAAAAAAACATCCTGCTTTCTTTAACTGGCTAACAGTCAAAGGTATAACTCAGTGTAAATATCTGCCGAGGAAAATGTAAACAAAGACTCCGTTGGCAGCGTACTGTACATGGCCTTGTTGTGACAGACATTAAAAATAACTATCATATAGTTGATTTTCTTCCTGATGGTCCCGTTTGCTTTTGTGGGTCATAACTATGCCTTTGTATTCGTTTCAGTCTTGTTTCATACCCAAAAACAAACTCCTCATTGTATGTTTAAATATTAAACCACAACATGCGTCTCAATTTGACTCCATTGTTTTTTAAATCCGGCTGTGTGCAGGACCTTGAAGTGTTATTTTTGGTAACTCTATAAAGTCAGTGCTGCACAGATATGGTTAATCTGCTGTTTTTTAGATTGTGTTTTAACCCAATCTTACACAGACACAGATGTTTCTTTAATCTGAATTAAGTCCATAGCTGATATGCCTCCTTTATTATTATTATGTACAAAGTAATGGAGTAGAGTTTGATAGGATTTCAAAGAGTGTGATACTTGCCTTTTGAACTGACTAATAGAAAGATAATACTGATGAGTGCGAGAGATCTAGACCTATTGAAAACAGGGAGTGTTGACAGTTATGTTAGATAGCACCGCACTGCCCCTACTGGAGGATGAGAAGGGAAGGAAACCCTGTTGTACACGTCACTCTCGGGACTGGCTTTCACTTCTTCTTCTTCAGTCAGTATGGAGTCCATTAGATCCACTGTGTGTTCCTACAGGGTGTTATTCTCCGGGGAGAAGAGGGCTTCCAGGCCCCCTGCTTCAGTGTCTGCTACATCCTTTTCTTGCTTCGACTTTTTAAAGAGTGATGGAAGGTTCCGGATATGAACCTCCTTCCTGAACTGCTGGCACAGAGCTTTCTGTTGAGAAAAGAGGAGAAGTTAAACGGAGCCAATCTAAGATGTAGCAGAATGACTTTCATTAGATTGTACGGCCCTGTTGAGCTGCTGCAACGTTTGTTTTCTGCAGAGCGCAGAAGATTTACAGTTCAGCCAGAATCACACTGCTGAGTAATGACTTGCATTACTGGGCAGGTGTCTCTCTACAGCAGCCAACAGTAAGATACAATAGAAAAGTGCTGCTCTCTAGTGGCTAAATGTGGCATTACCCCAACAGTTCCTGCGATGAGCTTCTTGAACTGGTCTTTCCTCTTCTTGGGTCCGACCTTCTGGGCATTGGGATCCATGAGCCTGTGATCATACTGGTCCAGAGCCTCCACACTGATGTTTGGGATCTGGGCCATCACCGCTTTCAGCTCCGTGTAGCGAGGCCGCTAATATACACAGACAGTATGCACAAGTAAGGAGTTAACAGAGATGCATTCTTAATCAAAGAAATAAGACATCAGATTTGAATAAATTATACATTTAACAAAAAAAATCTAAAACAATTGTGGCAACATACAAAGGAACTACTTGGATAATCAATATATTTGTAATAATTATTTTCAGGCAAAAATCTTAAACACTCACTGATTCAACCTTTTGAAATTGGAGGACTTGATACTTTAACCTCATAGATGATAATAAAATAAACATGTTTGGTGTTTGTGACTGTACCTTGTATGAAACAGCTGCTCAAGATGTAATATTTAGAATGATGATGATGAAAACAGTAGTCCTACATGATGTTGTAAAGAGGAAAGACTGACCAAAAAAGGGAGAAATCAAGAGCACAGAAGTGATTGGCATTGGACTCACCAGGTTGTCATAGATGAGCATAGCCAGCTGACACAGAGTCAAGTTGCAGACCTCGTGCTGCCCGTGAACCTGAAGGGCTCGAAGGACACTGGTGTAGAACCACGTGACCGCCTCAGGAAGAAGATTGCCCCCTACGACCTGAAGAGACAGAAGATATATTATTGTGTTGTTGCATTATGTCGTCCAACATGTGCCGATGAGCAAACACTTTACAGAACATATGATGCAGAAAACTTTCCTTGGGATTATTAAATACTGATGTCACATGGTTTATCCAGTTGAGAGCACTCTGCAGAATAGAAAGGTAACATCTGAGCAGACCTGATGCTAGCACTGCTATTTGCTTAAAGCCAGTGTTTGTAATTTTCAAAAACTAGCATGATTTTGAAAGTAGCAGTCCCTCAGTGCTCCGTCTTCACCCACCCCCTAGCCTCTGTGCTCCTTCAAAAGCCACGCCCCTCACTCACATGCACAAGCGCAAGCGCACAAGTTTTTACAGGCTTACAACTGCTCCAGAGGACGGATTTTCTTCGTCCCTTTTTCAGAGCACATGAGTTATTAATTTCTGTCAGGACCTAAAGACAAATTCAACCAAAATCTTAAAAAGTGTATCTGGAGAAAATTACCAACCCTGCCTTTAAATGTACAATATGTAACATTTGAAACATGAATGTAGTAGATATCAAATATATCGTTGAGTAATGACTTTCTAAAGAAAAAAAAAAGAGTGAAGTCAAACTCCCTCTGGGTTTGTTGTTCTCAGCTCTGTGTTCACACTGAAGGGTCGACGCTGCAGTCAGTTTGTTTATGTATCACTTTGAGGCTCACTTGTGTTTCTCAAAGTCCAGGGACTTTTAAACCCATCCATTATCCACACAAATGATCTATTTTGAGAACTAAACTTTTTAGTAGACTACAACTGACTTGCAAATGTTTTTTGAAAATCCACAGGCATGATGCTGAGAAATAGCTGAATAACGTCACAAATAAATGCATTGTTTACCTTTTTTTTGTAACTAAACTAAAAACGTACATGTTTAGATGTTCCAGGAAATGATTTAGTTTGAAGTTAAAAATGAAAGAACAGAATTTGTAGGAAAATCTGAAAGTTCTCAATGAATGACTACCGCACAGTTGGTTTCGGTCTGTTCACTGGATTTGTAGACGAATAACAAAGATAGAAAATGCCCAGTGTTATCCTTTATTTAATCAAACTAATCAAATTAAAAACATGTGTTACATCGTGGGTTCTACCTGTTGCAGGAGGGTCCAGCAGATCATGGATGCAGTGCGGCGACAGTTTGTGGTGTCTTTCCACGACAGTGAGGTGAAGGACAGGGTCAACAGATTCATGTAGATATTCTAATTAGAAAAAGGAGAAACACTGAGCTATAATAACATAGACTTTGGTTTCATTTGAAATGTTACGTGACGTGTCTTAGGTTGACCTCGTGCTTCATCAGGCATTTCCCTAGCTCAGTCAGCTCCTCTGTGTGCTGAGCAGGAGACGCCGTCTGCACCTGATCCATCATCATGTCTTCATCTATGAGAGCATATTTCAAGACACATGATGAGACACGCATCAGAATAAGAACAAAAATAACAGACTAAATTTGGTTTTTAAATTTAACTCCTACCATCTACTTCTTCCTTATTAGCTGCTTGTTCAGGGACTTTTCTTGAAATACAGCTTACACCTAGAAGACAGGGGAGGAGTTGAGTATGACATCCACAAATAATAGTCAAGGCAAGAGGTCAAAAAGCTCCAGCAACGATTGTAGTATGAAGATCCATTTTATTAACTTTATTAGATTAATGCATTTCAGGTAGTGACCTTTATCAGGGGTCACCCTCTAATAATATTCTGCAGATGACCCTGATGAAGGCCTCAAGCCAAAACGCGTCAGTCTTTAACAAAATGTATCTTCATACTACAAGTGTTTGTGGAGCTGTTCGACCACAGCAACAAGGCAATTCAACGTGCTTCACACAAGACATCAAAGGCATCATGACAAAGGGAAAAATACATTAATTCCCACTACTAGAGTTCCCAGTTTATGTTCAGTCTGAGAGAAAAAGCTGATCAAGCAGTTATGTGCTGCATCCTGAAAATCCAAAGCACCATACATTTAGGTACCATCTTCATATGTAATGTCAGATATAACCATATTAGTCAGAAACAGTGTCATCAATATGTTGAGTCTCAGCTCTATGTAGGAACCATAGCTGATGCACATTCATTTTTAAACAGAGCTCCTGTAGCTGTGAACACAACTTTAGTACTGCTGATGCTCTTTAACCTCGGGGCAAAGAATAAACAATGTGCTTCACTTCATGCTCTGCTTTCCATTAAATCTACACAAGGAAATCATACTACTGTAAAAAAGAAAAGAAAAAAAGAATCATTTAAAAGGTAATGAAGTACCATTAAGCATTCAGTATCACTAGATTATAAATCACTTAAATGTCTTCACAAAGCAACACCTCTTTGCTAAATGGAAATCGGGGCAGTTTCAGAAACGTACCGAGTAGATCCAGCACCTCCCTGGTGAGCAGGCGCACCAGTTGCTCCTCCAACATCTCCTGCGTCACCTGGCTGTCATGACACAAAACCTCCTCCTCCTCCTCACCACTGAAAAAAACAAACAAATGGGATAACTATGAACTAAAGGAACTGAACATGCAGTGTGTTAGAATAAGCACCTTGAAGCCTTCTATTAAGAGCTCTCAGCTTTTACTAACTGCATAGAGATTTAAAGAACGTTAGTCTCAGAGATGTTTTAGATTAATGTCTGGTTCTTCTTCAGCTTAGCATAAAAATGTAGCTTTAATGTGTACTGGGATTTAATAAGGACATTGTTGTTTAACTTGAGTGCTCATAAGTGTTCAGTTATTGTTTCACAACAGCCTCCATGGTAATCAATGAAAGTCATCTTTGAGGAGCTTTGTGTTCCACCTGTTTTAAATCCACAGATTTTCCAGCCTCTGAAACTTCCCTGTCATAAATAACATGCACTCACTGATCCAATCAAATATCCCCAAACCCGTAAAACGCCATCTCCCCACTTACTTGATTGAGGTCCTCTGGTTGATGACCTGCCATTTGCTGTTGAGTCTCTGCATTAGGAAACATAGGGAGGGCTGTGAGTCTTGGCAACAAAAACAACTGTAACTGAGTGAGTAATGTGTGTGAGAATCATGATGAGTGTGACAGAAATGGGGGGGTTTGACCTGTAGCATGTAGGCGAACAAAGGGCCCAGGAGGGGGCAGAGTAGACTGTTATAGTGCTCCTGGGGACATGACACCACCAGCTGCTTTAGAAACACACGTACCATAAGTTAAAGAAAATGTTAACATAAAGCAGCAGCTCGGTTTTATTAATGGAGAGTAGGATCTGTCCAAACGTGTACAAGAAAAGGATATTGTGCATAGGGGTGACAAATAAAGGATATGAATCATTGGGCGGAGTCTGTAGTCAGGAACATGATCGAGGGAAGAAAAAGCAGAGCCAGTTATTTCTTCAGCCAACTTCTCGATGGTGTAGAAGTCCTGCTGCAGGGATGGACCTGCATTTCCCAGGACGTGGAAGCTACAGAGTTAAAGAGAGCAGAAGAGTCGGTTGAAAATATTTCGCAACAAAGTGTGAGGTATAAACTCTTTAAAAAACGTTTGGGGTAAATTAACAATAATCTTACCAGTTGTCATACAGTGTGACAACAAACCCCTGCATGCGCTCTAGGCTGGTTCTATACACAGGAGAATCATAAATATCCAGGAGAGGCTGAGAGAGACCTGAAGAAAGCACATTGGGAAGCTTTTACTACAGAGTTTTCAGAGGATGTCTGACTGCAGTTAAAGAAGCCGACTGGAAAGCTCCTCTTACCCAGAACAACATTTTTCTCTGCATCCATCACCTCGTGGGCCCTGGAGAAGGTTTCACTCAGACGAGCCATGTTCTCTGGCAGGAAGAGACTGTTGTGAGTCCTGAAGTGAGGAGTAATGAAAAGACTCTGGTCACAGGTCAGTGTAACGGCAGAAATTATTATTAGAATATCATTCTCACTGTAGATCCAAGAACTGATTCTGGTGGGTGGGTGGGTGTGGGTCTAGGATTAAATAGTTCCCATGAAATTGATTAGTACTGATTAGAGTCTCAGACCGGCAGTTCATGTTGTGCCTTGCCTCTGGGCAATGCCTTTCAGCACCTGTGTGTCCAATCGGACTCAAAGCTGATCGTTCGTCCTTACTGACATTGTTCCTTTATTTTTCCTTGATCCTTGCTTGTGTTGTTCTTACTCTCTGATGTACGTCGCTTTGGATAAAAGCGTCTGCTAAGTGAATTGTAGAATTGTAGAAATTACTTGACAAAATATTGAGACAAAGGTAAACCTTTCACCAATAACCAATGGATGTGTGCCACCTAGAAATCAAGGTCAGAACACAGACTTCATATTAGAAGTGAACTATGTTGGGGCTCTGGATGTTGGTAGAGCAGGTGTACCATGTACAGAGGGTACATCGTCATCGTCACACTGGTCGCAGGTTTGACTCCCGATACTGATATTATTTAGTGCATGTTACCCCCCGGCTCTTTCCCCACATTTCCTCTGTTCTTAGCTGTCCAATCTAATAAAGGCAAAAAAGCTTTTTACTCTAAATGGGACCATGAATAATTAAATGAACATCAATCTGTTTTGAAGCAAACTTCAAACTAGAGATTGAGACCATAAACTCCATGTGGAGTCTCCCCCTGCTGACAATAATACAGATTACAGGTTTAAGGCATTTAAGCATTGGCTACACTCACTGCCTTTGATTCAGCTGTTGGGTCACTGAGGTCTTGATTATTAATGTGTTTGTTCTCATTAACACTGATCCTATATCATGGCCTAAAATGAAGATGCTATTCTCATCAGGTGTTATATTTCCCACATGGGAAACACAGCTGAAATGACCAAGATTTTGAAATAACAAGGAGGATTTCCAGGCACAGTGTTAGCACAGGGTGGGTGTACCTCATTAGAGCCAGCAGGTTGGGCAGCAGGACCAGAAACTGGTCAGTACAGGGGTTTCTGTAGATGGGAGCTCCTGTCGGAGTGTAGCCCACAACAAAGCCACCAGCCGTGGCTTCTTCCAAGTCTGCAGGCCAGCGTGACTTCTTCACCACGGCCAACATGGCATACAAGCAGAAGCTTATCTAGAGGAATGTCAAAAGAGAATTGTTGAACTTTTAATTAAACACTTTAAGAGCACCTTTAAGTTGTTTGAACATGTCTGCCTTAGTTAGAACCCAGAGTTCACACGCACACACTTACCCGCCCTCTATTTAGGCCTGCTGTGTCTGGATCTGTACTTAGATCAGGGACCACTTGATCGGCTCCAATAAAGGACAGGAACATGGCAGGGTCCCACAGCACACTGAGACAAAAAGAGAGAATAACAGTCAATCCTCCATCAAAGCACTCATTAAA